>JACTAT010000026.1:1174680-1774680 GCA_014526335.1 Chrysaora quinquecirrha
TGACCAGGCAGTTCGTGATATGAAATCCAGTGTTTTGTGGCAGTCAAAGCCAAATATTCAGAAGTATATTGAACAGTGGTGGCTGTCATGCTCCAATCGCTGGGCTCGTGCTTTCAGAGAAAATAACCTGGAAAGAAATATAAACACAAATAATGGTGCAGAATCATTAAATAAACTACTAAAGTACAAATTCTTGAAACAATCCAGTACGCGAAGTCTTTGTGGCCTCACAACTTTGCTGAATGAAGAATTCTTACCATACATTTATCGAACATACTTAGCAAAAAATGCAAAGTCTCTAAACGTAAATGGAATCCGAAGTTATGGAAAGTCTATCCCACAATACCTTCATGGGAGGCCTCGATTTCTCATCGAGCACTGTCTTTCGAGAATGCAGAATTCAGAAACTGATTATGAGGATGGCTCTTCTATTACACTGATTGACAGTGAGAATAAAATTTTTCAGGTTAAGTCTTCAACCAGGAAGGAAATTTATACATGTGATCTTTTGCGTCCAATATGTGATTGCTGGGACTGGCGTAGGAATAAGCTGCCATGTAAACATATGTTTCTTATATTCCATCATATTCCAAATGCTGATTGGTATGACTTACCACAACACTACCTTAATCAAGAGCACTTAAAAATTGACAAATCAGTTCTTGATGAGGGAAGTTTGAATCCTAAACAGCAAGAAATTCGTGAAGCTGACTTTGATTGCTCAATTGCAAATGAATTGATTGAAAATGACAATACAGATGACAAAAACATTGCTTGTGATGAAGATCTACCTGAATTTAAATCTAAATCTTTAAAGGTATTGCGGAGAGATTGTATTTCCAAAATTGAGACACTAAAAAATAAAATTCATGAAAGTAAAAGCAAAGAATCATTGTCACTCGTTGATGCACATCTTAATAAGCTTATAAGTGAGATTGACAAAACACTCATTAAAGATGAAGGGGAAAGCATAGCTCTATCCCAAACGGAGCCTCAATATTTCAAACCGAGAAAGGTCAAGTTAAAGGAAACAGAATCATCTAGTAACCGCAAGAATGAAATTTTGCATCCTTTAGCAACTCGGGGATCAAGGAAAAGAAATCTGGAGCACTGGAAGTCAAGAGGCAGAGTGGGTAAACGTGCTCAAACTTTCAGAGATTCAAAGCAATGCAATTTAACAGATGATATAAGGAACCGAGATGGGAATGTAGAAACTTGCATCATCACTGAGGAAATTACATGCACAAAAGAATTTGAAAACACCACTGACAGTATGACAAAACAAGAAAACAAGGAAAAGTTGTTGAAGATCAAATACAGAGAAAAACAGTACAATATGAATCTCAAAAAATAGATAACAGTTCAACGCAAACATCTACCAGCCACTCTTTCTTACCACATTGGGGTGGAAGAATACAGTCCAATGGAAGAATAATTAAATTTGTTAATACTTGTCCAGTTGACAATTGGTTGCTATTCTTCCAAACCATTGCATTAGCTGATCTAAAAGCATACATAAATATTGCAAATTGCCTGTCAAATGAAAGAATGGAAAATGTTTTAAGACTTGTCAAACTGTTCAGATTTGCTGATGCAAAGCTAGAACTTGCAAGGCTGAATGATATGGATCCAATTACAGGGAATCTGGATTTCTATGGCAATGAAAATGATTTGTTCATTCGTCATCTATCTGCTTGCTTCAGTCATAATGTTGAATCTGTATGTTCAAGTACAAAATGTCCTCAAAGATTTATTTCTAAGCATTTCAATGCCATACCTCGCCTTCCAGGAAACCGGTCATTTGCAAGACAAGATGTTATTGACTTTTTGAATGAGTGGATACTAGGAACGTCAACATCGCGTTATTCTCGAAGAATATGCAATGTATCCGAATTACATGCAGATGCTTTCAAAGATGAGATTGTTGATGCAGAAACTGGTAAAACGTAAGTAAAGATATCTTTAATGAGTGTTTTATCACATTTGCAAGTCTCGGCTTCCATTGTAGCTGATATCAGTTTAGAGTTAAATCTCCTGTAGCTCCAAGCTGATATCTTCACAAAGCTGGTTTTCCACTAGGCTGATGTTCCTTGGCAGCAGAGTGATTATAGTTTTTATAACAATATATGCTTGAAGAAAGATTTTCAATTTCCACTAGAAATTGGGTGCCAAAAGAAAAGTTGAAGTGTGGCATTTTTTAAAATGCGTTAGCAGATGCAACCATTGCCAAAAATACACAACCCAAACACAAATAGCAGCTCTGCTGTGCCATGAAAAATTGGCCTATTTGAAAACTGGCTTAAGTTACGACACCTTGTAGGAACACCATGTTTTGTTTCATTTGATAACTGAACGGAACATATGAACTGAACTGTCCCAACAGTCCTGCAGGATGGACATCTCTTAGACACAGACCATAATTAGTCCATAAAATGTACAACATAGAATGAGAATCTACTGCAGGAAAAAACTTACATTATTAATTGTTTGCTTCAGACATGAAAGATATTACTGCAATGGTAAAAGGCTTCATAAGCAAAAGACCTTTTCTACCAATACCGCTCCCATCCTCCTTCCAGTGTGCATTGATTTGCCAAGCAAAAATGGTAACTTGGACTTTGTTGATCTCCCTGAATGCTTTCAGCTGAGGAACAAGGAAAGGTAATAGTTGATTTAAGCTGAGCGATAAAATTGTACCCTGTATGTTTACCTTGAATGTGGCACTAAATACTCAGACAATCACTTTTCAGGTACAGACTGGTTGGAGTTAGCCTCTGGGACAAAGGAAAGGCACATTACACTGCCATGTTAAATTACAAGAATGTATGGTACTTTTTCGATGGCCTGAAGAAAGATTTGGAAAGACAAAATTGCCCACCAAAACCATACAAGGCATCACACTGCCTTTATGTGATGTTTTAACTATATGTAGTACCTACCTCTCTATAATATTAGAGATATATATTATTTAAGTATAGTATCAATCAGTTTAATTTCTTTTTGTTTGTCATTGCATGATAATTTTCAAAATTGCAAATAGACATACAGGAAGTTTACTTGTACTTATTGTGCATTGTTCATCCAGTTTAGGGCATTAGGCTAGCTACTTAATAATACGAGGTTCAAAAAGACTGAAAAAGGGCCTAGGCAGCTAGCTAGATAGAAAAGATATACTCTAGGCCTACCTGTGAAGGTATAACGTGGATTTCGCCAGCATTCTCTGGACAGGAAAACATTTGGATTGGCCTACCAAAAACTTGCGCGTGCTTTCAGCCACGAGATAAATCAAAGATAACCAGCTGACATGGTCAAGGTAAAGGCGGCCACACAAGCTCGATTGCTTTTTGCTAGATACCACAGGCGGCCATTACACTTCTCATCCATTCCACTCATCGTGGATCTCATTCTCGTTTTCTTCGTTATTCGCTTACTGGGTTTCCACGATTCACGAAAACTTATTCACGGTACAGAACGAAAACTCACTCTCGTAGTTGGACTTTGGACCACATCAATGTGGGTCAGATTAGCCTACCCCGTTTCCTCAGGGTGTGGAGGAGCGTAGACTACGACGAATGTAATAAGTCTAAATGATCATTATGATGACGGTCAACCTCGTTCCCAGGGCTATTTTGAAAGAAATAGCCCTGGTACCTAGACTCACTCCATAAGTCCCACTACTTCGCTCGATGTTGTTGTTGTTGTTTTCTAAAATCGCTCAGTGTGGGACTTATGTCCTTACAGCTCTGAAACTGGCAAGCCGCGCCAAAAAATTGGCGTCCCAATCAGATTGCAGCATTTGCCTCGAAAACAATAGATATTGTTTTTGAACCAATCAAATGCCTTTAAATCCTGAAACTCCAGAGTGAGGCCGTAGTCTGGATTGCTCGGACCGGTCTGGAAAATGTTAAGTTGCTGCGGCCGAAATCAAGACCCAACCGACCCGATTTCAGTGACTTTTGGCCAAGCTGGTAACAGTAAAATATTTTAGGAGTCAGAAAAGCTTTTATTCTGGCTTCAAGGTAAACGAAATCGAGTTTTGCTCAAAGTAACATTGTTTTCCTTTTGTTTCACCGTACCTACCAAGCGTTTCTGGATTCTGATTGGTTGAGAGAGAACAATAGAAATCTGGCGTGACTGCATACATTACGCTCCGCTACCTGGTACCTACGACTGATCCGAGCTGCGGCAATCGGCCTTGCTTGCGAATTTCAAAATAAAGTTTGCAAAACAAGCTTCAAAAACCGGTGAAAGAGTTCTGAAACCTAACATTCGACTAAGAAATTGCAAAAAATTTCTGTAAATATTCTAGCTTTAAGTTTCAGTTACAATACAAATAAAATATTAAATGTCTTCACAGAAAATTTTGTAAAGACGAAGCGCCGTAGAAAACGTCTGAAGGTGGCAAATGAATATCTGATAAATTTGCTAGAAAAGTATCCAAGAAACGCTGAAATTTTCCAATTATAAAATGTATCTACTTGTAGAAAGAAACATTAGCTATACTTTCGTCAACTGGCTTTTCTTGTTATTCGATGCAAAACAATGCCATTTGCAGATAAGAATGAGAAGTTTTGGAAGTGGGAAAACAATGAAAATCTCATTCAGACTCATGCACCGCAAAACTGCAGCAATTACGAGCAAATGAATACTGTTTAACTTTAACTTCGAGTAATTTAAACTACTGGAAACCCCTTGCTTTAGTATTTATCTCTCTCACCTGGAATATTCCATGAAAGCCTACTTTGTTTTTAAGTGAAGGAAGAACTGTAAGCCTTCAGCGAAAAAAATGCATGAACACAACTTTACAAAACGTCGCTTGAAAGTAATTCTTGGCATTAAAAAATACTCCTCAAACAACCAGCAATCTCCTGAAAAAAATTGGTCTAATTTTTCCAAAGCATTGCCCTCAAGTTCTTCAAATTTTTCAATTGAAAAGTGCATTATTTTCAATTTTCCAAGTCCAACGAAAGTAAAATGTTAAAGTTATTTTGCGCCGTGTAAAATTCATTCATGGAGTCACACACCCGGCCAAGCTCGCTGGCTTGCATAATTATTAATTATTCATTGCATAAATTATCATAATCACCCACGAATCGTAGGTACCAGGGCTATTCATGGCTCGCCTGAATAGCCCTGGGAACGAGGTTGGATGACGGTGTTTCTTTTGTATCTTTTGTTTCCGGGTTGAACATGACGTAATGTATGTATTGTTTGGCCTATTGTTCTGTCAAACTTTTAACGCCTCTAACTCCAAAGCACTTTAATACATCGATGCGAAAATATGTCTGCGTTGTTAAGCAAAAGATTCTCTATCGAATGATATATTTTTGGTTAACATTTGTGCACTTTTTTTTGTCACGTGATCTCGGAGAACAATGTATTTATGACACTCAAATATAAAGGACGGCAAGGCCTGCCGTAAAATTGACTTCTCAGTACTAACCTCTTATAAATGCAAAAAATCAGGAAAAATCGAAAAAAAAATGTAGAAACCCGCAAAAACTTTTTAAGTGAAGGAAAATCTTGTCTTTTATTTATAATACACAGAATATTTCTTGTAAATTCTGACATAAGTCCTGCAGATTTCGTGACAACAATGGGGATTCCAACGTAGCTGCCCCGTTGAAATTACAGTGTATCCGCAGGATTGAGAAGGAGCTTTTAAGACAGATAGATACTTTCTGATCCAGTACTGAAAGTTTCTTAAAATTTTCAGATTTTGGGTACGTCGGCTTAATTTGGTTGGAGAGAATCATGGTGTAAAAAGAAATAACTGTTACACGTATTTTTTTTATAAGGAACTCTTTATAAGAAATCCAGACTCTCGAATAGCCAAAAACTTAAGAAACTCCAGTACTGGAAATTTTTTACATAGGAAACTTTCCACCTCAGACAGCGATAAATTTTCTTTTATTTCCCGTGTTTCGTCTGTAATAAACATTTCTGTGACAAGCAGATAAACAAGAAACCCAAATGCATTCAAATCGATAAATGGGTTTGGTACATCATTCAGATAGAATAACTATGTTGCCAATAAGGATAGGTACTCAAGAAACTCGTAAGAAACTTTCAGTACTCAAAATCTAAAAATTTTAAGAAACTTTCAGTACTGGATCAATTTTTTAGTTTCTGATAAAAAAAAATACGTGTACCGATTGAAAATATCATAAACGGTAATTTTTTCAAAAAATTATAACCCTAACCCTAACCCTAACCCAAACCCTAACCCTAACCCTAACCCTAACCCCAACCCCAACCCCAACCCCAACCCGAACCCTAACCCTAACCCTAACCCTCACCCTGACCCTAACCCTCACCCTGACCCTGACCCTAACCCTCACCCTGACCCTGACCCTGACCCTAACCCTCACCCTGACCCTGACCCTGACCCTGACCCTAACCCTCACTGTAACCCTAACCCTCACCCTAACCCTAACCCTAACCCTAACCCTAACCCTAACCCTAACCCTAACCCTAACTAGTAAGCAAGTGTTCCAGGTTCCAGGTTCCCTGTTCCAGGTTCCTTGTTCCAGGGTTTTAGGGTTCCACTTACCTAGTTCCTTGTTTCTGGGTTCTAGGTTCCGGGTTTCCTTGTTCCAGCTTCTAGGCTCCTGGTTCCATATTTCAAGCTCGAGGGTTCCTATTTCCAAGTTCGAGTTCTATCTAATGCTATATAGTCGGAATTAGCACTAAAACAAGGAATTTTTTGCCCTGCACTATTCATCCTGGACTACGGAACCTTGTGCTTGGAACCTGCAACCTGAAACCCGGAACGTTGAACTTAGATTTGGTAAGGGTAGGGGTTTCGTGACAGGTCATGGTGGGAGTAGGGTAAGGGTGGGAGTAAGGTTGAGGTATATTAGCAGGTTTTGGAAAACTCCTCATTTTGGGTTATTTTGTCCATTTTCATGGGCTATAGACTTACTGTTTTCGTGATTTTAAGGGAACATTTTTAGGTTTCCGCATTTATTTACGAAAAAAAGCTGCTTTTTAAAACCCTTGATTTTGACTTATTTTTTGCCATTTCCTGGTCTATAGATTTACTATTTCGCTGATTTTTCGGGGATTTTTTTCCTAATTCGATTCTATCTGATCAGAAAATACTTTATATACCCCTAAAAGCTATTTAGGAGCTTTTTGGTAGGTTTGCGCATTTATTTTTGAAGAAAAAAGCGGGTTTTCAAAACCCCTGGTGTTGGCCGATTTTTGGCAATTTTCCTAGGCTACTTACTATTTTGCTGATTTTTCGAGAAAAATTTTCCTTCCTAATTTGACTCTATCTGATCAAAAATACTTTATATACCCTAAAAGCTATTTAGGAGCTTTTCGGTAGGTTTGCGCATTTATTTTTGAAAATTGCTTATTTTTAGCCATTTTCCTGGGATTTTGTGAGGCGTTGTTCCTCTTAGGCAGGATTTCTTGAGCGGTAGGCCAATACAAAGAAAATAGACCAAAAAATGCTTCTTACAAACATATATGTAGATAATAACTATAACTGTACTGTCGCAAGTACAGTGAGCTCTTTCATAAGCACCACGTGTACTTCTCAGTTTCACAAGTCAGTTTACAATTCTTTCTTTTGTACTAACGTATGAGCGGTAAAATAAGCGTAACAGGTAGTATGTAAAGGCAACGCAAAGTAACGCAAGGTAATGCAAGGTAATGTTACACTAAGAGATATCTTACTATTTAATCTCTACAGTTATAGTTGTAGTTTCGCAAAGGTAAAACGCAATGCTGACAATAGCTACTGAAACATAAATGCGTATAGTAAAGAAATGTTAAAATGTAGACTTACTCTACTGGTGATATTTTGGGAAAAATTTATATTTCTTTATACATATTTATAGAAACGATCGTCTATGTTGCCTTGGCATTGCCTTCTTTCTCCTGCAACGTTGAAGGCCTGGCTACTGCACCTCATAGTATGCATGCTACTGTGTTAGCTTAGACAATATTGAATGGTGGAAAATGCAAATTTCCCAGGGGGATACTTCAAATACTATGGAGAGGGGGCTCAATGGAAGCATATTTCCAGTACACCAAAAAGTAAAACCCACTTGTTTTAAAAACCCCACTAAATAAATTATTTTAATTTTGGGTAACATTAGCTACAAAATCAATGGTTGCATAGTATCTAGATTTTTTACAAGTACCCCTGGGGCAAATTTTCTCTCTTACCTTCAGGTACACCCAAAATTTTCTTCCAAGGCACCAGAAAACACAGGATGCAAGTAACTTCGCAACTTTAGTTTTTATTTTGAAAATGAAACTTGTAACATTCTTCTGCTGCACAAAAACAAAACAAAACAATAACAAAACAACAACAAAACATAAACAATTTCACATCATAAAAAAGGAGCTTTGACGCTCTCCATATTCAGTTTATACATCTAAATATCTTGGTTTCAGTAGCATCTGAACAACAATAACGCGACGTAGATAAAATAAACACAAGAGAAGGCCGAATTTCGATGAAGACAGGAACACAGATGAT
The DNA here is from genome assembly GCA_014526335.1 of Chrysaora quinquecirrha. Lineage (NCBI taxonomy): Eukaryota > Metazoa > Cnidaria > Scyphozoa > Semaeostomeae > Pelagiidae > Chrysaora > Chrysaora quinquecirrha. Next base: position 1,183,178 of record JACTAT010000026.1, read on the forward strand.
GTTCTTTCTGTGTTGCCATTCATTTCCGCTTGTGTCGTGTTCAAGTTTCGAGTATCAAGTTTCAAGTTTCATTGTGTTACTCTCAGTTTTTTTACAATGTACAGCCGAACGACACATAAAAATAACCAAGAGAGATCTTACATGAATCTATGCATGATACAAGAGCAACATATGAAAATTGCTTTTTTCTTAATTTAAAGAATGAACATTTATTAACTCTAAATTGCTAATAAGATTTATTAGCAATGATTACATTAACAATGAAGTCAAAAATAAGGAGGGGGGCTGATGAATTTTGTAACTTAAAAATTTCGTCTGTAATGCCTGTTTGGTTTAATTATTTTTGAAGAAAAAAAGGGAGTTTTCAAAATCCCTGATTTTTGCCGATTTTCTGGTTTACAGACTTCAATTTCTGGCGATTTTTGGAGGAAACTGCTCTGCTCCTTTTATCAACCAGAAAATTACACAATTTTGGGTACGCGAAAATTAATCCCGCGAAAATAAATGGCGGCAAATTTAACACCGCCATTTATTCAAACTAATACAACTAAGGTATGACTAAATAAAAAAGAGAGGTTTTAAAAGCAACAAGAGAATTGATATTAATGCAAATAAAAATGGAAACAAAAACATGATAAAGTTGAAATACAAAATTAATTGCACAGCATTTCATACCGAATATATTTACATGACTTGATTGCCTCTTTGTACAAGTGGTTGTCCTTTAAAGGGAGAACTAACTGCAGTAGCTTTTACAGTTAAATTGTCTCTTACGAAATTTTTCGGCTTTTGTTTTACAGCAACATAATTATTAGTAGTTTCATGGCCTTGCTGTCGTGATTTTATCATATCTGAGGGCGGCGAATATCCAGGGACTACGCCTCTTAGTTCATAAATCCATTGCATGTCACTCGTCTAAAATAACAGATTTTTCAATAATATAAAAGAAGAACACTGAGAAAGTTATAGCAATATGAGAGACCACAGTGCCTTTTTAAGAAATTTTCCGTGCAGTGGCATTTTGAGAATGGGAACACTATCACGGAAAAAGAAACCCCAACACCACAATTGAAATTGTGGTTTTGGGCCCAGGGCGGAACATAGGCAATGGGCCAAGAATAGAGGCAATTTTGGGAGGCTGAATTGTTGTTTTAAACAATAGGAACAATTGGCAATTGTACAAACAATGGTTAGGCTGCAGCCTGGCAGCTCCCCTCTCAATTAAGCTCCTATATTTTTTGCTCTGAAAGTGTGCAACATCTTTCACAACAGAAAATGCATAGAATTTCGCATAAGGCCTTTGCTGCAATAGTCCCCTTTTCTAATAAGGACCCTTCAAAAATAGCTGATGGAGTAAGACTAAAGGCTCGGTAGAACTTTTAAAGGGCGATTAAGAGTTAAAAATTAAGAACGAAGTAAATTACCTGAATAATAAGCTTGCTCATATGCGTCTTTCCGTAATATTTCGGCTTGTAGCAAACGACAAATGGTAATCCTTCAGAATTAGCTGGGGGAAGCTCCCCTGAGATTGGTGTTACTGTAAACATTTGATCACCACTTGATTCAATCGATACCCAAAATGGTACTGATAACCTGCAATCGAGAAGAAAAGGAATTAGTTGACGATGTAACACTATCAGAGTAGATGACAGTAGAAAGAAGCAGATAAGGGTAGAACCAAAGAGATCGAAATGTAAAGAAAGGAGATCAGGATTTAGATAACTAGATAAAAGTAGAGCCAAAGAGATCGGAATGAAAAAACGAGAAAGTCAGAGTGGACCAAAAGAAGATCAGAATGGACTATAGAGATAAAACTAGGACCAAGTAGATCGGAATATGGTTTGGAGAAGATGAGAGTAGATTTTGCGTTTGGGGCAAAGTAGATCAAGATCTGTCAGAGTAGACTGTTTAAAGGAAGTACAGAGCAGAGCAGATGAGAGTATTCAGATAAGAGAGGATAAGAGGAAAATGAGAAAAGTAGTTTTACCTGGTTTGACTTGTTAACCGAAACGCAATAAAAACTTCTTTATTGAGTCCAACTGCTTGCATCTCTATAACATCATCAGGCTGAGGTTCTGCAGCAGTAAATTTTAATGGGAAACGCCATATACCACCAGAAGCAGCAGTTACTACCAAATGCACAAGATAACTGGGGGGAAGGGAATATCAATATTGTAGCGATATCTTCAAAGTGTGTTACGGTAAATCCCAACATTCAAGAACCAACAAAATAAGAAACCTTCAGGCTGTTATTTTTTAGAGAAAACAAAGGATTAGACAATAGCCTGTTGTTCATTAAACAATGTCCTGAATAAAAACTCAAAGGTTCTGGTATGCGGGGGTTTACTGTATTGCAATAAAGAGAAACAATAACGAATGAGATCTAAATCGATTTATATTGACTATGGAGACATTTACCTGAAGGACCTGGACGGTGCAAAAACAATGTTAAACATCAATGTTACCATTCCAGAAACTTTGTGACTCGCTTTTCGAGTGAGGTTGAGTGCAACTGATCTTTCTAAAGCAATCTGTGCCTCTGTATCGGAATATTCGAATTCATATTTGAAATCTTCAGCAAGTAAAGTAAAATCAAGTCCAATATCTTGTTCCATGTGCGAAGATGACAGTGTGCGCAAATAAGCAGAATATGCTGATTTTGATGTATTCGAATTTATACCAGTAAACGATAACTCAAGCTTTTCTTCCAGCCTCTCTCTAGCGCGACACTGAATACGAGGCGCTTTTGAATCTTTAATTGGACAAGATTGTGGTATTCCTTTAATAGGAAATATCCATCTCATTTGTTTATGTTGACTATCAAAAGGATTTCCATTGGCTGTGTAAGCTATGACGTAGCAAGTTGCTTCATGTAAAACCATCGTATCTGGTGCAAAGCATATTGGGATATCCAGAATGCTTCTTGGCTCGAGAAGAACATTTGTAGATTGTCTAAGAAGGTGACTGAATGCTTCTTGTTGATTTTTTGTTTTTTCCAAAGAGGAATCGAGAAACAAACCTATTCGTGAAGATAAGTCAGGTAAATCACATCACCTTACGGCTGTTGTTGGCATAGATGAAAGTTGCTTAGGATATAAAAGATTATCTGGGGAATGAAGCTTAAGGCTGGAGATAATCCAGGCAATGGGTCTTCTAAGAACAGGACTTTATTGGTTTAAGAGTGTCAAATGTCAAGGCAGAACCAATGCAAATCTTCCAAAGGCAACGAGGGGGCAGGACGGAGGATCAAGGTCTGCGTTCTAACTTTACACATAAATATATTAGATATTGAAAAGGGAGTTTGTATTTTCTTATAATATGTTTTTGTATAACCGATGAGTGTCTACAAATATAAGCTCTTACCAATCCTATTGAAAGGTCTTTCATGCAATTCAATATCAACAATGATATCTTCTTGAAACGGATTTTCAAACTGAATTATCGTAGATGCACTACTCGTGATTGACGATTTAATCACATGATCTGCAGAAGGTACAGGTGATTGCCCACTTCCAGTGACGTAATACATCAAATCGCCAAGCTGCAAAGAGGAAATAGAGATGAGCTTCGGCTGGTTTTAGAATACAGTAACAGACCTGTCCCCCTCTTTCTCTTGTAAACCCCTCTCGATGACACCCCATCTCTATCTGGATCCCCTCTCTGTTAAACCTCTTTCTGTAAAACGTCTCTGTATTAACGGCCTCTTTTAAATACTTCTCTCTCTCCGCTCGTTCTCCTCGTTTTGACCAGTGTATTGTGTAATAAAGCAAACAAACGATGGCAAAATTTGATGAATGTCTTTAAGAAAGCAAGCTCTGTTAAAGTTAGCTCCCTGGGAATCTCTCTCTAATAACACCAAACAAAAATCTAAAAAGTTAATAAAGGTCTGACAAACGATCTTAATAAAGATTGAAATTACAACAATACCTTCTCACTGCTAAACGTGATTTCGGCGTTGTGTTGACCAAGCCCAAGAGAAGACGGAGAAAATGTTAAAGGAACCTCGATTCCAGAATGAGGCGGAAGCTCCACCTATATAAAGAAATCAATATTAAAGTCGATAAACTAATAAAAAGATCCCACAAAATGGACAAAGAAAAATCAGTCTCATATTCTTTAAAAGATAACGTGCTCTACTTTGCAGGGCGTAACTTTAGTTGAATCTTAGACTATAAAATTGACAGATATGAAAAAAGAATGATATAGTAGAAATTAAAGTTTTTCTTACTTGATGATTATTAAAGCGAAAGTTGTGCATATTGGAGCATTTGACAGAAAAAGATGCACAATCATCTGTTGGATTATCCAATCGAATCATCTGATGACAAGTTCTGAAATTAAGAAGAATTAACGATTCAGTTGATAAAAATATTAAGTCTAATATATAATAAATATATAATAAATATAATTAATTATAAAAATCTAGTAAAATCTAATAACAAAAAGTATTAAGAATGAGAAGCATAATCTAACAACAAAGGAGAAAATCTGAAGATAGAGCTTACGTTCCCAAAGGGCATTGCATAAACTTTAATTCCTTTGGAGGCTGTGATGTCGCATTTAACAGCAGTTCATACCAAACTTCACCAATCACAGGATTCTGAAATATTACTCTGTAAATATATATTTATATATTATTTATAACATTGATATTTTAAATATATCACAGATATGTAAGCTTGTCCAATTCTTCGCTTTTGCTATATTAAACTAACCTAGCTTGGACAGCACCACTTAAAAAAACCCCTAGGGGAGTCATTATCAGCCCCATACCGAGGGACCTAAAGTTGAATCAATCTACTTAAACTATTATTGATCCTAAATCTGAATTGCAGGAAAAATTGGGCGTGCAATGCACCGGCCATTTATTGCCCGCCCAACTAAAAGCTTGTACGGTCGGTGATTGAAACCGAAGTTGCCAAATTTCCGCGCCAATGCACCTGTCCAGCAGAAAGACTGCCAGAGAACTGAAATACAAAACAAATCATAAAATCAAAAACACAAAGAAAGGGAACAGGGAGGGGGGAGAAGATCGCTAAAACTAAGGTCTATCTTGTCCGCTTGCAAAAAAGAAAAAGACCAAGCATGCAAATTTCTTACTATAAACGTAGGAGGTATGAAAAAGCCACTGGCGCCAGCGTCTGACAGAAACTTCCTTACAATTCCTAACTGGTCGTTGTGTGTTCCGTTGCCAAGCCTAGGGCATGACCCCTCTCCTAAAACTGTAGTCATTAACTCGTATTGGTTAAGTCAAATAAATAAACTGTGGAAACAAGGGTTGTGTTCTTTTGGCCAAATCTAAAGCACGAAACTAGTGTAAAGAGTTACACATCCTACCTTCCAGTGTGTTGTCCAATAGATTTAGGAGCGAAATCGACCTCATAGATGCCGAATGCTTTTGGATGGACCATTAACCAATCATCTCCTGAGATTAAATCCTTGCCTTCTACAATGACTTCAAACTCAACTTTCTCATTCAGTGGGTTTTCAATTAAAACTTTACATGTTACACGGTCATGTGCGGGGCATTCAGCTTTTATTGTCTCTTTGGGAGGAGCTGGAAGTGATGTAACTCTCATGGAGTACCAAAGTCTGTACGGCTTCATGAATGTACTTAGATCAGGTAGTTGTGAAGGAGCTTTGTTGTTGCTGTTGCTCATGACAGAATTTGGAAGAGAAACATCATCTTCATCAGCATCATCGTCGCTGTCGGAATCTTGTGTTCTGTTGGGAAGAAATGAATAAATTATCATATACTCAGCATAAAGAAATCAGCTAAAATTATTTATCAGCCATTATTATAAAAGTGAAACTTTTTTACTTTGACAGTGTTAGTTTGCAGTCAAGAAATGGATGGGGTTGTTCATTTAACTTTTTGGGTGTTTCTAAAAGCTATTGGTTTAGTCGATGTCGATGATGCTTTAGAAGAGTTTCTCTGCGATTCTTTTTGGTTTTTCTACCCTCCATTGTTCTTTCTGTATGGAAGCTGTTTGAACTTTGGTATTCAGTAACTTTACAGAGCCTATTGTGCCAAAATCAACAAACAATTAAGAAACTAAGTGCTAGTCCCAAGTCTAATTACCTATCAGGAATTATACGTACTTTAGTTCCGTCCCTGAATGAACATAAAACTAAAGCTGACGATTTTGAATGAACCCATCACGAGTTGGACCCTTCTATTAAACCACTACTGTTTCACCTGTCGATACATATTACTAATGATCATCAGAAACACCAAGATGAATGATAACATACTTATCTAAGCCAAGTTTTGCTGTTACTTCATCATCTGATACAAATGAAATGACGCCATCAAAAACTCCTCTTTTCCAAGGTTTTAATGAAATCGTGAATGTTGCTGTTTGTTTTGGAAGAACTTTTATCAGTCTTGGTTTCTCAACAAAATCTAAATCACAAAATGCCTAAAAATACAATAAAAGATATAAGCAACATTATATTCTACAGGCTATAAAAGGGCAGAAACAAATAGAAATCAAAAAATTAAATCTTCTTGTATGAATAAGATCATATCTTTATGAATTTTCGAAAGATAACTCGTTGTTTAGATCATGAAATACCTGAAAAACCATTTTCTTTCTTGTGACATTTGGTATTTTCAGCTCACATGTTGCCCTAAGGAAAACAAAACGTACAATAAGAGATAACGTTAAACATAACTGCCCTTTTCTTATGTGGGAACAGTTTTTAACACCAGGAATCTGAATTTGACGACACTTTAAGAGGCTAAAAAGTTTTAAGCTTGCCTTAGCAGTGGGGTATATGACCAAAAGGAAAAAGGCAGGGAACAAGTAAGCTAAGTTTTTATATCAATCTGCTTCATCTCATTCCCGCAAGTCAACGTTAACTTTCCCTCTAAAGAACTGAAGAGCACATTAAGATTATCTAGGTTGAAAATAGGAGCTAAAGTAATAGCAGCTAGTCTTGGTGGGAATTTACACGTAATTTTTTTTATAAGAAACCTGTTTATAAGAAACCTAGAACTAGACACTCCAAAAGTTAAGAAACTTTTAGAACTAGGAGGAAGGAGTTAAGAAACTTTTAAGAAATTTTTATGCCAGCTTTCCAACATACTAATTTCACATTTGTGGACGTAGTAATCAATTCTCAAGCATTTCCGTGCGATTTCTCGCACCAGCATGGCTAATTCTTTGTAATACAATAATATTAATTATTTGCTTGCTATATTCACGTTTTTTATCGTTTTCACTGCAATTTATTTCCATTAGTTAAGAAACTGTTAAGAAACTTTTAGAACTAAAATTGGGCCAAAAATTAAGAAACTTTTAGAACTAGGCCCCCAGCTAGGTTTCTTATAAAAAAAACAAGTACTAGTTCTTATTAGAAGGATAGCTAACTAACATGATTGTTAGGATCATGGAGTCTAGATCAATTGAGAGTGATGTGACTGGTCATAGCGTAGTCATAAGAAAGTTAGTACTATTTTTATGACTATGATGTTAGTGACTGAGTGATCTTGGGTTCAGCTGCAAGGAATTTACAGATCACAAAAAAGGGTTAGGCTTTATGAGGAGGCATTAGACACTGTTTAGAATGAAACATCAAGTTAGATACAGTACATACGATTCTCCGACATGGCATTCAATTTCAATATGATCAAGTTGTAATGGTTTCTTTCCATGTCCACTTAATATAAAGCTTGTTTCAGTTCCACTCACTGTGTTATGCAACGTCAAATCGCCCTGCGAAGAGAAAGACGTGGAGGTTTAATATTCAAGGGGTTTTTAAATCATGGGTTAGGCTAAACTTGTTATTCCAAAGCCTCGGCAAACTCAGTGAACAAAACTCAAACATACACATCGATCTTCTCGATAAGCAATAATAAGACATCCTTTAAATTATAGCATTTATACCTCCGGATTCTGATAACCAAAGAAACTCCCTCGATTGATCGGAATCTCCACTTCTTTCTTTACAGGTCGTAAAAGACAATAAACATATAGTTTTAATCCTTGTTAAGTTAACCAAATCAGCCAGTGTTCATTCCTGGTTCAAAATTAAAACTCAATCCATTCGTCAGTTCTCAAGATCTAACTTGCTTATATGTGACCCTCTCTTTTAATGATAGACGATAATAATCACCATGATCAGTCTATCAATAATCATGATCACTCAACCAATCAATAATCATAGTCAGCCAATAAAATAATCATAATCAATCAATCATTAATCATGATCAGTCCATCAATCATTAGGATCAGTCAATCAACAATCACTAACAGTCAATCAATCATCACGATCAGTCAATCAATCATCATGACCATTCAATCAGTAACCATGATCAGCCAATCAATAATCATGATCAATCAACAATCATGATCAGTCAACTACAAAAATTAATTTCAACCTGGAGTGTCTCAATCGATCAAAATAGTATAATTCTAGTTAACAATCTACTTTCATTAAAAAAACTTCAAGAAAACCCTCCTGAATTACTGAAACATACTGTACTATAATTTCTCTTTGACAACTGACAAAGATCTAAATAGTGATTATTACCTTAACAATTCCTTCATACGTTGGTCTGAATGTAAGTGGAAATGATGCAGATGTCATCCTAGGACAGAACATCTTCTCTGGTCCGGAAAACCTTCTCCTTTGATTTTAGCCACCAAATTCCAGTCACGTTCACTATTGTTCACCTGAAATCAAAATCATCACTCAATTAGATGTGATTCTTTCAAGTCCATCTTAATACAGACCCCTTGAAAACTAAGGTAAAACAATGACCCACAAAACGTGACATTTACTAACAACAGGTAACATTTACTTACAATGGGTATATTCTGCGTTACACACTCATGAGTTGGGGATGTAAATTCCAGTTCGATACCAGACCCTTCAGGATTGACCGTGCATTCAATCTGATATACTCTGACATCATTAGGTGCTCTGAGAACTATTCTGCTTTGGTAGTGTCCAGGCCCATTGGGTGTAAACGTGACAGGGAACTTTGCCGTTTCTTTGGCTGAAAATGGAGAAAAAAATTTTCAGGCAAAAAGTCAATGAAAGACAAGAGCTAGAGCTAAAAATGAGTGGAAGATCTTCGAATATTCGATTCGCGAAGCTGGGTTTAAAAAAATTTGCATTTGTTGTATTTTATTGCATTCTAATCATTAATTGCGTATTCTTCGTGTTTCTTCTGTTTTTCGCAGACTCGCAGATTTCGTAAATGTATTTCTTCCGACATCTCTTAGAAAACGCCAGACGCTGGAGCCTTCCCTATCGTCCCATTTGGTAAAACGGGAAGTTGGAAGTTCATACAATACCTAATCGAGAGAGGTTTGGAGCTTCTCGGCTGCTAAAAGAAATCGCAACAATCTAGATTTTACGTATGATACTGGAGTTTTTTCAGTTCTATAAGCACATTTAGCTACGATAGCCCCCTCCCCCTTGAACAATGTTGATAACATTGAAATTTCTCTTAACAGTCGTGCGAATAGCGTTGTTCAAGGGGTAGATAGGGGAGATCAAACGACAGCAGGCAGCAAAATAGAATTCCAGAACAGGTGCTCCTACACTTTTGGCAGAAATTGTATTTCTCGGTTTTGTATTTCTCGATAAGCTAAGGAACGCTCAGTAACAACGGCAATACGCAGTTCCTGTCAAAGGCCTGGATGTAATTCGAAGTGTTTCCATTAATAGTTTGATTTTTGATTTCACCAAAAGAGAAAATGGCGTCAGTTCCTGCACATTATTAATTATAGTGGGTTGCAAAGAGTGGGGGGAAAGTAAGCAAGGCGTTCGAGAAAAGTGATTAAACGAAGCGGTTGACAATTATACGAACTTAAAAAGGAACCTACCATCTTTTCTGTTGGTTGCAGTACGCAAGTCAAAGATCTTTGGCACTTTGAAATATTGTGAACTATTTTCAACAACAAATCCGATCGTTTCATTGTTTTTAGTTTGAAGAAGTGAAGTTGAATCTGCTAATGAATTTTCAGATAAACCCATTGATTGTAAAGCCGATGAAATTGTAGAAATCGATAGGCTTCCAGTTATTTCGCGTCGTTTTAATTCTTTCTCTGACATGCGTTGTTGAGCTGCCATTACTATGAGATAGAAAAAGAGAGTTAAATTACGAAATACAACGCTAGGCTTCATACAGACGATTCATACTAAGTATTTGACCATGGCAGTTAAAATGCTTGGACTTAGCTCTTTATTCCCCAAAATGCGTACCGGGATGCACTAATTTGATGAGGACACTAAGACAGTTGTTTTGGTTCACGTTTATGAAATCTGCTTCTGCCCGTTTTTAAGATAATTTGATTTTGAAAAAAGCAAAAACAGGGGTAACTATATATCATCAGAATAACCGCCTCTTTCAATAAGAAAGGGGTATTCATTTAAGGGAGCGCCCACATCATATACTTTCAAAGGGGCACACATTCTAGGGACGCGCTAACTCGGGCGAGTTGATCTTTCGACCAACTCAATTATTTTACCAAACGGTTTCTAAAAAGATGCAAAATACACGTCCTTGACTGCGCAGAACTAAATCGATGAATAGGAAATTGAATATATTTCATTGTCTTACCCAAAGCATCCTCCTTCGCCTGGTTGACAAGGGGCAGCAGAATCTCCTCCGCAATTTCTTCATTCACTTCACATTGCCAATATACAACTCTTTCATTATCACCAAACATCCCACGGGTTCTTTCGGCAGTAGTCGCACTACTTACACGCACACTGCGCGATGATGGTTGATATGGCAACACAGACGGTAATGGCAGATGGGCATCTGCTTCAATAGAATAAACAAATTCTCCAATGTCTTCATTCAGAAATAATAATGAACATTGATAATGTCCGGGGTTGAATGGCAGAAATTGGGCATCGACTGATGCTGATGAATTTGGATGCAGATTCAATTCTTTCATCGGACACCAAAATGCGGCCACTGTTGACTCGGCATTATCTGTAAATAGTGCATATAAGATCATTGGAATGGATGTTTGACAGCTTAATTCAAAGGCACTGTCAGTTGCAGAATAATGTTGGGGGACCAAGATAAGCAGGGAGGTCAAAACTAGTTTTACGTTTGCCAGGCCTTTAGTGCTTAAGGTTAAGCTTTCCGAAATCAATAAATATACGCTGAAAATAAGTTCTGGGGGTTTAAAAATATCAAAATAATAGAGTCCTTCCTTTAATTTATTCTTTATTCATGAGATTATTTTTGAACCTCGTCTCAAACACTGACTGTTTAGGGACTGTTGTCTTTTCCTTGGATGTTACAGTCATTCGAAATTCTTTTTAGCAATGTAGAAATAAACACCACAAACCTGATTGATTTTGTAAGCAATGGTTTGACTGTCATTAAGACTCTCATCTTTTCTTGGTGAAGACTTTTTCTTCACTCTATAACAAATTCAAATTGCTCGATGTAAACAAATATCTCTGTAACAATTTAAAAATCGTGCACAAGAAAATGCATGATATCTTTATAAGAAACCAGTGGCTCATAAGAGGCTCACATCAGGAACGTTAAAGAGCCATTAAGGCTCCCTGGGCCTTTTTTGGTAAGTTCTTGATATTGCTATTTGAAAACTTATCAGTTTGAGGCTTTATAGTGGTAAGATCAGCCCTAAAAGTGTTGAATTCGAACTCATTACCTCCATGGATAAACTAACTGATATGAACTCACCCATGATCAGTTTTGGATTCAACAGTTTTGAGTTTTTCATTTTTGGCCTTCTTTGTTGTCCTTGGCGTCGTCTGTGCCTTCTTAGCTTCAACCAAAATAATCTTAAAATTTGCAGATTTGTTGAAAGGATTTTTTACTTCAAAAGTGACTTTCTTGAGTTGATAACATGGTGAATCAGTCTTAATCGTAGCCTAGGAGAAAACAAAGAGATATTAAACAAATCAAACGAATCATTGAATCGACCAACCATAGAATCACTTAATCAATCAATCAACGAATCAATCAATTAATGATCAATGAAACAATGAATCAATAAGTCAATCAATGAATCAAACAATCAATCAATCAATCAATCACAGAATCACTTAATCAATCAATCAATCGATCAATCAATCAATCAATCATTTAATCAATGAATCAACGAATCAACCAGTCAATCAATCAATTAGGTATTTCAGGCTATCAATCAATGAATCTCTGAATCATTAATCATTCAAAGGAATCAGTTGATCAGTAATTTGACATTGTCTTACCATTGGTGTGATTGTATTAACAAACGTTGTGAGATTGAAAACCAAAGTTGAGCCAACTTGTGATCCAATTCTTTTACCAACGAGAATTAAAGTTGCTGAACAAGGTCGCAAGAAACTGCTTCTATAAATGACTGGCAATTGCATTTGACTTTTAGGAGCAACCTACAAAGAAATGGCCAATCACAAGGTGCAGAGATATCGCTGATCTAAACAACGTGAATAAGTAACAGGTTTTGATAATGACAAAATGTTTAAATTTAAAAATTTTGCAATTAATGAAAGACTTTCAAAATAGAGTAGCAATGAACATACTTTGACAGTTTTTCCAGTTGTAACAGAAAAATGTGATGCGTTTTCTCCAGAAAGAATTACTTGATAAACGAGAGGTTTTGTGCTTGGATTCTGCAGCTTTATCTAAAAAATTCAACAATTAATACAGATTTAGATTCTTTAGCGTGATCATTGATCAGATCTTAACATATGAAACCAATAATTTTGAATTCTTACGTGTTTTGTAATGTCTGAATGAAGTGATCCGTTAAATTGGATGGATGTTCTTGGTATGTAATGAGGCAGACGATGATACAGGTAAATGCAAAGTAAAAGAATTCCAACTGGATTCGGTTCTGTTATATCAGTCGCCTGTTTGAAAAGAAAAAAAGCATTGAAGTTGTGATTGAAGACGTGTTGTTTCAGTTAAGTTCGAAATACGTTAGTAAGTTTGTTAGGTAGGTAGGTAGTTAGTTAATTAGTTAAATAGTTACTTAGTTAGTTGATTAGTCAGTTAGTTAGTTAATTAGTTAGTTAGTTAGTTAATTAGTTAGTTAGTTAACGAGTTAGTTAATTAGTTAGTTAGTTAGTTAGTTAGTTAGTTAGTTAGTTAGTTAGTTAGCTAGTGACTAGTTAGCTAATTAGTGACTTAATAATTAGTTAGTCATAGCTACAATGCCTGCCAGAATTTGTTGGAACACCCATCATATTTCCAGCCTTTTTCCCATGAAAGAGTGTTTACAATTCCAAGCACAAATCACGGACTCGATCCCCCGCTCCCCCTGAAAATAATGTTGTTTTGTTATGTTGAAGGGTGCTACTGCATGATTTGAATATTCATATGCACATGAAAGGTTTTATCATACAGTAAACCAACATTGTTTTCAGAGAGGGGAGGGGAGCTGTTACGTTGAGTAGGAAATTCAATCTAGCGTTCCAAGTATTCTGGCAGGCATTGTAGTTAGTTAGTTAGTTAGTTAGCTATCTATTTTTGTTAGTTACTTACTTGCTTAGTGAATTAAGTAGTTAGTTATTCCCTTAGGTTAATTAGTTAGTTAATCAGTGAGTTAGCTAAGTAGCTAGCTTTATACTTTCGTTATTAGTTAGTTAGTAAGTTAGTTGGCAAGTTAGTTGATTGGTGTAATGTTTGACATGAAAAACCTGGCTTTGACTTCACGGCTTAAATTAACAATATAACAGACCAAAGATTGATTAACTTACAAGAATATCGTAGTCAAATCCCAAATATCTCAATGCTTCTACCACCTTAAGTGCATTGTGTAAACATTGTTCTGCTGTATTTGGCTTTGCATACATTGATGTCAAAAACTTTGGTATCTGAAAAACATATAGTAAGAACATCAGATCTTGTATTGCATTAATGCAAACGGGTTGATTCATAGAAAAAGAGGGAAAATAGTTTACCAGGAATGGTGTATGAGCAGCAAGTAGAGAGGCTAGTACCAAACCATCCAAGAAATCATTATCGAAGTTCACAATCCATCTTGATGAAGGAGGACAGCCTGTTCAATAAAGAATATAATAAGATTATTATGCAACTCCCTGTAATGTTTATGAAATTATTGCAAATGATTTGTTTTTCTTTTACTACACAGGGGTGAAGAACACATTTAAGGTCACTATGCAGAACCTTGAATTGAAGAAATAATCGCAAGATATAAGGATCATTCATTTCAAAGGCGATTTTTTTAATCAACAAACCCAGTCTCAATTAACACTTCCAATCAAGACTCAATGGCTGATCCCCCTCCTCTCTTTCTCTCTTCATAGATTCTATCGTGACCAATGCTTTTACAAGGCACATAAAAATATACAGATCATCCTGCAGCTCTCCGTGTCTACAGGTTTTGGTCCCTAATCCTAGAATTTTAACTCAAAGTTCTTCCTTCTTCTTCAGAATTGCTTGCCTGAACAATAAAAACACCGACTAAAACAGTTCAAAGATGTTAACTTGAAAAGGCGATGAAAACATACCATCAATGCTAGTTTTCCACATGTTAGTATTTCGTTGTTGTTCATAATGATGATTAATCCATGCCAAAATAATTCTTTCTCCAACACTGTAAACATTGCTACATAATGGATCTGGATTTAATATTGGTAATGGAAGACTTTGATCAGGAAGCATGATTTTACGATAATTTTGAGGTGTTAATCGATTCAATACCATCACCTAAAATCAACAAATAAAATCATAAGAATGGCTGGAAATATACTATTTGTTATAAAAACCAGTGCATTTCGAAGGAGCTTGATTGTCCTTCATCTACTTTTGATATTTCAGTTCTTTACAGGGTACAATTTCATGTTTTAATAAGAAGGCAAAATAAAGTAACATAGATTCCTAACTTTCTTGTGTGCTTGTTTTGCATTTGATTTTCTTACAACCACCCTCAGTTTGTTTATGCTCTTGCGTTTTGGTCAAATTTCAGGCTTAGAGGTAGAATGAAGTGAAGTGTTGCCTGTTCTGAACCCTGAATCTCCAAGAAAAGTCTCTGATTCAACGTTGCCAGGATAGTGCTTACTGTATGGGACTAGACCATTGAATAGATGGAATTTGAACCTGGACTGCAAGACCAGAGGGTCAACGACGTCCCCACTGAGCTATAGAGCCAAATAAAATCGTCGAGAAACTCTCCAAGCCATACAGCCCAAGGCTCTCCTCATGTTTTTCCTTTTTTGTGTTTCGGCTATTTTGGGCTTTTCTTCAGCACCATACATACTCATATAAATATCTTATTTAATCAGACTTACTTTGACTATTTGAAGCAGCAAATCGACCCATGCATGTCTTGAAAGTATTTCGTATTTCTCTTGTTCTTTTTTTAAGCTTCCATCATAAAATTTCTCTCCTGAGTTTTTCATTTCCATATCTCTTATTATAATCCATCTTTCAAAATCACTTTTACCAAGAAGATATTCCGGCTTGATAGATGCAACCATAGCACCTTGGCATCTAAAGAAAGTGCTTTTTTCGTTATTATCTGTGTATATTTGTGCACCTATGTCCCCGGGGGTACTTCCATTGTTCAATATACTAGACGTGCCGCCCAAATGGGTAACTTTTTCAGCGCCAATTTCCCTACACATGGGTTGGTTTTCCGTAAAGAATCTCTACACATGGGTAGCAAAATATATGTAAAATTTGAGATATTGGTACAAATGGGTAAAAAATTTCGTTGTTTTTTCTATACATGGGTACCACGACAAACAGAATTTATCGGTAGACATGGGTGGGTTTGGAAAAACTGGGCGGCACGTCTAGTCACTTGAACAATGAAGTACCCCCCCCCGGGACCTATGTAAGTTATTCGACGGGACTGGTTAATGAAAAGCGTAAAAACTTGGCATCTCAATACTCTTGGATGCCTAATTGCTGAGGGTCAAAATAGGCGGGAGGATGAAACAGCATTCAGGATCTAGATAGCGGAGGCCACAATATACGGGGGATCAGAATTATAATGACAAACTTTGTCATGAAAATGCTGAAATGCAGTGCAAAAAGGGTCCTTTAGTCCTTACATGCTTCGGCAATCCATAGTTAAAAATGTGGGGTGTGTAGGCGTTATCAAAACCCAAAGCAGCTTAGTTGCTTATTTAAAAAGAACGAGTGTAATGTAAATAATATAGTAATAGTAAAAATACCTGAGAAACGCAAGCAGAGTTGAATACATCCAGTATAGATGTTTGGTTCTTTCAAATGCCTCAGTTGGTAATGATGCATTGATAGGAATACCAGGAATTGTTTTACCACATAAATGATTAACAATATCAAACACTGTTTTATTGGATTCTTTCTTTTCTCTGCTCCATGTTCCTGCTCTGGTCGTTCCTCCATCATTAACACCGGTTTCAAATGAAGATCTCAATGAAAATGGTAAACTGATTGGATTTGGACCACTTGACCAAGCTTGAGATGAGAACCAGCTGTAAAGAGAATCATAGAAATATTTTTGATTGCTGAATTTTGATCCGCATCTCGGGTATCAATTCGTCCGCAGTCAATTGTTTCGGTCTGTTTCTGACGTTTATACTCCTGAGGAGTGTCAGATGAAAAGAGCTTTTAACTATGTCCAAAAATGTTTCCGCTGTTTCCCTCAATATTGAAATTGTAAACTTCTCAAAGAATAAATATTGTTGACTAGTAAATAAATGCTTTAATGTTGAAAATCTTTGAATCTCGTTGAGCAAAAACTCCTAGTTAAAGCAATGCAGAAGAATCTAACATGAGAAGTCTAAAAGAATCTAAGATTTGAAAATTATGGACATAACTGAATAGCTTATGCCATGAAAGCAAACCAATCTTCAGTTTCCTAGTGCAAAAAAGGGTGAAGCCCTGAACGCTGAGACAAAATATTTTAAAAAAATCTTTGTGTCTTGTTCAGTCTTTGCTTTGCAGCATTAGGCCCTTGCCAAACAATCAAACATTGTTTGTCAAACATTTACGACTGGACAGACCTCCTGGTTGTCTAATTAGAAGAGAAAAACAGTCTAAAATCTTCGACTTTTTAGACTCAATGGACACGGCCCCCTGGCCAAATGACAAAAAATTGTCTGTCAAACATTTTCGCTTGATACTAAAACATTGTTGAAGGAACTTGCTTGTAAAGCAATATTTAGCGACGTGGCCAAACGGTCAAACATTGACTGTAAAGCAAATCTCCAATGTTTCACCGACAATGTTTGATCGTTTGGCCAGGGCCTAACTGCTAAACTTTGTTCGTTCTTTGCATGGCTTCGACTATCATCCAGGTAAACAATACGATTCTACATCATTGATGATGTTAATCAATCATTATTATTTTTCATAAAACATACCGTTGAACAGTTCTGCAAATTTCACGGATATATTTCTCCTCTTCTGAATCTGATGATGCATCTTCTGTTCCACTGTATTCATATGGTGTCGATGTTTCTTCTTGATATTCCTCTATCAATATAAACATTATTATAAAAGCAATACTTATAAATATAAACCCTTACCATGAATATACACTCTACTATTTCCTGTATCTATAAAGAAATTATGGGGCAGATAAAAGATTATGTCTCTACCTCAGAACAGGCACATAGTCATAAAGAACAGTGAAAACACCAAAAACCTTGTCTTCTAAGTCCTTATTCGTTTCAAGTATTAAACCTTGACCGAAAGAGGTCGCTAAAATCTCATTCAAACACGCAGAATTTCATCAGTCTTCAGTTTGACTCAGTCATAAACTTGGTTTCAAGACTCATTTGATGTTTCATTCTCCGATGACAAACTTTTACTGAAGGCAAAGGCAAAGGTGAAACTGTGCAGCTAGCGCTAAGAAGTAGATGAACTAATGAGACCTTAATTCTGGCTGTTATGCTACTGTGGCTGATGCTCAAACCAAACCTTACAGAGCTTTTGATCTTTTGAGACCAACAGCTAGCTGGAATCTAACGCCACAGCACCTTCAACTGGCTTTGTGAACACACTTGTATTATTGTCTAGCAGCAAGAGCAATGCATTTGTAAATATGAACAAATTTAAGGAAAAAAGAGAAGTACTTAAGTTTGTCGTTACCTTTCTCATGGACATCCGAACCTGATCTTGCAGATGACGGTGCAGTTGATTCAGGATAGGCAGATGAACTAAGTCCAAATGACGTACTAGTTGTGATTTGTGAATTTTCAGTTGGCGATCTGATAGCAGATACACATGGAATAAACAAAGCCTCACCATATGATATTCTCTCTTCTTTGTTGTTGTTTGTTTGTGCATTGTTCGTGTTTGTTTTCTTTGTTAGTTCTTCACAAATAACATGATAATCGGATTGATGCATTGCTAAAAAGCTGTAGCATGTCAATAGGCAATTGTCTGCAGTTGCAATCACTGGTAGCTTGTAGCTGAAAGAATAAAAATGTGCCAAATTAGACAAGATCATCGATTAGCTAAGGCAATGTCGAGCAATGAACAACTCAAGGTTTGGGCAGCGATGGCTGAGGAGACTCGTTTAATACGTCTAAATTGCAATTATTGATGAATTACAAGTTTAGTTATCTCACCTTTGCTGCTCTGTAACAAACGTAATCGAAGTGACGAATGAGACTCGCTTTGGTGCACAGAATGAAATCTGACATGGCATAATAAAAGGTTCTTTATCACCAGCATCTTGACAACATGACTGAATGATTTGACCATTTGGAAATGAAACATCCAATACTGTTACTTCACTACCATCTTCTAATTCAACCTTTGGTATATGGCAGCCAAGGTTCACAGCCCTGAAAAAAGATTTTATACTCTAATGGATGCCAAAAGAACAACCGAGTATACACAAAATATACAAAGCAATAAAGCCAGCAACAAAGCAATATTTATTTGTTAATGAAGATCAAGAGTCCGAACAGCAAGCAAGCATGCAATCTATTAATCGAAGGTGGTGCGACGTTGTGGCCTTATTTGGCTGGTTTGTGGGGTCAGAAGCTCAGTAAGGACGGGGTTCGATGGGACAACGTCAAAGCAAGGGCAGAGGTCTCGATTAGTTAACCTACTTCTGCGATCCAAGCAACTGGTGATAATACACCATCCCACCTTCCCCTATTTGCACAACTCAAATGATGACCAGCTATGTTTGATTGTTTTGCAAGGTTCTTAGGCCCAAAATTCAGATAGTTGCAAAGCAACACTGCGAATTTTTGACAATATTGTCGCAGAATGAACTAAGGAGCTCTAATTTTCAAACTTTAGTCATCCATAATAAACCTTTAGAAATATAGATGTTCTGCCTTGTTATTGCGACAAAGAGGTTTTCCAGAATGGAAATATCGAAGCGAATGACCAAGAATGAATGGTATATTAAAGACTCCCTGGAAGAAGACTCTTTTAATTGAATATCAATTGGTTAGAAGATCCCATCAGGGGGGTAAACACTTATAAATTACAAATCTGTAATCTTACTTGCGATATCCTTTTGCGATAATATTGAACTGCATTGATGTTGTTGTTCTCAATGGCACAGGAGTGAAATGAAGAGCAGCAGGTTCAAATGAAAGACTTGCTGATTCTAATTCACCATAAAGGGAGAGCATTCGGTATGGCTGTTCTTTATCATCATTTAATATTATTGGTATGTTCGTTTTGTAGATTCCTGGTTCAGCTGAAAAAGAATCATATGAATAATGTATGCTTTAATATGTCAATAAATCTAGTAGAAATCCTAATAGTATTGCCTCGCAATAATTCGAAACAGCCGCACCATGTGAATGATTTAAACCTTGAATTTGACAAAGAGGGGCTTATTCTAGGGTTGAAACCTAGAGAAATCTTAATTAAAAGTGCACCAACCCAAACTGCAGTAAAACTTAGGAATAAAATTTTATCTATTGCAGCCAACAATAACAAGAAATGGCGGATAGAACTTGAACCACCCCCCTCTTTTCAACGTTTATTTGGCAAAATTAGAGAACAAGCAAAGCAGACACCTTGGCCTCAAGAGGGTGAATTGGGATCAATATGAAATGCAAACCTTCAAACCGCAACGAAATAACGATGCGATCGAGCAAGTTATGTTCTACAAGAATCTGGTAACTCTTCTTACGTTAGAATGGTAATCAATTGTACCCTATAAGGAACTGAATAAATAAGAACAGATAAAGAACATTTCAGACCTAAAATAGGATTCAATTTAAGAGCGGACTTTACTGGTTCTTATGAAACAGAAGAATTGAAGGCTACATAATATCATTAGATTTTTCCACAAGTGGCATACCACAATTGACGGGATTTGAACCAAAGACTTCATGATCAGAGAGCCAACGACAATTTCCACTGAGCTAGAGAGCTCAATGAAATCGTTGAGTAACTCTCCAAGTCATACAGCCTCAGACTCTCGTCCCGTTTGGTTTTTGTGTTCTAAAATCATTAGGAGAGAAAAACAATTAAACTTACGAGGTGTGAAAAGGACCCCAATTTGCGATGTTTCTCCACTATCTAACAACATCGTCGGAATCAAATCAATTTTATTATGCGATGATAATGCATATGGTGATCCAGATCTATGTAGAAATTGAAACGTTCCATTTCCTAGAAGTTCTCCACCTTTTTCAACGTCGAATGACCATCTAAACTTTTGATTGGAATTATTTACGAACATGACTCCCTAGAAGAAGAGATTTGATATATCCTATATGCTGTGTCTTATTCTATGTACACTCAATTTCTAAGCAATTCATTTTAGGTAACAGTAGAAGCCCTTCAGCCGCTAATCAAGGAACTCCCACATAAAAGATCTGATTAATTCTTTGCAACTTATTCTTACCTTTAGTAAGAATTCAAAGTGTTTTGCTACTGCTGTTTATCAGATCTTTAGTAGTCTAAATGGGCCAAAGCTGTCAATGTTGTTTTTCTTTAAAGCTTTTATACTAATTAAATGTTTATTTTTCCTTAGCTCTTTAGTTAGTGGCTCGAGCTAGATAGGCAATGTCTTCTCGAGTTGCGTAGAATAATTAATTGGAAACGAAAATAATCACATGACTTACTGCGGCTCTTCCTGCCATGCTTTCGATTCCCATGTCATAATAGCCAGAAGGCAGAACGAATTCAATGTTTGTGTTTGAAACTTGCAAAGGAGGTCGTAAAGCAGTTGCTTGCACTCTTCGACTGGGTGTTGGGTGATGTGGAGATTTAGTAGAATCGCTTGGTTCTGAATTGTTAGATGGATAGCCTGTCCTGTGTATCAGATAAGAAATCATTAAGCAGTTTGGCTAGATTAAAGCTAATCATATACGCTAGTTTATTGCTATTGATAAAATATATAGATTAATAGTAAAAGGGAAATAGCGGTCTTACTTCGAAAGAACAACAGAAGCTGGATAAGGTGATGGAGGCGGCGTAGGAGCAGCTGTTTGATTTATGATTGCTGGAATAACAAAATCGTATGATGCAACCTAGAAAAGAAGCATTCAAAACTAATCATTATAATGGTGGTGATTGATGATGATGATTTCAGTGATGACTGATGATCTGATGATTGATGATTGATGATGATTATGATGGTGATTATGATGATGACAATGATCATAATCATAATCATTTCGATCATAATCATGATACATATTCTCACCTCTATTGGATTGAATTCTAAATAACAATTCATTTCCTCCTGCCCAATCAATTCAATTTCATAGCATCCTTCTGAATGTGGAATTTCATGATTCATATCGTCATCGTTTCCGAATCTCATGCTGAAATCACGATGAAGTGACATGTCAAACGCCACCACTGCACGAGATCTCGCCTGCAATTCATAATTAGATTCATCAATAATTACTTCACATTGGCATAGTTAAACCAGCCTTATTATAAACTTGGAAAAGTGAGCAATAATTGTAAGAAAACAGTCTTACCAAATTTTTCAATTGAAACGGGATAACTGCCTTTGCACCACAGTAAACACCTCCGAATTGGAACGAATCCTGAAGAGAGCAAAGAAATCAAAAACATTTGAAACAACATACAGCTAATATTAAGTTGCATATAAGAAGAGAGATTTCCCTGACGGAAGGTGAGATGCTGCCCATTGATGGGAACACTATAGGACATTTCTATGCATACGTCACGGAAGTTTAAGCATCTGCCCCACATCAAATCTAAGAAGTAGCTTACTTAAGTCGAAATTATAGTAGGGTGCACTTATTCACGGAGTGCACTCAGTCCAGGAATTATACTTACTATCAATCAAGGTTACTTTAAAAGAAGAGCTCAAAATGGAATAATTTTTAGATTAATGTCACTGTTATCAACTGGCATACAGTCATGTCACAAGGTAGGTAACCCAATTGTAATACAACGAATTGTAATACTGGCGGCAAAAAAAGGAAGGTTAACCCCCTGAAAAAAAGCAATATACATGAAATTTGAAAGGGAATCAGTAAGAGTAACGGGAGTCAAATGATTAAAAAAAAACCTACCATTGAAACATCGACACATGGAGGCTCAACATGTCCACCCATTCTTAATGATATTGATTTCCAACCTCTGATTGCAACGTCGATTTGTGTATCAAATTTCTGTACTGATAGTGGCTTGTATGTCACCTAAACAAAATAGGAGAAAAAAGTAAGAGAAAAAGTAAGAAAAATTGCTGGGCTGACGAACAGGAATATGCAACAATGTTGACATTGAGTAGATGCCAACTAAGGGTGGTACTCGGAAATCTAGACTTTCCATATTATGACACGGTAGACTATGTAGGGATAGAAAGACATAACATTAACAGCATAAGGTTAATCTTAAAATCTTAAAATTTGTTTCAAATTTATTTCGAATTTTTATATAGCTGTTAAAAAGAGTATTTAGGCATTCTGCATCAATTTAGACACAAGCCCAAAGTCTTCCTAGCTTACTATTTTCAGAACTGATCTCAAACACCCTCTAAGATTATCACCCTAGTTTAGCACAGGGAAAGTGGAGAATTTCTATCATAAATTTCAAGGCATTATTTAATTTACTAATAAAACAGTTTATGTTCCTACCATTATCTCTGCAGTGCCTCCAACTGGCACAATACCTGTCTTTGGTATTACTGTCATGCCAGGAATAGGCGAAGACTCAATGATCTAAAAATTAAGAAGAAATGTAATCAGTGTAATAAGACAGTTAAGTCTGCCATTTAGAACGAAAATATTTGAACAGTCCTTGAGTCGTACAAAACCTCAGGATAGTGGAAACATTTTGCAACATACTTTTAAGCATTTATCGACTGAAATTTCTCAGAGCATTAATATTAGAAAAAGACCGAAAAGACCAAGGGAAAATAAATATTAAGAGCGAATCAAATGCATCAATCAGGAACGTGAAGTTGGATTGGCAATGTGTTGTGAGCAACCAGTCAACATACAGCGAGGGGAGCAACAGAATGATTAGAGCGGCCCAAGTGAGAAACGAGCTCTTTCTTTCTAAAAAGAACAGTTACTTTGGCTTTGCAATACGGGGGCCATATATCCTGAAATAGACGAAACGATTACCTTTCCAAAATATTAGGACGGTATTTTAAGGTACAAATAAATGAAATATACCAAAATAATGCTTACTTTAAAAAAGGCATGATTTGAGCTTGTGTTTTTTAAAAAAGCACTTCTTTTTGTCTCAAGATTCAGAGGCACAGATCCAAACATGAGACGATGCTCCACAAAAGAGCAAGATGTCGGTCCAATCTGTAAAGAAGAAGACATATTTGTTAAAACAGTGCTAAAATGATGGAAACGAATTACAATTCATTCAGTAAAGAAGACACAGGACTTTAAGTTGCAATAACTGTTTGGCATTTTTCACGCTATGTCATCTAATCTATGTCTGGCAGGGGAAGGGGGGTGGGTTTATTCAGAGGGGACACTAATTTAGAGTGAGATCAAAGAGAACACTGATTCAAAAGGAGTGCTTATTCATTTAAGCTAATACTGTAATGTTTTAACCAATTTAATAGTGAAGCAAGAAGTGTTTCAGTAATTATAGATTTAATGAATATGAATATGATAATAATAATTATCAAATTACCTCTGCCATTGTTTGTAGCTCCAATGGATTGCCACCGTCGATTCGAAGTTGGAAAAGACCAGACAAAGAAGCAAAGTATGAAGGATAGAAAACAACTTCACATTCGAGATTTGAGAATGGGTTTACAGTTCCTAAGGAATAGAAATTCATTAACAGTTAGAACTAACTGTAGCTTAGCGAAGTTCTTTAATCAATTTAAACGACATTTAGAATCACGACATTTAGAATCAATGATGGCTTCTTTCTCGTGGAGAAATATCTCGTATGTCCTCTTACAAGCACCAGGGTGCTTCTTTAATTTGTTAGATCTTATAGGGGCGGGTGCCACTCATTTCAGCTTGGTCCAGAAGGAGATGATGAAATTTTCAGCATTTAGGGTAATGTAAACCAGACTTCAAAGTTTCCAAAAAACATGAAAATTATACAAAAACATGGCAATCAGGAGAATGGGTGAAATTCTGATGGAAACGGGCTTATCACTGGGACAATTGCCCTGTCTCATTCGAAGTAGGCAGCATCAAATTTTCCATTCTTGAAAGGGACACTAATTAGAGGGAGGAGCTCATTTGGGCTGGGCCATTTTTGGAGGTAATAACGTAATCTTCTTGTGGTTTATCATATTGATTGAGTAAAGGCCAGCTAAATGCAATGAATATTGGAGATTTTGACTTACCTCTAGCTGGTCTGACAGAGAATGCTGTTCCATCTTTACCAACAATTGGCAACCATGCAAACTCCGCTGCTGTATTTCGCTTATTGTACAAAGTGAGTGTCTTTCGCATACCTGTAGAAAGGAGATTATACAGTCAATAAAGACCTGGGCTAAAGCAACTCACGGGGAAACGGTTAGGGTTTTGGAATAGGTTACCGATAGGGCAAATTTAGCTGCACTCATCGTACCTAGCCTTTAACCCTAAGCAGATATTATAAGGTTAATGTCAAGGTCCATCTGCATAGAACAGAAAGCTCAAATCAACTTAGAGCCAAACAAATGCAAGCATCCAGTTAAATTGCTGAACTAAGCTGGCAGGCATAGTATTTGCGATATTTGCGCTGATAATACCCTTCTGAAAGTTGCTGTTTTTGAATCACAAGCGGCAGCCTTGTAGGAGCTGACCCGTGTATGCCAGGCAATGTTCTTTGGACGAAGCTAAAAAGGGCCGGGTAGAGATACACACAACCAAGTACCCAGCTGTCAGGCAGACCAAGAGATACATTCTACTTGAATATGGTACTTTTAAGCGATAGAGAAATTATTTGCAAATAACAGCCTTCTAATTGTATGTGATAAAGAGGCAGTAAGATAAGAAGAGACATTACACTACAAATATCATAGAAAATGTGATATTTTATCACTGAATACATACCTGCTTCTGGGGGTAGTCCAGCACAAGGTGACAGAAGTACTTCATGTGATGATAATGATAATGCAACAGTAACAACATCTGCTAATACGATCACATGACTTTTATGATGACCATTTATGGTATAAGAAACACTCCTTAAAAGAGAAAAAGATTAGAACATTAAAGTGTGGCAGTTTGGAATATTTTGATATACGTTGATCAGCAGCATGCTCATCTGTCGATTCAGTCGAGCATTAATTGGCCTAGTTCGTATATCAAATTACCAGTCCACAGCATCTGATTAAAATTACATTGTTGATGATGCATTTTAGAGTGCGTCAAACTGTATGAAGGGTTCACATATAATACCTTTCAAATTTGCCAAGAGAATTCGACTCAAAATGCAACCCCAGAGCAGCAACAGAGCCAGGTGGTATTACTTGTGATAATGGAGATGTCTGCCTAAGCTCACGACATTCAATCTACAACAAGACCAACATATTAATCATCAGATTTCATTCAATTATTACTTTTCTAATTTTTCATTTTAGAAAGTTTTATCATGGTTACGTACGGCATTTTTAATTAAGAACCTAGCTCGAGGCTTAGTTGTAAAAGTGTCTTAATGTTTAACTCTAATCTAGTATAGAGGGTTTCCTGGTCTCTTGATTTATCGAAAAAAATCAAGTAAACAGAAGACAGCAGCCAAAAAGATCAAGGTAGGTAGATAGAAGAGTTGCATTGTCCGAAAATTAATAAGAAATTAACAGTTGTATCATTCTACTCCGGTAGAAAATTCAAATTTTAGTAGTTTCTTGATTATTTCAATTCGAGCTATGTCAGTTTCTGGGATTTTAGAGGTGTCTAGAACTACATTTCTTACAAACCGGTTTCTCATAAAACATGTAAGTCCTGAAGGAAACTAATTTAGATAAAGGCATAATATTCAAACATAAATAAAGGGCAAAGAAACAATGAAATGAGTAACTTTTATCTTACTTCAAACTTTATGTGAATGAAAGATGTCAAGTTGTTTGCAATTTTCAGTTTCTTTGAAGCTATCGATTTAGCACAGACTTCTCCAAAATCAATAACTTTTGGGCCTAAGAAAGGATTAAATAACAATGACATATGTAAGATTAATCTTTCAAAAACACATCTAAATAAATGCAAAGAAAACAAGTGATAGCTACCTATAAACACTTGATAAAGATCTTGCGGAGATAATTTCTTAGAGCAGTCAGCTTTTTCTGTTGCAGTTGTTGGCAATGCTTTGAGTCCTTCTGCAACCTTCAAAACGAAATAAATTTAGAACAAAGTTTGAGAATAATGATCCCCTTGTGAGTAAAAGACTTCAAAAGCAAGCTAAAATTTGTAATTGAAGGTTTTATAGAATTGAAAAAATTTTACCTTTCTTTTAGAATTATCCAGCTTTTTTGTTTCAATTTTCTTCGAGCTTAAAAGTTGATCCTCTCGATTAATACTCTTAGAACTCTGATCTGGAACAAGAAATAAATAAATATAAAAAAATTGCTACATAAACAACGTAAACAAATACATGAAACAACAAGTGAATGACATAATTGAATAAATATACCAATTTAAGTTTTAAACGTGAATAGGATTTTGAGAATAAAAAGTTTGAATATTTCATACCATTATTCTCTGCCTCTTGAGATATTTCCTTCAATTTGAGTTTTGTTGGGCGAAGCCCTCGGCCAGATTTAATGCCAATATCGACTTGATTATCAAGTTTGTTGAATTCACTGTAGAAGAGAATAATAAGTTAATTCATCAATCAAATCATCCTTAAAACAGCTGAGGTGAAAAGAACAATTTAGTTCTAGCAGAAAACTAGTGGACCTCACACTTAAAGTGTACTGATTCTAAAACTTCTAAATGAATGGAGGAGATCTTGCTCTATCCAAAACGGAAACATTCTTTACCGATACAATCATCACATATCTCATTACATAATCAATGAGTACATTGAACTGCATTCAACACTCCCAATTCTTGATTTGAACATAGGTAAGCAACATCTTCGGAATACATCAATTCCATTTCTCATAGAGGAAAGTCGTGAATGAAATTTATAAAAAGTTCTTAATAATTGCTATTGAATTCCTATGTATAGATGAGATCTACAGTGTAAGACCCAGGAGAGATATATTGGAACAAATAGCTTCGGGTTCAACTCGTTAATACAGTTTTGAGAGTATAAAGGAAAGCAAAGGGACAAGCTTAAAAGTTTGTTCCAAGTTAGAAGGTTCGATAGAAGACTTGAAATGGTAGAGAGATTCAGCGTTTAATGGCTTTGATTCTTCGGAAAATCTCAAGGGTAGCAAGAAATGTTTAGCAGTTGCAGATGACGAACAGATTGGCAACGTAAAATTAGCACAAGTAGCAATCTACTTACATAGCTTTTACTTTCTCCAATTTCTGTGTTCTTAATTTGTCAATATAATCAATATATTTTTGACGATGTTGATTTCTTTCTTCTTCTTCTTGTTCTGTATATCCATAGTCTGGATCAACATACGAATGTCGTTCCATTTTTGTAAATCTTGTCCTAAAAATTCAAACAATAAAGCGTTAAGAGTTCTAAGAGAATTCTAAGAGAAGTATGCGTCAAAAAGAGTGTTATTCTGCTTTCAGTAACACCTGCCATAGCCGTTAGATTAAATGTCAAAACAAAGCATAGACTATCTTGGCGTTTGGCGTTAGCAATTAGTCTTGAACAGCACCCATCAGAAACAGCATTGGTCTGTCGTCACCGTAGTCTAAGACAACGAATATGCAGCATTTGGGTTGGATTAGGCATCAGGATAACGACAATGCTGCATCATCTCAAATGCTAGAGCCTAACATCCGGTGTTTGAAATTTCGAAAGACAGTCAGTCATTTCAATACCTTCTGAAATCTTTGATAATACTCGTGAAACAACACCGTAATGTCCTGGCAAAACGATCAACAACTGTTAGCCATACATCTGAAATAAGCGTCGGGCCACCTCAGAAAGCATTGTTCATCAAACATTTGTCACTTTTGACAAGCAGAAAATGTCCCTGAAGGTTTCAAAAACATGGCAAAGCACGGCCTGCCTATTGAACAATGTTTCGCAACGTAGCCAAGCCATCAAACGGTGTATCTGGCATCAACATCATTGTTTGATTGTTTGGCGGAGGCCTAAGAATAAAAAGTTAAAGTAAAAAAACTTCAAACTTACAGAACTTTCTCGTTTTTGTTACTCGGTCTGATACTCGTTGCTCTGTCATCAGGTTTTGCAATGGAAACAGGTATGATCTTGCCCGTCTTGCACTCCCTTTTGTTTACAATCGGCATCAAGGAATTCTTTGTGTAATTTGCATCATCAGAGCTGAAAACTCTAAGCGATGACCCAAGAGAAGTCTTAACCAAATCAACATTTTGTCTCTCTGATGTTTGTGGGTATAATCTTCCTTGAGCACTCAGAGATTTGGCTGTTTTCTTTCCAATAACAGGCAGACTGATACCTTCTATTTGAAGTGGAAACTTGAAAATTTCTGTTTGTTTGAATTTAGGTAAACTGCTGAACTCTTCTCCAATTTCACAAGTGTAACCAATAACAACAATGTCCATCTTAGGTTTAAAATGTCCGATTTGATTTGGTCTGAATGATATCAATAGATCCGTGTTTGAATTTGCATTGAGGTTGTGTGACTGCGGCAATGGCACAAAATGAGCTGATTTGGGGACGATGAATTTCAGCGGCAGATCATGTGATTCATTTTTAATGGTAACACAACAGTCAAGATGGCTTCCAACTTGGCAGTTATCGAATGTCATTATCGGACTTGGCAAAATAGACATCAGAACTGGCAAGGCTGTTCCTGTTAATGCTACTTCGACTCTTGAATCTAGGACGAAATAAGAAAAGTTCAAAGAGACTTGGAGAATGAGTGCTTTATAAAGGGAATACAACCTGTCACACATTGAGAACGGTAGAATTGGTAAAGATTAAAGGACATTCCCCAATCAAATGCAAAAGGTAGGTTTAGCAGGCTTAAATGCTGTTCACGTTCAACTCGAATTCACCAAACAGAAAATGTTCTTTATGTCTGCCAAACTTTCTGCATTTTTTTAGAGCAGAAGGTCTAGAAGGATATCCAAGCCAGTTAAACCTACCGTTGTCAGAAGTCTGCAACAATCAAAAACTAAACTCTAGCACGTCTATCGTCTTCAAAGCAAAATCACCCGTATATCAATATTGTTCAGAAGTCGAGCGAATCTTTCCTGAAAATAGTTCTCCTTTTAACTTCATAACAGCAGCATATTATTTTAATAAGTAAAACAAGCGAATCAACAGATCTATAGGCTTGAGTTTACTAAAGTAACGACGGCAAATCCTCTATATAACTTCCCTCCTTTGGATAGCGAGAAGTTTCCACATTTGAACTTCTACCAATGGACTATAAAGTGGATATCTCCGAACAACAGTTAGTAACTCTGAAGGTTATTTATTTGTAAAAAAAGCTTTATACAGTAGACACCTCTTTTGCAAAAGTCACTAGCATTGGTCCCTTTAGGAATCAGTTATATGTAGATTCAGATATATGTAGACTGTGACAAACGTAGAAGATAATGCACAATACTGAGCACAGAATATCGAGATAATTTTCAATACTTACCGTCGATATTTGAGTACGAGTCTTGATCGCTACGAGCTCCAATGTTACCAACAATATCAATATGGACAAACAAGGCAAAGTCTCTACGAGGCTGTGGTTTCTCTGATGTTGACCAACCTCGATTTGATTTTGATGCACGTGGACTGAATTTGAAATGTAGGAGTCTTCTGTCGTATGGTTTCAGAGTTCCTTGTGATGGACATGCAGTAACCAATGAAGTTAAATCATTTCTTATGTCGTTTGTTTTGGAAATTGATATGTCTGATAGTGCCATGCTTTTGGTTAAACTCAAATCCACACCCTGAAAATAAGATAACAGACAACAGTTAGCTATGATAAAGAATAATTATAAGAAAATTTATTGCATAAGCCAGCAAACAGATTGGTTTGTTAACACAGGTCAAGGCTCGGGCAGCCTGTCTTTGAATAAGAACCAACTGGCTGATCCTGACACATATTCATGATGGACAGTTTAAGGAACTGTCGGCTTGTAGATCACAACTGTTGGCTCGTAGATCACAACTGTCTGCTTCTAGATCACGACTGTTGGCTTGTAGATCACAACTGTCTGCTTCTAGATCACGACTGACAGCTTCTAGATAACGACTACCAGCTTGTAGATAACAACTGTCGTATTGTAAATCACGATTGTTGGCTTGTAGATAACGACTGTCTGCTTGTAGATCACGACTTTTAGCTTCTAGGTCACAACCGTGGGCCGACGTCGATGTAGTTCGAGTATAAACCATGGAATTTGAGACACAGCGCTTTAATCAATAAGCTCCATAATCCCTATTAAGGTCTACCCGTACTCATAAAAGATGCTTCATTCTAAACCATAGGAAAGCTATCAATGACTATCAGACTCTTCATCCCCTGGTAATCGGGTGATCAGTACACGAAATAGCATCCAATAGCTAGTTTTGATCTCTGTAAGTTTAAAGTAACCAATGCTTAACCAATGAATATAGAATAACTAAACATAGACTTATATAGACTTACTACTTCTTGTCCCTCTCCTTCTTCTTCTAAAATAACAACAAAACTGACTTCATCTGGACTGCGATTATGCAACACATATGATTTCAATACATCTGTTCCATAATATGTTGAACCAAAATTAACACAATCAATTGTTTCATCTTCATTGTCCATTGGTAATAATTGCAACGATCGTTTTGCAACATTCGCAAATATCTTCAATTCCGATGATGGCTGACCTTCAAGGCCCACGCTGAAATAGAACAAATTGAAGTAATATAACAGGTTTTAGACTATAATTGAAGGGAAAATCAACAACTAATGCTGGGTCTTAATAAGGGATTGTGATGCTAAGGGGATAACGTTTGGCACTGCTTGATGCTGGTGTTGTGCACTTTTGTCTGCAACCTATGCTGCAACGTTGTTGCAAAAGAAAGAACTGCTTAATTGCCTTTCATAACACTTTACCTCAGCAACATATCTGGTACAACGATTGATTCAATACGACGATTACAAGCATTTAAAAACGACTGCAAAGTGTAATAGTGTAGCTCAGCAAACAGCAATATGCAAAGCAATCCTCAATATTAAGCAAGCACGATTAACGACTCTGTTTGCTCTAGTCATCATTGTAGTTCCACAGCTTGAATTATTGCAAGCTACAGATCATCACGTCTATCCTTCCCACCAAGTCTAATTGCAATTGCCTAGATTGGCACCACAATACAAATTACATTTTATAACTGCACCACGTAGCACTTGCTAAAGATATAACTGGACTATGCTGTATATGAAACTCTTATAGCACTTCAATTCTTTAGCTTTTATTCTTGTTAAACCATCAATTGAGATTAAATGTTTTCTTCTCTTAACAGTTTCGTGAAAACGCTCTATAAGATGTTCTGAATTTGAAGAAATGAGAGAAAGGTATGAAAACAAATAAAGATTGGTTGATAAAAATTTCATACTAACCTTACAGATTCTTTCAATTTTCCAGGTTTTTTGCTGATAAACTCAAACTAGAAAAACAAGAAAAAACATTTTTAAAACATTTATAAAAGTTTTAAACAAACAGACAAACAGTTTATACAAATTTTGGTCCAGGAACCTTTATTCAGTACAACTCTGCAGCAACATACTTGCCTGTAAGTCTATTAGGCACTCTGGGATGTCTTAAGGAGGGTCCATTCAGACTACCACTGGAGCTACATGTTTTTCAACAACTTGTTTGTGAAGTACTATAGCCTCAAATAATATCAAACAAACACTTGGTTATCTCCAGTCATCAAAGAAATCTAAGCATGAACTTGATAATTCAAAGCCAAAATAAAACACAGTGCAATACCTACCCTAACAGGTTGTGAATAACCAGCTTTTACAACACCTTGTGTTGGAATCATGGTAATTGGCTCATCTCCTTTGTAAGTAAGATTGAATTTCCCATTCTTTGATCCTCTGTTCAGAATTGCAATTTCTTTTCTTATTACTTGTCCATCAGCAATAACAGTTCCAAAATCCACTGGACCAGTTATTTCCATTGCAGGCTTTGGTGTCAACCTTTAAAGAATAATTATCATTTATCACATTTTGATTCTGATTCATATTGAGTGTGTCAGCAATGGGAATAAATCCCAGAACTATGCAAGTCAAAGGTCCTTTCAGGTATTTAACAACAACTCCAGACTGGAACTTTTTCCTGCATGGATGTTCTCCAAGAAATGTTTGGAAAAACAATGCAAGTCCGTTGGCAGAAGTCTCTGAATGCAAGCCCATTGGGAGGAATAGTGTTCATTTATCTATTACTGTAGAGTATGGTAGTGTAGGTTGGTGGCTAAGGTGCAGGGATTAAAAATCTGCAGGCTCTACCTGCATGGATTTCAACCTCATAATCTCTTGATTCATGGACTGAAAGCTTACATTGAACTCAGCTTTAAACCAATTCAAAGTCTGTAAATGAGTCAACAGATAGAATAGTAAAAGGGCTATTGAAAACTGCTCTCCCATTTCAAAAATCTTGTACATTTACTACTTTATGAAGTGCAGCATAGTGTAGATATTTAATCTAGAATACCAGTACTGGGGCACAAACTGCAGGTCCATAGCTGCCAGAACCCTGAATTGTATCAACAAGTAATAACTGCTTGCTTGCTTAATTTATTGCGTTATCAACCATTTCCCCTCTCAGTCATAGCAGCTGGAATTGCAGTATGGCCATTCAATTATTATAAAATGTTACTTACGCAATGAGAGGTATTTCAATGATTTCTTCATCAACAATGAGAACAATTTCTGATTTGCAGTCTTCTTCATTTTTGTTATGATACTCCACCAATGCATTTATTTCAAGTCCTGGAGCAATAAGCTGCTTTTCATTCTTGCATATCACTTGAAAATTCTGAAAAAATAAACCAAGAAGTAATACAACTGTAAGCAATGAACAGCTTTCAATTAACTTAAAGAGAGTACAGTCTCGTTGGTAACAGGTCAACTCTCCACACTGTCAACTCGCCACAGTCAAGTTGCCCCACACATCTCGTCAACTTGTCTCTTGAAAATATGACTAGCAACACATAACTGAACAAGTCAACTCTATCAATGAAGCGAGCCGACTCCATGACTGAGGCGAGTTGACCACCAATGTATGGCAAGTTTACCATAGTGGCAACTTGACCTGAAATGTATGACGACTTAGTCGTGTGGGGAGTTGGCAGTGTGGCGAGTTGACCATAAACCATCTCATTGGTGCTGGTTTGCTTTTTCCTCTGTGTGTACACCCCAGCAACACTATCATAGCAAACACAGACACCTTCGTTGCTTGATATTTTTGCTGAATTCCTCTTGTCAATGCATTAACCCTGTCATACAAATAAGGCAAAAGCAAACAGGAATGTTGCAACAACCTGCAGATACAGGATAAATAAATATAAAAAAATGCCTTCCCAAGGCCTTACCTCTGAAGTTGGTGCATGAACTTTTATTTTCTTGAGACTTTTGCTCACATTTTGAATGCTGAGTGCAATTTGATACACAATATCAGCACTGACATCATGAAATTCGACAACTGGAGGAGTTATTCGGATGCCTTCCATTGCTTCTCTTTGCCAAAAACAATGAAATTCTTCAAATTAACTGCTTTTGCCTTTCTGCTGTGTGCTTTTAGGGCCACCTTGCCTAGGCCCCTTTTTTTCTTCTGGCTATAAAGACAGCAACTCAATCCAAAAATTAGATAAAAGTAATTGAAAATTAACCCATAATTAATTGTCTAACATTAAGTCATACCTATGGTCCTTATTTTGCAGAAAATGAGCGGCTAAACCACAACTGGCGTTGGAGAAAACTTCACTATTTCGTGTTTGGCGACGCCATTTTTACAAAAGTTGAGTTGCCGCAGCAACGTGTTGCCATGATGATGGATTAGACTCGGTACCAGTGCTCCGTACACAAGTCGTTTGTAATTTGGCTATTGAATTGAATTGCTGGACGCCAAAACAAAAAACTTTCCCTCCAACAACAACGCATTCGCTCAGACTACAACACACACACCAAGTCGGAGGGCAAGAATATATGGAAGAAATTCTATATATTCTTGCTCAACCGCTCATTCCATATAGGACTTCCCTCCGAGCATTACTAGAAAATTGATCATTATTTTCCAAATACTTCAAAATCACTAGAAATACCCCTAGGCGATTTAATAAACCTCCTTTTTAGTGGTTTTAAAAGCCAGATCAACACCAAACCAGTTGAAAGAAGAAATTGTAAGAATAAAACTCTAGTTTCAAATAACTTTGTCTTCATAATTAAAAACAAAATCTACATTATTGACTCGATTTATCGATATACATTTTTTAACAACGCATTTAAGTTCTTATGTGTGAGGCATCAGCTTCATCTTCTCCAATAATCTGAATGAAAAAAAATCGAAAAATCGTTAACAAATAGGCATGATCACACATGGCTGTGAATAATTCGACGAAAAGAGTGGGACAGGGGGCATTTTAGATATAAATTTAGAATATTTAGCTTCAAAGATTTAACTTCAAAAAAGTTGTAGTTTAAAGAAATGGCGACGCTATACTGCTTCTTAAAAGCATTTTTCCCTTACACAACTAGCGAAAATAAATGACTAGGACTAAAATAACGACAATAGGTTTGTCTGGCGGCTATCTAAAAAAGACAATTTTACTATCTCACCTTGTGTGACAGACTGAACTTGTCTAAGCTTCTCTACTTGAATGCTTAATCTTCTATACTTGAATTCTCAAACTACTCTACTTGAACACATAATCTTCTATCCATCTTCTGCATTCGAATTCTCAATTATCTATACTCAATCTTCTTTCGCTTCCGAGGCTTCGTGCCAT
This sequence comes from Chrysaora quinquecirrha, assembly GCA_014526335.1. Classification (NCBI taxonomy): domain Eukaryota; kingdom Metazoa; phylum Cnidaria; class Scyphozoa; order Semaeostomeae; family Pelagiidae; genus Chrysaora; species Chrysaora quinquecirrha. Next base: position 1,218,570 of record JACTAT010000026.1, read on the forward strand.
CCTTGCCTCAATTTCAATATCTTATAGCAATGGGGTCATGCCCCCCCAAATTAGTAAATCATAAACAAGAAATAAATGGTAGAAATGAAAACTTACGAGCTTCAAGTTGATCATAAATTCTGCTTCTTGCATACGCGATCATCTTCCTCGCCTTGTGTAAATTCCCATCACTAACATTTCCATACAATCAATAAAATTCTCTGCAATTAATAAAAGATGTAAATTAATAAAATATGTAAATTAAAACACGTAAAGCTTGAAGCAAAATTTTAAAGATGAAAGGTAAAAAAGCTTCTATATACGATCTTTTCTCCACGTTTCAGTTCAAAGAATGTGAAGGTAGCCAAGGCGCTGGCCAAATGATCAAACATTGTTGATCAAGAATTTGGGATTTGCTTTAAATTGCAAGCAATGTTTGACCACTTTGACACGTCACAAAACATTGTTTGAGAGGGAAACTTCCTTGTCTTTGAAAACTTCAGGAAAATTCTACGCTTAACAGCAACTTGTTTGAAGAGCACTATTTTGTGAAGCGGCCAAACGGAAAAACAGCTTGCTTGCCAGGCAAATTACAAATGTTTGACAAACAATGTTTGATCTTTTGGCCAGGGATCTCAATTTCCTGAAGAACGAGGATCTTGTTTAAAAAAATAAGCTGAACCCAACGTGAAGCAAACACATTAATGAAAATCAAACATTACAAAGATAGTAATTTCTTACCATTTTCGCTCAGAATAGTTTCCGATTCAATTTCAGGATTTTTGACAATAGATGCCATGATCTCACGTAACGGTGCCATATCTAAGATATCATCATCAACATCACAGTTGCTAAACAGCTGCAGACATCCAGCCAGTTTTCCACATTCAGTTCCATTCTTTTCCACACTGCTCATGAAAATTGCAAGCAATCTGTAGAGTTCAAATCGAAGATTATTCAAACTGGAGCACGTGACATTATAATCATCGATGATTGGATAGCTACAGATGCGAGGTTTAATGTCCATTGATGTTTCCATAAGATGTTTTTCTGAATTTTCGGATCTCAATTGGCTCAATCTAGGCTGTTCAATTGTTAATAATGTCTCTATTAATGTATCAAATAGATTTGCTACTGCAGTATTGTCAGGTAAAGCATTGACATCCACAGAAGAAACAATTTTGCATATAATCTTTGTTATGTTTGAAACTCCAATGATAATATGATTATTGAACTTTTCTTCTTTAAAAATACAAAGAGCAATAGATACCGCCCAACAAACGAATTCCAAATCTTCTGGAAACATGTCTTGGTTTAACTTCACTTTATTTTGTAGCCATACATGTAGAACTCCTAATGCATTCTGGTATATCTTTGCAGACAAATGTTGATGTCTAGAAGCGATTCTGTAGCATGCTTCAACGAGTCTGCGCATATAATCACGTGATATGTACGTTGTAGTATGAATGACGTCATTTGAAGATAATAAGCACCAATGAACAACATCAACAACTGAAGATACTTGAGCAGGGCCAAGTGATAAACTGGAAAAACAATGGATCAAATATTACAATGATAAACGAATTAAAGATAACCATTAACTCCCGGTGAAAGGAGGATTTATGCTGAGACTGAATGCCTATTACAATAACAAACGGGTGTTTACCTATTTCTCTCCAATAAATTCATGCAAATCAAAATGCATTCCAGTGGGAAGTTTTGCAATTTCGGTTTCTTCACATCAGAATCTTCATCGTCATCTAATTTTTTGAAGCCATGCTGAAATGTCTCTTTCAAACTGCTCAACATCTGTATCACAAACTCTAAAGATTGAATTTCATTTGAATGTAACTTGGAATGAAGCCAAGAAAGAAGTCCATAATTCTTGACAAGATCAAACGAGGCTGGGTGGATTTGAGAGGCCACTAAGAACAGATCGCATATTGACTTCTAGGAAAAAATAAAACAAATATTAAAGCTAAAAAATGCTATGGTTTCTAAACTGCTACTTCAGCTGACGTTAAGACAGGGCAAGATGACTGAAGGTATATAATAGATGATATCTTCACACCCTCTTTTAAGATTGGTATAAGTTAAATATTATTCATTTTCATTTTGTGTGTCTTCTCTCAGCTACGTCTCTGGGTTGTTCCTTATTGCCATATATTCATAATATTCGACGCAAGTGTGACACAGGCAACAGCAAATCGCGTGTTTGATTAAGAAACTGTCCTGCAACGCACTTAAAACCGACTGTTAGATGCAGAATGGGATAAAGGGATTGTGACATATCACAAAAAATCAATAGCATCAAGACTGATAACAAAGCTTCCTTAACAATTTATATACCTTAACGATAAGCTTCTTTAACAATATCAATACATATATAGCTACACAGAGACAGAAAACGGAGACAATAAAACCTGTCCTAAATCGAAGGGAGGTTTTCGCTTGTCCAATGAGAAGTAACTCGTACTACTGGACTATAGGCTAAGACAAAACGTGGCTAAAAGGAGGAACAAACCTTCGATGAACTGTCACATAACGGTGAATCATACAGGCTCATTAATAACTCGAATACATGACGTCTTTTGTAAATGTAATAATCAGTTGAGCTTCTAAATCCACTGACAAGAAGTTTTAACATCCAAGATCTTTCCATGCTGAATTGCAAATTGTTACTGTTAAGCATTGGGAGTAGAAGGGGTACATCTTTAATGTCTAGACATGGTTTCTGTATCAAGAAATTGTTGATGATCGGGTACATATGCTGATCTACAAATATGAACAATTTACAGTTAGATATAAAAGTCAGAAGTAATAGATAAAGAACCGTAAAGAACAGTAACCATTGCAAAAGACAGTGGAAACATTTTTGGGCATACTTAGAAGCTTTTTCATCTGACACTCCTCAGAGTATAAAATGTCAGAAACAGACCGAAAAAATTGAAAAAGCACTATCAAGAAAGTAACGATGTTGCATTGTGTTTTAAACATTTTTCAACTGTTTCTGTCATTTTCTGTCTCTGATGTTTTTTTTCCAGCGGAAAGTGCTGCAGTGTAATGAGAGAAGGAAAGCAACCAGAGAAATAAACAAAGAAACTTGGGTGGATAGGAAAGCTGTGAAACCTATGATTCTTCAACATCCTTCAATGCTTGGGGAAGTTCAAGGCTGATCGGTTTGTTGCAACCAAACACCACATGACTTCATGCAAGGGATAATGGGGGTATAGTATGACAGCTCCCGTCATTGAACTAGCCAATCAGAGATCTTAATTTATATAACTTCCGTTTACACCCATTTTCTATCATGATGAAACAAATAGAAGCAAACAATAAAAATATAAAATGAAGATAACAACTAAATCATTCTCTAATTTAACAATCGCAGTGTAAAACACATACCAGCACGAAGAATAATTTGCAGACATCTTATCAAAAGCAGCAAATGATGCTTGGAATTTGTATGCCTTCATCTTTTATTGCATTTCGAAATGCATCCAACAAAATGGCAATCTGTGGATGAGGAAAATAATTCTGTACCCCAGTTAATCTGCTAGTGAATGTTAATCTATTATTCATCCAGTACTCTTCGAAGGCAGAGTGGCCGAGTGGTCTAAGGCGCTAGATTTAGGCTCTAGTCTCTCCGGAGGCGTGGGTTCGAATCCCACCTCTGTCAAGCATTTTTATAACCAAACTGTTTATTTAATTTTTTTAACAATTGAAAGGAGAACGACTGACTAAAACCATGAAAAGTGAGTAAGATCACTAAAGCTAGAAGCTAACTTGTAGGAGGATATTGTTTCTCTTGTTCTCACCGACACAAAAAAGGGTTGCGCGAGTTTTGAAAAGTAAGCTAATGTGGAGTTTTTTCTGACACTTTGTTCAAAATAATGTGATTATGAAAGGTGCAATTATTATGTGCTTTACTTTTCGAAGTTCTTAGAATGAGCGAGAATCAGAGCGGACCCAAATAACGAAAACAAGTAAAAAACATAAACAGAAATAGAGAATTTATTAAACCTGTTTTTTCTCCCGGAATCCAGCACTTTCAAAATGACTCAAGAACCTTGCCAAAATATGGTACGCCGATTTTCGAGTTTCGATCTGATTACAAGACGTAGCTGCGATGACGAAAGAAAGACAACCACTTTCGATAAATTTGCGACAATCGATTTCGCAACCTGAGAAAAGAAAACACATATGAATATGAGAACATGAAAGAATTTTTAGTTGTAAAGATCTTAAAAATTGCAAGGGCATAGGCATAACATCTTTTTCTGAACTTTTATAGAACAACAGAATTTCTGATAATGAATATCTAAAACTGTGCTAAACGAAAGAAGCTGATGCTGGACTTCTAGCATATCTACATAAATTTTGGCAATGTCTAAGCTTTTCAAACTACCAACAAAGTACACATTTTAATGTCTATTGCATTAGAATAAACTTACCAGGACCAAGAATAAAACTAAACACAGGCAGCAAGAATGCTGGGTCATAGATATCATCTCTTATACAGAGGTTTTTCTTTGGGTCCTGTTGATAAAAATAATTCAAATATATCATATAAAGAATGAAATTGGAATGTAAGAACAAGTTCTGTCATTTTAATACTGTAATTTTCATTGACATTATCAAAATAAAAACTCGAAACCAGAAAAGATTGTACTTACGGTTATATCAAACGATAAGGAAAATTATAAGCAGATTTCAGGATCATGTTTCGATCGATTAACTCCATAATGTCTTTAGCAACAGGTGAATTGTATAAACTTTGCTTTTGGATTTCTTCGTTGCGTTTCAAACCTTCGTTTCCCCATAGAAATAGCCTATGAGAAATTGGGATTGCAATAATGAAAGATAGACATACTTGACGTCATCTATTTTAAAGGGATTAAGAAGTTAAAAGCTAGAAATCCGGTGACTAGAAACTATGCAAGCTTTCTATGACTCGAGCAAACTTCTTGAATTAACTAGCTACGTTTTTTATACAATCATTTTTTAGAAAAGAGTAACTAATATTCGTGTCCTCATATCTATATAAAACGCAGATTTGTCTAAGAATGGCATACCACAATAGATGGCAAACGAACTTTGCATAATCAAAGAATCAACAACTATTCCACTGAGCTTAAGAACCCAATGAATGCCATTCGTGAAAAAGATTAATTCAGCATTCAGAATATGGTAAAAGTTCATTTGATATACTGCAAAGATCGTGCGGACGTAATGTTTAGTGTACGAAAAATATTCACCTTGAAGCGATCACAGAAATGCCATTATCTTCGTAAATTTTCAGTAGCTGCAACAGCTTTTGATCTGCAAAACAAAACTTCGCTGTATGAAAAAAATTGATTGATTATAGCGACCTGAACAAATTAGCTTTCAGTTTGCAGTACGAGAGACTGTAGATGATTGGTGAAGAAACTATTTATAAAGTCACTTGTAGGTTGGTGATGTTCATCATTAAGTAAATCAGTAATTGAATCGCCAATTGCTTTTAAAACCTTGCAAGCTGAACATTCTCTTCAAAAGCTCTTAATACAATAAAAATTGAATTAATCTCAGTAGCTTCAAGGTCTAATTTTCCAGAAATGGGAACAAATTTTCAAGGTAATCTAACACTGAATAAGATGAACATTAATTGACGAACCTGTAGTTGACATAGTGGCACTGTATGCAGCCATGAACACTTTCAGATGTTTATCTTCACAAACTGAACCATCCATTTCAGCAATTGATAGCAGAGTTTCAATAATCATTTCTGAAAAACAAGGTACACAATATTAACCAACAAAATGATTCTATCTAAATAATAACAGACCGTATAGTTAAAACATTTTATACAAATACATGATAACAACTTTGCTCGTGTTTTTCGATATAACTAATATCATAAGGAGAATCCTGATTTTCCTGTCTCATGTTATCAAAGAATCCTCACTCAATAGCTCTTAAACATGTTGGCTCTATAGCTGAAACAAGTAGAACCCTGTTAATGCGGGGATTAACGGGCCACTAATAATTAGCCGTATTAACGGGGAGGCCGTATTAACGAGGAAGGGAAACTATGTATGGCCATATTCCGGGACAAAAAGTTGCCATAATAACGAGGTGGTAATATTAACGATGCGGCCGTAAGGTGCGGTTCCACTGTACTTTCTTCACTTTTTAATACCTTCACCTTTCGCACCTTCACCCTTCTACATACTTCCACTACAGTTTTTAGTAGCTTGAAGAGCAACACTCATTTCGTCTCGCTCTTCTTAAGTTGATCTGTGTAGCTAAATCGATCTTAATTACACCAGTGAGGTTTACCAGTTGGTGGAGTATTGTGCTCATGGATCAACATAATATCTTAGGACATTTTGTCCCTTGAAGCTTCTATTTCCACTGACATTTTCTGGTTCATTTGAAATGCACTCAAACAATATCGCAATTCATACAGTAGCCAATACTACTATAGTAATTATGAAGTTTAAAGATTTGTTTCAAGTATTCTAAAGTGGAAATCAAAAAAATCAAATCAAATAATGTTACCTTTATTGCTATGTTTGTTGAAGTTGTCCAACATGATTTTCAGAAACATTGAATGACTAAGTACATAGTTAAAATCGTCTGCAAACTAATTTTTGATTTCTTCTTGAACTTCTTCATTGAATAAAATGTTTGAATTAGCAAACGAACAGTATCCATTGATTTTGAATCCTCAAAACGGTTTCTGTAAGAGAAAATTTCGTCATGGTATTATAAATAGAAAGATAAAATAACTATTGAGGACGAAAGCAATAAAGAAAACGACTGAACTGGCTGTGTAAAGCTTACTTCAAGATGGTCTTTATCCAAGAGTTCCAAATATCAGTAATTGGTTTTATTTCAATATCCTTTACTTTGTGATTTTTAGATGAAATTATCTGCAAGGAAAATCATAAGTCTGTTATTACAGGGATTCATGCTCAATTAAAAAAAAAATTTATACGAACATGAGACTGGATTTTGCCCACATTTTAAGAACAAAGTAAGAACAAGCTCGCTGTCCTTTCCATAAGCCCTGAGATTATCAGCGTAATATGAAAGTATGACAGTCAGACTGAATGTAAGCATGCTGTTTTTTAACACAAACCTAGTACCACTCCAGACGTTCACTGTAAAATATTACTGACTAAGAAACCAAGGAATCAAGAACAGATTACGAACACTTCAGGCTCAAAAGGCAAAATCTTAAGCACAAGCAGCCGCAATCAAATTTCCTGGTTCTTATAAAAAAGAGTGTATCACAAGAAACTAAAACAACTGTCGCTTCTTCGTCTTGCCCCAGATCTTTCAATGTCTGTAACCAAACATCTGACAAGACAACTTAGTCGATTGAACTGTCCTTCTACTATATAAAATGGAGCTTTAGAAGACAAATTTTTCAGAACTTGAACTTACAGTACAGAGTTTTCTTATCATTTCATGTAGGATAATTTCCGGCTTTTGAATGGCATTTCCACCTAAAAAATTAAATACATGATCAGTTGAAAAGGCCAGAACAAGAGAACAAAGATATTCTATCTGAATCTTTTCAATTTAACCCCTACAGTCATACTGCTCGGCGTGTTCTGTCAGTGTATTTTAATGTCTTGTCATGTATTAAGAGATTCTAGGCACAATGAGGAGGTTAACGAATTCAGCTTCCATTCTTAGACCGAACCAGAACGAAAAACTATAGGAGTTCTTCAGCAGAAAATCTGTCGGTAACATCGTCAATTTGCCTGCGTATGGACTATGAAAGCTAGACTAGAGTTGCTACCTATATTGTATTGTTATTTCTTAGGAAAAGACAGGATAAACAGCCAAACATACATACCATGTTTGATGATAGTTAATTCCAGTAATTTCATAAGGGCTGGAATGGTTCTAACAGCTAGATCATAATCTCCATTAGTAATTATATTTTCAGTGACTATTTCATCAAACAGTTGCAGCTGATACCTGCAATGAAGATAGGAAAAAAGAATAAATGCAGGATAAATAAGAAATATATACTTTGCGTGAAATGCCTTGTATGCCAAGTATATTAATGCAAATAGAACAGTCACTAATAAACAGAGTTAAGTTTATTTATATTACTCTTTTATACTGGAACGAGTTTATTTGAACCTGTACAAAAACCTTAAGTAAGACCAACATGACTTGGCTAAGTATTGTGGTAAGTAACATAACCGAAAATACAGACATCATTGTGGACAAGATCAATTTAGGGAATTTGGATAGATCTGAACTTGAAGCTCTGGCAAATATCTTTGAACGACGTTGCTGTAAGGTGGCGTAATGTGGATCAAATCGACAAATGTGCATTGATGATGATCACTATAAAGATTCTGACACATTAGATTGCTTTTTATGGCATACTCTCTTATCCATGTAATGTTTGTATGCAACTGAGGTATCTCCAATGCATTGCAATTATTCATAAACTATACCCTCCCTTTTCTGTTTCACTAAGGGTTCATAATCCAAAGATACATTTAATAACGTCTTCCAAGAAAAGTACATTCAGGAAAGAAAAGCAAATAAGCTGACTTACAGTGATACTGAAGATTGGTCACTATTCCAGCAAATTGTTTTTCTTTCCAACATCTCGAACAATGATGTTATCAGTCCATCTGAAAATTAAAACAAAATAACATCAGGAAAGACAGGAAAGCAATAATCTACGAGAAGTTTCATCAATGGAATTCTATTATTTACCTTTATCTTTGAGAGATGAGCAAAGCATGATCAAAATGTCAACCAGTATCTGAGGAAAATAATCAGATATTTTATCAATAATTTAAACACAGTTTTTCTCTGCAAAAAATAAAAATCTATAAAGATAAATTGGAGAGGAAAACACGTATGCCACCAACGACAGACCTCATTGTTTCTGTTATTCTTGGTGTCTCCAATTGCCATGAAAGATACCAAAATATTGATTTTGCTTTGAAAATGATCGACTGTATACAGAAAAATTCGGGTTAAATATAGTAGCATATAAAAGACTGGATGCATTCGCATGCAGTTCCATTGGAAATAGGTCAAGGTATTGTTATAGCTATGGATAAAAGCACAGGGTTCGTCATATACATTATGTAGTAAAGGCATAGATGATGGCAAAGGTACAAGGACAAGATACAATTAATATAAAGGAACATGCTGGAACGCTAAAAGTCAAAATTGTACATACACATAGGTATGGGAAGAGGAATAAGTTGAGAAATTGAATAGCTATACCTAGATAAAGGTTTAGGTACATGGTTCAACACTAAAGGTAAAGATATAGTCATAGGTAAAGGAATAGATATAGGTATAGTTATAGGTAAAGGAATAGATATAGGTATAGTTATAGGTATAAGTATAGGTTAAGGTATAGGTTTAGGCATTGATATAGGTATAGCTACTGGTAAAGGTATAAGTATAGGTATAGACAAGATCAAGGTATTGAAAGAGGTACAGGTATAGGTATTAGCATAGGTATAGGTATACTTATAGGTATTGATTGCTATGTATGATCCATCTTGCATTGAAGTTGTTGCATCGGCATCTTTGATCAAGGTATAGGTAACCGTATAGGAATAGGTAGTTAACGTATAGGTAGTTAAGGTAAAGGTATAGTTATAGGTATAGGTAAAGGTATAGGTATATCAAAAGGCATAGGTATAAGTTGAGGTTTAGGTATTGGTATAGACAGAGATATAGGTACAGTAAATGCATACGTCACTCACCGGATGTCAGTTGGATAGCTTTATTTGAATGAAAAATCAAGCTATGTATAATTGGCAATAATTCACAAAGATCAAGATTTCCTTCATTGGCAACTATGCTTTCTATCAAATGTTTTGCATGTAAAGGAGATGATCTGACTAAAGAACTCGCAATAACAATTCTGTCTGGAGATTTCAGGAATGATAAATCCACTAATTGTATAGGAGCGAGGGCTGCGGTAGTTTGATCCGTTTTCAATATATTTAAAACCAGTTCATCAAATATTGAGCTTTGATTTTTCACCAGCAAAGAGAAAAGGTCTTTGATATGCTGGGTTTGTAAAATTGTTGTGCCGTAAACTTTCGCAGAATTAGACAAAGGTCCACTGTAGATTGCTGTAGATGGTTCATCTTGCATCGAAGTAGCCGAATCGCCTTCTTCAAGGAAATCTTTGTTTTTGACTTCCTTATTCATTTTTCCAGAGCAAGCAAACTCAGATTTATCTGTCTTTAAGACGTCCTTTCCTTCGCCATTTCTACTTATAAGCATCTTCAACGCAGAGACGAGAAACCATTCATTATAGTCTGCTATTTTGCAAGCATTAATAATTTCCGATACCAGATCTGTGCATTGATTTAATGGCATTAATCTCACAAACAACCTTAAAGCTTTCAATATCTCTTCCTCTTTGCAACTTGATTTACAGTTATGATCACTTAGAATTGTCTGCAACGATGTTGTTATGTTTTCCAAATAGCAAGCAGCAGCTTCTTTGATTCTGTGATCTTTCGTAGTGTTTAAAACAAGTTCTAACAACTCTGTCAGCCAATTAGAAAAGCTCTCATTTTCAGAAAGTAGATAGTTCTTTTGAAAAAGATGAAAATTAAGCACCATACGGAAAATTTCATCTAGTTCATTCTGGTCGTTCTTGATCTGTTCTGATGTCTTTTTGACTTAAACTGTTTTCTTTCTTCGTACTTTTTCAAACAGTTTTCAATCAAATTACCAAAGAACTCACAAAACCCACCATTTTCCTCAGATGACACTCTATTAATATTCTCCAAACAATGGAGCATTATCTGAACATCACCACTCACCAGTTTCCCTTCTAAACTTCGATTGGTTAATGATGACGTCACTCTTTCTTTGAAATCACATAGAAACTCAGAGTTCTTCTTATGTATCTTTACCAGAACACGTGATGATGTTAAAGGAAATACTTCTCTAATCGTAGAAGCAAATGTTGAAGATTTCTTGGTCAGGTTTCTGTTAATTGAATTTTTGTTGCCTTTCAAACTTTCCTACAAGGCAAAATTGGTTTAGGCCGATTGATAACTAGTTCTATGGGAGAGAATAAGCATGCTAGAGAAAAAGGCAATTTGTTGAATTTCAAATGAATTAAGTCAGCAGATGTCTAATCATTCTGCTGATAATTTTGTATAAAATGAGGCAGAATAACCCAAGAGACGACTTGGAGCAAACCTTTATCATGTTTGTTTAAAGCAACAGTTTTATTATGTTTCATTTTCACCACTTTTCTTGAATTGACCCACGGTTGGTTTCTCAAAATACGGTTAGTTTCTGTTGATCTGTTGCCTTAAAGAGGTGTTTTGTAGTTGTATATGAGAATAGGGCTGGCGTGTTCACGTGAAGGTACGCGAAGACACGCTTTAAGCTTGATTTTCTTGGCCCATTGAGTTATAGCAGACTTTATATTAAGTACTCATTGTCTCTCTACTTAGTACTCAGCCCGAAGAAGCATGAATGGACTTGAGTGGTCTTCCGTTCATAAGAAAAGGACATAAGAATAATGAATGAGAACATTAAATGTAATCATTCTTAATTACCTTTATCTGGAAACCAATTCCAGTCGACCATTTGCAAGCAAAGTCATTCAGATCACACCAATCACTGATCCAGGTTGATTCCTGATTCTGATTACTGAATAACATTGTATATTTCTGGATGACTTTCAGCAGACAAATTGGATTCTCTTGTGACATCAATTTATCCATTAAAAACCATGAAAGAAATCTTGATAATGCACCTAAATATGTAGAAAGCTCAGTTAACGTTCAACTTGGTTGGCTATGGTCAAACTACATCCTATAACATCAAACTACAAAAATAACATACAATCACAGCCTACAGGGTCCAACTACACCCACCAATGTCCAAGTTTACCTATAAATGTCTTACTAGTACAACAGTCTCAGTAGTACAACTGTCTTACTGACACAGCAAATAATTAAGAAATGTTCTGTAAATGACTAACCAAGATTTTTGCCAGCTTCATCTCCATTTAGATTCTTAACGAAGAATCGAAGAGCACCAACAACTAAAGGGCTGAACTCTAACCTGAAAAATATTAAAACTTCGTTCAATGATAATTACACATTTGATAGACGACACGCAAAATAATTTAACTTGATATTTCATAATTTAGGATAACTAATTTGCAAATACAGTAGAAAACTAAACAAGCGAAATTTCAAAATGCTAAATTTTCAAACCTTTCATTCGTTCCATGAGTTAGATCCTTTTTTCTACTTTGTGCTAAAACTGTAAAGAAAAAATCTCGTTAAACATTTACGAGACGCTGTATTAAAGTAAGTTATCTATAATTCAAAATTAAAGAAAATTTGATAATGCACGTAACAAAAAAATAAAGCAAAATACCCACCCACAGATTCAGCCATGATTTCAGTCAGTTCGTCAATGATAGAGTAAAATTGATTGACAGTTGTACTACAAATATGGTAAAATAAATCAGCTAAATTTCCATCCTTTGTCTCTTCATATGTTAATAATAAGATTTCTAACCAAGCTTCGACCTCGTTTAGGTGTTCATTGAAGCTTCCAGATTCATCCAGTAGCTGAAAATGAAAGTGAGGCTAATTATTGCTGACTCTTCTGTCATCAAAAAACTGTGACCCAAAGAACTGATAACTTATGACTTCCAAAGAATTCCCAAGTGGCGAGCAGCTCTTGTTATCAATCTCTGATTGAGGATCGACGATTAAGCAAAGTGAAGCACGACATGAAGAGTAAGAGGAGGATATATCTCTCTATAATTTCACGTATAAGGCAATAGGAATCATGAGGTACGGTCAAATCGAGAGCAAAAGCATGGTTTGGACTATTAGGATTACCCTCGTGGTATTTAGTGAACATAGGTTGCCCAGCACAGCAACCCATAACTTGTGAACACAGCAAGTGAAACTTACCCACCTATCTATTGATTGACCTACTTATATAATGTTCTAATAGAAAGTGAAAAAGCAAGCACTTTTAGATAAATACATCAGATAATTTCAAAGAAAGCAAAGACGTACCTTGATGATCAGTGATTTTGATGCCATTTTTATATAGGGATTGTTTGAAATGACATAAGCATTGAAGATAATTTGCATCGCAGAAGAATAGGTATCAGATTTCTACGAAAAAATGAATAAAATAAAATAACATAACAAGTTTATACAAAGACATTTATGCTCGGCTCTGACCAAAACAATCAAACATTGTTTGCCCAAATATTCGGTACTTGCTGACCAAACAATGTTTGAACGTTTGGTCACAAAGCATTGGTTAAAAAACATAAATGGGCAGAATTCGTTGCACGATATTTTTCAAGAAATACATCAACGATATTGTATTATCACACAAGCAAAATATATTTAACGACCACTGTTTTTGCGACGTGACAAAGCAGCAAAACATTTTGATTTGCAAGCAAATTTCAAATATTTGATAAAAATTATCTCATCCTTTGGTATACTAGTTATAAGTGACGTTAAACAACGTTAAACTGCCCTAGAGTCTGGTATACTGATTATACGTGACGTTAAATCACGTTAAACTACCATACAGCTTGGTATATTGCTTTAAGATGACCCCAAAACTAAAGACCCAGCGTCAAGCATTCTAGTTTGAACCGGCGATCCTTGTTCCTGTTCCAAGTGACTCTAGATTGACGCTAGTGTAGGTTGTCTGTTTTACAGAGCCAAACATCACTCAGCGTTGACTAACACACCGGTATTTGCAATATTCACAGCAACAAAACTTGATTAAAGAAGAAATTGTAATGAGAAAGTATCCTACCTTTGAGAACCATTTCAGTACTCCACGTGGCTCCATAGAAGCAATCTCACATGCGTTTAATAATATCGTAGAGTTCAAGTAATCATCACTTATGTCACTCTTGAAGAGTTTGCTGACGTTGAATTGCAGATTCGAGAAAATTCCAGGTTGCAATAGTTGGTAATACTTCATAAGCTCCAAAATAAGGACATCCAGGTCATCGGCATCTGCTATTCCTGTTAGGAATAATAAAACAATATAATGGATAGTTCAGGCGAAATATATATAAATATGTATGGTACTATAAAGAAGGTTCAACATAGTGGAAACACAAAGCTATATGGGAGGAAAGCCTTAGGCTGTATGGCTTGGAAAGTTACTCGACGAATTCATTGGACTCTTCAGCTCAGTGGAATCGTCATTGGTTCTCTGATCATGCAATCTCGTTTCGAATCCGATCAATTGTGGCTTGCCAATCGTGAAAAATCTAACGGATCTTTCAAATGCAGTGAACAAACAAATGGAACTCCTGGAAAAATACAACATAATTCCCTTCGTCAAAACAAAAAAGAAATAAAGATGTTTTCGTAGCTTCTTCATCTATAGATATATACATATATACATAAAAGGGCTGTTCGTATGTACCTCTGTGTGTATATACAGCATGTTTGCTTAAAACCCAAGAGCTACTCTGTATACAGCAAAAAGAAAGGGGTTTTCGAAAAACTCAAATAACAAATGTTTTGTGACCGAATATATGTGAATGCGTTTTAACTAAAACCGGCACCACCCTTCATGCTCCCTGTAGAATGCAGAGTAGGACAAGAGTCCTTTATGAGGGTTGCATCAAAGCATGCAATCAAAAAATCTAAACTCTATATCTACAAACCATCATCATTTTTCAATTCAATTCCATCCTCATTTTCGTCTTTATTCTTTTTGCCTCCACTAGATAAGCTCTGCCTTACACCAACAACAACATTAGCCTCTGGTAATTGTTTGATAACAACAGCTACGAATTGTTCCTCCACTGAGTTACTATTATGTGCATCGCAGTGTTTCTTTGATTGTATGAATGATATTGTTGACAAGACTCTTTTCATGCAAATTAGAATCAATTCAATTGTCTTCTGTTTGACCATCAATGAACTTTGCTACGAGAAAAATACCATTACATATTACAAATAGTTAGCCAGACTTGTTACTACTCTTGAACTCTTGAGCAGAGTATAATACTCAAACTTGTGCTTCTTTATGACACAGTATTCGACATGATAATTACCGTTTTCATGGCAAGCATTTGATACGGCAAGACAAAAACTACCATCACCACCATAAACACTTTCATCACCTTCATCACTACAATCATCACTATTACCATCATTACCACCAACACCACCAGCTGAACCATTTCCAACATTCGATTAACAACCTCCACTGCCAGTTGACCCGCTTCCACCAGTAGATGATGATCCACCTCCGCCACGGGATGATTCATTTCCGCTAGCTACCTCGTCTGCTGAAAGTGCAAGCTCCACTACTAAATGTGGCGTCTCTAACACTAGATGCTCTTCTACAGCCTGCAGATACTCTTCCTGTACTGGTAGATGATGAGACACGAAGAGGGACGAAGAGGGACGAAGAAGGACCAAGAGGGACGAAAGACGGACGATGCCAAATGAGGAGGGACGAAGTTCTCCAGAACCTTTATCCCAATAAATATCAAAGGCTTTTCGTAATAAACAGTGATTATCAGATTGAATACCCTAGATTACCCTACAGAAGAGCAAATCGATCCCACAGCAAAACCATGCTGCTAAGAAAGGTAAGCTCAATTTCCAAAATGGTTCTCTTAAAACATGAGTACTTTGTGCAAATCAACTCATGACTTGAAGAAACTTTTTAAAACAAAACGTCAAAAATAATAAAAAGATTTGAAACTAACATTTTGAAAGGTTGACTTAGTCAGAAATAAGAACTGTCTGATATCATTCTAGGACCTGTAGCCCTAACTAATAAGAAATTTTTTAGGTTAAAGTCAAGTCAAGCCAAGTCAAAATTGATAGATAGTTTTGAAATGCTTCTTATACCTTCAGACCATTGACAAGATACGTCTTTGAAAGGATGCTCAGAAAGTTCAACTTGATGACCATTTGAAGATTACTTGAAGTAATTGCATGTTCTTCGTTTTGAAGTAGATCACATGGTGATGGAAGACTTGACCAAATCTGCAAAGGACACAAAATTTAATAGTTTAATGCCTTATAACAGAGATAAGGAACGTTCCTCAAATTATGGAGGACCGAGAGGTAATATAGGTCATCGAGAATGTTGAAACTTCCACAACGAAACGGTTTCTCAAATTTTGTCCAATCTTCAGTTATAAAGGTTTTATAAATTATCAAGAAAAGGTGTTCTGGAGTTATTATATCAGCGTTTTCTCATTAAAAGATTAGTGTAACTACATTAAACGAGTTTAATTTAACAAAATCATACCTGAGTAAGAAAACTTATGTTATTCAACCATGGTGACGACATTCTCGGTTCAAGGTTTATTCCCAATGTTGAAATAAACGGAATAATAAGATCATGAGATGTTGCTAGAGTTCGTGATATCAGATCTTGCATTTTCGATTCAGATTTTGCGATTTTTTGCAACGATCGGAGAAATTTCAGAAGAACTGGATTGTTTGACCTACAAAATAGTAAATTAACATGTTTAACGATGAGCAAAATCCTTGAAAATACAATACAACATAAACAAGAAGCCTGGATGTACAAAATGCTCAAACTGGGAATTTCTATCCGTTTATATGCAGGGAACAGTTTGTGTGAAAACTTACAGCAGAGCCCCGTTCCACAAGCCTACAGTCAACTCAGCTGCCCATCCTTCCGAGGTTGGTAAATGAGTACCCAGGGTAATCGTTCTAGAAAATATTATTTTGGGGCACAAGCTGCAGGTCCAATTTGGCTGTATAGCTAAGTGTCCTTTATTTGAGTTACAAGTTTCTCTGTTTCCTTGAGAAAATCCCCTTGTTCGCTGGAGTTTTGTAGGATTATTTTCGGATTGAAAGTCAAGCGGATTGATAAGGAAGGTTTTACCTGATGCCTGTGTCCCGACGTTCCCTTGTTCCCTTTTAATTTGGGCCATGTTCTCTTGTTCCCTGGATAAATTTCGCATGTTCCCATGCTCTCCAGAACCCCTAAACGAGCCTCGTAGATGCTAAAAGCACTCACTTGCGTTACAGAAAAAAGGTTGCTTGTATGCATGATTACCTGGAAAAATCTCGCAGAATTTTCTCCTAGTATTAATGAAGACATTATGAGCGCAATTCTACGTTTCGGCTTGGAAAGAACCATAGAATTTATCCTCAATGAAAACATAGTATCATCATTAATGTTACAAGTCAACAGAATAGAGTATTTACCTTCCTGTTAAAATGCCTTGTTTATTTGGAAAACAAATCCCATATTCCACATCAGTACATAACGTATTGAGCATCTCAATGATCAACTCGCATTCAGCACTCTGGATTTCTGAAATTTCTTCATTGTCCTCTTTACTTTCTCCTCTGTATGAAACATATAATTGTGCCAGTTGCAGCATATTGTGACTGTTGAAAAATGCGATCTTCGTCTTCTTTAGCAATCCAGCTCTCTTTATTACCTATCAAAAGAGATTGATTAGAAAATAATTAACGTTTTATGAGATAGGCGGTGCCCTTTTGAGGACAAACACAGAGAAATGCTTCTAACTTTGGAAGCATCCTTTTTAATGCACACAGTGGCAACCTGCTTTCCATTTGATTTGTTCAAAACCAAATTAGTTACATCATTAATTACATAATCCATCTTCAAAAACAATTTTCTTTTTACGTTCGCTATGTCTTTAGGACTGACTTGACGATCTTTGAAGTTCTTGATAACTCAAATTTTAGGGAAAGCAAACAGTAGCTTGAGTTATACTTTTAGATTTTTCGTTACTGGTTTGGACGTGTTGCTTTATCCAATCTTTTCGAGTTTTGGCGAGTTTACGAAGTTCTTTTATCACTACAACTCCGCAACAAAGCTTCCTTCAAGATTACACATTACGGAATGAAAAATTTATAGCAATGTTAGCTTACACACACAAAGAGTTGACTTGAAGAATTTTCAAAACCAAAAAAATAGATATCAATTCAAAAAGCATTGTTATTTACCCCCTAACCCACAAAAGTCCAAGTTTTCAGACGGAAAACGGTCGAAGGGGAATAAAAATGTGGTTCAAGAGAACGAACAAATTTTTGACTTATCGGAGTTGCGGTTAACGAGAGTTCCTAATAAGAGAGTATTCAAGTTCATGAAAGTTAGAGTAATTGAGGATTCGAATAATCAGGACATTGCAGTATTTAAACAGTGTATCTTACCTTATCGGTCAATGTTGACAAAACCAGATGGACGTTTTCTGGTGGGTCTTTGGATAGTCCATTGAAGATTCCTTTCGACAGAACTGAAAGAAAAACCAATGATAGACATAAATGTTTTATTAACAACAACAAATAATTGTAACTATTTTGATACATCACATTTAGAAACCTACTTTGTCAAGGCATTCATAAACAGAAGATTAGCATTGGGATAGAAGGCACTAAACAGGTTCTAAATGAGAGAATATTATAAGACTAGATCATACCTGGAATCTCTAAAGCTTGTTTCACAGAACTGATATCCCCAAAGACAAGAAACGCTAAACAGAATCTGATGAAACATGTTCTGACATCCATCTTTGCCTTTTGAGAAAGAAGGTATTGAATTAAGAATAAAACTAACAGAAAGAAGAAAGAAAGAGTTCCTTTTCTCAATTAGACTTTTCAATTAATTTTATTTGTCTTTATTTGGCATTCAATATCAGATCAGTATCTGAGAGCCAGCAACTTACCAGTCTAACATAGAACAAGAGAAATGACAAAAAACAATGAGAAAATTGAAGGACGTTTACCTTTCTGTCTCTCTTTTTTGATACTGCTTCTAATGCTTTCAATGTGAAATCAAAAGACTGCAAAACTTCAATAACACCTTGTTTTCCTTGGGCAAGAATAGCAGTAAGCAATCTTAAAACAGCTTTTGTCAGCTCTGCATGTGTTGATGAATTAAATGCTGAATAAATCTGTTTTATATGTTTGTTCAGGATTCTGTTCAAGATATACAAGCCAGTAGATTGTAAGGAATTTTCAGCATCTGAGGTTACTAGCAGAATGTTTTCTAGAATTTCCCACACAAGTCTTGTCTAAGAAGAAAAATCAAAAAGCAAATAAAATCAAACTTTGCTAAGTCAGAGTCCAGAATGCATTACGACAAAATTCAAAGCTCTTACCACTTGGGCATTAGGTCTTTCTTCTGATTCCATAATATTGAAAAGCTCTTTACATTCTGGTGAAAACTTCAAAAAGTTTTTGACATAATTAATCGTGTCTTCTCGATCTTGTTTGCAAAGTTTGAGAATTTTTTGCAAACCTGTTCAAAAGAAAAGAGATAATATGTCAATGTTTCTAATTAAATGGTGCAGAAAGAGGCCAGAGCTCCCTTGGCTCCTTCTTGTAACACAACAGAGATGCAAGCATGCAGATTGTGCCCCCATACTTATATTCTCTAATGCAAATAATACCTTGGGAACTCATTCATTGACCTCAGAAGGTGAATGTAAAGCTGAGTTTGACTTTTAAACCCATGCAGGCACTAAACAGAGCCCCTGCAATTTCCACACGATTCAGTGAATTCTATTGTTTTGTAAACAATAAAGGAATGGTTTCTATTGTTTCAGAAAAATTTTTTGGCACAAAATGTTTCCACTCAGGGTGCAGCACAGCCAAGCCTCAAGAATTGCTTCAGAAGAGTAAAACTTCCCATTGCAATTGCATCTACAAGATCTCAGGAGCATCTATCTTATGCAAGGGAGATGCAACCAAGAAAATATCATTTCCCACACGGACGCCCCTCTTGGTTAGGTTATGCTGTTGTTTGTAGATCTAACTTGCCTGTAGATCTAGTTTGCTGAACTTTTAGCAAGTTCAGGACGCTCAGAAGTGACGCGTCTTCATTATTATTCTTTGCACTTTCATCCACGGTCTTTTCCGCCGACCCAGCTCTTTTATTTTCCTCAAGATTTTCATCAAATTCCTTGCTGTCGACTGCTCGGCCATTTTGTCTGAAAGAGGCTCACAGGCATTCTCCTCGTCTTTTGCCTTTTTGCTGTTCAGCTCTTGGTTATCTTTAGCATCATTTTGGCTCCTCTTTCTTGAGATATTACTGCGCTCTTTAATTTTCTCTGGCATTGTCAAGCTGGCCAAGAGAGAAAATTAGGCCATGTTGTCCGCCATCTTGTCGACATGTGACTAGAAGTGAGCATTGAGCCACATACATTTTAACATGCGTTATTTTTAGGTTCGTGGATGTGACACGGGTCCCTCCCACCTTTCTGATCTTAAGTGAGTGGAAGTGTTAAAAACTAGTTGTCTCAATTACAAATTTCTTTAAAAGATAAAAAGAATACACTATAGAATACCTAATTGGAAAAACAAGTGTTTAGCGAGCACTGTTATTGATATACTGAACAAACATGTTGCCAATCTTTTTTGTATCTTCAATCGGATGCATCTTTGTATCGTCAAGAACTGTCTTTTCAGCCTTCTCAGTTCAGCCATATTAAACAATTTAATCAAATTGACTTTTTCTGTACAATTTCCAACATGTATTGTATCACCAACAAATGAAGTCTTTTGACCCTCCAATATTCCAGTGATTATTTCTTGAGTAATGCGATCAAGTTCAAAGAGAAAATTGGTAGAACTAAGTGGGGTATTCATCGTTGCCTGATTTGGAGGGGGTGCTTTTCTTCCAAAAAGAGCATCATATATTTCTTGAAATGGGAGCTCATCTTCAGGAAAAACAGTGAACAATGGACTATCCCAACGATTTCTTGAATCTGGTGGCTCAAACCTCATTATCAACTCTTTGCAGACATCATCAGAATATTTATTAGCAATTGATCTATTGGTATTCCATTCTATGCATTTATCTTGGTGAATAGCACTTTGTATGATGCAGTGAAGTGTTTTATGTGATTTAACAACACAATGAAGCTCATATCGGTAACCTTTTATGTAATTCAATGAATCAAGTATCACTATATTGTCACGTGAGATGAATCTGGAAAAAGAAAATAAATTATAATCATAATCATAGGCAATTATAATCACAACTATGATCATATTAATAATCATCATTCATTATATAATGATTAACGCTAAAACAAACTTATTATCAACCATGACAACTGTCAATTATTGCCATAATCATGATGACAGCATCGTCATGAATCATTGTCAATCAATTGATCAATCATAAAGCAATCATAATCACAATCAAAGCTAATCATAGTCATAACTGACAAGCAAAGTCATAATCAAAGTCAATGATTATGATAATCTTAAACATCATCATTGTTAGAATCATGAGCATAATCATTATCATAATCATTATCATAACCATAACCACTCGTAATCATAATCATTATGAAATCATATTACCGTTCAACAGCAGCTTTATATGATGCCCTGACTGATTTCTCGTTGATTGAATTTGAATAAACTTGATTTTTGTCAACCCCGCCAATCGTCTCTTCATCAATCAAAATCACTTCTTTTGACTTGTCCTTCTCAAAAAATTCTTTGAGCTGTGATGCTCTACGTGACTTACCAGAGCAAGGAAAGCCACACATGACAATCAACGGCATCTTGGTGTATTTAAACCTTGCGTATTTCCACTTCAATTTTCTCAATCTTTAGGCCTAATTGTTACTGACTTATGATTTTCGTGAATACTCCATGCACAAGTCGCTTGTAATGGCATTGAACTATTGAATTGAATTGCTGAGCATAGGGGTACCAGTAAGATCCCTGTATTTATGAGATAGATTAGTGAATGTTCATCCTGCTGTAATGGAGCCTCGATGGACGGGTTGTCTAGGTAATAGGTTCCCTGATTCGGGTGTCGCGAGTTCGAATCCAGCTGAGCTAGGAGCTATCCATTTATGGTCTGGGGGCCGGATATTTGTTCCTCCCCATTCGGCTGGAGGAGGATTAGCGGGAATAGCGATTTCCTGTAATGGGAACCACCGTAAGTCGATACAGCGCCTCAGCCACATTGGTGACTTTGTGGATGCAAGTGGGGAGTATCGCTCTATCCCGGGTCAGTTTTTGTCTTATAAAATAGCATCTTCCACTAATATTTATTATGATAAACAGACTTGCACTCCCATGTCGCGAACGGAAGCTTCTTTAGAACCCTAGGGACGAACGAAGAATTAAATTTCAAGCGAACTTATTCCACAGGCACGTCGACACGGCATTCGCACCAGATCCTGAAAGCGGTATACCCTGGATAGCCTACTATGATTCGTAAAAGCACAAAAAAACGCGAAGGCGAAATAAAAAGGAGACTTCCTCTATGAAGTCTATCATGCCTTCTGCATGTTGGATTAGTGGTTCAATGGAAGCTTCACACGGGCAACGCTTCCAAAGCATACCAAACGGGGGGGGGGATATTCCATAATATAGGATGACAGTTATGTGTCTCTCCTCTCATATGGGTGGGTTTATCTTCAAAAATACTTTGCAATTGGTTCCGATTTATGCCTAAAATACCTTAAAAGTGGGTATAGAATTAAATTTCTTTAAAATTTGATACACAAATGCATAGAAAAATCATAAAACTGGGTGGCCGAATGTGTAAAGCAATACCTTAAAGGTGGGTCGGTTTGTAAAAACCCTGTATATTTCAGGGCCAAGTACCCCCCGGGATACCAAACCGACATTTTTCGAAATTCTAATCCCCAACAAGTGCAAAACCCAAACCTGCCAAGTCCAACGTCATCAGAATCGGCCCCAACCTCATCAAAGACGACATCCTTATTGACATCGGTTATTGTGTACACAAGCGAGTTGTAAAATGCAAAATGATTGCAAAATGTTCCTAATGTGATTACTTATCATAATGCTATCTACGGGTGTTTTGATTAACTCAATGCTGAACTCTTATTCATATGATAGACGTATACAGTACCAGTAGATTCGCCATCAATATTAACATCCACATGTATTAAAACATTTCTTCACACCCCAAGTTAGACAAATAGGACATGACTGATCTCTAGCAGAGTGAAGAAAAATCGAGAATATCTTGTCAATACGATTATTTCTAAAGACATTCATTCTTTTCTTCTTTTTTCCGAGTTCTTCAATTTTCGTGATTTAGCAACGCTTTTTACCCAAGATTACTGTCTTAGAAGTCATATTTCAACGCTATTGGTTTGGTTTTTGGTATTCTTATTGAGGTGAGTAATTTTTTTCTTGAACACTCGAGACGTTCGTGATTACTTGAACCCTTGTCTTAAACGCTAAGTCTACCGTTTTAATAATTCGTATGGTCTGCCCAAAGCAGAAGATTGCAAAAGCAATAAACCTAAGTTTTCTGTATAAGCTTTAACAAGGTAACCATCATACTGGATCTAATTTTAATTTGAATACAGTAGAAACCCGCTCATAAGAACCTAAGTGTTTGCACACAGCGTTTGGTTGTTATATGATGAGATGAGATGTATGCAATGATCAGAGATAAATGTTCTTAACAGAGGGTCTGAGCATGATTCAAGGTTAAGCAACTTAGCAGGCCTCTTCTGCTCAATGTTCTGAATGCAATGTTTTTCAAGCCAATGGTTGAAAGAGGTTAAACCAAGCACAAGTTGCATTTAAACATCAGAGAATGATCCGAATCCAAGAACTTCTTGGGATATCAGGCTAAAAGACTTAGCCTTATTAGACTTAGTTTCTAATTTCTTTTTGGTTATTCTAAAAGTTGGTTTGTATTAGCTACTTGTAGACTTAGCTATTTTGTCACCAACTTAAAATAAAGTGATTAAAAAATGAATAAAAATGGTTCTTATGTATTGGGTAGAAAATATATAATTTCAGGCTGTAGGTTCTTAATAAATCAAGGTTCTTATGTGCGGGTGCAATTACTGAATTGCCATAATATAGGCATTTTATAGCGCCATATATCCCCAGGGCTCATAGGCGCTTAACAACATAACTACTTAACATAAAATTAGGGTACGAATATGATTTACACGGGATTATGAAAGGAATTTACTTAAAATTGCTAATCTATTCAATAAAGAATTCGATCGTAAAATCAAATTAATTGATACTTTTCTACCATCACATTACTGTAGATACAAATGCTGACTTTCTTAAGGCATTGTATATTCGCTAAAACCATGGGTTGTTAGACACCGTATGTGTATACGGAGGAAAATTTCTTTGCTTTGCGGAGGAGACATTGAAGACCTTAACAGTTTAAAAACTATTTCTCGGTTCTCTCTCGCTGTAGAACTTTCAAAATGGCGGCCAAGTCAAACTTGGGCTCCTGTTTAAGCTGAATTTGTGGTTGTTGAAGGATACTTGCAGTGTCTAACCACCCATGCTAAAACCGGGCTTATTTCAACCTATGATAGATACGATAGATAAAACCCCAACTAACTGAAAGGACATACTGTAGTTGGTCGCAGGCATGGGAGAAGGCATTGAAGCACACGTGACTTTCTGGAACTATGCGCCAACTAGTTACTGTCACTTAAGCGCTAGTTGCCGCAGCGCTATTGAATAGGCGTGACACAGGTAGAAAAATGAATTTAGAGAAAATGGATTGAGGTTGTTTATCATCGGGTAAAAATGATGAATGAAAACGGAATCATATTTGAACAACTGATCAAATTGTGCCAAATATGCTGCATGGGTGATTAGCCATAGCGTTCATTGGCAAATTTAACGGTTATTCAAAGTCATGAAGATAATGCTTTAGCAAATATTGTGTTGGCGAATGCAAGGTGAAGCTTATATGGTGAGGCAATAGCTGCTAGAATAAAAGAAGTATACAGGTATTAGGGCGAAGTTGTGAGCTGACTGACGCACAGATGCGTGCATGTACTGATACATGTCTCAATTCAAGACTCTTGAAGAAAGATTATTTAAAAGAGAAAGAAGAAATTTGCGATAACCCTGTACTTCATGCCACTGGAATGCAAATAAAACTGGTGGCTTCAAAACAAAACTTCAGTACAAAACCTGCCGCTTTGCAGATTTCTGACTTAGTAAACCTTTTAATATTAAAATAAATACAATCGTCGAAATTCAAAGTAGTTTACAACAGCTCTCAATTCCACTCATACAACATTCATTAACTTCAGTATTGTTGTTTTTCACCTCTTCCTCCAACTTCTTTATGGTGATCATTATTGTTGTCTTTTCTTAATCTTCCAAGAAAAACCTGTCATATCTCCCTTTTTCCTCTTCTTGCTTCTCTATCATCTTCTTCGACTTTTCCACTTTATTTTCATTTACCACATCTCTGTTCTTCCTTACCATTGTCATCTTCTTCTTCTTTAACTTTGATCTTCTTCTTTCATGTCTTTTTCATTAATGTCTTTCATGACCTTATCTTCTTTCATGTTTTTTCTGTTTTTGTCTTCTTCCTCTTCTTCTCCCAGCATCTTCCACAACTATTTCTCTTCTTTAATCTCTAAAAACTTCATCGTCTATTTCTATTTGTCTCTTTTGGTCTTCTTTTAATCTTCCAGTCACAGTTTTCTCTTTTTTTCTCTTTACTCTTTATTCTTTACTCTAATATCAAATTCGGTTCCAGCATATTTCCAAATCGTTTCGTAGTTCACTTTGCAGTCCACACGTAGAACCATAAATTCCTTTTAAGTAAAATAAACATACCTTAGTTGTGCATGAATGAGTACAAATGACCTGTTGGAAAAAGAAAACCGCTTGTAGGCGATCACATCATCGTTCATTTGAATCATTAAAACTCCTGATGGCTATCAGAATAGAATTTTGAATCACAATGAACGTGGAAGATCAAACTGTTTCGGTGTTCTTTTATATACATGGTAATTAAATGCTACAAAGACTATAGATACTGAATGATTTTAATAACTTAATTGCTAACCAAGAAATAGAACACTTTCAAGCCGTACATGTACTGCCCTTGTATGGAATGAATGATTGTGTGAGGATTGGTGTATGGCTGCACTTCATTACGCAGAGCTTGTAGTTCAATGATTTTACTGTTCAAGTATTCACGTGTTGCATAATTGGATTGGGATCATACCTAAGTGAGTATGTCGATCTTTCTTTACTTTGATCACTTTGATACGCTTAACAGGTTAACAGTCTGCTTAAGAAGTAATTTTACTGACAAGGCTTACTCTAATGACGGTGTTCAGTCAGAAAAAAACACAAAAGTCCCTCAGTTCTTCATGTTTATTAGTCTCGATGTCTCTGTTTTCTAAATATCCTTTAGACGGCCTAACTTTGTGTGCGGGATTCTCGATGTCTGTATTTTAAATTAACCTAACATTATAGATTGACTAAGTAGACTATTTACATCCAGAAGTGCCTCAATCGTGTAAATAGGTAGTCTAGTGACGTTGACTGTACGATGCCATTACGATAATTTTATGAAAGCTAGTCTTGAAAAACACTGAAGAGCAAAGTCTGTAAAGTTTATTGACTCTAAACATTCGAGCATTTTGCTTACGCTAAACTCCGAAAGCAAAGCCTTTTCCTTCAAAAGGACCATTAACCTTAAAACCTTCATAAGAATGATTCTTAAAGAAATTAAGATTTGCGTACAGTTTGAAATTTGCGTGTACACGAAGACAACATTAAAGAGTCAAAAATGAACAATGTATTTGAGTTAAATTGAATGCTTCTTTGGCATTCAAAACGTTGAAATGCAAAGCTATTTAAAGTTTGCTTGTGATAATTAAAACCCTTCTGAGAGACAGTGTTGCAACCTGCTTACCTGTTTGTTTAGAAAGATTTTGTTTATTTTGCAATTCTTTTCTGTTTATATTAAAGTTTGATCAATTTCTTTCAAATCTTTTTAAGTTTAGCTTAATCTTTTCTTTTCGAATGAAAATGAAAACCAAATTTAATTGAAAAGTTTTAGGCATGTTTACAAGCTACAATATGCGCGCTTTTTCGAAAGGACAATTGCGATCACGAAAGGACAGTTTGAACTTAACCATTCTCAGAAAAATCCAACAAATTAAGTACTGTATGGTCGTGATTTCGTTAGCCATTCCGTGAGATTGCTAAAGCTAAAATGCAGTTACATTTCATAAAAATCCTATAGGCCTTGCACAATGGGGTAAAAAGTTACGTTGACATTGTTTAAGATAAAGCAAACACACCTTACCAAATGTAGAGAGGAAGGTATTGCGTACCCAGGGCAGGTATAGCGCAGCTATTGAAAAAATGTAACACAAATCGCAAACGAGACCCAGGTGATCAGATGATAATTAAAATTTCTTCTCAAAGATTTACCTTTTAGCTGTTTTCTCTCAATAAAGACAATACAAGAAGACTTCGTTTCGTCCTGCTGATCTTGTGACTTTGCATTCCATGTGATTTCAACGAAAGGTGTATACCTATAAAAGATTATCAAGGCGCGTTAAAACAGAGTTGATTTAAGACGCAAGTTTATTTAAGACGCAACATCTTCTATAGGTCTAGCTATTATAGCGAAGGCATTAGACCAAAGATATATTGTTCGCCAAACGTTTGAGATTTGCTTTACAAGGAATGTTTGACTGTTTGAAAATATTGCTTGACAAGCAACAATGAGCTCAATTTGATGCCAACGTTCAAATAGTTCAAAAGCATTGGACAAGCTGTGTTTTGTGACGTGGCAACAGGATAAAATTTGCTTTGCGAAGCAAGTTGGACATAAAATGTTTTGTCCATCGTTTGGCCAAAGCCTTATAACGTAATTGTTTCTTCCCATAGGTGAACGAGACAAAACCAATCATTGTCACAAAACATGGAAGCTGGCGTAATTGTACAGTTACTCATCATTATCATCATGATTCTACTAACAGCAATCGGGAACGCAACAATGTGTGTGTGCATTTTTATAACACGAGAATTGCATACTCCTTCTGGTTATATAGTTGCAAGTTTGGCAGTTGCAGATCTTTTAGTTGGTATATGGTTGTTGCCTTTTAGCATTCCAGCGGTTGTCAATCAAGCATGGACTATTGGTGAGATTTGTTAAATTTTTCGTGATCTATAAATCCTTTAACCGATTTATTATTATATCATTAAGTTACTTTATCCCTCACTATTCATCAATCTATCAAATACTGCAGGCCTCCTCGAAGTCAATTATGGTAGGTTGAAAGGCCAGAGTGGAAATTCAATTGATGCGTCTGAACAGGTGTCTGAACATTTTGGGAACTAATGATCGCTACTCGGATTGGGTACTTACTGCTTGCCTCAGGTTGCTTTTAATACACTATTCATTTTTGATGGGACTACCGTGGGAAATCAGTTAAAACAGTAAAGAACTAAAAAGTGGAATCATTGAGATGCAGGAGTACTGCATAGGGTAGGATAATATAACGAGAGTAATTTAATGATTACCGCACTCAGACAATGATGCATCGTATACCCCGCTCATGCACATTTAAGGGACTCTTTTTGTTAATACGAAAACATTAACTGCTCAATAACTTATGAATAAAAATAATTGTTTGATTCACTTTTTAGGACGATCAATGTGTTTGGTAAATGGCTTCACAAACCACGTGTTATCAGTAGCATCAATATTGGGCTTATTTATTATCAGCATTGATCGATACATTTCAATATTCTATCCACTGAGATACACGGAGTACATGACGCCAAAGAGAGCCGTTATTCTTATAGCGTGCACATGGGGGTACGCATTTGCAACTGCAATTGCCCCTTTAGTTGGATGGGGGCAATATACATTTCAAAAAGGAATATGGCTGTGCGTAACAAACTTCAGAATCAGTTATAGTTTTTCGTATTTCTTGGTTTTCAGTGTTTATGGAGTGCCTCTTACAATCATGACTTTTATTTATTTCCGTATATTCAAAGTCGCGTTTCATCATTCTCGTGCAATTCAACAACAAACTTGCGTGCAATATGGATCAAATGATGAAACGCAATTTGATCATCCCACTATAAACAGGTGGATGACCGAAACACGCCAAATCTCGGTTTCACCTTCACCTCGTATTGAATTGAATGACGCCACGCAAAATGGTTGTGCGAATTCTCTCAAGCCGAGTAACAATGTCGAAGCAAGACTGACTCCAAACGCCAAGCGTAAAAGACGAAAACTTCAAAAATTTAAAAAAGAAATGAGAGCGGGAATAGTTTTATTTATTATCGTTGTTATATTTGTTATTTCATGGTCGCCGTTCGCCATTTTGAATCTATGGGCGTTACATTCTAAGAAAGTAACCTCGCTTGTTAGTGACGCGATTGTATCAAGATTGGCTTATATGAACAGCGCCATAAACCCACCTCTGTACTGCTTAATGAACAAATCAATTCGACGGGCTTTTAAGAATGTCTGGTATAAAGTATTTGTGGTTTTACGGATCGAAAGGTTTTTCAAATGCGTGAAACAAGAAGAAAATGAGTTTACTGTACATGAAATGACTGTAAGATGAAAAAGAGGCTCATGTATAATGGATATAGCTAGCATTAGAAGGCAAACAGATGTATTTAACGAATTAGAGGCTATTAGATGTGGAAATATATTATATATTTCACTGGTAAAAAAATTGGATTGTAAACTCACTTATAAATATCCGAGGACAGATGACTTTTTATTTTTATCTTGTATTTAGATCTTGTATTATTGGAAAACTTCATCTTTTGCAAGCTAGAACAAAATAAACATAAACATGTTGTTAAATGTTGACTTTAAATAGAAACTGCAGTTTTTCCAAACAATGATGTAATGTATGCTTAGAGCCTAGCAAAGCAGTCTTTGGTATCTAGTAAGTTCCCCTTCGCCTCTACAATTTCTTATTGAGAACTTCCCGAATTCCCGCTTTATTAAGACAGCCACTTATTACACTTTGCTCTATAATCCCTCGAAAAATTGCAAGCCCGCCCCTCATCCTCGCCATTAAGGAATGTCCTTCAGCCAGGTACTTCACTCTTAGGAAAAAGCAATAAGTTCGTTGTATGTAGTTAAAGAGACCGCTGTTTCTGTTTAAAAAAGAGTGGAAGAGCTGAGAACTGTCACAAGTCGTTTGACTGAGTCATTTAGCTGCAGCGGCAATCCAAAACCAGAAATAGGAACAAAAAAATGGCATTTTGTTTAATAAAAACGAAGGGACCTAGGCAAGAGCCTTGAGGTACTCCTATTTCAGATCAGAGTTGACGCCGTTAACCTTCTTGGACTGTCTGTGTCTGCAATTATTGAAGTAAGCAGTCGTTTGTGCGTCAGAATGGCGAGTGGATCAAGATTGATTGAGATAACCTGTTCAGAAACCTTCCTCTTAAATCTTTATTTTTTTCATTGACGTAGTAGGTATCCTAATTGAAAATTTTTTTGCAAACTCCTTTATCATAGATATCGATCAGAAAGTTTGCTGTTTTTGAAATGTAATTTTTCTTCCTCGAACTAACTGGAATTATCAGTAAATTTTGAGCCTTAATTCGATGGACATACAAAAGAACTTGCGCAAAACTCGAGGAAACGAGTAACTTATCAGATATAATAAAATTTTACCAAGAATCTCTTGTGCATGGTTTGAAACGATGTCTTCTTTACGTAGGAAGAGAAATTTTCATTAATTTAAGATATGAGATGTCTTCATTGAATCAAAACAACCTACGTTTGTTCAGCTGCTCACAAACTTTGTTATTAATAAAACCGTATATTCTTTTGAAATGTAATTTCACAATGCTGAATGTTTAAATTCATTTAGATGATATGAATAAAAGATAGCGAAATAACAGAATTCCAGTTTGATTAAGGGTTACCATGCTGCGCAAAAGCATTTTATTTTCAAAAAGACTAAGAAACAAAAAATTTGGCGTGAGTCTAGCGGGGCTAATCAAGCTTGGGTTGGGGTGATCTCAGGGGGGTGATCTTTTATCTAGCTAATACCGACAGCGTGATTGGTATATATTTAATCAGGAAATTTTTAGAGAAAAGGGGGGATGTTCTACGCCGGAGAGGAGAACGCGAGGCTAGAGAAATTCTTTTGATAAGCGGCTATTGTAACACTTAAATATGTTAATAGCTCACGGAACGCTAAAACACCATAAACGTTGTGTATTCATATCTAGTCGGAAAAAGCGCATGGACTAAAATTGCAATGTGCTTTAAGTTTAAAAACTGTTGGTAACTGCGTATTGTGGCGTCGTGGTCTAATCAAGCTACCTCGTGGTGTTATTAGTTAGAGAAGGCTGAGTTCCATTGCCATTCATGGTATCGTCATACCCAGCATTGAGGTCTCGGTTGGTTCATCTAGCGCTGAAATCTTAGAAACGGTACTCGGTGAACACAAATAGACATCTTCACCAGGATTGTGTTTACCTACTTGGATGAAAAGAACCTGACATGGAGACATCGTTTCTCCATGGCCGCGGGACTATTTCGGCCTGTTCTTATGGAACACACAGCACTCGTGCGATGTCTGTTCGAGGTATAAAATTCAAATAAATCACGTAAGGAATCGAAGCTCAAGAGTATTATCACGTGATCTGAATTGTTAAATATAACCCTTCCCGAAGATGTCTAGTCGGGGGTCACAGCTTCTCGGTACGTTGGTACAGAGCACCCGGTACACGGTACGAAAGGCTAAAAATCGACCCAGTACGGTACAACTGCAATCCGGTACATGGTACACTTGAAACATCAAAGCCATAACATGCGCATGCGTGAAACTGGTACATTGGTAAATTGTCACGAATACTGACCGGTGCGCTTGCAAAACAGCCGGTACACTGGTACATTGATAATAGATGTAGCCCCCCCCGCGGTCTCTGTTACCTTGGCCGTCATCATTGCCACTGTTGCTTAGCAGCTAAATTGGTACCGTGTTCTTTAATTGAGAAAAAGCTAATTTTGGTGGAAACAGGCGAAATATAACTGGTAAAGAAATTCTATTGATTAACACAAACGTAATATTACGAGATCATTTGAGAAATGTTTGATTTTGCTGCTTACAGAATAATGTTGATGCGCTGGTTGCTGAGTTATATTTAATTATTTATGATAGAACCTGCCAGCTGAGACTCAAAATGAAGCTTACAGCAAATTGAAAAACAGCGATTTATCAACAGAACGAAAAACTATATAAGAACGAGGAGTGTTTTCTTCAGTTATCTGATCTGATCATGGTCGACAGATGAGCTCATCTTTTTCTCAACCACGGTTGCAACAACGAGCGAGAGTTACCTGCTTTCTAGGATCCTCAGTCGCTCTGCTAAATTCAGCTATTTTCAAAGGTAAATTTGAATTCATTTTATACATATATTTGTATATTAACCAGCTTATTATCGAAACAAACCTTTAAAACAAAGCAGTAGAAATTCGTGACTTGAGAAAATATTCCCCAGTCTTGTGCACAAAACGTTTATTGCAATAGTACTACGATCTATCAACAATCCCCTGTATAGCATACTGTAGTAGCAATACCATTACATATTTTTTCGTCTGTTAACAGCAACGGATACCTTAGGCATGATTCAGATACGCTAAGCTGTTCAGTACTGACATCATGTTAAGATTCAGGTTAAAATGTAAATTTGCGCAAGGAGATATTATTGCAAAAGCAAAAGATCTAGTTTGTCTCCCAGCGGTTTATAGATAAATAGCCAAACAAGGTCAATTGGCCTCTATCAGCAAGGCTTGCATTCACAACCTGAGCTTACTTATCCAAGGCATATTCAAATTCATAATCTAATTGAGGAGACCTCGAGGCTCGACTAAAAATTATTAGTATAGAGTGTGCAAAACCCTACCCTTCGAGTTGACATGGGGCATAAATAAATCGCATTATGCTGCTTCCAAATGTTATCTTTAACTACATAACCAATGCAAAGGCATAAAGTATGGTAGGGGATGCCCAAGTCAGACCCAAAATAGGTAGACCCAAAAAAAATCACGTAGACCCAGACCGAAAATCTTGACTTGAAGCAGACCATCTGTAGACCCGAAATCAAAGAACCTAAGTAGTCGTAGACCCAAAAAATTTTCCTTAGACCCAAAAAGTATGGGTAGACCCAACTTGAAAAGAGCCTTGGGTCTGACTTGGACATGGAAATGTTTGTATTGTTTTAAATTGCTGCGTTGAGACATTTTCTGTCTTGACGTTAAGGTCGTCGAGTTCAATTTTTTAAGGTCAGATGCTATAGCTGGCTGGCAAATCTATGCAATTTACATTGTGTTGTGGATGAATAAATAGATCTGTTTATATGCTTTATATCCATCTATCCATCTTTATGCATAAGAACTGTGAGTAAACAATTCTTATGCATAAAGATGGATATAAAGCATATCTCAGGGGGGGAAGCTATAACTAATTAGGAAAAGGCCTAACAACATCTATAACATTTTAGACATTAATATTTTATGCAGTTCCATAATTAATGTGCGTCGTTTAAATATTTTCAATAGAAAATGAATCAAACAGTTTCGAACATTTCAAAACAAAACAAAAATTTGAAAAAAACCATGATACAACACAGCACCAAAGTTTTTATCGAGCAAAATTGAAATAAAAATAGTCTTTTCTTACTTCGTAAATTAAAATGAAAATAAATATATTCCAGTTTTATTGTAAGAAATGGAAAACAAATTATAATTGTTCGAGAAACTGGATTTTGTTTTAATGTAAATAATGAATCATCTTTAAAGTTTTCTTTTATTGATCGAAAGAGAGCCTAATTCAAGGCATAAAACATTGATTGATTCAACGACAAACAGAGTGACTGCTTGATATGTGAGTGAATTGCGTTCGATAAAAATGATGATGATGTCGATGGTAATGGGGATGGTAAAGATGATGATGATGATGTTGATGATGATGATGATGATGATAGTGATTAATATTATTATGAGGATGATTGATTATGGTGATTGACGATGATGATGGTGATGATGATAATGATGATGCTGACGACGACGATGATGATGATGATGATTTTAAGAGACTTGAAAGCCTCGGTTTGTAAGAGTATAATAGACAGGCATGCCATCTCTCCAAAGACACAGCTGAGCCAAAGCTTCCTAATGACTAGTTAAAAGGCGCAAAGGAAGAGCCTTGGGGTACAACATATCAATAGAATAACATGAACATACTTCATTCTTTACTATGCCTTTCCCCTTAGTTCTCTTGTTTTATCCAAAATCAGATTCGCCTAGAATGTAAAAATTTATGTAGTTATACGCGATAAATTAAACTTCAAAGAACAGCAAAGTAAATTGAAAGCTAAGAAACACTATAGAAAAGCAAGAAAAGCAAGATTATGTTAGGAAATTATGAAAAGCAAGATTATGAAATTATGAAAAGCAAGATTATGATTATGAAAGGCATGCCCACATTGCGCACATGGACTTACGAATTGCATATACATAAAGCACTGTATCTCCCACTAGCCCCACCAACTGGCATTTCAGGTATGACCACACAAATCAGAAATAGCACTTGAAATAGCAGTGTTCATTTCCGTAAAGCATTATGCATCATAGCATGTCGCCTTAAAGAAGATTTCTCCTGAATTTAGCTGCAAACAATTAGTCATTCTTCGAGATAAGGCTATATATATTATTTATCAATGGCATAAACATATTATAAACCAGAGTGTCGAGAATATCCAACGCTTAAGCAACAACATTAAGCTTCCTTTAAAATCATTAATAATAAATCAAACCACATGTGCAAGAATTCGGAATTATCGAACATTCAAAATGTTGAATTTTAATTGTTATGGCTTGAATTCGTTGTAACGATGGGGAAAATCGGCTTTGCATACATCAACATTTCACCTCAAGCCTACAGCCATAGCTTAGATTGAGCCGGGTGCCGCAATCGCTATCTAAACAAGCGCAGAGACAGAGCTCTGTGGTAAAAAATTTCAACAGTAAATGCGCTAGAGCAACGCTTTGTGGCACCATAATACAACAGTAAAGGCGCTAGGACACAGCCTTGCGGTACAACATTTCATTGAAAAAGTCTTAGGATAGAGACTTATGGTATAATCAATCAACAGAAGAGGAGCAAATATCGATTCTTGTGGAACAATGACTCAACAGAAAAGGCACTAGAATTGAGATTTGTGGTATCATCAATCAACATACGAGGAAGAAGGACGGACTCTTGTGGAACAACGATTCAACAGAAAGGACGCTAGGACAAAGCCTTGTGGTACAACAATTCAACAGTAAAGGCGCTAGGACAAAGCCTTGTGGTACAATGATTCAACAGTAAAGGCGCTAGGACAAAGCCTTGTGGTACAACAATTCAAAAGTAAAGGCGCTAGAATCGAGACTTTTGGTGCAATCAGTCAACAGAAGAGGAGAAAGGAAAGAATCCTGTGGAACAATCATTGAACGGGACAGGCGCGAGAGAAGGGACTTGTTGTCGTTCATCAGGTCCTGGGAAAAGATAGAACTAACTGACAAACTATTTTGTAAGACCATACAACAACATGAGGCACCAGTACATATCCTTGTGATACTCTATGAGCTCGTAATTTTACGCGCTTCAAAATGGGAAAATGACGATATTAGCTAATTACGTTAAACAGCAATAGACAATATGCAATAGATTTGCTAATTAACTCGGAATTTTCAGAATTAACATGCTGGGAGTTTGTTTGATGTTTGAAAACAAAATTAACCTTAGCAGATGTTAAAACATTGGTGGCTTAGGGCTTCGCAAACCACCAAAGGCTGTTGCCGTCGAATTAGAAACCCAAATGAAGAATTTTTAAGTAGAGAAAATTCATTGCAGACATGTTGATAAATTTGTTTGATTTTTGTTTTAGGAATTTCAGCTGAAAGATTTTGATAAATATGCAGGCTGCATCACAGAAGAATATATATGATAATATTGTTTATTATCAAGATGTTCTGATGAAGAAAGAAGGACTGAATACGTGGTTGCCATACTGGGCTGTCGTAAGAGGAAAATGGTTGCTATTTTATGAAGGAAATAAAACAGGAGGAAGACCAACGAAATTGATCAAAACAATAGAATTAACAAACGGTACGAATTGCTCATTAGTACCACGAAGAAAACGAAGATTTCCTTTTTCATTGGATAACGGTCATGGTACTTATTATTTCAAATGTGAAACGGAATTACAACGATATTGTTGGATATGTTGCATTCTATTAGCTTCTAATGGCAAAGCACCGAAACCTGCGCCGAAGACGGTGCCGCAGAATTTACTAGAGAGCAATACAAATCCGAAAATGGCGAAATTTGAGCAAAAATTGGAGAATAGTAACAAAAAATTAGAGAAATTGAAAGGGACGAAAGGAGATAAAATGGGAAGTGGACAGCGTATTAAATATGCAAAACGACTTGATTCAAAAGCAAATAGATATTTATCGAGATCAAGTCAAGATTTACGAGAAGACAGCAGCGATGAAGAAAACAACGAAAGACGAGCTATGTCGGCAAGATCAGCGAGACAACACGAAAAAACTCGGCGAACATCGTCAAGTGATATCCAGCGCTTGAGACGCACCAGTAGTCATAGTTCAGTTGAAATACATGCGCAAATACATTCACCTGCTGCTGATCAAAGTCGGCTGAAAGCGAGAAAACTCGCATCGTCATCGGCTAACGAAAATCAAATTCCGGTGTTGAGCATAATTGAAATTGAAGATGATATGCAAGGAACAGTAAACGTGATTGATCACGATGATGCATTACCGAATATGGTATTAGATGAGCCAAATAGGAGTGGGTCTTTGTCAGCAAGAAGAGCAAATGAGAGGAAATTATTAAACACTCCGAATGGTATGACACATTCACATAGCTTGAACGATCTTGGCAAGACCAACCTCGGAATGAATATTGACGATGAAAATATCATTGTCACGTCGCTTCCTCTTAGTGAAAACAACCGCAGTCGGACCGGACTGTCCGGAATGGCATCGCCAAGAATAACAAATAGAAAACATGCAACGGACACCAAACCAGGACACAAGCACCACGCGAAGCAAGAAACGTCACCTAGAAGTCCAGTGCCGAAATCGCGTTACTCACGCTATAATATACCTTCCTCTGATGCTTAGATGTGTATTACATGAAGTAAAAAGACAAGATGACGTCGTTAGTGAATCATGACTGTAACGAGTCTCAATTTAATGGTAAAATCAAATCTGATTGTTTGATAACTTTGCACCAATTGATGTTTTGACGATGGTGACAATTCACCAGCAAAAGTAAAACTTATAAAGCTGCACAGTATATGTGTGTTTAGAAGTATTTAAGTATAGGTTTGCTAGTTCATCTTAATGATATCACGCAAACGTTGCTCCTTAAAATATTGAGAACCTTCCGAAAATCCTGGAACGAAGTAGAGTAAATTTGGAGCAAAAACATTAAGTTGAAAATTCTATTCTGACGTATTGTTGCTTATATTTTCAACCAATCAGAGTCGATCTTTTGGTATATCATGAATAACGAGGATGTCTCAGGCATTGGCTGTCACAGGAGACAAAAGAGAACAAAACGCGCATGTTGATTTCATCCTTGTTTTTTTTTATATTTCGTATTGAAAACTAACTTCTTCAATGAGATTGGGGAGAAATAACATATGATGTTCACCATTGAAAATATGTTTTGTGCTAGAAAAATGCAAAACATCCTTAGAAATAATTACCTACTTTCTAACAAGGTTTTGAAAATAAAGCAAGCTTACTTTTTATTTGTCGATGGTAAATGCCAATGAATTCTCGTGTCTATCCTCATTGAAGAAACTTTCGAGTTTGATGCTCATCTAAGATGGCCTGTAAAATAACATTTTATTAAGAATTCCATTAGAATGTTAGACTACCCTAGATAGATACATTAAATGTTAGTAATGTTTCTGTTAGTTGTGCAGTGATAAATTTAGTGTGAGAATTGCTCAAAAACAAACATGTTTATAGTTATGAAAGCTAGTGTATTAAATAATAAATGTTTTCTGTAAATCAAAAGAAATAATGTAATGATATGTACCTTGTTTCGCCATGGTGGTTGCTATCCAGATGAATGGACGGATGTAGACCATTGACCCTCAAGGCTTCCATTTTCTTCATGCCTTTCAATTGCGACTGGACTAAACGAACTTAGAGAACTACAAGTTATTGTGGTGTTCAACATAAAAGAAATTGTTTTTTTCTTTTAAATTGACACTCTTTTCTAAAACATTTTAGCTTGAAGTAATTTTCATCTTTTTTGCGATGTTTTCTTTACTGGAGCACATGTTGACTTGATCTGTCGCTCTCAATGATCGCTCTAGATTGAAATTATAGCGAGGCTAGACTGTAAACGAGACTGGATAAAAAATCTTAATATCAAATCGTAGTTTATAATAAATAAAATGAATACAAAAGATATACAATAAAATAGAACATATCAATTAATATAATGTTAAGAAATAGAAATTTGATGTTTTGAAACTTATAATGCATAAAATATATGTATCAAAATATATAGCTTTTAAAATTTAACATTCCCTTGCACTTGGTCTGTACTGGTAGTTGACTGATAGAAAGTAAATGTTAAGAGTGGATAATATCAACTTTAGAATAATAGCAAGTCTTTTCTCTATGTATAAATTTGCGTCCTTTGTTTAAGTTTCAAATATACGTTCTGAATTCAAGTCACCATCTTGAAGCAAAGCCTCGTATTTAGTTTGAAAGCATGTGTTGAATTTTCAAAAAGAGGCTGGTCTGCGGTCATTCATATACTGCCCCGCAGCGTCCATTACTTCAAGCTGCAATAAGGGACAGCTTCCATTCAGATTAACCTTTAATCGAACCAGGCCTTTCGTTGAAGTTCTCCATGGTAACGATCACCGAATGAATATGGCTCCGTATGGTTGGGAGACAGCTTTGTTATGTTTTTGCCTTGAGCTTGCGCATGGATCGTGTATAGGCCAACCCGTTGTTTCTGTATCCCAACTGTAAAAAGTTCCTCTTTCAAATCTTCTTTCGAGAACGATAAGTGAAAGTCCATATTCAGTCCAAACTAACGTATCTGGGACATTTTGATCGCATTTTGGCGTAACATCTCTGATATTACGACACGATACGGGATAATAAACGTAGTTTTTACGCGTAGTAACTGGTTCGAATATCGTAACATTTGGTTTCGACTTACATATGAGCCAATCGTTAATATTCGATTTGATGAGGATTTCTCTGCCCAGATGCTGCCATAATGAGTAATCAATTGCTCCGAAATCAGTCAGCTCTTCAAGGGAAATAATAAGAAAACATTTTAGCAAGAACAACATTGATAAGATTCGAGACACTGCTTATGAAGAGAAAGCAAAAACTGTCAGTATGGAAAAGAAGTTGCTGTTGACATGAGCGCTCTTGCGACGGCGATTAACTGTATCCTATAAGTTCTGACTGACTGTTTACATGTCGACATAAGTTAGCAGTTACAACCAGTCGGCGTCAGTTCTATCGTATCGTATCGTCATATAATTTTCACAGACTTACCTTGAGGTGGCTTTTTCGAAACTGGCATGAGATTTCTATTCGGTCTTTTACTCCATGATGGCACGGGGGTCACTGCATTCTCAGGACCACGAAATTTCTGAAAGTGTGTAAATGTATAACTGTATGCTAAGGTCCAGCCTCCTTTATCTGTTTCCATATCACAGTAGCCAACAAACGGAAGGCCATTGTCGACTGGAGATAGCCAATATTTCCCAGAATTCAGTATTCCTTGTGATTGACCAATCAGGTCACTGCAAGTGCGTGTTGGGTAATCTTTGACTTTTCCTGTAAATAGAAAAGGTTTTAGATTCATGATCCTTGTTATTTATGCTTTGCTTTGCTGAAAACAAGTGTTCAGTTGTCAAACAGAAAATATAAGATCGCTAAAGATAGTTGAAAACGATTCAAAGGCAATATGCAAATTTTTCCAATAAGCAACTGGACTTCTGGCTTGCCCTCAAAGTTGCTTAAAATATCTAGCATTTCAGCCCTCCTTCACAGAATGACTGGGAACCCCCTAAAAACTCTTTTTTTGGCTCTTTTCTTGCTTGTAAATGTAACTGAAAAATTTGCAATGATGTATTGTGAAAATAAAGCAATCTCAATCAAAACGTTTAACAAAATAGTTGACCAGTAGTTGTATTGACCAGTTGCTTGGTTAAAAAAGTGTACTAAAAGCTTTTCCATATGATACTCTTCAGAGCCTAATAAGTCAGAAAACACTAGAGCAACTGGCTGCGATGGAATATGTTTCTATAAGCGACTTAACGTTTATTAGAGGAACTGAGTTGAGAAGTTATATTCTTACCAAGCCTAGCTTCTCTGATAACATTATTCAATTCATTTCTTAAAGATTTCAGTTCATCAGCAAGATCAAGAAGCTCATTCAATGTTGGATAACTCTTGCCATTTACACCAACCTAGAACCAAGTGACAATAAAGAACTTTGTAACAATTCCACAAGGACTTGAGCAGTAGTTAAACAGTAGTCAAGTAATGTTAATTAGGTATTAAAGACATCTCACCAGTCGCCCAGGAGGACCAGGAAGCCCAGGTTTTCCAGCTGCACCCTAAAACAACAAATCGATAAATTAAATGTGGTGAAACAGACATTGCTCTGCCAATGAGGATGTCTATCAAATATGTCTTGCACAAGAAATTTAAAGGTGACAGTGCGAGTTCGTTTATACAGTAGCATAAGAGTAGAGGTTTTGATAAATGGATAAAGGATGTTTCACTTACAGTTCGTCCTCTGCCTCCAGGTGGGCCTGGGTCACCCTGAAAATAACAAAAGACGTTGAATAGACTTTCATGTATCAAAATGACAAATTGATAGTATCGAAACAAATCACGTAACCTGACAGTGGAAAGTAATTAACGAGAAAAGCGAAAACAATCGATTCTCTAACCTGCCTTCCTGGAAGTCCTCTGTCCCTCTCTCTCCCTGACTTCCTTTCTGTCCTTTGGGCCCCATCGGCCCAGGGGGTCCTTTAGGTCCCCTAGGACCATACGGGAGGGAAATTATTTCATCTGATGCTGTTGAAAACTGAAATGAAAAGTTACGATTTCATGAAACTTGACGTCAAAATTGTCTAACAAAACATAGCTTAAAATCAAGCGTTTTTGGCTTTGAAATTGATATTAAACATGACCTTACCTTTTTCTTTCGTTTTCTTATTCCACTTCTCAAGTGTAATGGGGCCTGAGTATGCGAAATGAGATAAAAATTAGCGACACTGTCAATGTAATGAAAAAAGGCCTATTCAAAGCATATTGATAAGGAATGTAAAAATTATCGTACAAAGACTATGAAGTATAATGTAAAAGTTGGGAGGGAGGGAGGGAGGCCTAACCAAATTTTAAAGAATTGGGGGACATCTAGTGCAGATTGGCCTCTCTGCTTTTCGCTGGAAAAAGAAGTTACTAGAACTAAATAAATAAGACAATTTGTTCTTTTAGGTACATGAGAATGCCATTTATTAGTAGCTATTCATAGGTTTAAGACGAAAGTTTGATAAATCGAATATAGATGTCAACTGCCACAATAAAGCGCTCGCACTTATTAGATAGGGGGCCAAATTTCAGGTCTTTTAGACAGGGTTTTCTCCGCAACAATCTAGCAAAGAGGGTAACCTTGGGTTTTTTCAATGAAATCTACTAAAAAACGGTCGGAGAACACGAATCCAAGATGGGCCTTCCAAAATTTTCACCGGAAGTAACCTTAATTAATGCCTAATAAGGCCTAATTAAGTCAATCAAGAAATTCGCACTTTTTCAAATCTGATTACTGCGATATGTAGACCTTAAAATGCTGAGTAAAATTGTCTTTGACTGTATTTCAATACGACCTACCAATTTTGAGAAAAACTCGTTTGAAATTATGATGACGTCATCACCATTATGATCAGTACAGACCTGGATTCTATATTTCAGTTTGTATAACTTTATGAGTTGGGGTGCAAAAGTCACGAAACAGCTAATTATGCGATAGATGTACGCTAAGATAGCAGAATGATGATGATTGGGTGTGGTTGGGGGCTGATGACGTCATAGGGGCAACTGACGTCATAATGGTACCAAAATGATGCCCAGTCATCCATGAGCCAAAAGGCATTGTGAAGGACTACTCATGTTCGAGATTTGAAGATTTAATATTAAACCTGCTGGAAATGGCGAGAGGTCAAATTTGTTATACAGTATTCTTAATGGGATTCCTATTGTTTATTCAGCGAACCCCCTTTCTTCGTTTTTCCCAACTTGCCATGGGGCTTATTATGCTTGTTATGCTGTCATACATACACGTATCGCATTGTAAGCGGTTTTTTGACGATTCGACCCCTATTTGTGAAGTTACGCGAGTTGACAAAAGCCCATACTGAGCCTAGGATGATGACGTCATCATTATTTCAAACGAGTTTTCCTCGAAACTGGTGGATTGTATTGAAATACAGTCAAAGACATTTTTACTCAGCGTTTCAAGATCTACATATTGCAGTAATCAGATTTCAAAAAGTGCAACTTTTTTAATTGACTTAATTAGGCATAATTAGGCGTTAATTAAGGGTACTTCCGGCGAAAATTTTTTAGGGCCCATCTTGGATTCGTGCTCTCCGACCGTTTTTTAGTAGATTTCAAATAAAAAACCCTAGGTTACCCTCTTTGCTAGATTGTTGCGGAAAAAACCCTGTCTATTTGCATCAAAGATGGAAACTTACTGTGGGAGGGAGGGGGTAGCTCGGTTTAGCTAACAGATGAAGATGAAGGTGAAAAAGTGTATTTAGCGCCAATCACTAGGATCTCAGTAGTAGATAAACTAACAAGACCTAGAGCCTGCCGGTGACGCTGCGGTGGCTGGGGCTCGAACCCTGATCTTACTGGGCTCCTGACAACAAGAGCTAGCTTAGTTATACCACGAGGCAACAGCACCTTGAAATGAGATTTTATGACAATAGAACAAACGGTATTAGCTATGATGCAAAATGGGTACCTGAGTAGAGCAGTAGCAGCAGCTATGATACTGATTGTTGTTTCTGCCTATAAGATGAAGAAAACATGAAATTAAATCAAACACAAAGAAATAACAATGAAGAAGGAACTGAGCAAGAAAAGCCGCTTATAACCAGGGAGCGCAGAACCCTTATCCACGGGGCCGGTTGTTTAAAAACTGTATATAAAACTGCAAAGAAAAACTCTCTAAAACAGTTCGAAACAACACAAACACCATTTCAATAATATACAGTCGAACTTCAAATAGCAGCCACTTCCGACAAGTGGTCACCTCCATATAACCGCAACTAATCTGCAGTCCCAAACGCTTTCCATAGTATTGTTTAACCTCCGACTAGCGACCACCTCTCAAGAACGGCCACATGACCTTGACCTTGGTCGCTATTCGGAGGTTCGATTGAACTGCCCAAATACGAGTCGAGCCATGTCACTGAACTACCCCATATAGGCTACATTACGTCACAGTTGCAACAACACATGCTGGAAACGGGAAACACCATTACAACAACAATTGGGCTCGATCAAAAAAACGGACTGAGCATCTGTAATCTGTTAAGGCATTCATTACATAACTTGAATTTACTTCTAACTC
This sequence comes from Chrysaora quinquecirrha, assembly GCA_014526335.1. NCBI lineage: Eukaryota > Metazoa > Cnidaria > Scyphozoa > Semaeostomeae > Pelagiidae > Chrysaora > Chrysaora quinquecirrha. Next base: position 1,262,071 of record JACTAT010000026.1, read on the forward strand.
CTTATTAAGTGATTGTATGCCCCCCTACAAGGACTAGTCTTTTATTTTAAGTATCATGCTACACTAACAAGATAACACTCAATCTTGTGTTCTAATGATCTTTTGAATCTGTGTTTTACACTGGGAAAATCTCATGAACATTGTACGTGACAATACAGAATACGAACAAGAATAGAATATACATAATATTATTCAGAGATGGAATGCTAGTATAAATCAAATTGAATCCATTTAAAATAGAGTTCAAATAACGGGTTAAGCGTTGATCTCTTTAAATGAACTTATTCACAACGTAAAACCTTAAAGCCAATTACAGTAAGAAGTACAGTAGTTCTGATATGACACGTTTATTGTCTTTTTAGTATCACTAATCGCTGATCATTTGGGTTTGAAATTGAATAAGAGGCTGCAGTTGTCAAAACGAGAATGACAGATTCTTCAAGAGAAATCTTGTATACAGTTGCACAATGTTTAAGGGAACCGGCTCGTGATCGATGCTTTAGGGTGTAAATTTGAAGCCCCCAGGCTTTCAAACTTCAAGCTTACATTCAAATGTCAGCTACCAATCCTTTCAAAGTGGTTCAATCAGGGTATTGGGGGCTTCCAATAGCAGTCTATGGGGGGGGGCAAACTGCAGGTCAACATGAAGCTACAACTACAGCAACTACATGAAGCCCTGGCCTGACAACTTTCACAAATAAGGTTGTCGTGCTTATACTAATACGTAATCATCTAGGGACCGCTCAAACCTTGTCTTCATAACCAGCAACGTAACGAAGGTTTTAAGTTTGAAAGAGGGGGGATTCTGAGTGAAGCCATTCGCATTTGAATCTGTAAACGTTAAGGGAAGCACCAATAACCCATGATCTTCAACACAGTAGCATTTCAGGGTCTAGAAGCCAAGACTAGCGTACTATTAACTCTATAAGCCTTTTTTTGCTTAAGATCTGGTTAACTATAAGACAAAAGAATTAGAGTCAACCAGAAATGCAGTCTTAAGCTTGCGTAGGTGGCATACATATATATATATATATGCTATCTAGAACCTAACACGTACAAATACGGTTTCATATGTAAAGATACCCTTTTATGAATATCTTGATTTGTTTCCTGCTGAATTAAACTAATTGATAATTCGAAAAGTAATTTGTTTACTTCATTTTGATGATATTAAATATAATCTTCTTATACGGTTTTTAATTTGTCGCTTCCGGACGGAGGAGTAAATCCGCGCGGCAAAAAGCAAATCCGGATTAAACATTGACATTAATCTTAGGCTAGTCTTGTTAAATTTACCAGATCATTTTCAATCGAAATTTACTGAGTCAGAATTAATTTCTTTCTCCGATCACTGATTCATGTTCAAGGTGTGTTTCCTTGATTTCCGAAGGGAAGAAATAGTTTGCCTTTTTAATATGATTCAATGTTCCGCTCAAAGAATCCGTAGCAGCTCTGACATATGACTCAACGCTCCTTCCAAGTGTGAAATGAAGCCCTGGGTGTAACTTGCCCAATAACTTCGTAAAGACTAGCGATGGTGGGTCTAACTTAAAAACCTATCTGTGCAATAAGTTAAGACTTTGTCAACTCAAAAATAAAAGACAAAGAAAAAATAAATAAAAAAAATAGAAAAAAAAATTATGTAGCCTTGGAATTATGTATATATAAATTATAAAAATTATATATATATATATCCTGTTAGTCTTAGTTATGCTAATTATCTTGTCTTAAATTAGATATATATTATGTTAATTTTCTTTTATCTTTTAGTTGCGGCCCAAGCTAGGTAAGCTTCGCTTTTCTTGGGTCGCGTAAAATACATAGTTTTTTTAGACCTTGTATTAATTTGATGTATTTTACAAATAATATTGAATTGAATTGAATTGAACAATTGTCTACGCTTCTGGTTTTCATTATTACAGAAATCTCGGATAGCTCAAAACTTCGTTCGTTTGAGTCCTTTCCCTTCACCCTATCTACTATGAACTCTAGAGCTCCCATGGCAACTCAAAATATTGTTTAACTCCGAAGATAACTCGAAATCCCTCTGCCTCTTAAAGCCTTGTACTGCCCTTCTCTAGAAAACCCAATCCATGAGCACCGAAGCCGTTACTTAGAATTTAGCTACTATAATGTGAACTTTTCCTAATAACTCGAAGCAATGTAACTAATCTTAATCAAGTAGAAACTCTCTCAGAAACATTCCAATTATTCAACGATGTCCACTCTCTGCTTAAATCTAAGTTCATTGCATCGTTACAGCATACCCTCAAGCAAATGAAGTAACAAATGGGAAAGATTGATAACTTTGACCCAGGACAATGAGCTATCTGTAAAAGCATTGATATTTTAACAGGTAGTAAAATAACGGAAATCGCAGCATTCCAATGCAGCGGATCCGCAGAAAAGTGCACACTCGTACACGGTCATAGCCTATATTATACTTTTATTTATGGCCATTCAAAACAACCTGGCAAGGGCAAGGTCAATATCCTCCCAAGCCTCCATCAGAGTAAGAGTCCCACTTTATAGCAGAAAAGAAGCTGAAAACTAAACAAACCACAGAAACGAGGCAATTGCTAGGTTGGAAGAAACCCTTTCATATTTGCCTATCATATACTATGCAGAAGCAAAGTTGAAAAAATTCGTCTCAGCACACCCTCTCAGCGCTCTCTTACTAACAAAATAAAATATAACGAAGGCATTAACTAACCTGGATTCGTGATATCCAAAATCCAATTTGCATATTCTGAAACTTTGACATAAACTCCTGAAAAGCAAAAAATTAACAAAAATATAAAAGCATACACGCTTTTTTTATAAGGAACCACTTTATAAGGAACCTACATGTAGAAGGCCCGAAAATTTAAAGAACTTGTACTACTAGAGAGAAAATAACTAAAGAACTTTTTATTGTTGAATAGTTTTATCACTGCAAACAATCAAGACTTACAATGCCGGTTCCTTTCATTTGCAGTCGAAAATCACATAAATTGTACGTTACGCATGTATCAAATGTTTCCGTGAGTAGTCTCGAGCTTTGCTCACATCTAACTGTCTCTGTATAGTAGTCATGAAACTGAACATGCAGTTAAAATTCAGGAACTATTAAGGAACTTTTGGAACTACAATCGTCTCAAAAGAAGTCCAAAATAAGGAACTTTAAGAACTAGGCCTTGAGCTAGGTTCTTTATAAAAAAAGCGTGTAATCCCCTACAGATCCAGCTTGAAACAAGTCTCGAAGCAATGATACCTCTATAAGCAAACATATGTCATGGGTGTTTGGTTAATAAAAGTTTTTAACGACACAGTAATTATGTTATCGAAAAACTGAAGTTGTCATTTAGTATTTTTTGCCAGGAGCCATAATTTGAATTTCTTTTTAAAAATGAATTTTGTTTTGCATTGCCTTATAGCAATTGGAATGCTATTCCAGATTTTAACACCATTATTAATTATACTATTTTTCTTAAAATTTGTTCTCATAGCAGGCTGCGAAAGTAAACCAAAAGTTGCTTGTCTTGTTTTTATGCTATGTTTATTCCTTGTCATTTCGAAAAGATTACAAAATTGTTCATCTACATTTTTGTTACATATATCATACATAAATTTGGCACATTCATTTTGATAGCAATCGTCAAGACATAACAATTTTGATTTATTGAATAAAGGTTGACTATGAGATGTTTTGGACTCAAAATGAATCAGCCTTACAGCGCGCTTCATACTTTTCTTTAAAGGGTCCAGGATACTTTTGTATGTTCCCCCCCAATTTATTATACCATAATTAATGTGCGGTTGAATAAAAGCATCCAAACGAGGAACAAAAAACAAAAACTGATTCAAAACAAGGGGGAACTTCTTCACTCTCAAATGTGCAAGGATGCGCCCCCCAATCAGAAACGTAAAATCACCCTTAACTTACATTAGCGTTGTTCCAGTCACTTAGCTATAAAAAATTTCACGGAGAATTCACCAATTATGTATACTCTCAAAGAAAGCTCATTTACTGTAGGATGAAATTTTACCGTTTTCAGCAGAAAATAGTCTGCTGTTATAGAGAGTATTTGAAGAAAATGCTGCGCATGTAAAAGGGCAACAAGATAGGTGTCAATTGATAAGCAGAGTAACTCTGGCAAAAAAAGCAATCAAACAGACAACCAACTGACAAACCTTGACATTCGCATAACGGAGGACTGGGGATAGATCATTCGATGACGTCGACGTAGATCCCCATCCAGCAACAGTGGCCTGAGTACCAGCTTCGCTCCATGAATCATCGGCTGGTGACATGGCTGGTCGGATTGTCTTGTGTTTTGATGGCCTCGACAAGTACAGCAGAGCCAAATCTGCACCTAAAATAGAAAAATTTTGAAAATGAAAGTTTAGGAATAGTAGAAATCAATGTGACAGATCGACCAAGGCAGGTGTCGAACTAGTGACCTCCTGGAGTCTTAAGCCAAAGGTCACAGGTTCAAAGGTCAAAGGCTCGAAGGTTCAAAGGTCACAGGTTCAGAGGTCACAGGTTCAGAGATTACAGGTTCAGAGATCACAGGTTCAGAGGTCATAGGTTCAAAGGTCACAGGTTCAGAGGTCACAGGTTCAGAGGTTACAGGTTCAGAGGTCCCAGGTTCGAGACTTGTTCTGGTGAAGAGAGTATTTGCTACATACCTTGAAACCCGGTGCCTGCATAATTTGGATGAATAAAGATTGCTTTTGCGCGTATTTTTTCCGTATGCTTTCTTTTGTTTATATGTGAATAAATGTTACCAATGTAAACCCAGACTTTCGACGTATGTTCTCCGCTCGGCAAGCAATGAGCCGCCGTTAGAACCCAGCTAAAAAACGAAAGAGAAACGTAGTTACAAACGCGCGGTTGAAGATTATATCAGTTGAACGGACAATGTGGCGATGACAAGAGAAAGAAGAAAAACAAGGATTGAGGATGCAAAGAGAAAAAAACCAAGCTACATTAAAATGTTATCAGTTGAACGGACCGCGCGGTGAGATAGGTGCGACGATGGAAAGAAGCTCTGAAAAGTTCTAAATTTCAAACAGAAGCCAGCTGCACAGCGGGAGCAAAATAATCGCGCGGTGAGAGATTGGCGACGCGGACACATAACACGTAAAAGGGTAGAGAGCCGTAGTAAGTTCGTGAAATAGTTACGTAAACTGTACACGAAAGCTCTAGGATTGATCAAATTTTCGATATCATGAACATGACAATACCTAGAAAGAATTAGCAACAGTTTGGCGAAATTCACACAAACATAAGAAGAAAACTAGACTGAAATGTGTGATAGAAGTGAATATCGTCAAAAAGTGGGACATTTCACAAACAACTGTTAATATTGTAAACAAGTGTCTCGCCAATCACTTTTAGCATCTACATGGTTTGTTGCCAATTATGTGTCTTGCATCCCCATGTAGTAGTCGTGCAAACACTGTTTTGGCGTCTTGCTTGACACCTTTAGACAGATTCTACTTTGAAGAAAATCTCCGAAATTTGTTCACGTCTATGTCAAGTCTACAGTATTTAACGCCCTTATGTTGATGTTGTCTACACTTCATTCGTGTAGAAATTAGAGCGTTTTCAAGCCATCTGGGTGTTGGAAAACTAGGACGAAAATCACTGTAGGCGTGGGCGAACAAGGAACCAAAAGGATGGAGCCCTTCAATAAACAAATGCTAGATGACCTAATAAATGTTTTCCACTAATATCTATACAGTACAAATTGCCTCCCTCTTTGGGTCAATTGTTTCTTCTGGTCAAACCCTTACAAATGGTTACAAGCCATTCTCTTTCCAGAACAGAGTTTGAAGGGGAGTCAAAACTTAGGGACTCCGTCGTTTATATAGTAAGTAAACTTTGGCTTTGGCTATCTTTGCTATTTCGGAGAATAATGAACAGTAACAGGAGTAGTTGTGTTTCTGGCCCATCTAGCTACCCGAAGTAGGATCTGAATCAGTCCATGACTGGTAAATCGCCTTATCTTTATCTTGCTGACTTTTTAAATGAAACGTTGTTCAAAGCAGTTAAGGTAACACAGCACTGGCTTTTCCCACAAAAAATAGCAGGAGAGGGAGGGAGAGCAGAGATTAGGGCGACAGGTTGGGGTTTCAGATGCTATACATAGCGTAAGATTTGAGCAACTAGCTCTGTGATCCTGGAAAGGTCAGCACGGAGGCTGCTTGCGACTCCATAGAATCAACCGTTGCCACGCCCTTCACCACATTATCGATGGCTATCTTTAATTTTCTAAAAGAAAGAATCTCTAGAATTTGGTAGCCGTAAAAGGAAAGACTTTCAAGAAAGGATGAGATTGTGGACATTGCCTTGACCTGAGATGTGAAGTTTAGATAAGTGACATGTAACAGTATTTATATTGTTTATGATAACGTGAGAGTTAAAGATATAAATCAAAGGGAAATAGATAATTAATCTGATTTTACCAAGCAGCTTATCAACTAACCACTTCATGAAAATCAATTGCCATTTAACCAGTAGGGATGGCCATTGCAAAGCTTGATCCCAGGGCAGTGACTCGTTTCGTATTCAAAATATGTGTTGGGCATCACCTGGGGGTAGTAGATCACTCGATGGGTCATAAAATGCTGGGGCGTTCGTGGCAGAAGCGTTTCATTGCAGCCGAAAAAAGTTTTCTGGTAGTGGCGTTTACTAGCCAGATATACACTTGCGGAGCAAACAAGGTAGCGTGGTCAAGGAAAATAAGGACGTGGTCTTACGAACAAGTAACCAAGTCGCACCCTGCGATACTTTTACCTCAAATCTAGTCTACATTCAAAACTAAACATGGCCGATCTTGGCTTCCCGTGCCCCCCCCTCCTGGCTACACCACTGTCTTCTAGAACAGAAAGAGACCAAGTTAGAAGAAACGGGCATTGATGCTCTCAAAAAGGCATATAGAAAGGGGTTTTCCTTAATTTTGAAAAAGTTGAGGGCATAGCTCCTTGCCTCCAAGCATCCTATGCCTATGTCACAGTCAGCGCACGAGAAGCGCGACGTTTAACAATTTGCCATAAAGCACCAAAACGTGCTTATGCCGTGTCGCACGAGTTCTTCCGCATCGACCACCCTCAGTCGAGTGATGCATAAAACATAATCATAAATTAGTTGATTATATCATTGGTTTTTCCTTTTATATTTAAGGTTAACAAAATTAGTTAACAAGATATAATGACATCTTTTGACCTTAAATCGAATTTAATATGGTTGGGTCTTTTCTCTTTAAACTCTTCACGCCGACATAAGATTCAGGTTGAGATTTAAAAGCGAAGATGAAATGTGCTTATTCATTAAGTTGATATTAAATCAACGGATTATTTCGAGACCCTTTTTATGAATAGAGGAAAATGAACACAGTTCGGTTATTTATAGCATTTGAAATCGAGTTTGAAGTTATACTCCACGGGAACCAAAGCATAGGCCTATCGTGTGCATCGCGCGTTTGTAGCATCTGTAGCTAATCTCTCGACTTATTGCTCGCGTCGTTAGTTTCTGCTGCTCCACCACATCGACACCCCGCTACAGGTACAGTTTGAGCGATCTTATTTTGGTGTTAGCCTCGGTCCCATGGAGATAACTGGGACTCGGGTAATAAGTCTTTGATCTCATTTGGATCCGATCCCTTGTACGCCTTTGCAGCTTCGCAAGTTTCTCCATAGAACGAATCTCAACCCCATTCGGGGTAGATTGTAGTGGCTCCCCGAGACAGGTGGATGAACCCGCGGCAGTCGAGGAGTGATGCGGCCCCTCAGGAAGGCAGCAGAATCCCAGCAACCAGGAACCCCTGTTCACTAACGAACAGCGAATAGTGTGTAGGCCTAGGCCTATGGAATACGGCACTAACTGGAATCAAAGCCAGTTCAAGGTGTACGAGATTCCAAGGAGTAAATTGCCTCTCGGTTTTTAAAAAGCAACATAACCTGTCGGTTCAGAAAATCCGGGAAAATCAAATTTGCCGCGCGGATTTTGAGTTCTGTAAACCTGACAAGTGCGGATCAATTGTTACACTAACTATCACCAGATAATCCAAGGTGTGATTTTCGTAACTTAATAAAAGGTTGTTTATCCTGTCATCTTTCCGCATTTTGTTGCTAATTGACGTAAACACCTGGCAGTTCATTATCATATGAACCCAAAGGGACCCATTGCACTTCAAATAGGCACTTTTGAACGTCCATAAGAACACAAGGCCTTTTGAAAGACGTGGAAAGCAGTTAATGACCCACTATACGTTGAATTGAATTGCTATGATAAATGAACAAATTCCACGTGTTACTGTTCTGATAGTAGAATGTATAAATTCAAATTCAAGTGCAGAGTACAACGAGCAACTTGTATCGCGAAAATCCGTGTGAAAATGAAATGAGCAAAAGGTTGGTTGCTTGAATGAAAAATACATGTGTACCTTATTTCCTTTAAAAAACATGGCATAATGACCGAAGGCCCCCTTCGAGGGAAATACTTCTACACGCATTTTTTTTTATAAGGAAGTTCGGCTCAGGCTCAGTACTGAAAATTCCTTAACTGACAGCCAAATTTGAGTACTGAAAATTCCTTAGCATCACTTTTATACTTGTTTCTTAAAAATAAACCTACGGACAAGGGAATATAGGGACATGAATGTATCAGAAGAGGAATAGAAATAAAACTAATTAAACCATTGACAATGAGAGTGTTGCTTGCTCGTTTTATACGTGTAAATGATCAGCTTCATAAGACTTCATCATTTTTAATATAGTCAGATTCCTTAAAAATCTCCGATCTAGTACTGGAATTCCTTAAGTTTTTGCCTATCCGAGTACTACCTTCCTTATAAAGCACTTCCTTATAAAAAAAAATGCGTGTATTCTGGCAAATTTTTCTCAATGTTCCCCCTTCATCAAATCAATGTTGGTACATACGCAAAACAATTTTTTGTTCGAAACGACATTGTTTACGGGGAGGAGAAGGGTGGGTCGATAGATAATCGCAAAACTAATATTTAGGCTGTTCAATACATTTTATCCGCGACTGTAGTTAGTCAATGTTTTATATTTCCCTACCGCGGACATGTGTGCCTGTGTTCGTGTGTGTAGCCGATTCGACTGAACCTTCAAAAGGCGAACCGAATCGAATTTGTCTGCGTTTGTAAGCCTTTAAAGAAACAGGAACATTATTGATACGGTAAAACATTAAAAAAAGCAATAAAATGTGTTGTATTTTAATCCGCGCTCAACAAACACACGCTTTTGAGGATTTTGTAAAATCAAGCCGTTGATACGGCTATAAATTGTTGCATGACATTCATTATTCTTGATTATTGTCTTTAAATTAATAAAACAAAGCGCGATTTTACTTTAATTTACTATTTCAAATGAAACACAAAAGACGAGCACAAACCAACACATGATAAAGACGTTTTCAAGTTGTAAAATTTGAATTGCACGATATGAAACCGTCAAAGTTTGGAGAAAATAGGCCTGGAAAGAAGCATTTTCGGTAGATTTAGTTGTGGAAAGATTTTAAATATCTGTGAATTTGCTAAACCACAGTGTGTTGAAATTCTAGTGAATTTATAATGATAAAAGTGATGTCAACACGGGCTCATGTTATAGTAGTGATTGTGTTGAGAAAAGAGAGTCAAATTCACGCTAAAAGAACAGCCCCAAAAAGTTCAAAGATTCACGTAAGATAGGGAATATACATTAGAAAAGAGTGTTTCAAAAGGTTAAGAAACTGCACTGAAAAATTATACGAGAAAAGATGGAAAAATTAATTTGAAAATTCTCTTACCGAGGGTGTATAAGTGAACCTCCACAAAAATTCGTAACAGAACCAAATTCTTCAGAGCCATTTTTTCTTTTCTTGGAAATTGCATGAAAATATACAACCCATGGAAATTTATTCTCTGTAGCTGCAATCCCACCAACAACTCTTTCCCTCAACTTGAAAATTGCTCTTTTATGACGATTTCTCAGAATAAACCGTTTCAGTCCATCAAAGTGTCTTGGCCAATTCTGTGTTCTTTCATTATTATAACCACAAAAAGCTGTCTCAATGATCAAAACGATATATATGAAAACAGTTACCCTCATGGCTACAATTGTGTTATGATCGGTTACTGCTTGAACTGAAGAATAAGGAGCATTTGGCAGACGCATGCTTTATGAATGCAATAAGACGAATGACGTGAATATGTCCAACCCCCCTGGCAATGCGGTGTGTGGAAAATTAATTAGAGAACAAAGACCCTCGACAAGTTCCAGCAGAATTTCAAAGAATACTGATTGAATTATAGAAAGGATTTTAGCGTTTAATTGCTTGAATTTATTGCCGCAATTTGATATAAATTAAGTTATGAAAAGTCCAAAAGTATTGTCGAGTTGGAAGGGGTCAAAACATGAGTTTGTAAAATTTTGGATTGGAGAATGCAGAATGGAAGGAGGGACAGAAAGTGTATGAATGAACCCACGATCGTTATCTATGAAAACATTATCTGGATTTATGGGTGTTTGTTTGTTGATTTGTTTGTTTGTTTGTTTGTTTTGAGATAAACATTAAAGAATTCGCAGGCAGATGTAATGGAAATTTAGTAAACAACCAAACAACAGAGGGGGTTGAAAGTGTGATTTTCACATTTAGACGGCAGAGGCTTTGATAAGTGACAGTATGCTTTGATCACGAAATATTGATAAAAGTGGAAACATAGTCATGGTGGAAATGATGGGAAAAGTAAAGGCACATTCAAAATTTAAAACCTCTGAGCAGTGCCACAAACTGGGGTCATCTCAATCTAGAACAAAGAAGAACTGTCTACTACTGTATCGGACTGGGTATGAGTTTGGCACTGGCTAAACGATCAAACATTGTTTTGTTTGCTAAACAATTGAAATCCTTTTGTCAAGCAAAATGTTTAGCCGTTTGACAACGTTGCAAATACAGCAATGCTCCTAATACTCATCAAGCATTCTTTTAATTGCGTCAAAAACATCGCGCAACGAATTCTGCTCATGCATATTTCTCAAACAATGGTTGCGGCGTGTCCAAACCTTCAAACATTGCTCGCAAAGCAAATTCCAGAATATATTTGACAAACAATGTTTGATCGTTATTGGCCAGGGCCTTAGAATAACTATAAGGGGATATTCCCAGAAGAAATCAAAGGGACAAGGGGGTAATTCTGGACAAAATCTAAAGGCTATACGGGATATTCTTGTGAACTTCTGGGATAAAGGGAGAAAGCAAAGCATACAGGGGATAAGCGATATGGTAAGGATATGGGATAATTTGAACCCCCTAATGGGGCCTTCTTTATGCAGAAATTACTGTTTAAAATTTATTTTCAAATTCGATTATCATAAGTGACATTAGTATAATTACCATGCTTTCAATAAAGTACATTTGATAAGGGAAGTTATGATGATGAAGATGATAATGATAGAGATAATGATTACTGTACACTCGGAACATATGTTCATCTAATGGCTATGTGGCACGACAGAACAAGGGGACAGCAATTCTAATGATGGACCATTCCCTGGTTTAAACCCAGATAGGTTACACGTGCTCCTTATAGATGATGAATTGATCATTAGATTTTAATTCCTTGCCAAAGTTATATGAAATTTAACTAATTTTTAATTTTAATGACAAATAATTAGGCTATGAACGAAAAGAGTGAAATTAGTGTAAAAGGCAATTTCCCTTATAGTTTCATTAATTTGATAGAAATAATTTAAGTATTAAAACTGGCTTAATGAACTATTAGATATCCTGTCTATTGAATGGGTTACGTCAAAGAAAGTGAACACACACACTTTTAAGTAGGGTAGCAACCTTTTAAAGCCATGCCAAACCATTCACCATGTCGAACGCTTTGGAAGGTTCTTAATCTAAGTGTTGCACACCGCGCATGCTCAGATCCAATGATTCTCTCTGCTCTATTCTGGCCAAATGATCCAGTAGCATACGATACAACCTTTTGAACAACCGCATTCAAAGTTAGCCAAACCAGTATTTTCCAAATTGTTGTTCATCCAACATTATTCCATACTTTATTAAAACATCCTTCATCTCTTGCTTTTTCACTGTATTTATTCCAGAATGAATGCTCAGCGTAATAGTTTCCCCACATAAGAAAGACGGAAAGTTGAACTAACAGCAGACGTATGGGCAGCCATCTCTAAGAGATTCGAACCTGGAAAGGGATTCGAACCTGCGACCTGCCCATCATGATACTCTAATGCATTGGTCAACCTATCACCCTATAATCCCACTTCAATCTAGGACTGAATCTCGCTTTGAATTAGGCCCAACCAGCCTCAATTTCGACTCAAGGTTCCCTGAAGCAAAACATTAAATTGTATCTAATGTTAAACATTTCGCTACTGCCTGTGGTAGGTCCTTTTGGTTGTTTTGTTCAATTCAGATTGAAGAGATTCTGACAACTTTTTCAAACTTTCCCATCGTACTGTTTCAACAACTCCCCATTAGGTCAAGTATGATTCGCAACAGAACACAGATGTTCAAAATAATTGAAATTAAATCCAAAAATATATAACGACAGAAAACAAAGTCACAGACGAACGAACTTTATCAGATTTTAAGATCTCATCCCATTCCAACAACAACAACCCTCTTTGCAACAACAACAACCTTCCGCAGGATAGTCCAACTGCTTTGTGGAGACTGCTAAGGAATGTGTACACACGAAACCTTGCACGCGTGCAGCTGCAGACTTAAAAAGTTGCTCCGTTAATAATCAAAAGGTATTTTTCATAAAGAGTTCCCTGTAGGGAGGTTCATAGGCTTCTTTCTACCCCTCCCTCGCCATTTCAAGTATCATAGAGGCACTTTTCACAACTGAAATTGTCATTCAACCCAAACGGAAGGGTGTAGGCAACCGAGTCACCCCTTTGAGCATAAATAAATTCATTACCGTCACTTCTCAGGTGCACGAAAGAACACAGCCCAATGACTACATTTCAAAAGCTATATATAAACTCCACGCAATTTGTTATGTTGATGCATAAACCATGCATCGGTAAAGGAAAAGGTAGACCCGATGCCGAATTCCATCCGGATAAATCCTCGGATTCCGTATGCAGGCATCATTTATCGGGAATTATCGTTAATTCTGTCCTCGATTTCCGGCTTCGATGCGAGAAACAATACTAAGGAAGAATACTTGAGGATGATTTTTCCGTTAACGGCTACTTCAATGTTATTAACTAAATATATTTGGTCTGACTGTGTAAAGTTAAAGTACATTGGGGAACTTATAATAGCGTGTCTGCAGAACACATTAGAGTTACTGCATATGCCTTACGTTTACCCCAAATAGAGTAACAGGGCCTAAAGGCGGGGGGGGGGAGGACAAGGAAATAGTAGGCAAAATAGAAGGTACCCAGTGAACATGTACCGATGATTGTTTGTCTTAGAAAATCAATGTCATTGTAAAAGAGTGATTTAGGGAAGATTAGAGTAATGTATCCCCTTAGGCTATGCAGCTAACTCTAACTGGGGTATCAGGGGTCTCATGGCCAGAGGAAGAGGAAAAGGAGATAGCAGGAAAGAAAGGGGGCAAAAATTCAGATGTATCCATGATTCTTCACCTTAGATAATCGTTACGATTAGAAGATTGATTTAGAAAACGGTAATAGATTGGGTAGAGTTTATGATTCAAAATGAAAAAATTTGCGGCATATGGAATGTAAACCACTTTGACTCAAGCGAGAGGCCAAACAGCTGTCTACTTCTCCAAACAGACCAATAACAAGAGAACTGCTCTGATAACTGGTGTGTTAGGCATCCAAAACAGGGTAGAAAGTGTAAGCCATCCATATTTCCACTCAGAGGCATACTCAATACACCGCTAGCATATCCGTGAATGACCTCTTTTTCATTTTAATATACAACGGCAGACACTTTCAAGACTTACGTTTGATGTGGCAAGGTTTTCACTGCCTTCATGATGTTTCCAGAAGAAAGGTTACTAAGGTTTTTTGACTGTGGCGTTTTGACTTTGACTGTGGTTTTGACTGTTGAAGGTGCTGTGGCGTCGTGGTGTAATCCAGCTGACCTGTGGTGTAAAGAGCTCAGTGTGGTCAGGGTTTGAGCCCAGCCACGGTAGCGTCACAGCCAGGGTCGAGGTCTCGATTAGTTAACCTACTACTGAGATCCTAGCGACTGACGCTAAAACACCATTGCACCTTCAACTTCACCTTCACTAATAGAGCTATTGTAAAAAGCTGTCTTTTGGACCGACCACATATGCATCCGCTATCCTTACCATCTACGTCACCCCCCCTCCCCTGTCAGGTTTGAAATCAAACCACTTTTGAACTAAAATAACTATCCACTATACTTGATAACTTCTGCAGGAGGACTATGACTAATATTTGAACAGGACGTTTCCTATTAAAAAACTGAGCAAATATGTTGGTAAAAAAGAAAAGAGAAATGATAGATGAAACATTTAATAACTAAATATTACTTCTAAACTAAATATACTTAATGAAAGGTCAGGATCAAACTCATCATAATCAAAATATATAAAAATTAATAGATTAAGGAAGAAATTATTTGTTCTGATGACCAGCTCTTGTCAATCAGCTCTGTACTACGCAATATGGACTTTTCAAGAGAAAGAAAGGGAATACAATTGCACAATGAATGTCTGAAAACTATAGCCCATCACAGTAAGACTATTGGAGCACCTCGCAGTATGGATGACATTACATTGCCGAAGCATTATTCAAGGCTGTGTCAATAGGAGGATAGTAGTGCTAAGAGAAATATGTTCATGGTACATACACGAACTGCTTCGGCCATAGTTAAATACGAAGACAATGGTACGAAATATGTATCAGTAACAAGCAAAAAAAACACAGAAACGAGGTGGCCATGCATCCCAGCATCCTTTTCGCTTCCTGAGATTCTTAGCGTCAGATGAACAGACAAGATCTCCGTCCCCCAAATAAACCACCACGAAATAGAAACAGAACGCTTGAAGTGAATTCAAGTGCTATGAAGCATCAATTCTAAACGAGTGTAGCTAAAGGTACACATAGAAACTGGTAGATGCTGGTTCGGCAATAGTTAAATACGAAGATAATAGTGGTTCAAGTCAAGCTAATGGTCGTGTATTCAGAAAAATCAAGTGGTATAGAATAGAATGATATTATAAGAAATATAAGATTATCACATAGACGCCAATTCATAAGCATTTGATCTCATTCAATCAATGTATTAGGAAGCCATTGATTCTAGGTATAAGCTGCAAGTATAATGCCGACAATACGTGCCGTTCAGTACAGTAGTATACAACGCCCATCTATGTACAAAGCACTATTTAACTTCAATGTGTATTAGATGACCTATAGGGAACATTAAGTATTGAGGTCTGTGAACAAATAATAAGAGCTGAAACGTTATTGCCTATGCTGCATAAAGTACGTTTGTGCCTAGGAAGGTAATTTTCAAAATTTAAAACAAGAAACTAAGAAATAGACCACGAGGTTTCAATAGAATTTTCCTGCAAATAAATCTGCCTCAGAAAACCGCCTAAGTATAGTTTTTGAGTTGTACAGAACTTCAAAATTGCGATAAATAGCGGAATCATTTTCGGGCACACTTAAAAGCTATTTTCTTCTGACACTCCTCAGAGTATGAATGTCAGAAACAGACCGAAACAATACACTAAGGCAGAATTCATACCCATTTCAAGCCGCATCTGTGTATAAATTCCGCGTTCGTTTATTGTTTCGGTCTGTTTCTGACGTTCATACTCTGAGGATTGTCAGACGAAAAAAGCTTTTAAGTGTGCCCGAAAATGATTCTGCTATTCATTGCAATTTTGCCTGGGTATAACAATATGCCTTTAAACAGTACAGGCCTCGTTTCTATAGACTAAGTAGGAGAAAATTATATGTCCTTCATGAGCTCTTAAGTTAGCTCTCAGACAACCATATATCCAGGCTAATTGTATACCAAAGTTTTCTGTAGACACTTAATTAAACATGCTATTGAAGTGGATAAAGAAGGTGCAGATGAAATAGTGTATTTAGCGCAAGTAGCTAGGATCCCAGTAGTAATCGAGACTTCGACCCTGGAGGTGACGCTACCGTAGCTGGGGCTCGAACCAAGTCCTCGCTTAGCTTCTGACGGTCGAGCCAGCTGGATCAGGCCACGACATCAGAGCACATTAAAAAGAAGCAAAGGTTGGGGTATTGTGAGCTTGTGAAGGGTAATCAAAGCGGGGAGAAAAGAGTGCTGGGGGCATATATTCTAGAAAGTAGAAAGGAGAGAGGCACAGATACGGATAGCCCGGATAATAACAAAGTGTTTTGCGAGCAAAGAATGGCAGACGCTAGAGAGGGCTCCAACTGGCTTTCCAGATGCCATGCTCAGAACTGAGTAATTTTCCAACGTCAATCACGGACTATAGCAGGTTAGACAGCTTCTAGACAGCCAGACATCTATTGCTGATAGTTAGATGTAGCCATGCTCTAAACAGTCAAACTATAAATCAAGAGCTCGCTTTCCAATTGAATATGCAGGAAATGAATATTGATGAAGATAAGATACAGTGAATATAACAGAAATAAATTGATAGAGAATGTCTGAAGGGTGAAGGGAGCTAAGGTGGCAGACAGACTTCAGCAACAAGATTTATACAGTTAATATATTCAGATGCAATCTCCAAGGTCTGAAAATGATTGCGATTTCATTAAAATCCGCTTTATTTGATTCACAAGGAAATGCTTAGCAACACATTCAATACAGTCGAGACACTTTCCTTCTATACATTTGCTACACAAAAATTCATTCTAGCATTCTGTCGAAAGACACTCAGTCAGACCACCTTCCGTCTGGCCCGAGAATTCTATGGGAAATCATAAAATGAAAGTAAGGAAGCGTGATGAACCAAGAGAGAAGCGATCTTATCAATGGATGAATAAGAGATATTGACAGGAAAAATCCACGTGAGATAAGAACATAGATATATAGCGATGAACGGCACGAAAAATATGTGTGAAATGGTATGGAAAGGATGCAGTGATCACTGCAAACAAAGATCAGGACATTACAAAGATATTTCACCTTCATGGGCAGACTTTGATTGAAAGGGTGTGGTTTTCTAGAGGGGGGGGGGGGTACATTTGATACTGAAACACAAACCGTTTGAAAGATCAGATCTTTGATCGATCTAGGGGTTCAAAATCTGAACGACACTTGTAGACATAGGAGATTATTCGACATATTCATCCTCTGATGAGCGAAGGAAAAGCAAGAACTTTGAACGATCTATCTTTGGAATAGGGATACAGCATCTGAGCCACCCTATATGGGAGATTATTTGATCTTATTATTGTTCCACTGTATTGTGGTCAATTGAGTCAACTGATCCTTTCATAGATTTACGCCTACAAAGTCTTAAGTCCTACAAAAAGTCTTCACATTTACTGAATGTGGCGTATTTTAACCATTAACCATTGATTGTCTGATGGTGTGAGCTCCTTGACTGCAAGATCTTCTAAAACTCAATGTTTGCAATCCGTACGATTAATGCTTACATAAGCTCGAAGTTTCCCTCCCCCACTTATCTATGGGTCCTGAACTTGACATTGTACACATGAAGATCTTTGTACACCATTAAGACGACACATTTACAATACAACAAAACAACAAATGCTTAGTAAAAACACTTTATTTACACCATAGAAAGAACAATTCTTTTTTAAAGCAAAAGTATGCATTATGATGACAATGATGATGTCAATA
Organism: Chrysaora quinquecirrha; assembly: GCA_014526335.1. NCBI lineage: Eukaryota > Metazoa > Cnidaria > Scyphozoa > Semaeostomeae > Pelagiidae > Chrysaora > Chrysaora quinquecirrha. Next base: position 1,279,862 of record JACTAT010000026.1, read on the forward strand.
AATACCTCATGTAACTTTCATCTTTTTTCTGGTTTTAAAGATGGCGGTTTGAATGTTTTTGGCATTTTGCTTTTACTCGATTTGGTCTTCTTTTTTGACGTCTGAAAACTTCGCCAACTGTCTACTCTTTCGTTTCGTCCTTCCTACAGAGACAAGAAGAAAAGGCTATCATAAACTTGATTTCAAATTGAACCTTAAAATTAATTCATGCACTAGAGAAGGGACTTATTAGAGAGAAGGGCTTATTCAAGAGAAAGACTAATTAGAGACGGGGCTCAATCGAGAGGGACTTATTAGAGAGGGGGCTTATTAGAGAGGGGGGGCATATAAGAGAGGAGACATATGAGGGAGAATGACTTATTAGAGACGAGGGTAATTTGAGAGAAGGGCTTACTAGAGAGGGGGTATATTGAAGAGAAGACCATTAGAGGGGACGTAATCAAGAGAAGGGCTGATAAGAGAAGGGACTAACTAGACAGAAGGATTTACTAGAAAGGGGGGTCTAAGAGGGAGTCTGTTAGTGAGATGAGATTCCTTGCTAAGATGACAAAAAAAGTTGAGAAATTAGAGGGATGTGATCCCCCATTTTATGCGCAACATTGTCGGTGGTCCTTTATGACCTCGTCTCGTCTCTTACAGAGAAAAAGACTTGTTGGAAGAAATGCCTCGTATCCTTCTAAAAGAAACTTCAAAGTGAATAGTCATATTTCTTCCTTCAAGCGACGAGGAAAACCTCAAATGTTAATACACCATTCATCATCCGTTTAGTGAAGATTATTATTTTATATGAATTTAAAAAACATTTCAACAAGAATAAAAAGAGATAAGGTAGATTATAACACCCTTATGATTCAATTCTATGATAATCCTATGGATATCATTCTGTAATAGATACATTCACCGAATAAGACAGTCACAGGCCTTGATTTACATGCTTATAATCTAGATAAGTCATTGTGTTATTCTTCGGTGTGTTCTGCTACTTAACCTGCAGCTGAGTTATGTATTTGACCCTTATTCTGTTGGTTGGAATCTTTCATTTACAGCATCTGATCATATTCAACTTGCCTCAGTTTAAATCATCTATAATAACTTAAGTAAGTCCAGGTTTAACATATAAGTACAAGCTACATACGCAGCTGCTGGTACGGATTCCTTCGGGCTACTAATTTGATTTGATTTGATTTGATTTGATTTTATATGATTTGATTTGATTCGTTTCGATTTGACTTGACTTTGTCAAAAAATCGCAATTTTCTGAAAAGAAGCAGTTCGTTTTCTCACTTGGGTTCTTTGGCTAATTTCATTGGCTTTCCCACTATTACATTTCCCACTATGACTACGCCCTAAGAATATCAGCTAAATATGAATCAGATTGAACATAAAAAGCAAGTAAAAAATAAGAAACTAACAAGAATGTAGGTGTTCACATCAGAACATCACATTACCAATTCAATGCCACTTTCCTGATTGGCTAATTGTGATTCACATTCGCGTTAGTATTCTACCGCAAGTATTTCAGCCTATTTCTGATGAGTTCTGACGAATCTGAAGAGGGTTGGGGTTTCAAAAGGTTTTTTAGTCAAGTTTCCATATCTTTCTTCCTATTCTTTGCAATACAGGTATCCTTCAGTGATAGACAGATGATTGCGAAGTCATTGGCACGTTGAAGGAATGTGTAGCGTGTTTATCTTTAACAGAGATTTACTTCTGAGAGATAAATGATTGAAAGGACAGATGAAATGCAAAACAGCCAGATAAAATTTGAGATTCGGAAAATGTTGATTTAAGATTAAGCTTAGCTTCGTACATAAACATATGAATTAAGGTAAGAACAAAATAGTTGAATGAAAAATCGGAATCTCAGAGAAGAATTTATGATGATGATAATCATGATTGGGTTAAGGCATATGATGAATGAAATGGAATGAAATCAGGAACACAGGGAGACAGGAGAGAAAGATAAGCCTTCCGGTATCAGCATGGGTATTATTGTTCTTCTGCTAAACCAAACAAATCACACAGTCATCCAATTAGGGGTCAATGCCACGCGATTAATCAAAAATTGTTCTTTGTTCTCTGAGTTTTAATACCAGCACAAAAGTACAACTCAATGCAGATGTGAAATCAGTGATATCCATTCAGGAAACCAAAAACGTAGTAGCAGGATGGGGATCCTTGGGGTAGGTAGTCTTTTTCATCTCAGAACAATGGAGGAAAATTGGCTAAGTCTGCTGTCTCCAACGACGAATCATTATAAATCCACTGTCTATTATCTGTCATTTCTAAAATCACCCATAGTCTACTTCGTAAATGCACCCAATGTCTCAGCACTGCATGTATGCGAGCCAGTTGCCTTTTTCGTTGAATGTTAGCCGCGAATGACACGGCAGATATCTCGGGGGTACGTGGGATACCTTATCTCAAACTGTAGCTGTAAATCGAATGTTTCTTCGTTGTGTCTAGTAGCGTACTGTCTCTAACACAAACCCATCTATGGCCCCACTCTCTACTATTTGTACGCCTAACTTTCCATGAATATCACGTATATGTATGCAGACATAGTGGGATTAATAAAGCTCATGTAGGGCATGTTTGTACTGTGTTTTCTCTAATATCTACCATCTGTTGAGCAGAGGTTCAGTGTAGCTTATATTCTATTTCTATCATACGTTAGATGATATGTTACGTCCATTGTTCAACAAGCAAGCAAGCAAGCAATCCTGCAGCTTTTGCCCAAAGATTGATATTGTAGAACGAGTACCAAAGATACTATGATTTGTGTCTTAAGACCACTTCATCCTGTGTACATCTTTGGATTGTACTAATACGGTATTCTCTGTCACATCCTGAATCTGTTGAATAGAGTCCACCGTACATTCTTTTTCAATCTAGATTTTTTCATCTCAGAACAATGGATGAAAGCTGGCCAAGTTTGCTGTGTCCTGGTTCTAAAAGTCTAGGGTGTCTAGAGGTCCAGCGTAGCATATTTTCTTTTTCTATCATTCGTTATGTCTACTATTTAACAAGCTTTTTTACCCTTGTAATTATACTGTGTTAGTTGTTTGATATTCATTAGCTATATCATTCAATATGTAAAGCTATTGAAGGACCAACGTAAACTAAAGAATGGAAAAGCAAGCAATTCTGCCAGCTATACAACTGTTGTGGGCCTTCAGCCTGAGCTCCAAGACTGATATTCTAGAATGAGTAACCTAAATACTATGATTTGTGTCTTAAGACTAAGTCCTTTGTGTCTTTAAGACCACTTAATCCAGTGTTACAACTTTGGTCTCCTGTATAACATATACTAAAATCCTACTTATGTTCATAGATTCTTATAATGTTACCCTATTAAGTCAACTATGTGCTCTGTTCGTCCACTGTCCCTTAAGTCTACTGTCTCTTAAATGAAATACTAAAACAAGACAAATGTCTAATGAGGAAAATATTAAAGAATTTTTTCATAAAATCAAAGAGATCGGAAGTAGTCTAATTAGGTTCGGTGAAATCAAGGATGAGCTGTCTGATAAAAATTCTAATTGACCTTTAGTTCATTAATTCGTTAAAGAATTTCATTCATTTGATTTTTGAAGGAAACATTCATTGATTATTCTCATACCCCCGTGGTTAGAGCAGGCTCTACGTCCCAAGATCCTGGGTTTGGCAATCATAAAAAGTGCAGGGATAAGAAATGAAAGGTACCTCTCTGAGCCTTTCTCCTAAATCAAGAAGCAAAGTTTCAAGACAATGTGTCGATCAACAATTGCCTACAAGCTCGACATCAAAATCTTCAGAAGGTTCGTCACACTAAGTCAATTATCCTCATCAGATTCAGACCAAGAAGCAAATGAAGAACAAGATAATGGCGATGTAGAGGACAATATGCCAGTATGGGATAATTATCATCGTCACAGCTGAGCTACCTTTACCAAACAAAATAATTTTCACTTACATCCCAGTTTTTTTGCCATTCTTTTTTAGCTTTCACTTCTTCTTCTTGAGCTATTTCGGCATCTCTTTCTCTTTTCTGAAAACGAAATAAAAGCATTAAAAATTAGCCCTCAAACTTCGAAAAACATTTCACCTGATGCAAAGCCGAATACTGTCTAGGGCTACCCTAATACAATGAATTAATATAACTATAGGCACTGTTGCACACAACGGAGCAATGCTCTTTTGCAATGGTTGTAAGGCACGAGAAATCACTCAGAGTTGCACAGAGTAAAAACTACAGGTGCTGCAACAGGTCTGCAACTTTTCATGCCACACTATCACAGACACGTTGCATGGTTGTATAGTTGTATAGCTGTATAGTTGTAGGTTGTAAGTTGTAGTGTATAGTTGTATGGTTGTTGTATGGTCGTATAGTTGTATGTAGTAGTAAAACGTTATTGAACAGAGGTTGCATAGAAAACGGAAAAAGTATTCCACTGTTGCACAAAAGGTCGTTGTTCTATTTGTATGAAACCGGTTGTTGCACAAAATAGCAGAAAACGATCTTGAAATTGGATGAAAAAGCTTCTAATTAGACGGAAATGGGCTTCAAATCTCAAAAATTAAGGGCAAATCTGTGTGCTGAAACGTAATGTAAAGGAAGTTACCTTTCGCTAGCAGTCCTTTCTTCAAGCTGTAACCTTCGTATTTCATAATCAGCAAATAATTTAGCAGTTGTTGCTCTCCTAAACTTGCAGTACTAAAAATATGAAAAAAAAACACAAGCATTAGACGTTTCAATGTTAAGCTATCAGCATTATAAAGCACATTTTATGTCATCACAACATGTTTCCTCTTGCATGGTATCATTAGTAGGAGTTTTGGTGACATAAGGACGTGGCGAAATATTCAACCATTGTTTTTCAAACATTATAAGTTGAACATTTCTAGCTTGGACAGGTTGGGAGAGCTAAGAGGCACAGCTGTCGTATTTACTACAGGAACAGGTAGCTATATAGAAGAGGGACAGCGTTTGCCAAATATATGATACATGGAAAGAATGAGGGATGGAGGAAGATATAGTTTATCTTAATGGTGATAGTGGACAATCAAGATGCGTTATAAGATAGAGAGGTTAGCAAGGCGGTGCGGACGATGGAACTTGAAAGTCTTGTAAGATGAAACTCGTTCCGTTCATTAGATGAACGGTTTTGATTCAATCTTATGGACAAGGAAAGAGAAGAACCCGCAGAGATGGTCGCGTAACTCTTCAGCGGTTTCCTAAAGAGGAAGAGTTAGGGAAAGTTTAGAAGAGAAGTAGGGGAAGATCATGCATGAATGACGCAAAGATATAACACTTAGAGACAAACCTTTTCAGGATCAGTGTCCTCTTCAATGCTATCTATTCCTAATTTCTTTGATTCTTTTCGTTTGTCTTTTAGCTATAGATGACAGATATTGAATTACAGCCAGGATGAAAAGTCAATCAAACAATCACTCAATCACTCAATCATTCACTTAAACATTTAATCATTCAATCAATCTTTTAATCCATCAAGCATTCAAACAACCAACAACCGTTCAATCGTTTGATATTTTAAGCAATGACAATTGTTCATGCAACCACATCATTCAAACAATCAATCATTCAATCAGTTCATTTATCAATCAATCAATCAATCATTCAATCAGTTCATTTATCAATCATTCAATCAAACAACAATTAATTATTCAATCAATCAATCACTCAATCAATCAATCAATCAATTAATCAAAGAGGTAACTCTTAACGCACCTTCATTTTCACCATAGCATCAGCCTCTTCAAGAACATGTTTGATTTTCTTAACTTGGTCAGGGTCTTTTAATAACTTGTTTGCTACATTAACAGCTAAAAAGAAAAAAAAAATATCATTGACAAAAGAAAGGATACAAAATGAAGGCAATAAATGTCTATGTTACAACAGAATGTTTAAAATGAACTGATAGATACCTTCAAATGCTTTTTGTGCCTGTTCTCTATTATCAATATTCTTATCAGGATGTACTAATATGGACAACTAAACAAGAAAACAGAAAGAGTTACTCAGATTTGGCCAACGTAATTTTTACATATCAATGTATTTGCATATTTGTGTATTTAAAGAGACACAATTGCTTGTTTACTTTATTGTTAGATTGACATTGATTGATTGATAGGCACATACACTATCTTTGCAAGGTATTGGTTTCTGTGCTTAGCACAGGGGGGCAATGAATAGCCAAGGAGGGCTAATCCAAGCAGTGTAAGCTCTGTCCTTTCTCTCAATGTCACCACACCTCCTGGTCCCTTTTGTTTTTGTGTAAAACTACAGAGAGCTGACGCATGTCTTTGCTCTTCATGAGGAGTTTGACATTGCTTGAAATCAAACCAACAACCACAGATTGCCAGTCAGACTTGCTCACCATTTGGTCATCCTTAAACTGACTGACAGTCAATAATTGACAGCCATAACTTTCTTGGGAGGAATTGGGCTAAAAACATATTAAAAAGCCACTTTCTTTACCTTTTTATAAGCTTTTTTGATAACTTCTTCTGTGGCATCTGGGGGAACTTGAAGAACCTGAAAAGTCAATTTTCCACATCAATCAAATCTTGCCAAAACTTTAGAGATAGTAAGGTGATGGGTTTGAATATCAACAGGACAACTTTGATTCAGCCTATAGGCAACGCAGCTGTTTATCCTTCCAAGGATGGTAAATGAATACCAACGGTATGCATTTTAGAATATCAGTTTGGCGATAAAGGCTGCAGGTACACATCAGGGTATTGCTGCAAATAACATAACGTACTTGGTTGTGTTTGAATATGAAAGATTACTATAAACAGCTTAATAGTAAGAAGCAATGAAAATTTATATCAAAAGTCAATGACACAAATAGTTTAATGGTTAGTATTATGAATAATTTTGAATAGCAAGTCCTACCAACCTCATATGGATTAAGGTTAAGATATTTTGAGCCTGGCTTTGTCAGTCTTTCAATTTGCTTATCATTAGTCAAGTCAGCATCTCGTTTTTCAATTGCTTTAACCTACAAAAAATAACAGTTGTCAAACAAGGGATTTCATCAAGCTCTATAGCTCAGTGGAAACGTCGTTGGCTCTCTGATCATGCAGTCCAGGTTCCAATCCCATCTATTAAGGTATGCCACTTGTGGAAAATCTATCCTAGTGTTCACAATTCATGACAAATATGTACAAATATGTATGGTGCTGAAGAAGGCTCAAAATAGCCAAAACACAAAAAGTCAAAACGGAGGACAGCCTTGGGCTGTATGACTCAGAGAGTTACTCGGTCATTTCGTTGAGCTCTATAGCTCATTGGAAACGTCGTTGGCTCTCTGATCATACAGTCCAGGGTCAAATACCATCTATTGTGGTATGTCACTTGTGGAAAAATCTAGTTCTCAGTGCATGGTGCATAAATATTCCATTCCATTCATTTACTTGCCCATGCTTAGCTTACCTACACATTACCTGGGTGGAAACTTTTTTGTGCTTACTGAAGAACTTTGGTGGACGATTTTCTTGAAAATAATATAAACATTGTTCTTTCTGTCTGGAGAACAATAGCCTTTGTTGTGTGGCATGCACACAAACTCAAGTCTGTGGTATATGCCTGCATGCTTAAACTCTTTTCAGAATATCTGTAAGTAGGTAGGGTCTAAAAGATACACACAGTAGAACCCTAAAAGAATATTAACTAATTTCAAAGAACAACGTAGGAACAAAAAAAAATTAGGCCCTTTTTGCAGGCCTAAAAAGGAGATAATTTTGTGAGCATCTCCAGAGTTAGAATGGCTTGAAAATTGTTGGAATATATTGCATTTTATGAATATAAGCTTATTATATTAAATAAATTACAGTGAACAGCTAACCTCTTCTAAAAATTTCGAAAACTTGTCAAACTTGTCTTCAAGACTTTTATCTGAGGCAGCCATTTTGCTCTTCGTTTTGGTTTAGAAAAAGCGAAGCGCATGCGTATGAAAATGTTTGAAAAGAGAAGGGAATCGAGGAACTTTGGACACACGTAGGGCTGGGAATGACGGAAGGTCCCTCGGAGAGAGACATTTTAGGGAATAGATTAAATCCAAAAAGCATTTTATGTACTCTTAAATAGCAACAGGAAAATCTGGTGACGACAACTAACATGAAGTCGATGAGCAAAGACAAGACAATTTATATCAGCAAATATCATCAGCAATAAATACGACCAGCGTTTATAAATATATAAATATGAACTATACTAAACAGCTAAATAAGCAAACAACGAAATATATCTATACTACTCCCTCGATAATACCCATTTTAATAACAAAAACTACTAAAACTTTCATTTGTTATGGGGGTATATGGAACAAACAATAATAGAATTTTATATTGATACTGCATGAACACTTTACAAATCACTTCACCAATGAACTACTCTCGGGAATAAATGTTCATAATTTCATTTCTTGGAGTTTTCAGGCCTTTTTAAAGCAATGTTCTTCTGTTACTCTGTAATTTCTCCAAGGTCTTCCATCGACACAGATAGATTCAAATCTTCTTCTTTGACGGAGAGAAAATCATCGAAACAAACACCCTTGGCCTTCAGTGAGCTTTTTCTAACATCTTCATCCAAAATTGTTACTTTTGATCTTTCTTCAGCTAGTCTAAAAGCAAGGGAAAATGTATTATTGGGGCGTGGAGGCAAAAACTATTTTAAAAATAGATGTTTGTATGTTTTACACTTAAACTGACAAGCTACCAGCCGGTCAATAGGGAATCTAGTATCTTTAGATGTTACCTCTACATTCCGAAGGCAAAAAGAGGACTTACACCAAATCGTATTTATCGCTATTGAATTGAATTAAGGTGCACTTCTCAAACCAGTGTGGCATTAATTCAGTAAATTTTGTTTTTTAAGAAAGTTGCTCTTGTTGCTAGATCTATCGTGAAACTTTCAAGGAGTGAGAATATAAAAACCTTTGAAAATCATCCTTTCCATCTTCTTCATCGCGAATTTCCTAAGAAGAGTAGAAACGATGATCAGTCTTGTCGTTGGATCTTTTTCTGCAGCTTCCCCTAACAGAATAAAGTTGATAGAGATTAATAATTAGAGTACTAGCTTAAGGTAGGGGGTAACAGCGACTGCTTACTGTTTTCTGAAGACTCTGGAAGATATATGCCATATAATTTTTGGGTTCCTTGTCATCTAACGAAGCAGAGTCTTCTTGAGATCGCGACTGATTTTCTTCTTTCCAAACCTCATCATTCTTGCCATCAGCAGCGACACTTGATTCAGCAGGAACGTTTATTTGAACTTCGGTGTGGACTGGGTTTGAACTCTCTGAATTCTTCCCCAAATCTCCGTATAGCTCTATTGCATCTTCTTCGCATTGCTCTTCAATGGCGCTCTTCCTTCTATTCAAAGTTGTCTGGAATGTAATAAAATATATACATTACAAGAAACAGTGGAAACATCTCAGGACATACTTAAAAGCTCGACACATATTAGATATGGGTTAGTGATTAAGCAGCGAACATTATTTGTGAGACCAACCTCCCAAGATTCAAATGACATTGCAAATGCCTCTGAAATTGTCAATGCGATGGCTTCAGCCTTGAAGAAAATTTATAGATATTAGTACGTACAGATTTCAACCATGCAGCGCGCTACGCAGGCAGTCAATAGTACAAGCCAGTAGTACCAGATTAACCTTAGGAAAAGAAGATTCTTCTTTCCAGATTAGCCTTGGAAAGACAAGACTTCAACGAATGACTTTGGTTTCCCATTCCATTCCAGTCAAGTGTCATTAAGAAGCTGGTGCAGGAATCCACGTTACCTGAACTTTCGCTACAGTCCGGCGAGGTTTCCGGTAAGCAAAGGAGGGCTAATCATCGATGATAACGGATTGGCCCCATCAACAAAGTCAATAAAAATGATAATTCATTTTAGAACTCACCATAGAAGACTTATGAGTCAGGAAAGCGTGGCAATAAAGATCTCTGCTTCCACCTGGCCTCGCAATAAATGCGAAAACCTTTGGGTACTGTTGATCAGCAGTGCAGTAAGACATTCTAAAACGAAATTCGGCTGTATAAAGTTTTACGCTTTCTAGTTCATTATAGTTACTGCTTTTGTAATTGCATGTATAGGTAACACTGGAGCCCCCATATATATATAGAAGCTCCGTGCGAAAATTTTTTTGTTTACTCTAGAGAAAGAATGGATCCTTGAGATAAAATTCAAACAGAGAATATCTTAAAAACTGGCAGTGACATGCACTGAAAATGCATCGCAATGCAAAATTATGCATTAAAATCCTAAAACTGGTATTTACCTGTATAGTGGAATATCTTCTACAATATCCTAAAACGTAAAATAGTTTTGAATGATTTGTGACCATAAAAACCACCAGAGTCACAGGAGAGCGAATCGACGCTTATGGTTCTGATCTAATCCTGCTAGCTAGTTAGCTAGTTAGTTAGTTAGTTAGTTAGTTAGTTAGTTAGTTAGTTAGTTAGTTAGTTAGTTAGTTAGTTAGTTAGTTAGTTAGTTAGCTAGTTAGTTAGTTAGTTAGTTAGTTAGTTAGTTAGTTAGTTAGTTAGTTAGTTAGTTAGCTAGTTAAATCGTTAGTTAGTTAGTTAATTAGTTAATTAGCTAGTTAGTCAGCGTAGCTTGTATATTTGTTTGTTAGTAAGTTGGTTAATTATATAGCTAGTTAGCCCTAGCCCTACCCATCGTATAATCCCTGGCAGGGTTAAGGTTTCGGCTCATCTACTTCTGAGATCCTTGGCACTAAAGACAATTTCACATTTCACCTTGTTCGCTACTACAGCTGTGCTGTACAACAAAATGTTCCTTTCTTCCTTGCGAAAAAAGCATATCTAAGAAAATCCTTGAAATGATTAAACAGATCGACTCAACAATTGATTAGAAATAGTTTACCTTTGTTTCTATGTCTTTCAATCTAAGCATTTCTGGGGTGACTGTCATGGACAACTTTTGAAGTGCTTTATTTGATTTTGCTTTGCTCTGTTATAAATGAATTAATGTTAATAGTTAAAGAAAAATCATACTTGAAAATTGAATTCGTAAGAAGTTTTGATTATAGAATGAAGTATCTAAAAGGAATCAAGTAAAACCTTTTTCGTCATTCTAACAAGTTCGTTCACACTGTCCTCCGTACATCCTGTGCCTTGACCAACTGGAACCTGCAGACTTCCAAGTTTCTGCAAAGGTGAACGGAAAATAGGCAGTGAGGGGGTGGTTACACGAAAACTCCTCTTTAACTTCTTCAACAAAAAGCCAATGTAATATGAGATTTAGGTACAGCTATGGCTAGTTCTTTGGTATAACAGTCGGTTGAATGCAGAGGGCCGCCCCCGGAAGCAAGGCAAGAAACAAAATCAGAGCAAAACAGGGGGCAATCAGCCCCACTGCCGTCTCCGACGTCTCTGCGAAAACTAGTGAGTGGGGGGCTTTGGGGGGTTTCAAAACCAGAAAACCCGGACGAAAATTTGGCAAAACCCGAAAACCCGCGAAAATAAGACAATTAATCCCGATAGATAATTTTCGAAGCCAAAATGTTAAATCGCTTGAGGTTTTTATCATTATACTTTTTTATTTGACTTAACTGGGTTCATTCAGTTACCAAAAATAAATATAAATGCCATATACTAACGGAATCATTGAAAATCATCGAAAAAAATTTAACATTTTCATCCTGAAACCCAAAATATACTAAACCCGAGCCCAAAAATTACAAAACCCGTGACTCGACAATTATCTTAAACCCGAAAACCCGCAAGATTTTAGGAGCAAACCCGAAAAGCCGATGCCGTAAATTGGCTAAACCCGCAACCCGTAAAATCCCAAAGCCCCCCTCAGTGAGAGTAAAATAACTTGATTGTCTTCTTACAGGTGACCTTACAGAAAATGACCTTACAGGAAATCACCTTACAGGAAATGACCTGAATTTGTGGAGTGGATAATTGAAGCAATGCGATATATTCTCTGTCTTGTAAGAATGATCTTTGTCTCATAAAAAGTGATCTTTGACTTATAAGAAGCGATCAATGAGAGGTTTAAATGACTTCTGTGGAATGTATATACTTTGCCTAACAGGGAAGTAATTTGCACCTCGTAGGAAATGACCTTTGGCATTTTCCTTATTTGGCAGTTGACCATGACTCATAATACAAACTGCCATTGTACTTAAGATTAGTGATAAGACAGCATCAAATTTAATGAATGATTTAAAATTCATGTAGGTTAAGTTTGTAGTAATAAGAAAAAATAAATACCTTGACAAAAAATGTTATCCCATCTGGCAGGTTTTCTCTAATGCTCTTCAAGTCCTTGTCTTCTTCGAGTGCTGTGTGTAAAAAAGGAAAAGTCAAAATGGTGGTGTGATATTGTGGGGGTTGTTTGCGTTAGTGCTTGCTGAGAAAACTTTTGGCAGGGTACCATGTCTCCATGCCCCTGTGCTATCACCCTATCATCATTTAGCATTACCATGAACAATGTTACACGTTTTTTATTTTATAAGAAAGTTTTTTTCGGGCCAGTATTGAAACTTGTTTAGATATTTCATATTTTCAGTATCACAACTTTCTTGTGATTTTCTTAGGAAAAATTTTTGGAATGTAGTATTTCTGCAAACGTACAGTTCAAGGCATTGTATACGCTGCACAAATATCACGTTTTCCATAGATAATAGTCATAAGACGCATGTAATAGCAAGATGAACGACTCAACAGAAGAGCGAAAACAGAAAACAGAGCATTAAGAGTGAAAATATAAAACAGAACTTTTTGGAGTTTCAAGAATCCAGTATTGAACTTTCTTAAGTCCTTAAGTTTTTAAGATGTTGATCACCATGCACCACTTTCTTATAAACCACTTTCTTATTAAAAAAAACGTGTATCTACTCTACTTAAGACTCCACTTACGCTCGTGTTTTCCTGCAATCTTTTCAAATTTCTTCCTCATCAATTTTGGGCTCTTTTTCAAAGCATCTGCTGCGACTTTTAGAGAGTTCATGACTGTAAGACACGAAATATTGTTGTGGGCGGTACAGCATATATCAAGACAAGATATAGGACGTGTAAAGCATAAACAAAACAAACATTTTTGCATGTGGTTGGCCTCGTTTTGCTGTTTTTTCCCAGAATGAGGCTAATTAGCATAGGAATTTTTGTGGAATGTTATGAAAATCGCGCATGCGTTTTGGTGGTTTCATTTCACAGAAAGGACAAAAATCTTGCGGATTTTTCATTCTTGTAGATTTGGAAAATGTTAAGAATACAAAAAGAAGATATTTAGCGCCGATCTGATGTTGTTGATGCAGAATGTTGTTATCCTACTAGCAGGGAAATTAATCTCAAGATGTATTTGAAGATCATGATTGCTGAAAAACGTATAAACGCAGGCCGTGTTGTGACTAGGCCATTATTTTTTGACCACACATTCAGCACAAATATGGCTGGAATTGGAAGGGGAGATATGGGTATGAATAAGCAAAACAGGCAGATTCCAACATCTACAAGCCATGCATTACGTGATGTAAGACAAAGTTTGAAACAGCTGCAAGTTAGTGGCCATACAACTTCAATCCAAAGTGATCAATCAGCTTTTATGATCAACAATGAAGCCCAAGCATCTTGGAATGCCAATTATCCACATGCAGATAAGCGATATACAAGGCATGCTAAAGCATTAATGGAAATCAAGAATAGTCTGCAAAGTTATGAAGTTGGTGGTGATGTCGATAAAACATTGTTAGATCAATGCGTTGCATGGGGATATGATGAGGTATAATGTCATTCAAAGATGCAGAAATTCTGTTTTCATTTCGAAATTCTGCTGTATAGATTTGTAAAACAATGTCCTGAACCCTTCCAGGTTGAATGAAACCCTTTTGCAACTTTGTGGTTACAAGGTAACAGGTTAACCTTGTCACATTGCCTCAAAGAGTGAGCAATGGCAAGTGTGTTGTGACTTGGTCCTGTGGCAAGTCGACCAGAAACCTGGTTAAAGTGGTAGGTTTTGTATCCACTGAGCCTGGTCTGCAGAGTGTGTGAGTGGTGCAGCTGAGATATTTTTGCTCAAATCATTCTGCGCACTAGTGCATCATTGTTCTATTGTTTCTGTGCAAAAGAGCCTTTGTTAAAATCATATTTTGCCCCTGCACCAGCAGTTTCTTTACAATTGTGTACCCAAGATCTCTTTGCAACGATGGACACTCTGCAAACTGGCCCTGAGATCTCCTTGCATGGGAACTTATCCAGCCTAGAGAGTTTGCTCTTTGTTGCGATAGCAGGAAAGCAAAAAAAAAGCTACGTGTGTAATTCTATAGCATATATTTTGCACAGTCCCTGCATTTGTGATGTAAAATCCAGGGTTTATTTTTTATCTGCAAACCCGAGATAGTTACATAATTCTTATGATTGTTTTTTACAGGATGTGGCAAGAGAAACCTTGAAAGCAAACCGTGATAAAGATTTTGGTGTTGTTCTTGCTACTCTCAACTCTCTTACTGAATTATCAGGAAGAAAATTTGTCAAAAATATTGCACCTGGAAGTTTGCAGTACGCACGAGCTAATCCATCAACATCAATGGCAACAACTTCAAGTAATGCAATGCGAGCAGCAGCAAGACCTGATCCATCTGGTATACAATCACAAAACCCCAAATTATATGGTATGCCCCAAGCATCCAACTGGAACCAAACAAGTTCAGTGGCACAAAGTGCAAGTAATGTTTACATAAAAAGTCCTGCCCTAGCTCCAGGCAGACTCACTGGTGCTAATCGTGGGTTTAAAGTGTCAGCCTCAATATTTGAGAACCTTTTCCTTAACAGTATCGTTTGATTCAAGAAATAGCAGAGTACAGTACTAGAAATAAGCCTCGATAGGTCTAGGGACGGGACCCCTCTGACCATCTGGCCTATACTTGTCTCTGGTTGATGTTGGGCCTGTTGTTTAAGGTATCCAAAATTGGTGCTTCTTTTAAGAATGTTAAAAGCGCTGCGTCAAGCGCAAAAACAGTCCCCCTGCTCTTTTCGGACGAGCATCTTTTATAAGAGAGTGGTTTATAGAACATTTGGTACTGGGTTTTGAAAAGTAAGAAAGTATCTGCAGTAGCTATCACCTGATTTGCAGAAATGCTTCAAGATATGTAAAATTTCTATCATAAGACTTAAGTTAAGGTAACAAAATTGCTGATTTTTTCATCACTAGTACTGAAAATTGCTGGATAATAAAGAAATTTTCAGTGCTGGGGCAGATCAGTTCAGTTGTACTCGACTCATTCGAAACTTTTTGATAAAAGACAGCATTGAGCCTCGGTGTCAAAAAACCAGTCTAGCCTCTTTCTTTTATTGTCGTAACCACACCATGACACCATCTCTGTTCTATGAAACATCTGAGCCGAGCCACGAGGTCTTTTTTATGCGCATCTTTTTCTGACGAAATGGCTGACAAACAAGCACGTGAACTTACAGAGATTTTGAAGCGGGCTCAATCTCTAGTTCAAAGAATGAGTCCTGCTCCGTTCACCAACGCTTTTGCCTCGGGTCTTTCAGGGGTATTATTCACGAGATTTCCAGCAAGATCAAGAAGTTATAACAATTCATCCAATCCTGCAATCTCTACACCGTTTGTGTGGCTGTACTGAAATCGTAAAAGCGAGTTTCTGAGAAAGTCAATACGAAAATAAATGGAGTCTTGAAGGTTCTTGTCAAAAGCTCCATGTTGACAGTCGTGCAAAATTCTTTCAATTGAACGGCTCACCTCATGTCTTAAACGATCTTCAAAAGAACATTTATCCGCAGCAAACAAGGCCACGATACCATTACTAAACCAGGTATCTCTTCCACTGATCCTGTCAGAGTGGACAGAACTCAGCAATTTAATTTAGGAGAAAGAAAAATTTCTGACAGTACTATTAGTAATTTCCCAGAAGTTAGGCTAAGGCAGAATAGACCAAGCAGTCGTGATGCTCAGAAGCGGTGGTCTGCTGACGTTTTGCAAAAAGTAAAGGCTTATGAACTAGAAAATAAGAGAAGCTCACTGGCATTTGAAGTAGGGGGTGAGAAACGATCTCTGTTTGATGTGCCTAACAAGCCACCACCACCTTATCCAGGGCCTAGCCAGCCAGAAGCCAGACACGAGACATGGTATGGAGGTGGAAAGTTTATGCCGAAAAATGGAAATATGATGAAAATGGCAAGCATGGAGAATATCGCTAAAATAGGAACAGACCAAATGAGAATGCATGTTGGAGTGAATGACACGAGAATACCCTATGGGACGCAAGAACACATTGAGCATCAGAACGTAGCTGCGTCAATTAGTATTGCAAAGAACCAAGATATGCCTATGTATGTTAATAAGAATATTGGGAAACAAATGCGAGATCCTCCTCCATATCATGCTGTTCCTCATCGACCAGTTCAAAGAACTTACAGTCCCAACGAGAGAGCAACGGTAGTACAAGGTGCTAAAACATATTCTGCCGTACCATCACAACCACCGTACCAACAAACATCTGTGCAACAATGGATTCCAAGCGACAACGTGATGAACTCATTTGTGCCTATCAAGCAAACTAGGATAGGCGACAATAACTATTACTCTCAAGATGAAGAGATCCTGTCTCACGGCTCCCCGCCGCCATATCAAAGTTTTGAACAAATGACGCCAATGGAAGAGAAACGCCTGTCGTCTAATTCAGATGCTGAATCAAGTGCGTCAAGCAAAAGAGCATCTATGGTTTTCAATGATGACATCATCCCACAGTCAGACTCCTCTGGTAGTTCATCACCTACTGCTGAAAAAGTCGAAAGCCGTTGTTCACCCCTTCCAATGACTAGCTCTCCATACCACACTTTAGTTATTCGTAACAGTGATAAAAGCGAGACAAAAATGAATCAGAGGCTACCAAAGAGGATACGGAACCGTTTAACCCGCGCTTAAAAAGCTGCTCGACGCAAGCTTTTAAATTCTACATGGAACAACACGTTGAGAACGTGTTAAAGTCACGTGGATTGAGAGAAAAGCGCAAGAAACAGCTGGAAATAGAAATGCAGAGAGTTGGATTGTCAGGTGAATCGCAAACGGAGATGAGGAAAATGTTAGTGCAAAAAGAATCGAATTATATTAGAATGAAACGATCCAAGATGTCTAAGTCGTTATTCGCGAAAGTGAAGACATTGGGAATGGGTGCATTTGGTGAGGTAGCCCTTGTGAGGAAGATTGATTCCAATGCGTTATATGCAATGAAAACATTACGAAAGGCGGATGTGTTGAAACGAAATCAAGTTGCTCATGTGAAGGCAGAGAGGGATATTCTAGCCGAAGCAGATAACGAGTGGGTTGTCAAGCTTTACTATTCATTTCAAGATGCTACTAATCTTTATTTTGTCATGGAGTACGTTCCAGGTGGCGACCTCATGGCCTTGTTAATCAAAATGGGAATCTTCAGCCACGAATTAGCAAGGTTCTACACTGCAGAGTTAGTCTTAGCCGTTGAATCTGTTCATAAGTTAGGATTCATTCACCGGGATATCAAACCAGATAACGTTCTAATTGATCGCAATGGACATATTAAATTAACCGATTTCGGTCTTTGTACTGGGTTTCGATGGACACATGATTCCAAGTATTATCAACAAGATCCAAATCATGCGCGACAACCTAGCATGGAACCGGAAGGAGGTTGGGAACAAATGCTGATGGATGGGCCGTGTGACTGTGGAGATATACTGAAGAAATTTGATTTCTGTAAACCGCTGGATAGAAGAGCTGCGAGGCAGCATATGAGATGTTTGGCGCATTCATTGGTTGGCACGCCGAATTATATCGCACCTGAAGTCTTGCTGCGCATACCATATACGCAGTTGTGTGATTGGTGGTCAGTTGGTGTGATTATGTATGAAATGCTTGTGGGTCAGCCGCCATTCTTGGCAAAATCACCAGCAGAAACTCAAATGAAGGTTGGTTACTTTCATATTTTTTTATTTTCCTTGTCATCGTTGTTGTCATCATTGTCCATGTCAGTTGGGTAATAATGATTGAAGGACCGTAAAATTGTTGCGTTTATTAGGTGCGCTGTTTGTTAGCTGTTTTTTTTTGTTAAACGTGTTCCTACCCGTATCTTGACTCAAAATAAGAGATTTAGTTTTACTACCTTTCAGTGCTATTTGTATGCCCGAAAGTGTTTCCGCTGCTCATCGCAATTTGTCAGCACTTGTACTACCAGTAATATAAGTTCCGGAGAGCAGCTCATTTCCACTGACTGCTTCCAGTTGGTGCCGAAATCCTTAGGCTCTGCTCTGTCCTACATGTCCACTATGTAGACTGCTGGCTTTTGAATCTGTAGGTAAAAATTGGTAAACACTTGGGTGGAACGTAATCTTGGAACTGCATTTTAACGGCCTAACCAGCCGAGCTCCCTTTCTCCGTCAATTCGCTCTAAAGAGACGCTTTTTGACTCTGCATTCTATTTATCTTCTTGTATCTAGGTGATATATTGGCAGAATACACTCCGAATTCCAAAGCAAGCTAAATTAACCCGTGATGCTGAGAATTTGATCATCAATCTCTGCGTCGATCCAGAACGTCGATTAGGCAAACATGGAACTGACGAAATAAAGAAGCATCCATTCTTCAACGGTGTTGATTGGGTGAATAGTTTGAAAGATAAACCCGCGCCATTTATACCAAAGATACGTCATGCTACGGATACATCTAATTTCGATCCAGTCCCCGAGAAAGAGACTTCTGATGAGCACGATGATTTAATCAATGAAGAGAAACGCCAGATCATCGAGAAAGGACCCCAGCATGCCTTTTATGAGTTTACGTTTAGAAGATTCTTTGATGAGGTGGGCATCCGCAAGAGATAACGATGGAAAACGGTGCTAGGCCGCTTGATAATGACAGTCAATCGAATAATATGGTTTCACAGAATAACAAACGTACGGCGACACAAAGTGATAAATCGGTGACTGTTCCTAATAAGGTCGCAGCACCACCTATCATGCCTATGAAACTGGATGATAAAGCTCCTGTTTATGTCTAATGAATGGAATATTACGCACTTAGATAATGGAACTATGATAATACTATACGGTAAGAAGCATTAATCAATTTTTATCATTTGTCCATTTCATGTATTTCTAATTAGAATAAAATTCTGTGGATGAAGCCTGGCTCTCATATGATCTGTTGCATATTGCGCGATCGTGAGATTTCACGTCAAAATATCAGAAGATCATATCGTCAAAAGAGCATAACTGCGAACGGACAGCATTATGTTTGCAGCCTGTAATTTTAAGGTCAATCTCAAACAATCCTGAAGTCGGAGGATCTGGATCTGGAATGGATTATACTTAAACGATTTCTAAGGTTCATTTCCGATATGTTTACATGCTTGACTTTTATCCTTTGTGACTGTCTAATACAATCGCGTGGTCGTCTTGGATCGTAATGGTCATATGGCAACCAGGCTTAAAATGCCAGGAAAATAATGGCGTCAGTTTCAGTAACTGTCACGAAAAACAACCTTTATTAACCTATGTTCCTATTCAGACTGTTGACAGATTCTGACGGCTCTATGTGGTGTGTAGCTGATGACGTGATAATATGCAAGATGTTTATTCATGACGTCATTTGTGTATGTTTGATGACGTATTGTGACGTAAAAGCCGATGCTTGTCGTAATGACGTAAGCTAATGGCGTTCATTGAAGACTGCTGACGACGTTTTAGCTGATGACTAATAATGACGTTTGCTGATACCGTATGGTGACGTAATGACTGAGGCATAATGACGTATGTTTATGACGTGCTGATGACTCAATCAATACTTATTGCTGACGAATGATTATGACGTTTTTATGAGGTCATTGATGTGTGTTGATGACGTATATTATACACGTTGGTGATAAAAATGGAGTTAATGACGTGCGTATATGATTATGTATACTGACGGAAATTGATGACCTACACTGTTTTTGATGACGTATATTGACGTAGTTGATGACGTACATCATATGACCTATTCTGATGACGTTGAAATCTTATTTAGACTTGTAATGACTCGTGTTCCGTCGATCGCTTTATATCTAATGATGGAAACAATTAATAAAAACCAAATAAAACTAAACAATTAAGAAGAAAAACATTTCAATTAAGTAGTATTTCATGATTGATTCTGTAAACATAGTTCTGAATTTTTTAGATAATGTTATATATCATGAATTTTTAAAATATTTTTCATATTTCAATTTTTAACTTAAATAATCTTCATCTGTATTAGTCTTAACTTGGCTACCATTTATTCGCATCTTATTTTTATTTTGCGCATTTAGATTAGGAAAACTTTAGTATAGCATTGTTATTAGTGCCGACTTTTTGCATCAAATATTTTGATACTTCGACGTTATTATTGCTAAATTTTATTTTTGCCAATGTAAAATGGTTTAAATCTTTTAGATATACGCTGCTTTTTAAAAACCCTTGGCTTTGTTCTCAGCATAGGGGTTCCTCATTTTTGGACTGATACGTCACCATGGACTGATACGTCACCATAGCATCACCCTCTTCCCTTTTCAAAAACATGTTTCGCATAAAAAGTGGCTAAAGGGTGAAACATTGTTGGTCAAACAATTGAGATTTGTTTTACCAACACGTTTGACAGTTTGGCCACGTCACAAATCATTGCTTGATAAGCGTCATGCTTTAAAGGCTAAATGATAACTCTAAACTACTTTTCCCCGAATTCTTGCAAAATAATTAGCTAAATGATTAGTATATCCTGGAATATATGTCCTTTTTCTGTAAATACAATTCATCTATTGGAAAGCTTAACCGCATGTTAAAATAAATTTCATAAATCATGTTACTGCACATAAGATGTATAAAACTGACAATTCTGTGACTTTTCTGTTTGCTTTCTCTTCAGAACATGCGCAATGGTTTCACAATCGACTATATTTTCGATGTTTCTTGCTTTCTCTGTATCTAAAGACACTGTTGTAGCTGTCGCCATCGACGCATCTTCAAAGCGAAAGTCTATAGCTCCTATAAACTTTGCTCGTACCGTCGTACACAGTTTCAGCGACTTTTGCTATAAAAGCAATCTATAGCCCACCAACATTCATCTTAGGGAATTGCCAGACCAGAAAGAACTCTATCCAACTCGATCACCCCTCATTCCCCGGACACATGCCTCGAGCCCTCGATCCACCTCGATCTTGTGCGCCGTGCAAAACCATCTCCATTGTGCAACTCGGAATTGCTTTAATAACGTCGCTCTGCGACGTCTTCTATCTACATTTACCTGATTTCCCACATACTGTGCCAGTCATGTCATGCTCAATATTTCGCTCCCAGTCAGTTGAAACAATCACTTGAAACAATCATTTTAGGGATTGCCTCCTCTTTAGACGGAACTCCCCCCAACTCGTTCAGCCCTCAATCTCAAGCCAGAGCTCTCGATCCACTTTGATCTTCTGCACCGCGCAAAACCATCCCCAATTTGCAACTCAGAATTGTTTTCATACCGTCGCTTTGCATCGTCTTCCATCTACCTTGACCTACGCATGTCATCCTAAATATTTCGCTCTCTGGCCGCATGTCCAAAATACTGCAGCTTCAGGTCATAGCAACTGTGAAGCAGTTATTATCGGAAACAATCGCGTTGCACGCAATGGGTTCATTGCTATTTCCGTGTCGAAATTACGAAATTTCAGCACTCGAATCATCAGAACTGTAACCAGGGTAGCGAAATTTTATGTGCCGAAGATCGTATTACAGAAAACATAGTATGAGACCAACTTTCTGATTCACAACGAAATAGGAATTACACAAAAACACGCCAAAACTACAATACCTTCCTTAAATCGCCAGCTCAATACTCTAACCACCAAAGCGACTATTCAGACGCGAGATTTTATGTAACGAAGATCGTATTAAAAGAACAGAAGAATGAGACTGGACTTCTAAACCTCGTGACAAAATTACAAAAATGCATGCCAATACAACAATACCTCCTAAAATTAAGCTCTGTAGAATTTTCATTCTATAACACTCACTTTCTCCAATGGTTCAGGTGGTTTCTCGGGGCGGATAACGTTAAAATTGCTATAATATTTCAATAGATTATCAACGTTCTCTTTTTCTAGCCTGTAATGTTTCGTAATTTTATCTGCTGTCCATACCTCTGGGTTATTTGACTGTCTATCAAATAATTCAAGTAATTCCTGAGCCGTCAGTTTTCCAGGAATGATTTTTCTTTTATCTCTTATCGGATGCTTCCTCTCAATTTTCTAAAGAAGAAATGTTATTTTCTTAATATATGTGAGCGGATTTTAGATTTAGGACAACTACAGACTCATAGGGTTGCTACTAGATGGAACAATTCTCACGCTTTCAAATCGTGCCCTTTTAAATTCTTACAATTTTTTCAGTTGTGCCATTTGTGCCGCTTTAAAATATCGTACCATACAATACATACCACTTCAAATTACCTCACGTTTTCTAGGAAATTGCTTCAGGGTAAACGAAAGAATGAGATGGCCTTGTGTCGATATTGCCTTTATGTTTTTGATTAACTTTGTAGGGTTACTGGTAGAGTTAAGTTGTTTAGCGTGAGTCTGTGTATATTTCTAGTCAAGTGCTTGTTTTCCTGTGTGTTAGAATGGTACTAGCTAAACTGCAGCATACTGCTTGTGCCTTTAGATTAGGGATTTATTAATGCAGCCCAGAAACCTAGATGTAGATGAATATTTTGTGAAAGACAAAATTGACAAAAGCAAACACCTCTGCATCAATAGAATCAACTTTTAAGCCACTAAGCATGTTGAGGAAATTCTCGTCTCGCTGTTTGCTGACATTCTGTAGGTTTGGATTTTCTGCAAGAAAAGATAATCAGAACTTTAAAACAATTTCAGTTAATTCCATTACTAACAAAATACTATAATAACGTTTCTTATCCCAGCAATTTCTAACAAACTGAAATGATTTAGGCCTGGCCTATTTAGGCCCTATTTATTACCTGAAATCAATTTTTCATACTTTGCCACAGTTGATGGATGTCTTGGCGCCTGAGTCGGCTTTTCCTTTCCTATGACTTTATGCATTTTAGCTTCAGTTTCAACTTGTGCTCGCACGGCTCGTGCAAATTTCGATCTTACGGCACCCATAATTGCGCCACAGCTTCTCAGCAGAAATTTTTGCCTAGGCCATTTTTGGTTCGCCACAAAATTACATGAAGTAGTTGACCCTGTCCTCGTTTTCAGATTCTATGAAGGAGAGGTTTTTGTTGTCAAGGTTACATAAATTTTAGTTGAACTGCACAAGGTGAAATACCTTTACCAATCGATTTTTTTTATCTTAATTCGAGTAAAAATAAAAAGTTATTGAGTCATGGCTTCTTTATTTCCTTTATCTACACCTGGTAAGTATAATTTCCATGTTTGGGTGTTTTCTGTCTGTCAGTTTCAAGGCTAATTTGTGCTGTTGTGAAGTCCTAAGTTGGGTTGAACTGACTGAAAAATTAAGTCCAAAATTGGGTTGTCTAAAAATGTCCTTTTTGTTTCAGTTCCTTCAAAAGTATCATTTGGCACAACGTTAGATAGAGATCTTTTGCCATTAAAACCTCCACATACAAGAGCTGGTAATGAACTTGGTCTCAGAGGACAACCTAACCTTGCTCCTGGTGCTTATGACAACCATCAGGTAGGTATAAAGCATTTTCATGCCACACTGAAAAGCTTCATTGTTGTGGGGGCAAGTTGCGATGGCCTAAAAATGGTGTGTGTGCATGGCCAAAACAATAGAAAAGAAATGTAACCCATTGTTCTTCTATTGTTTATGCCAGCTGCGTGGCAAATTGAAAAATAGAGAATAAGAGCAGCATGTGCAACATCTTGCGTGCATCGCAAACTTTCCAGTCAGGTTTTCATGAAGGGAGAGGCCAGCCTCAGTCTGGAAAGCATGCAAGGGCACACACAACATTTCAAGATCATACTAAGCAGAGAGGTACATATTGGCCAATAGGTCCATTCATTGCAAACAAAGCAACAACAACAACAACTACCAAACAGCTGTTAAGGTTGGTCGTTAAGGTGATAGCAATAAATAGGACTCATGTAACAAGTCTATAGACCAAGTTGGAAGACATGACATTTTCAGCCTATGCATAGTTACGAGCAGATTGAGAAAGGTCAAACAAAAGGGGAGGTGCGTGCAAATTTGCAACTGAGAATAAGTTTCCCAACCAGTTCTCCAGACTTGTTACATGATTCCTATTTATTGCTACCACCTTCTATGACCAACATAAACATCTGTTTTGTAGTTGTTGTTGTTACTGCTGCTATTCGCAATGACAGGGAGTCAGGTTACCAGTCTAGATAGTCTACAGAGTATCATGTGCATGTTGAAGTGCAATTGCATTGTTCCCTTCTTTTGTTCTAATGTTGCATTGTTCCTTTCAATTGTTCTAATGTTTATCTTGTGCATGCGCTACACTCCACAGACTTGCATAAACAAAAGGCCTAATATTTTAAAACAACTGACACCTTTGCCACTTCTCAACTTGACGATCATTGTTACAGTCATTTTACCAGTCATTCCTACAGTCATTTTAATTTGTACGAGCATCATTTTTACAGTCTATAGTATGACTCAACCAGACATTTCTATTTTCATCATAAGCCATCTTGAGATAATAAGATAATTCTGTGTTATTACCAAGAATTTCATATTTCATTTCAGTTCAGCTCATTTATTTATGAAATGGAAAGACGTCCTGTTTGCAAGAAAGGTTACTCCTTAGGATCACGGACAGCTCCAAAGTTTCAAAAGGAAGGAAATGTAAGTTCAATTTAATGATTTGTTTTGCTTCACATTGATTAACTTGATTTGATTTGATTTGATTTGATTTGATTTGATTTGATTTGATTTGATTTGATTTGATTTGATTTGATTTGATTTGATTTGATTTGATTTGATTTGATTTGATTTGATTTGATTTGATTTGATTTGATTTGATTTGATTTGATAGGCTACATTTCCTGGCCCTCCTGCTTATCAACCAATCATCAGTAAAACGAGAGAGTTTTCTCCTGCATACAAACCATTTCAAAGTGGAGCAACCAGATTGCCACCAGTGAAACAAGATGCTACACCGGGGTACGTCACATTTCATTTAATTTGATTTTTCTCTTGTTTTCAATTCTTATTAAAGTCTCTCTCCTTTACACCACCTCTCTTGGTTGGGAAAAGCCTCTTTCTCCCTATTAAGCTCTACTATTATATAGTTATAACAAATTGACTTTTGCACGTGATATCTATACAATAACAATAACGACATTGAATATAATAAATATAAATCAACCTTATGCCTTATGTTCTCGATTCTGTCATAAAGCTTTAAACTTCGTTGTCATCTGTGTTTTGACACCCTGAAGACTCGCCACAATCTATTAATCTATTGCATCTGATTTTTAGACCAGGAGCCTATGAGCAACAGGCAGCAGCGAAGAGAAAAATGCAATTTCATGGAAGTTTTAGTGGCCCACAAACATTGCGCAATTCAATTACTATGATCTGCCATAATGGCGAGCCAGATATCGTAAGATGAAGATTTCAATTCTTCGATAAACCTTATTGCATTCGAAGCTTGAATAATTTGTAGCTCAATTGTGGTTCAGTGACTGTAATTCTGCTTTCTTTTCTTACAGTGTGCGTCTTGTGACAAAGTCCCAAATGGTGATTATTTCAAAAATCGTTCATCAGCCTTATGCAGAGGATGCTACGAGGAAAGATCAAAGATAGCACACACTAAACAATCGAAAAAGTAAATAATTTGTATTTTCTTTATTTTTTGGTAATTTCTAATAACTTGATCACTTTGGGTGACTCCCCTTTGGTTCCCTAGGAAATCTAAGAAAGACCTCCATAGGATTTTTCTACAAAGATCTTGTTCTTTGAGCAAATGAAAGTTCTTGGCAGCTAAGGCTTCTCCATTAGACTACGGTAAAAGAAGGCAGAAGCTGTCTTACCCGAAGCAGAGCAATTGGAAGACTGCATGCGTGTGAAAACCAACATTGCAGCCCTCAGTCCGAGATCTCGTCATGCATTCTCGTTTGAAATTTTCTGCTACCAGCTTAGATGGTCTTTTCAACCCTACTTTTGTTAACTTCCTTACAATCTCTCTTTTTCCATATTACAAGCGGTAGTGTTGTTGTTTTTAGGAAATTGAATTCATACACAAAAGTGCGTGATTGCAGATCGATTCATGTACACGAAGGAACAAACGCAAAACTCAGAGTGAGTAACAAATATTTTGCTTTTAATAATACTTTAATAGATTAGCTTTATAGATCAGTGGTTCATCAGAAGAATGCTGTTCATATACTAGGTGGACAGTGTCAGTAATGATGATGAAGTTTGACAGGCCTAGAGCATGCGGCAGATACACAATATACATGGATTGGCTGGCAAAAGTATCGGGGTTACCGGCAATCGATATCATTAGCAGACGTGAGAGAGGACACGAGAAAAATGCTGTTTCCAACGTCAAAATCTGATATGGCACCTGCATTGATTGACTCAGGATATATAGAAATTTATGCACAAGCCTTAAGTTAAAAATACGCATATAACGCCTGAGGGCAAACAAGGATAATGCAGTTTTTATTGTTTAAGATGAGATGTATGGCGAACACTCAAGTTTGCTCTTGGATGCTCTCTGTCGTTGGCTCTCTGATCATGCAGTCTAGGATTCGAACCCCATCAATTGTGGTATGCCACTTGTGAAATAGTCTAAGGCTAAATTGATATTCTTTTCTCTTTATAGCTTATGAGCGACAAAGACTTGAAGAAACTAAGAACTCGTGAAGCCTACATGAGCCTGTACTATTCATAGAGAGAGCCAAAAATCAGTAATTATGAAATTATTTCATTTTTTACATTTTGCCAAATCTTATGTATAGATTGAAAGCAAAATGTTACTGTGTCGGATCATTTAAATCTCTTTAAATGAATGGAAGGGTAAAAACAACTTAACAATTTTGGTACGGAGGTAGCTATTAATGTGGCCTATTATTTGGAATCCTTGGACTTTGCAAATGGACGCTAGATTAACTAACTCCTGCGATGAGTTTTTGTATGTAATCTAATCTACGTTATATTAATTGTATACTTTGCATGTGTTTCTGTCTTGTGCCATTCATGTACATATCAACAACGCAAGAAACTTGATTTTCAATTTGCATCAAATAAGTCTTTGCTGGTGCCCATGGCATTTAGAACGTAGAACTCCGAAATGTCTGCCTAGGTGATCAGCTGATGAGCCATACTCCTACAACAAAACTAGAGCTACACTTTTTGACTAAAGCCATAATGGAATGAAATACGTTTTTCATCCTGTCTTAAATTCTACAAAAGAGAAATATACACTTGGCAACACTCTGTGAAAACCTACAAACACTGTAACTACATTGTTGGCCATCAACAACAAGGTGGGTGTTTGAACATTCATTTAAAATGAAAAGGAGATGGATCACTTCTAGGATTGGGATTACTCCCCCTGTTTTATTTCTTA
Organism: Chrysaora quinquecirrha; assembly: GCA_014526335.1. Taxonomy (NCBI): domain Eukaryota; kingdom Metazoa; phylum Cnidaria; class Scyphozoa; order Semaeostomeae; family Pelagiidae; genus Chrysaora; species Chrysaora quinquecirrha. The sequence continues at coordinate 1,307,442 of JACTAT010000026.1, forward strand.
TTTTTTGTTTATCTTTACAAACCCATGCCCCATAATCATTATATTGCAAGGCGCTTGGCAAAGGATCATTACTGTACGTTTTGTCAGACATTTGAAATTTGCGTATCAAGCCAACTACTTCATCTTTTAGTCAGGTCGTGGGTCGAGTCGTAAAAATTGCTCCTCAAAAATTTTTGCAATAGAGAAGGTGCTGTGGCGTTGTCCTTTAATCCGGCTCGCTCGTGGCGTCAGAAGCTCAACGAGGTCAGGATTTGAGCCCCAATTACGTTAGTGTCACAGCCAAATTCGGGGTCTCCGTGAATCCTCTTATTCATACTGAAGATCCTATGTGTTCCGACTGCTTTTGGCAGTCATTGTAGCCCTCTTCTGAAAGTGATTTGCAAGTCTGTAAATGCCAGTGTACTCTGTTCTAGTCTGTTTATGAGACGTAGTCAGAGAGGCCGAAAGATTCGCCCCTTTGTGGCAATGGGACTTTGGTTTAGAGAACAGGTTGAGCATAATTGGATTAACTGGAATACATAAGGGGAGATGGTCATAGTCGAAATTCTGTCCTTGGTTTCTGTGCTGTTGTTGTGCAAGTTCTTGTGTAACAGTGACACAACAAAGGATAGTTGCAAATCAACTATGAATATGTTGGGATTTACAATTCAAAACTCTTTTTAAATACTTGTCGAAGGTTCTTTGGCGTCGTGGTCTAATCCAAGGTCTAATCCAGCTGACTCCTTGTCTCAGGAGCTCAGTGGGGTCGGAGTTCGAGCCCAGCCAAGGTAGCGTAACATCGAGGGTTCAGATCTCATTACCCCATTGGCGCTTAAAGTACCGTTGCACCTTTTTCTTCACATGTTGCTGTCAGTAAAAATGACTCTGTGTGCCGACTCTCTGTATTTTTGTCCATGAAGCTATTTTTAGTATGATAGCGAAATTACCACTAGCGAGCGAGATGGCAACTAAAGTAAATGCCATAGGAATCTGAAGTGAATTCCTTCATAAGAGGTCACCAGAAATAGGTCCCAGAGATACCTAAAGCATTTTCAATTAAAACGTTACTAACATATTGTTTTAATAAAGTTTTTTCCTGATTATCAATTATTGAAGTAGGCCTTAGTAACCCTTGCTTTATGAAAAAAACAGAAGCAAATCGAACTAACAGGTAGTCAGTGAACATGCGTGCGTTTAAAAATTTATAACCCTCAAGTTTTTCCACAAGTTCAGAAATGATCAAAGCTTTTCGTTGTAGGCATTTTATACATCTAATTTCTGAATAAATTAAGTTTATATGTGTATTAAAAAGCGACAATTGGACGTGTGTTTGCCTGATGCTGTTTTAAGTTAGACACTGTATCATTGACTTTGTGAAGAGTTCAGCTGCCTGCCTACACAAAATTGCTTCACAGTTGGACATTGTATAATGGCGGAGAGCATTAGCCACAGGCTGAAGGAATATCTTAGAAATGGACAGACGAGTGAGGAAATCAACGCCGTGGATTACACACCTCAACTGGACTCGAACAACGAAGGCGGCTTGAAAAGGAACTGGGAAGGACAGCGACCTCAAAATCATGATCGACGCTCCAGCTTAACAAGGTAAAATTCTTGAAAAGTTTTTAGTGATCTTTTCTTAGCTTATGTCAAGACTGCCACCTGTGATAACAAAAAACAACACAAATTGATGGGTATTCTAATGAGCTTTTCACAATCTTCAAGCTGTATCTACAGTTTTACAACCAAGAAGAGTAACAATCCATTTATCGGTCTACAATGCCTCAAGTTCTTATATGGTTCTTCATCCTTTAAGTAATATTAAGCATAACTGTTTTGAATTCTGAAATGATCTTTGCTGAAGTTACTGCACCAGGTACCTGTCAGTGAAATAGCAATGGACGTTGTGCGTAAGAATTAAGATAAGAAATGCCCTAATATAGTTGAGTCCCAGATCTGTATAACGAATCGCTGATAGAACAAACTTCTCTTTATCACAAACTAAATGTCTGATACCCATAAAAAATATATTTTCAAAATTTCTCTCGGTTTAGCGAACTGAACTCACAAAGAATTTTTTTCATTCCCTTGACTGTTCGTTATACCGAGGTTTAATTCTTTACACTATTAAATTCGATATACGGGGTTTAACTGTACCCTACGATTCTGTATTGTTTTTCTCACAATCTGAACAATTTTATAAGAACACGAGCCTAGATTTTTCCCAGATTTGAAGAACAAAATATGAACAAGCCAAGGCTTGCCTTTGCATAAGCCCTTAGAATATCGGCTTGAAATGAAATTAAGACAATCAGGTAGCCTCGACCAAACTATAATGGTTCTTATTAAAGAGTGTATGTATTCGAGAAGGAAATAAAGCTATAATCGTTCATGAAAGTATTTTCTCAATGCTCCAAAGAGAACAGCGATTTATTTCTGATTTTACAACAATAAATTTGCCACATTAAACATTAATAGGTTAAGAGGCTTGTTTGCTTTCAATATATCCAATGAAGACGCTCTAAATGCTGATCTGTGGCCATTTTATTGCGCAAATGTTCATAACTGAATTAATCTCTTTAGAACATAACATTCAATTCAGTAAAAATCACTAACAAAAACTTATAAATTTTTCAACATTAAGAATCTTCATTTACTGCATCCTACAACGATACAACTTTAGGATATCAGCTGCCACCTGTTCTCGCTACATACTTGCTTTTATTCTTCGTTTATTATTGTTTATTTCGTATTGCTAAAACTATCTTATTACCTATTTGCTAAGTCTATATCCTTCGCGGTACGAAATTCTCTTCTCTCAAGAATACTGCTCCAATAAGATTCATAAATCAAGTCAACAACTTATTTTCAGGCTACTGTACTTCAAGGTTCTTGCTTAGGCTCACTGCTGTTGACAAATAGTAAAATCGACTGCCGTAGACTAATCACACGAGTCTCATGTTTAATAACTCCATGTATATCTATGCTTTTGACCTCAATGCCTAGTATTTTGACTAGACTATGTCAACATCACTCGTTTTCAAACTTTCACAAGCTAAATTCTAAACAATTTATTGATGTTGTGCCTCAGGGTTCTTGTCTAGGTTTACTGCTGCTCATTTCATACTTAATTGCAATCATAATTACAGCATTTTCTTATCTACTATCATTTTGTGATTTAAGATACTCTCAGAAATACATGTTTTCCAATAAAATACTTGATGTTGTACCCCAAGGCTCTGTCCTAAGTTCATTACTGCTCATTATTAACCGCAAATGCATTTACTGGTCTAGTGTATACTGTATTAGAAATGTGAATGAAATTTCCTTTATTGATACAATCATTTTACAGTTTTGCAGATCTGTATGAGCGTGCAGTCCGAAATGTGCTGAACATTCGTCCCTTATTTGATACTCCATTGGACATATTCGAACAGAGACGTCCTGGTGGACATAACCAACCGTTACATCCACAACAACAACAACATCATACTGGGAGAAAAACACGACCTGAGAATGGTCTTCAACAAGAACCAGTGGTAAAGGATGATCCGGAACGAAAAAGCTCAGAAGCTAGGATACCGCGTCCGGAATATCCGCATGGTGGGCATAATGAATCAACAAGTCGGTTTTTTACACATGTGCTGTCAGAACAAATACGACATAGCCATCCTAGGAGCTATGCTTCACCCTCGCAAATGCCACGTTACACAGGAGATGAACGCAAGATCCATACACAGAACAATTTACCGACCAGTAGTCAAACGACCCAGAATCGGAACAATGCCTTTTACGACCGGGCACATGACGGATACCGGAGATATTGGTCGCAGCAGACCGGTCATAACTATAAGCACAAGCCAGGAATGCTGGACAGTATGAAACATCCGCCTCGTCATCAAATCGAGTTTCAGACACATGAGAACACGAGTGACGTTAAAGAACCGATAAAGCAAGAAATAAGAACGGAGAAAGAGGACCAAAGCGAGGCAGAAATTAAAAGTGATTCAAATGAACTTTCTAAAAATATTGATTATAAACCTCTCACTGATGCAGAACTAGAAAATTACAAAGATAAAGTGAGAGAAAACGCGCGCTTGAAATACAGACCTTATAGTCTGCGAAGCAAGAAAAACGGAATGAGAAAAAAGTTTACGAGTGGTAAAAGAAAAGGTAATAAGAACAAAAAGCAAATGAAAATAAGGAACCCATGGAAGCCTCAAAGCAGTCAAGAAATGTTTTTATTTAATTTGGGACTAATGAGAAAGATTAAAACCGAAAATGTCAAGAATGCGAATTTGGGCAATGGAGGGGGTATGGTAAAGAGTGACACTTAATAACGTGTATAAGATATGTTTTTTGTATTTTTAGATATTTTGTATGTTTTGTGTCAGTGTAAAAATCAAAGATTAGGAAATTACAAATAACTTGCATATTGACTACCAACATTGTATCTTTGCTAGAGAATTCAAACTCTCAATCTTGAGGAGCGCTTGGAATGGTTTCGCAATGCTTGCCCTACCGATGTCGTTATCTTATAAACGAAGAACGCCGTTCTTACAGTCTTAGCAAAGGATTCTCGAGCGACAGAATCTTAAAGTCTAATTGACTAATAATACTGTTCATCCACCCCATCTAAGGCTCCAAATGGTCATAAACATAAGCAAAAGTTTGGCAATGATTATAACTTATATTTTTGCAAGTTCATTAAGCTTTCACATCATACAAAATGAGCGTAAACATCAACACATGTTTGTCCATGATTATTATATTCTTCCGAGTTCATCAGATCCTCTCCATACCAAATAAACATCTTTGTATCTTCATTCACATAAAGTGGATCGCTCATTCGATTGAAAACTAATTCTTTTGCATGACCATCGAACGTCTTTGACGAATACCATACAACACGTACATTGCCCGGATGATCACTACCCGTTCTGTTGAAAAGCACTTGTCTGTTTTCATCTGTTATGAAAACACTTAGAGGATTTTTAGCATCTCGATTGCAGCCCCAGTTATTTCGGTACTGATGGTTGCTTGTATCACACGTCACTGATCCGTACACATGTACTAGTTTTAAACTGCCAATAAATCCATCGTAAATACTGCCGAATCTTCCAGGGGCATCGTAACGAGAGAAGAAACAAACGGCCTGCTCATTGTTCAGACGAGTCCAGTATCCTGAAATATGATTGGCTAGTCAATACGAGTCTTCTTTATTTAAAGGAGGCTGGGGAGGAAGCTTTCTTATTAGCAAGATGAAAGGCCTGGCTAAACTAGGAGCCATGTTGCGCACAAAATTGTCACCTGTGACGTGCCCTCTCGTCCTTTTCGATGTCTCCCAGTTTAGCCTGCCCGGAAACCTTTGTAGCGCGCGACAAAATTTTTAGCGAGAGACGCGCAAATGTTTCTAGAAGACAGTAGAAACATTTCTTCTCTCCGCGACACGCGGGTTGTGTTTCTCGCTTGCCACTCGCATGTTTAGCCACCCTGGGAGACGATTTCACGCAAGAAGTGTCTCTTAGTTAGTTTAGCCATAGCTTTAGGGCCTGGTCATCTGTCCGCCAAGCTTCAAAACATTGTCTGTCAGACTTTAATATTCTTGTTGAACAAAATATCTTATCATTCAGGCTATGTCGCTATACATTACCAAAGCAGAAATTTTAACAAAAGCATTGCGAAGCATTGCACACAAAACTCGCTCATTTTGGATTGTCAATTGTTCAAGCATTGATATTTGTTCATTATGCCCCGCTTAGGAATTATCCCTTTGCACGCTATGCCCTCGTAGCCCTGTGTTTTTTCGGCGGGAAATTTGCTGTTACTCATTGCGTCAGAAGTTTGTCCACGCTGGGTCCACGCTCGTCAGATTTTGTTTTCGAGGGAAATGTTTGCCGAGGTGAAGTAAACCAAAGGAACAACAGCAAATCTCAAGTGACAATTGATTCATGGTTTGGCTATTGCTTTATAGATTACTTGGGAGAAGTTCAGCTTCGAAAGATAATTTCAAGAGCTTTATCTACCGGAGATAAAGAATTTCGCAGTCCAGTATCTCCAGATGAACACTTCTCCCATTTTGATTCCATTCCTTCTGCTGTTTTTCGTGCTAGGTAATTCATATTTATTATATTCATTAATATTAAACTAATTTGCTGAGAGATCAAACTAGCTATTATAAATTCGGCAAAAACGTTGATTAGCTAGTTTGTTCGATCGAATCGATTTGCAGCGAGCCAATTAAAATGCAGCCATGAAAAAGCTGTGATCTGATTGGATGAAGGAATACAATAGACTTGCCTGGCTTGACCAATGAAATTCCACTATTCATCCTCTTCATTCGATTCTCTGCAGCTATGCATTGCGCGTTTCGTGCACACTCAGCGCTCGATGCCAATAGTGTTAGGCAGATACAAACAGCGGAGACAAGGAGAAGCATTGCAGATGGCCTGCTGAAGAAAAATAATTGAAACGAATAAAGATTATTAGACGTTGAAATAAGGCCATTTAGCGGTAGCGGCCCACTCTCTCTTGTACTCTTGCTGCCTTGGATCAAAACAGTGTCGCCACTACAGATCATGAAAGACACAAAAAGGAAAGGGAAAGTGTTTTTGCAGTGAAGTAAAAAGTCGGAAAATATGTTTTTATCAAGCCGCTATTATGAAGATTACAGATCGCTACAAAAACTTTTGATCGTGAGTTTATTTTATTGAGGCTACTTTTACGCGATATTGGATTAATATCAAGTATTTCGTAAAGGACAACAATGAAACGACGGAGAAGATAGCCTCGTTGTGGATCAGTAATACAATCGAATTGGCAGCAATGAGTAAAGCAATACAGATTTTTAGAAACGCGTTTCTGTTGCTTCCGCCGCTAAGAACGTGATATGAGGAAAAAAGTTGAAGACATGCCGCTACATAATGTTTCAACAATGTATGTATGTTATTGGAGTGCGCATTCCTAGGGGGGTGACATTGCTGAATTGTCGGCCATCTTTTCCGATTTTCCCATTGTTCCGTGTCCAAATGAATAGAATTTCCGTTCAACCATATCAAATGAAAATTCCGTTTTCCTTGACAAAAAAATAGCCGATACCCGTGTTCCATTTATGGGAAATCCCCTTATGTTTAGCAAATGCTTAATGGGTAGACTAAGACAAGATGCTGATGTTTTAGTGGACATATGCCCATATCGACATCTATACCTATATACCTGAACCTACAGCTGCCGAGCAGTGACTGATAGGCCTGATAGGGAGATATCTAACATTTCTCTGAAAATCAAGCGTGATATATATATAGCTAAGCAATATCACTTACTGTATCTGTTTTGCTCCAAAGACTCTTTGTATCTCTTTTTGTGTGTGGTAGCAAACAGCGATGAAATCTTTCAGCAAATAGAGAGCAATAGATTTTCTTATTTCATTTAATGGAAGAACTCAGTGACAAACCTTGTGAACGATCGTTCGTAAACTTGTTTTTATCGAAGCTGTTCTCAGCAGTGACTTCATGTGTCAGTGCAGAATACAGAGAGAAAAAACAGCGAATAAGCCGTTGGATTAACATTTGAGGGTGACAGAAATATCATGTTTCATCCTTCATATTTTCCATGTTCAGCTCTAAAGGCTTGAGAAATTAACTTTGATTCTGTGTCGTATTCGAAAAACCGAAAATCCTGAAACGTTTCGAAAAATCAGCTGTACGAAACAGTATCTATTTTACAAGCCTTGCAATCGTAATTTTTCGCTAGAACACCATACCATAAACAGTTAATAACCAGAGTTGCTCTGCTTCCAACACTGGACTTTGGCTAAGAATCACTCCCTGTTTTGTTCGCAATAATAACTCTTAATAGTTTTTCCTGAATCATAAGAAACGAAATAGAATGCTCTCTGAATAAAACCCATTTTTAAGAGGATGCTTAATGCGTATTTTTCGATTTTCCAAAGGACATAACTTTAAAAAGTTGCCACTACTACGAGTCCTCTTTCCCCGTAGACCTCATGTCCCTTCGCCGCCCCTACTAAGGACCCACCGCGTCTCTGTTTCGTTCTTTTGCTTAGAGGAGGCCTTCGTGCAGTAAGAGATCTCCTCCCGTTTGTCAAAACGCCGCCCCATAAGCAGCAGGTCCCGTCTTATGAAACATCATTGAGTTATCTCTCTGGTCTCAAACGTTTTTCTGACGCCCATGAATGAACACTCAAGTCTAGCCAGCGAATCCCTCTCCTGCTAACCTCAATTTCTATTGGCTGCAACAGTTGCACGGCAAATCGACTGCCTGTCAAAACTTTCCAAAGGACGTACTCTCTGAATGCTGGAAACGTCAGTTTAGCGATAAAGTCAACTGACCGGACGGGGATGCTGCTGATCTTAAAAAGAGAAAGAATTATTCCATGCTTTATCAAAAAATAATATTGAAAAGACTGAACAACAAGATTTACTTTTCCTTTAAAAAGTTCTGCAAATTAAACTACTTATAAAATGCAATTTTAATATACAAAGCAGTATTGTGGAAATTACTTGAACATTTCATGATTTCAGAATTTCGAATTTGGTGTCAGGAGCTTCATATCCTCGAATGTGATATCTTTCGTTAATTCCGAAACAGCGTTTTTATATAAGTCCATCTTCATTGTTCGCAAGGATGCCTTGTCGAATCGATCGCCTCCAGTGGTACTTTCTGTTAAAGATACCGCGTTCTTTATGAGATCATCTTGCGTGCAAATACCATTAATCAGTTGAGATTGCAATGCTTCTGGTCCCGTGTATCTTTTCCCAAACATCAAAAGATCAGTCAACGATTTATGGTCGTTTAGTTTTGTAGCCAGCATCTCGCAAATGCCAGGTGGGAATCTAAGATTCAGTCTCACTTCATTCAAACACATCCAGCCCTTGTCTTCTCTCATTATACGGAAATCATGTGCCATCGCAAGTATTCCTCCACCGGCAAATGCATGACCTAAAAAATCAAGAGTTCATTACTTATACTCATCACTATTTACTTCTTTTAAATCATGACGGAAGGGCCTTTGCTAGATCTAAGATTGCAGTGTTGCTACGACGGACGGTTTCCATCTGAACTTAGAATTTTGTCGCGTGTGCACGATTTGAGCAGGATAATCGCAATAGTCGCAATAATCCTGTGGTCATTAAGATCTTGATACATTTTTTAGCAAACATGAGTTATAGACAAAGTTAATAACAGCACAATTAGAGAGAGTAAAGTCCTGGCTTTGAGGTTGAATGTTAAGTAAATCTTAGGTTTGCTAGGGCATTTTAAGCCATGGGACCAAGTCTCGAGGTCTTGACGGGTCACACAATTTAAGCAAAACCCACAATCTATGCATCCCTTTAAGGCTGGAAACACCAAATTAAGGGTCTTTTCTGGGATATTTGTCTGGCGGCATAAGCTGCAGGTTTACATCAGCCGAATGGAACTATGCTTACTATGATTTTGTCTTCTGTATCTATATCTTTACATTACTTGGCTGATGACTACCCACTAATGAGCACATGAGTATAAAGTGCCAAGGGGTTATTGGGTGTGGAATCTTGATTTCCGCAGAGCAAACCTCAGAGCTAACCGAAGCGGGCTCTCTTCCTTGAGATTTGGCCTCTCTCGCCTGCTAGGTATGGGTGTGGCCCTGTATGCCCCGCCCACAAAGTGCAAGAAAGACTTATTGAAATTAAAAAGAGATTGAAGAAGTATACTGCACCATTGATTGCTGCAACAGTTGGCATAGGAAATGTCAGAAACCTTGCCATCAACCTTGAATAATCGTTCATGAAATCAGCAATCTTATTTTCATCACTTTGGGTGATGAAGCCCAAATCTAGGCCATTCGAGTAAAATTTTCCTTGGCCTACGGTTATCAACGCATCCACCTCAGTGCTTTTCTCCACTTCATCTAATGCTTCGTGTAGATTTTTAATAAAATCCGAGTTGAATCGATTCTCGCCATTTTTCATGTGAAGAATCGCGCATCTTTTCACCAATGACAAACTGACAAGTTTTCCAGCCAGGTTTCTGAAGGCCGCCATCTTGTTCGTTTTTGTCGAACTGACACGTGAATATTTTGACATGTGACTTGTTTGTTTCTTGTAAAAGGGTTAATTCTCGGTGCGAAAAGTGACGAGAACCTCCGAAAATCAACGAAAAGTAGCGAGACTTACCCTAAAGGGAAGGAGGGAATTGCGCATGCGTTATTGACTGGCCTTACTTAGTCCACATGATAATAAAATGGCGGACAAAGTTGACAAGGAAGGCGACGATATATTTAACGCAATTGACGAACTAGAAGATTCAGATAATAGTGAAGTAAGCCTTCAAAGTATTCTTTAGTGTTTCTTCTTTAATTTAGAGTATTTGTAGTACCCAGGGCTTGATAACAATCATTTTATTCAAGATTATTTGAAGGCCTAAAACTAAAAGTGAAAAACAACTTTTTTTAGGATGAAGTCGACCAAGAATTAAAGAATAAAAGGCACAAGCGTCTGCTGAGTGATTTGTCAGAAGTCACCGGTGTTCCACATAAAAGGTAACAAAAAATATCTAGAGTTAATTGAGTATTTGGCAGGGGTGTATTCAACAATCTTGGGTTAGTTTGCGACCGAGAGCTTCTTTCGTTATTGTTCCATCCTATTGTCAGCCAATTGTTCTATTGAAAAACTGGAATCTGCAAATGTCATACTCTGCATTTTGGCATCTTTATGCCATGCCAAATACACTGAGCACTAGACAATAGAACAATGGTACAATAGACAATAGAAAAATAGTCAATAGAACAATAGAAACAACAGTAAGACAATGTATAGACAATAAACAATAGAACAATAGACAATGCATCATTTCGGTATGACGTCACACAACATTAAAATTTTTCAAAATCACATGATATCAAGTTTTCGATATGAAAATCGTATAAAGCAGCCAAAACTTAGTCTAAGTACAAAGTACAAAGTCCTAGCGTTTGTGTTCTTAATTTTATGAGCATTCAAAGTTCCCGATTTCATGAAGGCTTTGACCGCAAAGAAAGAACTTGGTGAAACTTTTTACCCCACACGGTCAAAGCCCTTATAAAATCGTGAACTTTGAACGCTCGTAAAATCGATTCCACAAGTGCTGAGATAGTAAAACTTGCACCTAGACTAATTTTTGGGTGCTTTTTACGATTTTCGCATCAAAAAATTGATATCTTGCGATTTCGAAAATTTTTTTTCTACCAAAATGATCTATACAAACAAGAAAGTCTCTCTTCAAGCAGGAGATCTCTGCAATGTAAAAAGGCTGATGCAATATAATTGGGCTCTTTAAAATTTTTTTCAGACCAGCATTAAGAAGTGGGCCTGGAGTACAAGTTTCTGAACATCTTTGGTCATATAAGGCTGGTGAGTTCCTTCTTTTCAAACATAGATGGTGAATTTCTTATAAACTGCAAGAGTTTTCTTGTTAAGTGGTTTATTCTTCCTTTAGAAGAAGGCAAAGATGATAAAGTGAAGTTAAATGAGTTACTTGAAGCAATCCCACATTCATCATCTTTGGGTTCTGTTCGTAAGAAAATTGTAAGTTTGTTCTACTTGCATCTCTGAGTATTTTTATTTTTATTTTGCTTTTAACGATAACTTCTAGAGATTGGACATTTTTTGTTTTGCAATTTAAATTATATTTAGCATATAACTTCTAAGCTTGTTATTTTGAAATTGCAGCAAAAATTAGAAAAATCAAAGAAGACATTGGACACTCCTCTTAACAAGACTCAAGTAGAAAAGGTTGATTATTTTGGTTTGATTTGTAAGATATGGATCACGATCAGTCCATATCAGGAATTAAAGTATAGGGGTGAATGCCTTTTTTAGATTTTTGAATTAGATTAGTTTCTTTAGAAACTAGATTATAATAACAAATTAAAAAAAGATGACAAAGAAGCAAACAAAAACTCCTTCTCTCCTTGTGAGATGAAGGTGTGCAATAAGTGTTATTTCTGATTTTCAACTTCTTTTCAGAACTTATGCATTCAGTTGCCAGTTGTATAATTTTTAATTGTTCAAGCATTCCATTTCTATAGGTACAAAGAACTGTTGGATATCAAAATGTTTCAAAGGAAGTAAGCAAATGGTCTTCAACTGTTATCCAAAATAGAGAGGTAAATATTTCCACTTTGCACTTAATTTTACAATTTTAAAATGTTTTCAATGCCTGATATGTACTTGTTTATCTAAAACTGATTTTGAGATCTTATTTTCAGGCAGAAAACCTTCAATTTCCACTGAATGCTTATGAGGAACCAAAGCCAACAACAAATCAGTTGCTGTCAATTTCAAGGTAGATTAATTCATACTATTCATCACTTAACTACCTCTGTTGATACTCTTGCTTTGTGTAATTTATGGAGGCAGCAGACATATACTTAGAGTACATTCTTTGAGACCTTTTTCTGCATCTTCTTTTTTTCTGACACTTTCGAGAGATTGAAAGTCCATTCTTCTTTGGACCACTACTCTTGGGAAATGAAAGACTTTAGTGGCTCCAAAATCTCATGTCACCATGTTAACAGAGCTAGAAGATTTTACAGAATTCCCAGGGATTCTCTGTTTCAAATTCACTTCTCCAAAGTCTTCCATTTTCGTTTCCGTCTATTGTTGGCATCTTGAATTGGAAATAAAGTCTTAAAACCTAAAGATAAATGTCCCAGAAGAACTCACCCTTAGTAAAGCCTTGTTGTTTTCTGTAGCCAAAAAATTCACTTGAAAAAGAGATAGCTGCAGTTTTGAAAGGAAGTTCATCAGTTCTTGAAAGAAATAATAAAGAATTAACAGAACAAGAGGAAAAAGCATTACAAGCAGTAGATTTACAAGAGGTATTACAATTGTTCTTTTTATGGTTTCTTGTGATTATGATTATGATTATGATTATGATTATGACTATGACTATGATAGTCAATCTCTTCTTCTGTCTGATAATGATCTCTTCTTCTTGTTCTTCTTGTTCTTCTTGTTCTTGTTCTTCATCTTCTTTCTCTTATTCTTCTTTTGTTCTTTTTCATGTTCTATTTTCTTCTTCTGATATTGGTTTTCTTCTACCAATACAATTAGTATCCAAGGACGACCCTGTCTTTTCAAATATTTTTTTGCTGATGATTACACGAATTATTTTTCTTCGAATTTAATGACGAATCAATCGTTATTGTTAATTAATCTGTCTGTGTTTTTTCTAAGGCACTTGAGAGAAGAAAAGAATTGCAAAAAATGAGAGCATTACAGTCGTATTACGAGACAAAATGCAAAAGGACGAAGAAAATTAAAAGTAAAAAGTGAGATCACAATTAATTTGGAAGTAGTTTCATTAAAAATGGTATCGTCTATCTTGTGAATAAAGCAAGTGTTTTAAGAATCAACCAATCTAACCCTTATTCTATCTTTTTAAGATTTCGTAAAGTTCAACGAAAAATCGATCAGAAAAAAGAAGAAAAAAATAAAGAAGAAATGACGGAAGCTGAAAAATCAGAGATGGCGAATGAAGCTGAAACACAACGTGCTATGGTAATTTTCTCTTAAATTCCTTGAAAATATCCCCTGGCCCATTAAGTCTTGGTCGTCACCATTTTTTCTGGAAAATGGTAGATATCTTGTGTAAAGGAATCCTCTCCACGTACAACGACCTTGATTTCAGTCGCTTTGCAAGAGGTACTGCAGAAGATTTTACTTCTAATTCATGAATAATGGAAAGATAAGAGAGAAAATGAAGCTGTAAAGGTAAATGACTGTAGAAAATCAGGAAAAAGATGCAAGTAACCCACAAAAAGAAAAATACTTCATTAAATGCCTCCTTGAGTAGATAAACCAGGACTTGAATCCTTTTTCCACTTAACTCCCACTAAACGTGTATTTAAAGCACAATTCGCTGCAATATCTCTCCTGAAACGACTGCAATTCCTGTCTTTGCATGTGGAGAGGATTGCCTTACTCAACATGTGTACCATTTTCCAGAAAAATGTGGCGCTGACCCAGACCTCTTTGAAATAGTACTTCAAGAGGCGTAATAAGGCCGAGTGGTTACGTCGTTTCACTCACGATCGGTAGGATCATTGCTGGACCTATATCTGCAAGCCTACAACCAGATCAGCTATCCATTCTGCCAAGGTCAATATCTAAGTCGTACCCTAGTGACGAAGGTTTTCTACCTTGAAAGCTTCTTCCTTTAAAGTATGTGAAAAACGAGAACGCTCACAAATAATTGATCTTTCTTTCTGTGGATTTCATAGAATCTGTCTCTATCCATCAAAATGATTTTCCGCTGCAGAAGAAGTGTTTTGCTTTGCTGCGCGTTCTGGGGAAACTTCAGTGTGATGGCAAAGCACAACGATCAAGAAAAAGATCTCCATTTGAAGTTGTTGGAGATGGAAAATGATAAGTTACATTTCGGATTTCGCTGTCCAGCAGAACTGTCAGGGCTCATGCTGCATCTCCACGCCAGCTCTATAGCTTTAAGAACCCCGACCTGCAACATTAAATAAAGATTCTTTGCTGATATCAATAAGATACGAAATTGTTAAGTACTTAATTTGATAATCATATTCTTTAGGAAAGAGCTCAGCTAAGACATCGAAACACTTCAAAATGGGCAAAAAAGATGATGGCTAAAGATAATAAATCCGTCGAGGTATTTGCAAATTATCCTGCTTACATTTATACAATATTTGTGTGTTTATATTTTATTTAAATGTATCCAAAAGATCCCATATACGAAAATCGTCAAGTTGCCTAGAAGTTCTCGTATCAATTCTAAATGAATCCCATTTGCCAGGGCTATCAAAAGACATCTATTGTGGTATAGCACTTATGGAAAAATGTATATCTTTATTTATATAGTAGATCTTTTGTAGAACTCTGTGCATTGTTGCTTGTCTATGTAAATGTAATATATGCACCAGTCATTTGAAATTGCTCTTATCATTCAAGGAAAAACAATTAATACATGACCAACTGAAGATCAGTCGACAATTGACAGAGCAAAAGGTTGATGAAGAAGAGAGTGAGAATGAAGAGGAAGTTGAGCCAACGGCTGATTTCACTTTACTAAAGAAAACCACAGAAAACAATGATAACCCATGGTTACTTGGAGAAGTAACGCAAACTAACAAAGGTAAGTAAGTTATATAGTTTTTTTAGTACTGTTTCCCACAGTCAGGTAAATGTTACGGTCAGACGGTCATTAACCGTAGGAAGGTCAATAAGAACTAAGGTAAACCAAATGCCACACCCAAGACATGCCTGTTTCTCATTGTTAATTGAGGAACGCTTGCAGCAAGGCGTATCTTTGTCTCGAGGAAGGCTGATCACTTTTCTGCACTCTGCCTATTCTAGTTCCAACGCCCATGCTCAAACACCCATGCTAGGGGCGATTACCCTAACTGGCCCTCTCGATGCCTTCTTTCTCCAACACTGCTGATAAGGATTGCCAAAGTAGGGGAATCTCTGTGATGGCCTGAATCAAAACAGTGACGAACATAAAATTGAGATCGCTTAAACTGTTGTAGTGGAGCGAAGTGGTAGAGTGTTCGAGGATTGACGGGGTGGTGGAAGAGCGGAAACTAAGGACTCAAGAAATAAATCTAGTAGTCCCTTGTGTGTTAGGGTTGAGATGGGCAATCTATAGCTCTTCTATAGCTCATTGACTAAAATACATTGCATACCCAGACTATCATTCTCGGGGATGTCCTATCCGTGAAGCGTAGTTAAATTCTAGTTTCTCAAAATTGTTATTGATCTATTTGTAGGACTCAAACATAAAGTAAATGCGGATGACCAGTTATCGAAAGAGAAAAGAAAATCGGGAGCTTCAGAAACCAGGGAAGATGAAAATGACAGTAGTGATTTGGAAAGTGAAAACGAGAATGAATTTGATATAAAAGACATTGCAGATGAACAGCAAATACTTGCTGAGAATGAAAATAAGTTAAAAAATCAAGGCAATACTGATATTGATGATTATAAAACGAAAACTTCAAACAAGAAGAAAGATGTGAACGATTTCATTGCGAGTGAAACCAAAGCACTCGATGTCAACACTATTTTTGTGAATGAAAATGAACTTGATTTCGCGAGATCTAAAGAACAACAATCGATCATTCGAGAAGCTTTTGCGCATGATGACGTCAGAGAAGAATTTGCCGAAGACAAGGAGAGAGTCAAAGAACAACGAAAACCGAAGTCTGTTGATTTGAGTTTGCCAGGTTGGGGCGAATGGGCAGGCGCTGGAATCAACAATGAAAAGATTCTGAATAGAAAAAGAAAGAAATTCAAGAAAGTTGGAAAGAAATCTGCGCCATCTAAAGATGAGAAACTCAGTCATGTTATTATTAATGAAACGAGAAATGAGAAATTCGCTGCTAATCAGGTACATGAGGCCTCTTAGCTAAATTTTTTTGTTCTTCTATTTTTGTTTGTCATAGCAGCCTTTTCACACTGATAAGTTAAATTGAGCTGAATTATGCTTTCAGGGGCTCTGCAAGGGCCAAAATATCCCATACCCAAATAATTTTCCAAACATTTCCCTTATCGCTCTATTCTTTTGTGTTTTATCCTTGAATTCTACAAAAGCACCCCGTATACCTTTTTCTGGAATTATTTCCTTTTAACTTTTTTCTGAAAATGTCCCGAATACCTAAATGGGACCTATTTTCGATTGACAGACACTCTTTTTGTATAAAGAACCACTTTATAAGGAACCTACATCTAGAAGGCCCGAAAATTTGAGGAACTTATACTACTAAATAGAAAAATCACTATGGAACTTCTCAATGTTGAATGATCTTATCACTGCTAACAATCAAGAATTACAAAGCCGGTTTCATTCATTTGATGTCCAAAATCACGTAAATTGTAAGTTGTATCAATTGTTTCCTCGACTAGTCCCGAGCTTTTCTTACATGCAAGTGTCTCTCTATTATTGTTATGACACTGAATGTGCAGTTAAAATTAAGGAGCTATTAAGCCTTAAGAAACTTTTTGAAGTACAATGGACTCAAAATTGGTTCAATCATAAGGAACTTTAAGAACTAGGCCTTGAGTAGGTTCTTTATAAAAAGCGTGTAAACAGACTTTGAATTAATTTTGTTAAATGCAATCGTTTGCATGAGACGTGGTGCTATTTTCACTTTCAGTATTTTGTTGCTCATCTACTGTGTATGTGTATTTAACGTGGTTCAATCTGATCTAAACTAATTAGTCCGTTTTCAACTTTCTAGGTTTCCGAAGTACCATTCCCCTATTCCAGTAAAGACCAATTTGAGCGCAGCATTCGACAACCGATTGGTAAAACATGGAACACGCCTTCGCTTACTGCAAAACTCATCCAACCCAGAGTTTCAACATTAATCGGAACGATTATTGAACCAATCAAGAAACCCAAAGTTGTCAAGAAGGAAGGACACAAGAAAGACAAAAAATTATTGTCAAATGAAAAGAATTATCGCAAAAGCTAAGTAGTAAATTTTTATGATGTAGCAAAATTGTTATGTTTCATATTGTTCTGCACCTTTTTGAACCTTAAAAAAGATTTTAGAGCTCCTACAATTGATTTTGTAATGCACCAAAACACTACAAAAATGAATTGAATGTGATGGGTCCTGAAAATGTTTTGTCAGCGTAGTGTGCCAAAATTGTCCCAGAGAGATTGGATAATATCCAGAAATGGTCTCAAGGAGGTTGGATAATATGCGAAAATTGTCCCAGATAAATGGATCAGGGTGGATATTGTGCCAAAATTGTCTCAAAGAGGTTGGATATTATGCGAAAATTGTCCCAGATAAATGGATCAGGGTGGATATTGTGCCAAAATTGTCTCAAAGAGGTTAGATAATGTACCAACGTTTTCCGAAAGGGGTTGGATAATGTTCCGAATTTGTCCCAAAGAGGTTGGATAATTTTCAAAAATTGTCTCAGTGAGGTTGGATAATGTGCCGAAATTGTCCAAAAAAGTTCAATAATGTTCCAAATTGAACCAAAAAGGTTTAATGATGTTCCAAACAAAACTGTTCCCAATTGATTGAATATTGTGCCAAAACTGTCCCAAAGAGGTTGGATACTGTTGCAAAATTGTCCCAAAAACGTTTGATCATGTCTCAAAAATCCGAGCATGTTGTGTAAGGCATAAAAAGCATAAACTTCATTTAATTTTTCAAGATAAAATAATTCACATCAAAACCAATCTACATATTTACAAATTTACAAACTGGTTTTTTGCAAATTATCCTAGCAAAAGGATTAAAATTACCATTACAAATATGTTAAAGGATAAGATTAAGATTTCTGTCTTAGTAGTTCAAATCTAAAATTATCTATTCAAAAATAGAAATTATTGTTATTTAAAATTTTCTCAAATATCATTCAAGCTCGCTAAGCATAAGCCATTCACTAATCGACAACTAAAAACACTAAATATTTTTATACTGCAACTATTGATATTTTGCAGTTACTGATCGCGTTGTATTTACTCGTTGTCCTTATATGCAGAAGCTTACAAAATAAGCAAGGCTTTGCCATGCCATAAGCTCAGAATAAATTTCTAAAATTGATTCTTAACAACTTCAACTCAGCTGATTAGTTTCTTGGATCTGACATCGATCTTCCCGCCTCAGCTGGTGTAACATAGATATCCTCACTGTCTTCTGACTCTTCTCTTTCTTCCAAATTTTCCATTGCTATTCTCCTTGAGGCACTCGATGATGTTCTTGGTAACCGCTCGAGCGTACTTTCCCTACTCTCTGCCTCGGCCAGAGAATCAAGTAAATTACCCATACTCAGTGATCGTTGCTTCGTCGACCATGATATTCGTGGGCCTGTAAAGTCGCCGAATCCAAATAAATCCTGGTTGCTGCTTGAGCTGCTCCTGTATTCACCTGACCAGCCTAAAGGACGAAAAATCAAATAAGTCAATGTTAAATCTGAAAAGTTTTCTAATAGTTACCGAATATGAAGACAACTTTTAAGAGACATAGATAGGGACATTGGCCCCATATGGTACAAGCATATTCTATTCATGTTGTTTATCTACTAGATTTTTCAATATTGATCCACCAGAGTGTGATTTGAACCTGGACTGCATGTCAGAATATCTTCAAGAAATTAAAGCTTTAAGGCTAGCGAATGTAAAGAAACCACTAAATGAAACTTTGCCACAGATAGGGATTGAAAGTGGTCCAAAAGAAAAATCAAAGATAAAATTATAGACCGGTTGTAGCATGTGAACTTTGCGACTTTGCAATCTTTGCAGTCTTCTGTTCTATCTGGTTAATGCAGTGATTGATATACGCAACAATGTTTGTCGTCAACGACTCTTCCCATAGTAGCGTTTCAAAACAAATTTCAAACAAAACCGTAAATTAGAAGACGAACTTTGTGGAAAAACAAGAATATTGCATCATCTAAAGCTGAATCGACAGGACTGAATCAAGAAATTAAACAAAAATCAACTCACGATCGCTTCCATAACTGATACTGCCTATTCTTGATTCACTTGAACATCCTGAATGTTCTGAAAATCCTGACGCGTACCCGCTGCTCTTACTGACTCGATGTGGTAATTCAGGTTTTCCGTTTTCAATGAAGATTGCTTCGTCTTCGGTTGGAACTTTGCCAGTACCAGGACTTCTTTCCAATTCTATGTTTCTTTTTGTTTCTGCGATTCGTAACTCCAAAGATGTTGGCCTGCAAGGAAAATTTTGGGTATGAGAAGACATGAAAGACAGTAGTGGCAACTGCAGCTGTAATCTGGCAGTTATCGACTCGATGATGCGGACCCACTGGTTGTGTCTCCAGGATCTACTGGTTGTGTCTCAAGGATCAACCGGTCGTGTCTCAAGGATCCACCGGTTATGTCTCAAGGATCCACCGGTTGTGTCCCCAGGACCCTCTGGTCGTGTTTCCAGTTGTTTCTCCAAACTGACATCTCAGGGGGAACACTTGGCTAGGGTGAACATTCGGAAGGGTAGACAGCTGGGTCAAGTCTTGGCCTGTAGAGAGTGTTCCCAATGAAGCTGCCAATGCTGATCTTGGGCCAAACGCATGGACTGGTCCACTATGCTACCTTAAGTTAGCTATCTCTCATTAGAAAGAGAATTTAGATCGTTCATGCATCATAGAAATATACAAGTTCGTGAACAAGAACAAACAAACTAACCTTGCGGGTATGTAGCAGACAGGCTCTTTCCTTTCTGTTTCTGGTGATTTGTTGGCCTAATGATGAAATATGACAAAGCATATGTAAGTCAACCAGATTAAATAAGTACTAATCAAGTCAGTTCAAGTCGAGTTAAATAGAGTTAAGTCTAGTCACGCCACGCAAATCATGCCACGCACGTCAAGACAGAGTCAGTAAGAGTCAAGTCAATCAAGTATGTCAGGTCAAGGAAAGTTGAGTCAAGCCAAGTCACATCATGTCAAACGAAGTCAAGTCAAGCAAAGTCAAGTCAACTTGAGTAAAGTAAAGTCAAGTCAAGTCAAGTCAAGTCAAGTCAATTCAAGTCAAGTCCAGTCAATTCAATTTAAGTCAAGTCAAGGCACGTCAAGTCAAGGCAAGGCAAGTCAAGTCAAGTCAAGTCAAGTTAAGTCAAGCCAAGCCAACTAAAGCCAAATCAAGTTAAGCCAAGTCAAGTCTATTCAATTCAAGCCAACTAAAGCCAAGTCAAGTTAAGTCAAGTCAAGTCTATTCAATTCAAGCCAAGTAAAGCCAAGTCAAGTTAAATCAAGTCAAATCAAGTCAAATCAAAATAAATCATGCTAGTAATCATTTCCCATACCCACCTCTTCTGATTGTCTCAAAAGGTTCTGCATTGCTTCGAACCATTCTTGTTGAAGTTTTTCACTTTCAGCACAAAAATGGAAAACCCTTCCTCTGTGCTTTCTCGATTCTGATGAGGTAGACAAGCTGACCAAATAATCTTTTTCAAAAAGCCGCCTTTCCTGTTTCCTCAGGTCCACGCATTCTGCAAATGCTATCTTCCCTATAAAAAGAAATACAATAATATTTTATTTCAAAATTCAAATAATTTTTTATTACATATCTTACGAACTTCACGTCAGTTTATATAGACTATGACGTAAGGTGATATTTAGAAATGGGGATCTCCCTGAATGATTGACAGTGAGCGGTTATAAACCTATTGTTTGAGAACATGATTGACATTTCCTATGTCATTTTCCTGCTGCAAGCTCTGAATCCTGTCTGAAACACACCCGGTGTTTTTCTGTCTATTTGTCCTTGTTGGTAATCTGAGACCCGAGGCAGATAGACTCTGATAAACCATGTATTTTGTCTAAAATAATGACGTTTCTAGCTAACAAATTTCTCTATCTGCTTTGATGAGAGAAATTGATTCTGAGGAAGATTTTGCAAATAGAATTTTGACGAGTGTTTACATTTTTCCGTGGACTATTTTTGTATCTTTTGAAAGTGTTCAGTATCGCCACACTTGCATGTCAGTTTACTAGTCTGATGCAATCTTATCAAAACTTGCAGAATTTCTGATTAAAAAAAGCTAAAAAGTGCAAAAAAAAGCACGAATTTCCACATGAGAATCCCAGGGACTTCCTGTTAAGAATTCTGCAGATGTACTTAGCTGAAGAAAATGCAGAGAACATGTTGGGGCAAGACGCTTCTAAAAATCTGGATCTACGTTTGTTGTTTCTTGGCGTTTTAACAACAGGGCCTCATGCAAATTTCTTATAATCATAGTCAATTCTAATTCACAAGAAGCAATAAAGAAAGAAAGCAAGTCGAAAGAAAGTTGCTGATTCTTGAGGCCGAGTTTGATCATCGATTGCTTACTCTGGTAACAAAATATGTCTTTCATTTAATAACTACGAAAGAGACTTTTAACTTAACCAACCTTTTTCAGGCTTTCCCTCCTCAAACGTTTCTTCGTCTTTAAAATAATACAAAACTGCTCCTTTGATATCATCTGGAAAATAGAGCACGAAAAATCTTTTCTTCCATCTTTTTGGAAATCCACTTGCGCTTCTTCCAAACGGTGGTGATTTTACCAGATATCCTTTTTTCACTATAAACTTTGATAGTAGCATGTTTATGCTTTAATTCTGATCGAAATTCTCTTAATTCTCAATAACACTGAAGTTAGATGCTGACTGGATGGAGTTTATCTTTGGAATGATGAAAACGAAGAACATCATGATCGAAAATACAGTAATCGGGTTATCCCCCTCTGAAGCGGACTGAAACAAGGAAGCACATTTTTCTATTATAAATTCAATTCAATCCAACTCTGTGGCAATCAATTGTGACCAATTTATGTCCGTGTTTGATTGCATGACAGGTTTGCGTTTGCGTAATCACGACCACTACATAAGGACATAGTTGAAAATCAGAAAACTTTGGGCATTACCCAATGTTCAAATCAACATTACAGTATATTGCGAACTCTTCCGTACCTTGTTTCAAGAAAATAATCAGATTTTCAGACGCTTTACAAAATTACAAAATTAGACATCTTCCCGTTGAGTCAGTCTGTTGCCATTTTTGACAGATTTGAGGCCCGTTGACACGGGGGCAGGTCGGGCTGGTGCCCCTCTCCAATATATTTAGAAAAACCCATTGTTTTGATGTGTCAGCTGTACGGTTGCCTATTGTTCCTATTGCTTGAAGAATAATGGTGCCCATTGTTTTGATGGAAAACCCATTGTTTTGGTGTGTCAGCTTTACGGTTTCCTATTGTTCCTACTGCTTGAAGAATTGTGTCCATTGTTTTGATGGAAAACCCATTGTTTTGGTGTGTCAGCTTTACGGTTTCCTATTGTTCCTATTGCTTGAAGAATTGTGTCCATTGTTTTGATGGAAAACCCATTGTTTTGGTGTGTCAGCTGTACGGTTTCCTATTGTTCCTACTGCTTGAAGAATTGTGTCCATTGTTTTGATGGAAAACCCATTGTTTTGGTGTGTCAGCTGTACGGTTTCCTATTGTTCCTACTGCTTGAAGAATTGTGTCCATTGTTTTGATGGAAAACCCATTGTTTTGGAGTTTCAGCTGTACGGTTGCCTATTGTTCCTATTGCTTGAAGTATAATGGTGCTCCCATGCGGATAACGTGACAAGTCACAAATGTACCAGTATGGACCAGGTTGACCTGTCACTGACAAACCCTTGGTCAAACCTTTGGTCCTGATTTTTCGCCCCACTCCCGATTCCTTTTCCTCAGCGGATACCTCAAAACCGAACAATGAAATAAATCCTACTAGTTTCCACCACGACCACGAAGGTTCAACTACACTTCGCTTGGCTCTCTCCTCAGTCTATGAAACAATGTCACTGATCCAAATTCACCGATCGGTAATGTGAAGCTGAATTAGCATTGAATTTGGAATGCCTGTCACTTCAAAGGACACAACGAGAAAACCACTACTACGTAAAGACAACTATTTATTAAGAAATGATTTCATAAATATGTTACTTAATTGGGAGATCTTGAACAACTATTATAGCTTCTCCATCAGTACCGCAAATCAAAGCATTAGAATCGATATCAACTGAATTGACTGGCAATCTATTGAAAGGAAGCAAAGAGTACGTTTCAATTTTATGTTTATTTGCATCAACGTTTAACCACGCTGAACAAACATTCGACGTGTCCATACTTGGCAAAGACGGCTTTGGGACTCCATCCGAGGCTGTTAGTGAAATCGAGGTTCCATCCCAGTACCATGCGGATCCATCTTCAGAACAAGTGAATAAGTTATCCGGACTTTTTGGATGAAATTTCACTTCCCAAACTATCAAGTAAAACGAAAAATTGGGTATTCAGTTTCCTGAATAAGGTATCGAATACCTTTTAGGAAATATAATAGGCTATAGCGTATAGGGTATAGAGGTACGGTACGGTATAGGGTACGGTATAAGGTATAGGATAAAGGATGTAGAGATGCGGTATCGAAATGCACCGAATCGCTAAGTCGCAAAGAAGGTTTCAAGAAATTCAGTTATTCAAGTTGGGTTTGATTCTACATTAGCTTCGCTATACTGGGATTGAACGTTAAGGCACTTGCCAAACGATCAAACATGGTTTGTCAAACATTTGCATGCATTTAGCTAATAAAGCAATGTTTGAACGTTTCAAAAATTGTTCGACCGGCGGGTTTTGATTAGACACGTTTTTTAAAAAGTTCAAAAACAAAAAATGATCGAGGAGCAGTTTTTTGTGAAGTGGCCTAACTGTAAAACATTTTATTTAACAAACAAAATTCAAATGTTCGACACACAATGTTGAACGTTTGGCTACGTAAAAAAACTGTTTGATCAGCGAGTTTCGCTTAAACATTCTTTTAAAAAGTTGAAAAAAAAAACAAAAAATGTTCGAGGAGCAGTTTTTTGTGAAGTGACCTAATGGTAAGAAGTTTCACTTAACAAGCAAAATCTCAGTACTCACTGATATTCTAGAAAGAATACCCTGGGTTCTGAATTGACCGACCTCGGAAGGATGGACAGCCTAGTTGACTGTTGGCTTGTGGAATGTGGTTCGAACCCATGACCTCACGATAATGAGCCGAACTCCTTGACCAATCGACCACACCTCCTTCTGGGGGGAGGTTTTCTGGGGGGGATTAAAGGGATTTAAAAGAAGTTACCGTGCAAACCATAGTTTTTCAGCAACAGTGTGCGAGAATTCTAAGGAGTGAATAGTCCCTGAAGGGCAGGAACGCCTTATCCTACCGTCGGATTCCCGTTGCTGTCACTCTTGTCCTTCCCCCTTTCGTCAGTCTCTAATCAATCATTGTATTACATGAAAAAGTTCAGTATGCAATTACGACTTACAGAAACATGGTTTTTGATGATTTGTTGTTGTTTGCTGTCCGCAGGTCCCAAATATTTAGATGACCGGTAGATCCCACCGTTGCTACTTCATTTGCATTCAGATAGGAAACTGCATTGATGGTGACCCCGTCAACTGTGTCTACAAAGAAAGCAAATGTATCATTCGCGTTTATTGCTATATACCCAGGACCTGGCCCGTTGTTTGTCAAACATTAATCGCCGAGTCTCTTAACGGACATCAACTTAGCTTTCATTATCTCATTATTCGATTAATTCAACATAGTTCTACATTCCTACAGATTCGTCATCAACATTTTCTATAGAAGTGCCTAGCCATTTACCAAACATGAAGTTTTTCATTGCAGAATTTCCTAGAAAACACTTCAATCCTTATGTAAGGAAACGAAAAACAAACATATGAAATTACCGCGTTTACCTATGGTCGCAATGTTGCAATAGGAGCTAGGGTCTAAGAATCATTAGCTACTTCATCGACTTTTGAGATCCAACTGGTGCTTCATACACAACATCACCTGAAGTCCTGGATTGTAAGGGAACAATAAACTGATGAAAAAACGCATTTACCTACAGTTGTAATCGGTTTGCCATTTCCCAATTGTAGCAAATTGATTTTCCCATCTTCTCCAACAGTGACAATTTTCGATTGGTTGATAGATAAACTGGTACATGAAGAACCAAGGGAATAAACGCTTCTATGAAGGCATTTCCATTGTTGCTGAACGGCAAAGCTCTGCAAAAAAGTAAAAAATACCTAAGTCAAGTCATTTTTTTTTTACTCACCAGAGCATAGATTTTTAGATATACTTGTGAAAGGATAAACAGAAAGACTTTATTTGGTTGCTCAGATTCTTCAGCCAATTTCATTGGTTATCCCTGAACATTTGATGTTTCTGTAGCATATTTGTCTTATGCAGCTTGCTTGTGGTGTCAATAGCTTAGCGAGGTGAGACTTTTGTGCCCAGCCACGCTAGCGTCACAGGCATGGTAAAGGTCACAGCATTAGTTCATCTATTTCTGAGCCATTTCCTGGATGCTTTAAGCAGCTTTAATGGCATTTTTAATGGCAAAGAGACTGTCTGATGGCGTGTTCTAAGCTTTAGTCAAAGCCCTGAAGGACTTATGCAAGGATTGCTCCACAAATCTATCACAGTTAAAATGGATATTATTGTATATATTTTAGACATTATGTATTCCAACAGACCTTTGTTTGATCATTGATGCCATAAACAGTCACATGGCCAGATGATGATGATGTCACAAGCTGACTTTGATTAATAAACTGCAATGAAATAGCAAGAGTTTTCTAAGGTTCTTTGTGATTTTCAAGTATTTGGTTACGTTATACACACAACATCTTAAGCAACTCTGAACCCCACTCCTAAAACCCTTATCCTCTAAACTGAACTGAAATCTCCAACATGCTTCCTGGGCCCTTCATATTTCAATCAAAGACCAGCTAAATTGCCCTCTAAGCTAGCTATCACATGGAATATTGGTTTTGAGCATTTACCCACACGTAGCTAAAGAAAAGAAATGCTTTGATGGGGCTGGTAAAATCAAAATTATCTTTGATTCTCCTTTCAATAAACTCATGTTGTCCCAAAACAATATCATTATCCCAGGGTCTGTGCTGCTTTTCCACAGCCCTGGTTGATTCATATCAAAAGGCTTGAATGGTACCCATTGCCTCTATGCTAAGCATATACCAGACTTGAATTTGTGTGACGTCGTGGTGTAATCCAGCTGACTCGTGGTGTCAGAAGCTCAGTGTGGTCAGGGTTCGAGCCCAGCCACGGTAGCGTCACAGCCAGGGTCGAGGTCTCGATTAGTTAACCTACTACTGAGATCCTAGCGACTGGCGCTAAATACACCATTTCACCTTCACCTTCACCTGTGTACTATTGTTATCAAAACAATAGGGCATTGTTTTCATTGATTCACGTTTTCACGTTTCCACACTGGAGTGCATACAAATGTCTACAGTAGTTAGCAGATTACTTCAATATCAGTGATTGAACCATCATGTACAACAGAGCAAAGTAGCTCAGGTTCTTCATGTAGAGAGTTTATTCTTCTTGAATCTTGATTTCCACTTGTAGTCCACAAACACAGCAAGTTATGCTGAAAAAATAGAAGTCATAAATTAAACAATTGTTTAAAAAGGATTAACAACAGGGTCTCCTCACACAGCACCTCCCCACCTAATAACTGGGGGCAGGGATAGGATGGCCGATGGGGTGCGGCAAAGGGCAATTATGGTCTAGAGTGATTAATTTCAAATGAAACTGAAAAATACGGCTGGTTTGGCGAGAAGGGGAAGACTCTCTGGCCTCTACCTAGTTTTTAAAGTCATGCATCAAAATTCAAACCCAACAACACCAACCAGCCCAGGCCCACGCTGCGTGGGCCACGCATACTCCAGGATTATTCACAGGGAAATACCTGATCGTCCCACGATCCAGACACAAACTGATCAGATTTCTTTAGTTGTCCATACTGACTTGGTCTCCATCTTACTTTTGAAACTTTCTGACCGATATACTTGACAATTAGCTTTTCTGCCCAGTCATCCTCAGGCACTGAAACATCCGCCATTTTTTGAAATGAAGAAATTTTCGTTTTACTTCATGTAAAATTGCAGCATGTCAGCCTCGTATGAGTTTCTGCATTTCAAAACGAGATCAAACGCACATGGTTTTGACAGGCCCTCGATGGATCAGGAACGAAATGTTTACACATTATCGTACCTACACACGCCTAACCACACCCATTTTTCGTTCCATCTGCCTCTTATTGATGCAGAGACAGACTTACAAACTAACAACAACACTTTACTGGAGCAAACTCGATGACGTTGACAAGCCAGCCCCCGCTATGTGTGGACCGTGTGGATAGAATCAATGAGGGAATGGTGATACAGAGAGATGACTCAAAATTCTGTGGACGACGTGGACGGCGTGGACCGACTTATGCAGAATGATTTTTTATATAATAGACAGCCCCCACTATGTGTGGACCGTGTGGATAGAATCAATGAGGGAATGGTGATACAGAGAGATGACTGAAAATTCTGTGGACGACGTGGACGGCGTGGACCGACTTATGCAGAATGATTTTTTACATAATAGACAGCCCCCACTATGTGTGGACCGTGTGGATAGAATCAATGATTGAATGGTGATACAGAGAGATGACTGAAAATTCTGTGGACGACGTGGACGGCGTGGACCGACTTATAGAGAATGATTTTTTATATAATAGACAGCCCCCACTATGTGTGGACCGTGTGGATAGAATCAGTGAGGGAATGGTGATACAGAGAGATGACTGAAAATTCTGTGGACGACGTGGACGGCGTGGACCGACTTATGCAGAATGATTTTTTATATAATAGACAGCCCCCACTATGTGTGGACCGTGTGGATAAAATCAATGAGGGAATGGTGATACAGAGAGATGACTGAAAATTCTGTGGACGACATGGACGGCGTGGACCAACTTATACAGAATGATTTTTAATTTAATAGACAGCCCCCACTATGCGTGGACCGTGTGGATAGAATCAATGAGGGAATGGTGATACAGAGAGATGACTGAAAATTCTGTGGACGACGTGGACGGCGTGGACCGACTTATAGAGAATGATTTTTTATATAATAGACAGCCCCCACTATGTGTGGACCGTGTGGATAGAATCAGTGAGGGAATGGTGATACAGAGAGATGACTGAAAATTCTGTGGACGACGTGGACGGCGTGGACAGACTTACAGAGAATGATTTTTATATAATAGACAGCACCCACTATGTGTGGACCGTGTGGATAGAATCAGTGAGGGAATGGTGATACAGAGAGATGACTGAAAATTCTGTGGACGACGTGGACGGCGTGGACCGACTTATAGAGAATGATTTTTATATAATAGACAGCACCCACTATGTGTGGACCGTGTGGATAGAATCAATGAGGGAATGGTGATACAGAGAGATGACTGAAAATTCTGTGGACGACGTGGACGGCGTGGACAGACCTATAGAGAATGATTTTTATATAATAGACAGCACCCACTATGTGTGGACCGTGTGGATAGAATCAATGAGGGAATGGTGATACAGAGAGATGATTGAAAATTCTGTGGACGACGTGGACGGCGTGGACAGACCTATAGAGAATGATTTTTATATAATAGACAGCACCCACTATGTGTGGACCGTGTGGATAGAATCAATGAGGGAATGGTGATACAAAGAGATGACTGAAAATTCTGTGGACGACGTGGACGGCGTGGACAGACTTGAAACGTTGAGAATTATGACTTTGTGTGCCATTATATTTGTCAACCAAGTTCAAACATTGGTTGCACTTGCCTAACAGGTACAAGACATTTTGTATTTCAGTACGTGGAGGAAACCTTTTTAGGTAATTTTTTTACTTTAAAATGCAAACAACAAGATTTTGTATTTTGATGGTCCTAGGGCTTTTCTATTTTTATTGACAACTAAAGATGGTGGCTGTGATTACTAGGAAAATCCAAAATCCTTTCATCCGAAAAGCTGTAAAAATAGCGTAATTTACAGCCAGGCTCTGAGATATAGAAGAAATATAACTGATAATGCTGAACTTGTATCCAAACTGCAAGAACTCAAATATAACCTAATTGGAAGGGGATATGACCCTAGAGCTATAGATACCCAATTTGAGAAAGTCAAAAGATTGTCACAAAACGACCTATTAAGAGTGAATACAGTTGATAAGAAAAAGAACTATACACGAAACCTCCCATTTGTTATACCTTTTGACAACAGAACGATACAGATTCAAAAAATTCTACGAAACAATTGGAATTTAATTGAGAATGATAACTCTTTAAAGGATATTTGGCCTCGCCCCCCATTTCTAGCACTAAAAAGGAACAAAAACATTGGGGATGTGATGACACGCGCAAAATTCACCTAAATGGTATGCATCTTAGTTTTAATAATTGACATAATGCAGCGCGCAACCCCTATTCCTATACACCTATATACCTATAAAGGATGAATATATACATATATACACACGCTCATATATAAATAAACAAATGGATACAAAATTGCTCAAAAAAGCCTCATACGCTGACATTGTTTCTGGACGCAGAGACAATGGGGCACCCATAAATAAAACAAGCATACTGATCTTAGCCCTGAAATGCTTTTATGGGGAATCAGCTGATGAGTCAGTACGAGGCTACAAAACACAACCACAAACATACAGCACCCAGTAATATATTATATGAATATAAAATCTAAAAAAGTTTACTCTATACCTATGAATACAGTGGTGGGCGCGGACGGCTTTTCTGAGGCGAAAAAGCGGGGGTTGGTACTACACCTTTATATTTTAGTTTTACGTGCACGTTAGTGCACTTTATTATTATTTCACACAAAAAATATAATGCCCGGGTGGGTTAGTCTGTCACAATTTCTCAAGGTAGAAACCAGTGGGAAAGTACCAGACCCTAAAAAATATATGAGTGTGCCCCTGCGTTTTTACAAACCCACCAACTTTTAAAAAAAGTATTGTTTTACATATTAGCTACCCATTTTTGTGATTTGAGGAGTGCATCTGCTACAAATTGTTAAGGAAATTGAATCGTTGATAGTATTACAGTTTAAAGTTCTTATTTTCCTTTTATACTACCCACCTATACGATCGAATGCCAGCTAATTATTTGTTTCAAAAACTTATTTTTGCTTTGAATATGAAAGTTATCCGTGTGTTTACGATTGCACCCGGCTGCAACAATAACTATTGTTTGACCCATTTAGGTGCAACACATAGCGTTTGTTTATCTGATTGCATGTTGCGTATCCGTGTGTTTGTCTCTCGTATCCAGGTGTTTCGTAGATAGTATTATAGTTTAAAGTTCTTATATTCCTTTTATACTACCCACCTATACGATCGAATATCAGCTGATTATTTGTTTCAAAAACTTAGTTTTGCTTTGAATATGAAAGTTATCCGTATGTTTAAGATTGCACCCGGCTGCAACAATAACTTTTGTTTGACCCATTTAGGTGCAACACATAGCGTCGGTTTATCTGATTGCATGTTGCGTATCCGTGTGTTTGTCTCTCGTATCCAGGTGTTTCGTAGATAGTATTATAGTTTAAAGTTCTTATTTTCCTTTTATACTACCCACCTATACGATCGAATATCAGGTGATTATTTGTTTCAAAAACTTAGTTTTGCTTTGAATATGAAAGTTATCCGTGTGTTTAAGATTGCACCCGGCTGCAACAATAACTTTTGTTTGACCCATTTAGGTGGAACACATAGCGTCGGTTTATCTGATTGCATGTTGCGTATCCGTGTGTTTGTCTCTCGTATCCAGGTGTTTCGTAGATAGTATTATAGTTTAAAGTTCTTATTTTCCTTTTATACTACCCACCTATACGATCGAATATCAGCTGATTATTTGTTTCAAAAACTTATTTTTGCTTTTGATATGAAAGTTATCTGTGTGTTTACGATTGCACCCGGCTTCAACAATAACTATTATTTGACCCATTTAGGTACAACACATAGCGTCGGTTTATCTGATTGCATGTTGCGTATCCGTGTGTTTGTCTCTCGTATCCAGGTGTTTCGTAGATAGTATTATAGTTTAAAGTTCTTATATTCCTTTTATACTACCCACCTATACGATCGAATATCAGCTGATTATTTGTTTCAAAAACTTATTTTTGCTTTTGATATGAAAGTTATCTGTGTGTTTACGATTGCACCCGGCTTCAACAATAACTTTTGTTTGACCCATTTAGGTACAACACATAGCGTCGGTTTATCTGATTGCATGTTGCGTATCCGTGTGTTTGTCTCTCGTATCCAGGTGTTTCGTAGATAGTATTATAGTTTAAAGTTCTTATATTCCTTTTATACTACCCACCTATACGATCGAATATCAGCTGATTATTTGTTTCAAAAACTTATTTTTGCTTTTGATATGAAAGTTATCTGTGTGTTTACGATTGCACCCGGCTTCAACAATAACTATTATTTGACCCATTTAGGTACAACACATAGCGTCGGTTTATCTGATTGCATGTTGCGTATCCGTGTGTTTGTCTCTCGTATCCAGGTGTTTCGTAGATAGTATTATAGTTTAAAGTTCTTATTTTCCTTTTATACTACCCACCTATTCGATCGAATGTCAGCTGATTATTTGTTTCAAAAACTTATTTTTGCTTTTGATATGAAAGTTATCTGTGTGTTTACGATTGCACCCGGCTTCAACAATAACTATTATTTGACCCATTTAGGTACAACACATAGCGTCGGTTTATCTGATTGCATGTTGCGTATCCGTGTGTTTGTCTCTCGTATCCAGGTGTTTCGTAGATAGTATTATAGTTTAAAGTTCTTATTTTCCTTTTATACTACCCACCTATTCGATCGAATGTCAGCTGATTATTTGTTTCAAAAACTTATTTTTGCTTTGAATATGAAAGTTATCCGTGTGTTTAAGATTGCACCCGGCTGCAACAATAACTTTTGTTTGACCCATTTAGGTGCAACACATAGCGTCGGTTTATCTGATTGCATGTTGCGTATCCGTGTGTTTGTCTCTCGAATCCAGGTGTTTCGTAGATAGTATTATAGTTTAAAGTTCTTATTTTCCTTTTATACTACCCACCTATTCGATCGAATGTCAGCTGATTATTTGTTTCAAAAACTTTATAGAAAAAAATAGGTTTGCAATCATATACAGTAACTCAATTAGAATATAATCCTCACCATCCTAGAAGTAGTTCTCGTTTATTCGAATTTGCAACCATCTTCTTTTTGTTACTTCTATTGCAACTTTTATATTTATCAGTTCCATGCAACTGTCAGCAAACCTTGAAAACACCCACGAATAGCTACATTCAAGGCAACCTGATAAACCGTCCCTTCGTTCTACCACGATATCAAGCAAATGTTTTTGTTGAAAATGAATGCAATCTTGAAACCCGCGCTTTGTGTTGTACCAAACAATAGTTATTGTAGCCCGGGTGCAATCGTAAACACACGGATAGCTTTCTTATTGAAGGCAAAAATAAGTTTTTGAAACAAATAATCAGCTTACATTCGATCGTATAGTTGGGCAGTATAAAAGTAGAATGAGAACTTTAAACTATAATACTATTAACGTAGCACCTTGATGCAAGAGACAAACACACGGATACGCAACATGCAATCAGATAAACCGACGCTATGTGTTCCACCTAAATGGGTCAAACAAAAGTTATTGTTGCAGCCGGGTGCAATCTTAAACACACGGATAACTTTCATATTCAAAGCAAAAATAAGTTTTTGAAACAAATAATCAGCTGATATTCGATCGTATAGGTGGGTAGTATAAAAGGAAAATAAGAACTTTAAACTATAATACTATCTACGAAACACCTGGATACGAGAGACAAACACACGGATACGCAACATGCAATCAGATAAACCGACGCTATGTGTTCCACCTAAATGGGTCAAACAAAAGTTATTGTTGCAGCCGGGTGCAATCTTAAACACACGGATAACTTTCATATTCAAAGCAAAACTAAGTTTTTGAAACAAATAATCAGCTGATATTTGATCGTATAGGTGGGTAGTATAAAAGGAAAATAAGATCTTTAAACTATAATACTATCTACGAAACACCTGGATACTAGAGACAAACACACGGATACGCAACATGCAATCAGATAAACCGACGCTATGTGTTCCACCTAAATGGGTCAAACAAAAGTTATTGTTGCAGCCGGGTGCAATCTTAAACACACGGATAACTTTCATATTCAAAGCAAAAATAAGTTTTTAATACTACCAACGATTCAATTTCCTTAACAATCTGTAGCAGATGGACTCCTCAAATCACAAAAATGGGTAGCTAAATATGTATAACAATACTTTTTTTAAAGGTTGGTGGGTTTGTAAAAACGCAGGGGCACACTCATATATTTTTTAGGGTCTGGTACCTTCCCCCTGGTTTCTACCTTGAGAAATTGTGACAGACTAACCCACCCGAGCATTATAACACGAGCCCTAGTAATCACAGTCACCATCTTTAGTTGTCAATAAAAATAGAAAAGCCCTAGGACCATCAAAATACAAAATCTTGTTGTTTGCATTTTAAAGTAAAAAAATTACCTAAAAAGGTTTCCTCCACGTACTGAAATACAAAATGTCTTGTACCTGTTAGGCAAGTGCAACCAATGTTTGAACTTGGTTGACAAATATAATGGCACACAAAGTCATAATTCTCAACGTTTCAAGTCTGTCCACGCCGTCCACGTCGTCCACAGAATTTTCAGTCATCTCTGTATCACCATTCCCTCACTGATTCTATCCACACGGTCAACACATAGTGGGGGCTGTCTATTATATAAAAAATAATTCTCTATAAGTCGGTCCACGCCGTCCACGTCGTCCACAGAATTTTCAGTCATCTCTCTGTATCACCATTCCCTCATTGATTCTATCCACATGGTCCACACATAGTGGTAGCTGTCTATTATATAAAAAATCATTCTCTATTAGTCTGTCCACGCCGTCCACGTCGTCCACAGAATTTTCAGTCATCTCTCTGTATCACCATTCCCTCATTGATTCTATCCACACGGTCCACACATAGTGGGTGCTGTCTATTATATAAAAATCATTCTGTATAAGTCGGTCCACGCCGTCCACGTCGTCCACAGAATTTTCAGTCATCTCTCTATATCACCATTCCCTCATTGATTCTATCCACACGGTCCACGCATAGTGGGGGCTGTCTATTATAAAAAAAATCATTCTCTGTAAGTCTGTCCACGCCGTCCACGTCGTCCACAGAATTTTCAGTCATCTCTCTGTATCACCATTCCCTCATTGATTCTATCCACATGGTCCACACATAGTGGGTGCTGTCTATTATATAAAAATCATTCCTATAAGTCTGTCCACGCCGTCCACGTCGTCCACAGAATAGACTCACTACACGAGTCTCTAGTTTACGCTCCCTTATTTTGATTTGTCACTCCAACAGAGACTCATGTCCTTACAGCTCTGGAACTGGCAAAAAGAGTTGCCTCGTTTTCATTTTACCGGTATGTGGAAAAGTCGGAATGCTACCGACCAGGGACTCTTAAGGCTCTCTTGCCTTTATTCGAGAATTAATTCCAATTTTATTTCAAATTCTGTTGTAAAATTTCATAGCGAATCTAATGATGTTTTCGGCTTGTTTCTATCTGTTTTACAAGACTCACAACTTGTCTTTAAGTCTGCCGACACTTCGGCTCAGGACTCTGATGGGCCTAAATTCGGTGAAACTAAAGTGGGTCGAAAAACAATGTTACTTTGAGCAAAACTCGATTTCTTTTACCTTGATGCCAGAATAAAAGCTTTTCTGACTCCCAAAATATTTTACTGTTACCAGCTTGGCCAAAAGTCACTGAAATCGGGTCGGTTGGGTCTTGATTTCGGCCGCAGCAACTTAACATTTTCCAGACCGGTCCGAGCAATCCAGACTACGGCCTCACTCTGGAGTTTCAGGATTTAAAGGCATTTGATTGGTTCAAAAAACAATACCTATTGTTTTTGAGGCAAATGCTGCAATCTGATTGGGACGCCAATTTTTTGGCGCGGCTTGCCAGTTTCAGAGCTGTAAGGACATAAGTCCCACACTGAGCGATTTTGAAAAACAACAACAACAACATCGAGCGAAGTAGTGGGACTTATGGAGTGAGTCTATAAGAATGGAGCAGCTAAATCAAATCCTTCCTCAGCTGGAAAAAGCTGCAAGTATCATGATGGTAAGTAAGCAATGTTAAGACAAAACAAAACCTACAAAGTTTTTGCGGACACGGACACATGGCCTAGGCACCTAACAGTCCTATATGGTATGTAGATATTGAATCCCGTACCTTTTTAGAAAATTTCGTTTTTTTTATCCTAGACACCATCGTTGGCAGTATCACCAGATGAAAGACACGCAGCAGAAAATATATTTTTGCAATTTAGAAGATCAAAACATCCTTATAACGTTTGCAAACAAATTTTGGGTAAGAAGTTTTAAAATAAAACCATCAGGAAAAGTTTTCTTATACTTTTGTTTTGGATGCATTCTTCCGTTGTATTAGATTAAGTATATAGTTGTTCTGTTCAAGATGTGTGGATAACTAAGGGCCTGTTTACATGAGACGGGATATCCTGCCTGCCTAGCCGGGATGATTCTCAGCTTGCATTTACATGGGAAATACCTGCCAGGACGAGATCACTGGCTTTGGCGCTAGCTTTAGCTTTGAGAATTTTTGGCAGATTCCCAGTTAGGCATGATATCCCGTCTCATGTAAACAGGCCCTAAGGTGCTGGGTGCTATGTGCTGTGTTGTACAATGGTCTAATCTAAATAGCTTGTGATTGTGGTGTCCATAATAGCTCAAGCACAACAGAACATGGTGTTGGCGTCTGGTCAATTTGCCCAACCACCATTTGGCCCAACTCCCTTTTTGCCCAAGATGGTCTTTTTGCCCAGCAATCCTTGTTGTTTTGCCCAACTGCCTTACTCGCTAATTACAGTACTGCCTCACTCTGTGCTATTTACACTCCCATTCCAAAGATCTTCAGTATATAGTGCGTGGAATGCAGCCTGGCTGTATCATTAACAATTTTGATTAATTTTTCAAAAAAACTTTAATTCTTCTTGTAACAAAACTTTTTATATCCATCCACAGAGACAAGCAAGAATGACTATGTGCTCTTTGAAGCAGCATCAACCCTGAAGGAAGCAGTTGTCAGAGAGTGGAGTCTACTTGAGAAATCGGCTATCGATGGCTTATGCTCATTTCTTCTCACTTATGTCACACAGCACAAAAAGTATGTTATATATTTTATTGAATCCTCTTGATAAAGAAAGATTATATAGCTGCATATCACTGCTGAGCCTTGGAGGTGCTGTGACTTGTTGTGTCAGGAGCTCAGTGTGTTCAGGGTTTTAGCCCAGCAACAGTAGCCTCACAGCCAGGGTCAAAGTCTCAATAATTTAACCTACTACTGAGATTGTAGCAACTGAGGCTGAAACACCATTTCACCTTGTATGGCATATATGGCATATAGGGCAACTACGTAATGCTTGCAGAGGGTTTGTTTTTTCCAAGCAAATATCTCTCAACAAACTTTTGAAATTGGCTTGATTGCCATTGTCAAAAGTTCCAAGATTTCCTTTTCTAGCGTGCAGGCCCAAATGTATTTTCAGAGGGGCCCTTTTATTTTCTAATGTTGTTAGCAAACTGCTGGCAAACCATTTGCAGCTATGTAATATGTGTTTTCAGTTTGGAATTTATCGCTTAATAGATAAATGTATCTAAGATAATTTTTCCTAATCTTCTTGATTTTAGCCTTCAAAAGTTTGTTCGAGAGCAGATACTGCAAGTGGCTGCAATAATTTTCAAGAGAGGAACTTTGGATAAATCAAAACAAGGATGTGGTGATCTTCTTAAGAGCATTGCACAGCTTCTTCATGAAGGAGACCCTGACATGGTATGTGCCTCTAGAAGTAGTTTTGAGGGAAAATGTTAAGAATTTGATAAGACAATACCAGATCTTGCAGGTCTTGAGTCTTCAATCCTGTAATTTGAATTACATATGTACTATATTATCTATTTGAATTATTCTAGATTTTTTTATAAGGTAGTCCTTTATAAGGAAGGTAGTACTTGGACAGGCAAACAATTACTGAAGTTCTAGAGCTGGATCAGAGACTGTTAAGGAATGTGAAAAATTACATATTTGAATTCTAACATTTTGTTTGATATATTTCAACCACAATAAGTGATGATAAGTATACAGGGGTTTACAGTAACTAAAATTAAGTCTAGTAGGGTATATATTCTGACCCCAGTGCACCCATTTCGATTTTAAAGAAACAACATTAAGGAATTGCTAAGGAAGTTCCAGTACTGGTGCTTAGCCAAACTTCCTTATAAAAAAATGCCTACATGTTAAAAAGTCCATACAGTCCTGTACTTTCATTAATGATCGGTCTTCAAAGTCATTATATTTATAGTTTTTCTGTATTTTGCAGCAGCTGATTTGTTGTTCTATAATGAAAGCCTTGTTGACTGAATACTCAAGTACGTCACAATCAGCGAATCTTGGTCTGAGTCTTGAATATCATGCTGAGTGTAAAACTACATTCGAGGTAAAGATAACATTCAGTTTTAAAATTAATTCATTTTGTCTCTCAGTTCATCACTGTTATAATTTCTTTTACCTGCATTGCAATATGTACACATTGCACAACAAAGATAGCGCAAATACATACATAAAGTTAGCTTTTCAGCCTGTAGTTTCATATTGTGTTTTTATTAAAATGCATGTTTGGAAATTTTTAAGCTCTGAATAATACAGTTAAAGTTTAAGCCTTGCAGACTTAAGCTTCACGAAGTTCAAGTGTCAAATCTTTATTGTGTCGTATTTTGGTCCCCCGATTCCATTTTTGATAGACTTGAAAGACTTTTATTTTAACTCTCATTTTCTCTTGCTGAATAAAATCCTGAAGCAAAACAGGTCACGAAAAACAACGTACATAATAGGGTTGTTTACCAATATCTCTTTGGTTATTTTTAGTTGGGGTAAAGTACCCAGAAGTGGAAATAGAAATGCTGACTCGGCCAGTGGCATGTCTAGGGTCATCCCCTTCGATGCATTTCTGGTATGGAGAATAACAAAGAAAGATTAGCATAGGACAAAGGCTATGCAATTCAATGCGGACCCCTTTTGTCTTTAATCTATTTATCCTCCTTTAGTTCCTAGAACTTTGTAGAAAGATAGAAAGAATAGGCATTGAATTTGTTTTCTCGAAAATGTCGTCTTGCATGCTCAACATCATCGTACCCTTGTACGAGATGACTTCATTTTTTCAAACCTCTTTTGGTCATTACGATTTGAATCGATATACCAAAAACCTCTCAATTCAGACCTGTTAATTAATGCTATACTCGGATTCCACGGGAAAGTATTTCCTGTTATTAATGAGCTAAGCAACTAAGCAAGCACGTTGTCTCAATTTGTGCATGCAGAGTGGCTCAGTAATCTTGCGTGAAGACTCAACTGATGTTTGCCTTCAATTAAGCAGCTGAGTTGAGTTGAATCACAAGTTGAGTCTGGTCGCAGACGGATTTAGGCAACCATACAGCGCCTAACGAAACAACATAGTTTTTCGGAGGAAGGAGAAAATGTCGTGATTATGAGTTTCTGTTGATTACAACCTCCCAAACGTATGAGAATGTTTTTGACACCCAAACCTCTAAACGTTTCTTAATAATGCTTTTTGCGTCTTGGTATTAGTTATTAACTACTTCGTTCTTGCACAACAGAATAGGACGCTTTCCAATTAGTGCAAAAATGATATGAAAATACTTTGCAGTACTTGCTTAGAACGTTGTCGTTTTGTTTGGAACACCTAGTTGAGAACTTTTCTCATTTTTCTGTCTGTCATTGCAACTAGGACCAGAGCCAGAGTCTGATGATGGTTGAGGTTCGATGCGCGAGGCTTTTTGGGACGAGGTAGGGGTGGACCTCAACCAAGTCCTCGAAAACAGCGTGGAACAGACCACAATGATTATAATCTTCTTTGAACATTAAAATTTTCCTTCCAATTCGATCAAATGAAATAAACTTATCATTCTCACTATTTCAGAATGAAAATCTCTTATCGATCCTGTTATTGGCTGTTGAAATTCTTCAAAGATATGCAGAAAGTGAATCTAACGATTTCTCAAGAAGTG
The DNA here is from genome assembly GCA_014526335.1 of Chrysaora quinquecirrha. Lineage (NCBI taxonomy): Eukaryota > Metazoa > Cnidaria > Scyphozoa > Semaeostomeae > Pelagiidae > Chrysaora > Chrysaora quinquecirrha. Next base: position 1,347,045 of record JACTAT010000026.1, read on the forward strand.
AAACTGCTGTTTGTATTCGATATCTTTCTCTGACAGAACAAGTCTTGAACTGGAATTTCTTATCTGGAAATCATATCCTTTCACCACTTTTTACGAGACACAAATTGCTCTCAAACATATTGTCCAATTTTATCGTAAAAATCCTTTTGCCATTCTGAAAATCCTTGAAAATACCTTGCAAAAATTTTCTGCCGAAAGTGTTGGAACGCCTGTGCTAAAATTCTCTTTCACTGCCTGCTATTGCTTCACCTTCCCCCTCCTCCCCCTTAAACAATGTTGATTAACGCTACAATTTGCAGCTAATTCTGGCCTCGCGCGATTACTAAGAGAATCATCCATAGTCTCAACATTGTTTGAGGGGGAGGGGAGGGCTTAAGCTCGTGAATATGCCAGATTTACCGAAAATTTCAGTGATTCACCCGAAAAATCTTGGGCTTTCCAACTACATTTGGCAGCCATTGTAGAAGGAAAATAATTTCACCCTCGATTTGTCTACTAGAATTTTGATTTGGCTATCTGAGGCCTTCTTGATGATATGGTTTAATCGAGTGTTAAAGTGCTGTAACTACTGTTTCCTTACCAGTTGATTTCACCTTATCCTCGAAGCATTAAAAGGACTTTAAATCATATGTCCCTTCTAGAGTAAACCGTTCTCCTTAACGCAAACTCAACTTTCCAGCTTTTACGATTGTCCAATGAAACTGCAAAAATCAACTTATTCAGACCACCGAAATTTTGGAAAGCGACTGTAATGGATCCCAATTTCATCAGCCTCTTCTTCAAAGTGAGTCACCTATTGCCGAATTCTAAAATTTTTTCAACTACCACTTTTAAAAGCTTTGAGTATACTTGCAACATTTGCTCGTTTTAAGCAGTTGCAATCTTTATCTTTGAAATTGTTACAATCTCTGATCTTATAGCATGTCATTTTTAGTTATACAAAAGATGCATAAGCCACGAAGAATTAACACACCATTGTCTACAGTGTCTTATTCAATTGGCGTCTTTAACTGGACCGGTGTTCCAAAATCATCAAATGAAAATCGAATATCTTAGTCATTTGCTCAATGGATTTATACAACTCATGAGTAGGTTTGTACGCTTTCCAGACTTTTGTTTATAACAATCTAACTAACTAACTTATTAACTAACTAACTAACTTACTAACTAACTAACTAACTAACTAACTAACTGACTAACTAACTAACTAACTAATTAGCTAACTAAGTAAATAACTAACTAATAAGCTAGCTAGCTATCTAAGTAACTAACTGTCTGATTGACTAAGTGACTAACTAAATCACTAACTAACTTAATAACTTACTCACTAAACCAACTAATTAATTAACTATTTAATTATCTAACTAACTAACTAACTGACTGACTAACTAACTAGCAAACTAACTAACTAGCTAATGAGCTAAGCTAGCTAACTAACTAATGAACTAACTAGCTAATTGACTAACTGACAAACTGATTAACTAAATAAAGATCCAGCTGACTAACTAATTAACTAACAAACCAACTAATCTGGTTTACCACCTAAGTAACTAGATAACTATCTGGTATACTTAGTTAACTAACTATCTATTAATAAATGCTGATTGGTTTTATGGACCTAGATATACGAAGCATTTCCACATTACATTGTTTGAAATGATGATATTTTTTATTCAGAAATCATTGGACATCACTTGAAGCATTTGGAGCAGCGAGTATCGTATCTCGAATCGTCAATGTGTTTACAATCTCCGTCATCGCATCATTATCAGCAGATATCTTGAAACCATTCCTTGAAACATTGGCTACATTGTCCTGCTCTTTCCAAGATCTTATACTCAAAACAGATGAGGTAAAAAGTAAAATTAAATGTTGTTTTCCTCCATTCTGCCTTCTTGTGCAGTAGTTATTCGATTATCCGGCCTATTCGGCAGTTTTAAAACAATCATCTGAGATTGACTATTTCTGTTTTTTTTCTTAGCTTGATACAGAGAGCAAACAGTTCGAGGAAGCAGTAGATCTGTTATTTGATGCATGGGTTATTCTAATTACAAATAGTTCCTCATTTCCTGCTGGATGTTTCATGGCCTATGTTGTTCAAATATTCAATTCTTACATCAAAACACACCTTGCGATGCCTGATGGGATACGAAGAGATAGCCCTAGTGAAAACGAGGCAAGTATGATCCAAGTTCTTTATTCTTGAACATCCAAAATCCAGGGCCTATAAGATGATTGAGATCTTGCATCCATTAGAAAGTCTTGAATCTACAGAGCCGAGCTTCATTCTAAAATAATCATCGATCCGTTATCTCTGTACAAATATACAGAGTCGTTGTTTGTAATTTGGCTATTGAATTGAATTGCTGGACGCCAAAATAAACAGTCGTCGTCTGAGCAAATGTGTCGTAGTGGGAGGAAAGTTCATTTGTTTTGGGGTCTAGCAATTCAATTAAATAGCCAAATTACAAATGACTTGTGTATTGAGTCTAGCTTTTTTATGCATTTGTATTCCTTTTTACAGCTCGATGAAATAGATAATGATGTAGTAGAAGATGACAGAATAGCATACGCTGATGAATTAAGTAACATTGGTTGCATCTCAAGACTTGCGCTGCCGCATGTTATTCCTGTTCTAGCGAATTTAATTGAAGCAAGAACCAATTCATTCGTTCAATACATCAACAATTTTCACGCTGGAAGCACTGGTTAGAACAATTTTCATTTTATAATTGTAATTAATGGTGTCCAAGACGCAAATTAAAAAATAAACAACGATAAATTGCGGGTGGGTCCTCTTACAGACTGTAGTATGAAGTATTTGTGAGTTAATGTTTTGAATTTGATGTTGAAGCTTCGTTATCTTTAACCGTCGAATTTTTATCATCGCAGCTCAATCCGCTGACCCCCTATATGAAGATATCCACTGGCTGTTGCTCATAGCAACGAATGTTATCACAACAGAAGCCACAGACGAGACAGCCTCGATTCCACAAGAGATAATACAGTATCAAATGCATGTAGAGGAGACTTGCAGCGTCGATATCGCCTCTAGTGTTGATTTTTTAATTGGTCTTGGGCAGAATGGCTCGGAAGATAACGGTATGTTGAACAAGCTTTACTGCTCTCGCTTTTGCTTCATACTGACTTGATTAGCTTCACTTAAACCAGGTTGAATATCCACCAATCAGATCAAATCCGTTTGTAAGATTGATCAATCAGAACGCAACATTCGTTTAACTAGTTTGATTCAAAGTGTAACTACGTTCCGACAACTTCATCAACTCGCTTTTTTGCCTGCCTGCTTTCTTGCTTGCTCTTTTGATTGCTTGCTTGCATTTGGGCTTTATTGCTTGGTTGCTTGCTGTGTTGCATGCTTGCTGTGTTGTTTTCTTGCTGTCTTGACTGCTTGCTTGCCTTTATGCTTGATTGCTTGCTTGCTTGCTTGCTTACTTGTTTGCTTGGTTGCTTGCTATGTTGCTTTCTTGCTTGCTTGCTTGCTTTCTTACTTGCTTTCCTGCTCTCTTAATTGCTTGCTTGCCTTTGGGCTTTATTGCTTGCTCGCTTGCTCGCTTGCTCTTAGCGACACTTTCCTCTTTTATTACTGAACCTGCTTTCAATATTTGAAATACTGGGGTGCTTTGGGTCGGTTGTCCTCTTGCGAAGATCATACCATTTTATTTTACGTAGCGCGTGTAATCTTTTTGAGAATGGTTATTAGTAAAAAGCTAATATTCATGAAGTTTCTGTCCCTTGTTTAGGGAGCAGGTCTATATCGATCCGTGCTTAAGAGTGAAGCACAGTTCTTTAATGTCATGTCACATGTAAGCAGTAAGTTCATGATAAAACAAGTTCAAAGTTGTTTTTTTTTTCAGTTGACAAATTCATCGTTCTTATAACAAGAATCTTCAATCTATCCAACCTGATGAACCAAGCATTGAAAAATAACTTATCTCTCATCATCAGTCCTGAAGTTGCAAGTGATTTGTTATGGTTCCTCAAATGTTGGACATCATCCTATTTATTCATAAAAGAAAAAGATGACACCAAATTACCCATGAGTTTCAAAAGTGCTTTTTCTGAGTCTTCAGCTTGTGGCAAACAAATTGCCGGATTGATCTTAGATGTTGTTGAAACTCATTTGATGTTTTTGTCTGCTGAACAAGCCGTTGCTGATGATGCTGTACGGCTTTTGCTGAAATTTGTGCATTCTTATACCAGGTATGAGTTAAGGTTTATTTTCAATAACCTCTTCTCTTTCTAAATTTGCAGCGAGCTTTTGGGCTAGTTAGTCATCCTCAGGCGAAGTTGAAGTTTTTTCTTCCCCTTCAATTATTTGTCACTTTGTAAGTTCATCCCAACCTCGTCACCAGGCCCCAAATCAAATTCCTTCGAATCTCAACCGTCAAATCTTTTTTGGCCCTGGTACCGGCCGCAAAATCTGGGTCAAATTTGCCATTATATTGGCAACTTTGGCCTAGGCATCAAAACAAGATGTAGATTCCGAAAGCAGATGATCTAAGCAAGTATATGCAAAGAATTTCATTGATAACTGTCAGGAAAGGCACATTATCGTACGTAGTATCATTGTTTGGTTTTTATGCATGTTTTTTTCATAGTTTTCGGCCTATTATGGTGTGATACTTTGATGTTACTGTGACTTCGCCAAATATTTTGTACTTTTTGAACAGCCAATGAAATTGCGAATAGACAAGGCCGATATGCCAGGGTCGAGTATGGACAGCGAAGTTTCACGTAGAGGCCTATGCATCCGGGGACGAGGTTCAGTTCATCCAGTCATCCAGTGATTATTCTCTTTGCGTGTATGTCTGCATGCCATCAAAGAACTTCTAGCATGTTTCTTGATGGCAAATTTATTAGCAAACTGCAGCTTTGCGTTTTCCTGGTGATTGATGATGTGAATGGTCATTACAACTAGATGTTCGTGGAGCAAAGTAATGGCAAGGCAGCTAGTGACAATAGCGCTTATATTAGAGAACACAAAGTGATAGTCGACGGATTCCACGCCTGCCTTGCATCACGAGTATCTCACGAGCGCGTATCACTTCTTCTCCGAAACTTCTTTCTAATACGATTTTACAAGGTGTATAATAATAACTCTTCTTTCTCAGGATTGCAGTTGCATTAGAATTCTCTCATTTGTGGCGATTAGCCGAACAACAATCAAAATCGTCTTCATCATTACGTAATCTACCAGCATCAGCTCAAAGGCATCTCGTTCATGCATTAATGAAAGTTGCATCGCATATTAAACAACTTGATTTACGTGAAAAATTCTTACATCAGGTATTTGTGTGTTGATCTGCTTGTCTGACTCTGTCCTTCCACCTTTTTATCGTCCATTTCTGCATTATTCCTACCTTACAGTAAAAGATCTATTGAGCTTTATTCGTTTATAGCAATAATCGAAATCAGCTCCCCCCATTCAATTGCATCCCCAGATTTTAAGCAATTAATCCTGCTGTAATCAGCAGACAAGTGAAATCAAAATTAAGTGATACTATTTTGATGTTTTAATATTACATCTTTTACTTGCGGTGTCAATTTTACGGTCAAAACTACCTTGTTTCGAAGAAAAGGACTGGCAACAGGCTGTCCACCAGATCCAAGATGCTTGTGTCGAAGAAAGTCGATAAACAATAAATTTGAGACACAGATGAAACACAGGAAAAGAAACAGTTAAATGTCCTTAAAACTACCTTGTCTAGCATTTTAATATTTTAACAGCATTCTTCACTGCGCAAGCCATAGCATTTTCTTGGTTTTAGGCCCTGACCAAACAATGTTTGTCAAACATTTGAAATTTGTCTCCCAAGCAGAATTTGAATTGGCAACGTTCTAAAGTTCTGAAACATTGCTCCTTAAACATTTTTGCTTGTCACAAGAGAAAATGATTTTGAAGTTTTTCGTAAATATTTCTAAGCCATTCTGCTTACTGAGTAATGTTTCTAGGTTGGCCAAATAGCCAAACATTGTTTTTAAAGCAAATCCTTACAACGTCTCATTATTCATCCAGGGCCTTAACCTACTTTTTACATTTCCTATCTCTAATGTTTGACCAAAAATACTTGACCGTTTTGCCATGGCCTAAAATTTGTTATTTGTCAGTTTATAGGCCCATTTCAAGCATCATACAACAGCATCGTAAAGCATTCTGACTTCGATAAAATCTACCAGAACGAGCCAGTGAGACAACAGCTAATATCACTGATTGAAACAATGCGTGGCATCACACTTGCAACTGACAGCAGCAATGTTGATATCATATACCAATTTATTTCACCTTATCTGCAAGATGTTCTTATTCTGCTACAAAAGTATGCCAACTGCCCTGAGATTGTTGAGTTAATTATCGAGTTCTTTGTTGATGTTGTTCAAACGGAAATTGTTTACTTAAATAAGGTCAGTCGTTTTTCTTTAGTTCTATTGGTTATCTCGCTGTATCACATGAGGGTAGCGTAGAAAAAAGCACAATACATCCCTACCAATAGCTATGTACAGTTAGGGCGTATTTTTTTTAGGTAACCTCCTGATTTTGGCAGATCTTCCAAAATCTGTAAACGATAGACTTAGCAAGAAAAGTTTCCTCAACCAAAAGAAAATGCTGCCGAAAACGGTAGGCTGATCGGAATGAACTCGAACTAAACCATTCATTTTGTAGCGCGAGCGAGATTCCTTTCGATGTCTGCGAAACCTTGCGCAAAGGTTTTGGAGGCCTGCGAAATCTGCCGTTTTCAGAAGACTATACCAAAAAAATACGTTTAAATGTCTGCCGAAAACAGAATGTGACGTGGTACGCACGCGGTCAGGCGCTTACCACATCAACACATATAGATATTGGGTCTGAATTCCGCCAGCCGCCTCGTTCTCAAATGCCAGACGCGTTTCGCTGTTATTGAAGTTCAGCAATAACAAGTGTGAAAAGCAGCAGTCAGCTCAGCTCTGGTGCTCTTGTTTGTAATTAGAACGTCTGCTTCTCACGCTAAAATAAAGCTTCAACTCTGTTTCTCTGTTTCTCAGTAAAGTTTGTTCGTTAATCCTGGATTGATCTGGGTCGTTGTTTTACTTTTGCTCTTTTACTCATTTTGCAGAGTCTAGAAAAGCGTTCAACCTCCCTCCAAACAAAAATACCCCTAGCTGAAAACCTTCCTCGCTAAACAATGAAAAATAGGCGTGTTTTAGGTGTGGCATCAGATTTTCTTTTGCTCTAACTGACCTTCCTCCGGTCTATGACCGTGTGACCGTAAATTTTTCTTGGCTCTGTCATTTTGCTGTTTCACGCGAGCCACCTGGTGTAAAAAACAATACATATCAACGAGTGAAGTTTTGGCCTAAGACTATACCGAAACGCATGCGGTTAGGCGCAGCACCAATTTGTATTTGCCCTATTAGTGTGTGCCCTGTGGACCCAATTCTCAAATGCCAGACGCATTTCAGTCTTATTGTAGCACAATTCTTCTCTGCTTTGAGAGCTCTCTTTTCAGTTAAGACAACTGAAACTCTTGAAGTCAGTGAAATTTGTTTGTTAATCCTTGAGAGGTTTGTTTTTTTTAGGAGAAATCCAATGCACTTTGTGGTTTTTGTGTCCAGTTGATAAGCAACTATTCCAAATATAATCTCGGTAAGCCTACCATCTTTTATTTGCCTACCATCTCATGGTAAGTATTAATTGTCAATTTTTCCCCTTCGAACAGAAGCATTGAAATCCGAGAGTCAAATAGTAACGCATGCGCGATAAAGTTTTATCCACAATTGCCTGAATTACTCGAAGAAATTCTGTTAGTATAAGGACAGTTTCTTTACACAATTGATTCAGTGTGTGAGTTGGAAGCTGGTGGGATATCCAAGCGTAAGTATATGCTCTGGCGGCCGGATAGTCCCTCCCCTAGGCTGGCCGAAGATTCACGGGAGAATAGCGATTTCCTGTAATGGGAACCACCGTAAGATGCGGCGCCTCAGCCACATTGTCTCAGCATCTCCAGCACTGAGCAATGTTTTTGCTTTTCACGCCATTTTGATTTACTACAACCATCATTATCAACATCATCATCGTCATCATCATCATCCTTAATATATTTTATGTAATGTTAATTTTTTCTAGGTCGTCTACGTTCTTTAAAAACAGGAGAAGACGAATCATATAACGAAATTTTATTATTAATTCGTTTGATGACTCATATTTTATCAAAAGACTATCTTGATTTTTCTGGAGGTTTGTTGATTTATTCTTTATTATAAATTTCACTCTCCTTTAGTTGTCATTTCATCCAGATATCATTGATATCTGTCAGACACAATGTTCAATTTGTTGAAAATTGGCTCAGAAATCACACTCGAAAGTCAGACTTGTTGCATCAATTAACACAGGAAAAATAACAACGTTTAAAGATTGTGGGAATACTTAGATGATCAAAACTCATACTTAAGTTAGAGCCACTAAAGTTAGAGGCTGGCTGAAAGACTGAATTTTTTCTTTAATTTTAGCCAATTTGAGCCTACTTTAGGGTTAGGTGAAATTTGAGCCTGGCTATCACTCCTGATTTATTCTTAAAATTTAGCAGTTTTAAGGCTCGATTCTTTGATAAACTATTATTATAACAAAGTGTCTGTGGGTTGTCCTCTAAGATGTTTGTTATTATTTGCATTTTAGATACAGAATACAGTGTTGAAGGTGCAGTAATTCTGAATGCAGTTGAGGCTGTTTTCCATGGTCTTTATATCATCATACCATTAATGACTGCTGAACTACTAAAAGTATGTTTTTATTTGTTTCTTTATATATTCTCAGCGTTGTGGTCTAAACTAGCTGGCTCGTGGTGTCAAGAGTTCTCAAAGATCGAGGTTCGAGCTCCAGCTACGATAGCGTCATAGCCATCGATGTTTCGTCAGCTCGTCTACTAACGAGGTCCTAGCGACTGGTGCTAAATACGCTATTTCACTTTCACCTAATAACCGTCTAACAATCTTAACGGGAACAATTAATAATGTGAATATGACAGGATATATTATGCATTTCGTATGGCAGTCTTCAGAGTGTGAAACGCCCTTTCACTATCTTGTGGTGTAATCCAGCTAATCCATTGTGGTGTAACCCAGCTGACTTGTGGTGTCAGAAGCTCAGTGTGGTCAGGGTTCGAGCCCAGCAACGGTAACGTCACGGCCAGCACCTTCACCCATCTGCAGGCGTTTTCGTCTGACGCTCTTCAGAATATGAAAATCACCCCCTTTTGAAAACTACTTCAAACACACTGACACACTTCAGACATCTGACATCTGACTGACTGACATCCGAGACACTTCAAACCATCAAGCAGAAAATAACTAAAAAAACCAACCACTAAAAGAATAGTATCTTTTGTGGCTTAGAGTATGATTTTTTCTAGCACTCAGAATTATATCCATGTTTTGCCCCTTTTTAAATTTAAAACATCTTCGTCCTTGCTAACTTATTCAAACTTCTGATTTTCTTATGTTTCAGTTTCCGAAACTAAGTTTGGAATATTTCAAACTTGTGACGTTTGTCTGTGAATGTTATCCTGAAAAGATTGAAAACCTGCCACAAGATTTGTTCACAACATTAACCTCATCGCTCGAAATGGCTTTGTTGCAGTATCCTTTTGCAAATATATATATTTTTCATGAGTGGCTACTAGGATAGATGTTTCCACAAGTAGAATACCACAATAGATGGGATTCAAACCCGGGCTGCATGAGCAGAGCTAAGGAGGATTTCGCTGAGCTTAAGAACCAATTAAAATCATTGAGTAACTGTAAGTCATACAGTGCAACGCTTTCCTTTCGTTTGGCCATGTCAAGCCTTTTCGTATTTTACACATTTATATATATTTTTCATCCATTGCAAACACCAGGATAGATTTTTCCACATGTAGCATACCACAATGGACGGGATTCAAACTTTGGCTGCATGATTAGAGAGCTAACGAAAATTCCACTGAGCTTGAGATTTCCTTGAAATCACCGAGAAACTCTTTAAGTCATACAGCCCAAGGCTTTCCTTGAGATGACTGGTTTCGCGTCATACTGTACCATTTACTCGGTTGGTCGTTTCACGAACCAATATTTTGCCATGTTTGCCTTTTTTATAACTTGAAAGATCGACAAACATTGATTCCTTAAATTGTATTCAGTTATGGATCTGATGTAGCAAAGAATTCTTTAGAGGCATTGGCCTCGATATCATCTCACTGTTTTAAAAATAAAGGGAAACAGAGCCCCGTTCCGGTGCAGGTTGACCAGGCATTGAAACACTTCTTGAAGGTCTGGTATACTTATATTTTATGTATCAATCAGTAGTCCAGAAAAGTGGACAAAATATTTTCTATTGTTCTAATGGACTCCTCCGGTAATGACTCTAACATCTGTCATACAGTTGTTAATACAAGCTATTAATACAATTGTGCCTCTCTCAACCCAGGTATATAAATGGGAACCTGGTCGGTAGTTATGAGCACCGTGTGTGGCTGCACTCTGCTATTTGCTAATGCATCAAGAGCAGGTTTACCCCGGGGGGTACTTCACTTATGAATGGACGGGGATGTGCCGCCCAGATTTCGGAAACCCACCCACTTATAATGTAAACCTTTGCAGAAACAGACCCTATTTTATGAGTAGAAATAAGCGGAATATGAGAATAATAAGACTTTCTAGACCTATTTATTGCTTGATATTGTACAACAAACATCTTTGACGCGATTTTGCCACTTTTCTGACCGAATTGAAGTTAAACTTTCGACTTTTCTTCAATTTGCCACCCACTTTTATGGGGTTTTGGTTAAAATCATACCCATGTTTAGAGAATTTCAGTGCCCAAAACCCACCCATATGGGCGGCACATACCCGTACCCAAATTATACTAAGTACCCCCAGGGAGGTTTACCAAAGTGAAAGTGTTAAGTCGACTGAGTAGTCCTAGGCTAGTAGTAGGCTTAAAAACTGCAACTTTACTTTTTTGTCATTTCAGGTTGTGTTTGAATACATCTTATCAAGCAACTTCGATATGGATTTAATGCAGCCATCATCAGAAACATTATTCATTCTAATCTGCTGCAATCAAATGGAATACATGGAGTTAGCACAAGCTTTACTCGCTAACCAATCAGATTTGGGCATTTTGCAAAGACTAAGGACCTCGTTTGAAGAACTAACCCCTTCCTCATTACAGCTAACTCTCGAGAAAGCATCAAAAACAAAGTTTCGTAAGAATTTAGAGAAATTTTTATTAAATGTTAAAGGGTTTTTATGTTATAAATAGATTCTTATAAACTTATTTTAAATATATATATATATATATTATATATGTTTTCCAGTTATTTATTTTAATCTAGTTTTATTAACTAGATGTTGAAACCGCTCAACCGTTATTTTCGTAATAAATAGAAACGGTGAATAGCAAAGGAGTCAGTACAGTTACTTGTCGCACCCACTGATATTAGTATGCATATGTTGATGAACTTTTACTCTTGGTGCACAAACCGTCCTTGTTTTATTATAAAATCTAAGGTAAATAGCAGAGAAGTCAGTAAAGCTACTTGCGGCAACTCGGTTTAATGGGAGGAAAACTTTACTATTGTTAAAATACATAGCGGCCAAATCTAAAAACATTTATCAATCTAGATTCAAATGATTATGGTATCCGAATTTTCATTACAGTAGAAATATTGTAGTAGTAGTAAATTTGATTATTTCCATAAACAGCATAGCAGTAAGAAGGTTATACCCCAATTTAAAATTTAAACTTGAACTTCTATTTCAAACAGCCAAACGTTCTGAATTTGGCTTTCAATCTAAAATTTCTTGAAATTTTCTAAAATTGTTAAGAGATTTTTTTATTGACTATTACTGTTATTTTAATCATCTTTTTGTGAAAAATTCTTGATTTCGCTTTGAATGTTTTCATGTATTACTGTGATCTTTCCTTTGATGGGAAAACATGAATCTTTTACCTGGGAAGAAATTGATACATGTAAAGTAAAAATCTTTTTGCTGCGTTAAAACTGTTAATTGGTTAAAATGCTTATATCTTTGTTGAAAACAGACAGAAAAGAATTGAAAACTCATTTGAAACTTATTCATAACGTTTTAAGAAATCAATTAGCAAATATGTAATTTTTGCCCTTTGCAGAGTCAGTTTCTCTAACAGTCTGGGGATGACTGATTTCGGCGCGAAATTGGTTTGGGAAAGTGCTGACGCCATTTCACTTCTGTTTATGTTCTCCACGAGGATAACGAATGCAGGCGGCGTCAAAAGTTTATTTCGTTTGCTTGCTCGTAAAAAATGCTATTAGGTATGTCAAAAAGCATGTATTCTTTGCAAATACAGTTTCATCGTTCATTTTTTTAATATTTTTAATTACTTCTAAACATGTCTCCTTTCTTTTAGAGACAGCAGAATCCCAGAATGGCTAATGAACTTCTCAAAAACATGACACGGCAAGGAATATAGCATGCCTAGAAAGTAAGTTAACTGTTTTTTTTTTCTTGAAAAGTTAGGATTAGAGTTGAGAGATGGATTAGTGTTAGGGTTAGGGGGATGGATTCTTTAGAATGAACTTTGTCATCGTTATTTCAAAGTTTTATACATATCTAGACTAGATATGGACTATGCGCTACGTAAAGCCTGGGGAGCTCTCACATGGAGACCCGCTCGATAGGGGGTTTCGTTCGGTTTGAGGGTCTTACCAAATGGCTATCAATGGCCCAATGATGGAAAAAAAAGAAATAGTACTGCCACTGTGTGGGGTTATTACCATTTTGGGTTTATTGTAAAAATGTAAGCTTTGGCTCTCTTTAGCCTTGATGGACTCCCCTGTCAGGCATCAACGGGAGTACCCCCTGATATATCATCTGATATATCATCTGACTTCTCATCTGAATGGGCCCTAATACCAACCTTTTCAATTAATTTTCTCCATAATCGAAAGGGAATCACACAAGTTATGTAAATCGGCAAACTGATTATCCAGATGATTCCGAAATCATAAAAATGATCGATTGGTTTGTGATTAGTGATTGTGATCTTGCCTCCAGTGCATCTTGCATCAGTTAGGTATTTCGAAGGTATTTCTGGACCTCTGTGTTTCCACCATTCGCATATTACTTCATTGAAACTAATCTAAAAAGGTATTAGAATAAGCATTGATAGACGACAACGATACCAAACCTCCTTACTGCAAATTTTACAGTGTGGTATCACGCTAGCAAATCTACCCGCACTACTGTGGTGGTATTTTTGCGTATTTTCGGGGATAAGCACTACTGTGGTGGGTTATTATGCTTGATGTGGTGGTATTTTTTTTTGTAAGTTACTGTATAGCCCTGGTTTAACTAGAAGACATATTGCGCTGGACATTGTTACGCGTGACATGTCCCCTCGATGTGCCTCATTTTGGCCACTTCGGAAAATTTGTGGCGCACGGCAAAATTTCTAGCGAGAGACACGCAAATGTTTCTTGGAGACAACAGAAAGACTTATTCTCTTCGCTCCTTGGGGAACACGTCGCTCGCTTGTCACTCGCATGTTTAGCCACCCTGGGGGACACCCCGAATACAATGTCACACGCAACATGTCTCCTAGTTGAGCCACAGCTTAAGAATTATCAAGTGAAATCTCAGATACTATAAGCAACTTTGAGTGTTGGTCCTGGCCCTGAATCCAGTTGCTTACTAAAAAGAGCCACTAAAAGCCATTTTTACATATCAAGAAACAGCTTAAGATAGACAGGGGCCTTTAGAGACCTTACGGTAAATCTCAACAAATACCTCTACAGAAAATTTGCTATTCTTTGCAAGGCATTTATAGATCTCATCAAAAGCATCCAAAAGCTGCATTTTTATTTGTTGATTTTTCGTGTTGATCAAAATTGCGAAGTCAACCGCAATATGTTGTCTTGTATCTTCATTTGCGTTTGATCCATAACCACTTGTGGTTGAAAACATTGAACGAAGGTTTCCTCTGTCGTCTAAACTAGAAAATAAAATTTCTTATCAGCAAAATACTTTCTTTTAATATCACACTGTCTTAACTCATGGGTCTTGTTTGTTTCCGTTAGATGGCCATCTCACCCTTCGCATTGAACATTCCGCCGCAGCCTAGCCATGAAGCACTTATTGCGTTGCTAGCGTTGCTCATAATAAAAGAGCAGTGTCCATTCCGTTTCGAATGCCTTGCTAGAAAATATTACAAATTCAAGCCTACAGTTCTTGTCAAATGCCATCCCAAGGAGCTAAAGAGGAATTTCTAAGGACCAAATCAAAATTCAACCCCTTTTTGAACAATTTGTGCTGCTTGTTTGGCTCCTATTTTTGTGCCATCGGCCTGATCTGGGGCAGAGGGGTAGCATGGTGGTCCAATTCCAGTCCAGTTTTTACGGGGACGGATTCGTTCGTTGTTCCCAGATTGTCTCGATGACTCGATGGGCTTTTTATTACAATGGTATGCGTGGATCCGGTTCTCTATGTGAACGGGGACGTATCTTTTGGGCACTTACGCTAGAAAAGCGGATCCATTTTGATCCCGTTCACGTGTAAGTGCAGTAGATCCTGGATCCGTATCTATGTCTCTCGTGTAAACTTTAGGATGTACAAAATCTAAAGAAATTCTTACCGTTCTGCTACTGGTATCGTCTTCCTACATGTGACCATAAACAGCAAAGGACGTCTCAATAATTTATCAGCCATGCATCTCATTTCTTTCTCCGTATCAATGATATTCAACTGGCAAATTCCTTCATTCGATGAAGCAACATTTCCATTCTCGATTACAGTTACTGACTCGTCTGATGTTATTGTCGTATCGCCCTACGACCAAACAGTCAGTATGAATCCTATTCTACTTTTGTTTTTTCACTTGCTTTTTACTTTCACTCTGACTGTCTTACTTTCATTTAAAGCTGATATTCTTAGGGTTTATGAAAAGGCCAGCCTCAGCTTATTCTTATTTTGCTCTTAAAAATCTGGGAAAAATTCAGGGTTACAAAATTGTTCCTATGAAAAAGTGTGCTTTTCTTCATCTTGCCCCTGCTTAAATCGCAGGTTATCCTTAAATATGTATCATATTCAAAGCTATAATAAATATTCTAACGTTATAGCTCAAACTACCTTTTCTTCCAAAGCGGTGAATCCTTCTGGCAAATTCTGTTTGAAGGTATGATATGAACAAAGCGCGATTTCTGTTGGAACCATCGTATGATAACCATCGTATGATTATCAAACAGCTTCTGTTTTTTATCTTTCATACAACAAACATTATGACTACACTCATATCGTATTGAATGGTTTGTTTGAACACCTTTCCTAATATCATGCTTCTGTATTTGTTTTAACTTGTCGCTTTTTGTTTAGATGCTTTCAGAACACGGGTAGAACATAACTGGTGATCTTGGCCAATTGATCAAACATTTCAAATTTGCTTATCAAGCAAAATGTTTACCGTTTGGCCACATCAAAAACATTGCGCGTCCAACATTTTTGCTTGATAAAAGCATAATATGTTATTAAAGTGTTTCAAAAACATTGCTGGGGAACTGCTCGTCAAGCAAGACTAAGTGATGCGGCAAATGGTCAAACATTGCGTGCTAAGCAAACTTCAAATGTTTGACCAACAATGTTTGATCGTATGGTCAGGGCTTGAATTTGTTTATCAAGAGAATTGTTTCACCGTTTGGGGAAACAATGCTCATCAGACATTTTTTGTTGCATTAAGAAAAAAAATGTTTTGAACTTTTTCAAAAACGAATGATGCTTATTTATGCTTGTCAAGCAATGTTTTGTGACGTGGCCAAACTTTCAAATATTGCTTGATAAGCAAGTTTCCAATGTTTGTAAGTTGTGGGACAACATGTTTGACAAACAATGTTTGATTGTTTTGCCAAGATCATCAGTTATGATGTTCTTGATCAATACAGTAACTTAGCAATTTGAATCGAAATTATATGCGCTAATATTTTATAAGAAACTTTTTTCTGAGCAAAATATGTGGTTTATCAAGTTTTGGCTCAATAATCTTTGTATAAGAGTTTTTCTACAGAGTTTTCTAGCTAATAAAAGGTGCAATTTTCCTGCTTTTCAATTAAGCACCAGACACACTTAGGAATGCCTACTGCCTGATATACTTTCAAGGGCTTTTTCGAGTTTCTTAAAAGTGGTTTCTCAACCTTGCATCCAGGGCGGACTCTCCGGGTGTGAACACTGCACAACTGCAGAAATATACGCACTGTATGCTGAAATATACGTACAATTTCTATTGTTTTCCTGTCATTTTTAGTGTTTTTTTCATGTCTGCCCGCGATATTTATATGGCGCAAAGGGCATAAACTCCAGGCTGTTCTGCATTCTAATGGGCTAAAAAAGCTGCTTCGTAGCGATTCACCCATTCTCTCTCAACATACGCAGATATCACAAAACAAAAATTCAACAATTTAACACACATGGTTTTTATAAGTAAATAATGAACAAAATTTTTTAATCTGTAATGAGTATAATTTAGTAAAGTATGAATAATAAACCAACTAGAATCGTTAAATGAACAAACAAATAACTAACAGGATTAAGTTACAAGAAATGTAGGAATTATAACAAAATATATCATACAGAATTTTATGACAAATCCCAGTTCTTTCTAACAGACTTCAGGAGACATCTAAAAGAGAAAAGTTGAAAATATATATTTTCATTGCATTGATTGAGAATTTTTCAGGGTGGTTTTTAGAGAGACAAATGGGCACTAGAATTGTTGGAAAATATAAAAAAAATTTATTGATTTGGGAATCAGAGGAGCATGGTTCATCATGACAGCAGCAATTTTGGTGTCTTAAATCAGTGCTACTCTAATTAAGATCATCTGAAACAAATAGAATGTCTGTTAACTACTACGTATTTGACCACACACTGGGTTATTTCCAGCTAAAGAGCATTTTCTTCACTTCAGATACCAATGGTTGTTCAGAGATTGGTGTGTTGGTTTGTTGATTGAAGGTCAGTCTTCTGCAACATCAAAGTTCAAATCAAAGTCCCCCCAAACCCTAAAATCTGCCGAGGGTGAAAAAAATGTCAACCCTCTACAATACGTATCTATGGAGCCATAATGCCCAGTCACATCAATAAAACAAATATGCAATAATACATTTCTTGGCTTGGGTTGTAATGCCTGGGGGTTGAAGAGGGGCTGCAGTATATCACCATTGTTTCAGGTGAAAATTGGCTGATTTTACTTTTTGAAATATAATTCTGAGATATTGATAAGTATCTGAGTGAGGAATAATGTTGAAAAAATAATGCAATCAACTTACAACTGCATTCTGGTTCTCTGTATCGTCTCATGATCTGATCTTGGGTGAATTTTAAGAAAGTGTTGTACTGTTCTAAAAACACAAAATGTACATTGTAATCAAACATTGTAGTACATTATGATGCATAATTAGCAAACCAGCTTGTAGTTTAACTCTTTGTTATTTCTCTTTTCTGTCAGAATAGCTACAAAAGTTAGAGATCTATTCTTTGGATGGTTTAAATATTGCTTATAAGGTGGACAAACACTTTCAAAGATGCACTTGACAAAAAGGAGAGCGTTATTGGCTAAAAAGCCAATAGCCTTCAGGCTTTAGTCTGTTTTTATCTGATAAAGTTCATACAAACCTAGAAGTCTTTCATGCAAGACTTGATCATACTCTGCTTTCAGTTTTTCTTCTCGTTCTTTCCACAATCTTTCACAAAGCAAAATCACTTGTTTTGCAGTAAACATTGGCTGATCTTTTGGTGTCTTTGGACACCCATCAGAAGCACTGCTACTTGCTTGAGATGATGATGATGCAAATGTATTACTAAATGGTGACATATTTAATTGGCATTGAAATGGATTTGCGATTGCTTTGCTTGGTGATTGCCTATCATTTGATTGAGGTGATACATCTCCCATCATTTTTTGTCTTCTTTGAATTCTCTTCCATTCTTCATAAACGCTTGCACTTAGCTCATCTAAGAAAACAATATTCTGATAAATAGAACTAACAAAACAAAATTGTACATTGACTACCCATGGAATGTAAGAGGTGTAACATTTGTGTCTGCCACTGGTTGCTGATGATGCTCGCTTTTAAACCTAGGCCACTGACTTTTGGCCCCCTGGTTGGAAACTTTGTTCGAAAACAATAGAGAACAATACCCTTATTGTTTGGAAAACAATAGCCTTTAGGGTGCAGTGGGCAAAGATTCCAGTCTTGTTTGGCTCTGCTTGAATTTCGGCTTGAGGGCACTCCTGCCACGAAATCAAGACTGAATGAAATGCACCACTCGCCATTAGCCGCAGCACACCTCCCAAGGTAAAATCATAAGAACGAGGCTATACTATAATCACAAAGAGGCAAATGGAATGACGTACCACCGAGTATTTATTTTGGCAAACAAAACCGACAAGACGAAAAGGCGAGTTGAGCGTCGGAAACAGGAGCTTCGAAGGCTGAACTGGCGAAGAGAGAAGAGAGTAAATGTGTTCGTCATGTGTTCTCTTTTTGAAAATGACACAACATCTTATAACTATTTATGCAAATTTGGGAATCGAGAACGGCCCATTGCTGTCCAGAATTGAAGGTGAAAGTGCTCGCGAGATTCGAGTGAACGAAATTACGATCAGCAACACCACCAAAATCATCATTATCATAATCATTGACATCATCACTGTCAGATTCAGCATGTTATTATCATTATCGTTGTCGTTATTGTCATGGTCATGATCATTGTGATAATCATGGTCATCATCATCATCATCATCGTCATGGTCATGATCATTGTGATAATCATGGTCCTCATCATCATCCTCATCGTCATGGGCATGATCATTGTGATCATTGTGATAATCATGGTCATCAACATCAACATCATCGTCATGGTCATGATCATTGTGATAATCATGGTTATCTTCATCATCATCATCGTCATGGTCATGATCATTGTGATAATCATGGTTATCATCATCACCATCATCGTCATGGTCATGATTATTGTGATAATCATGATAATCATGATCATAATCAGTTTTGCTGCAGCTGTTGCACCGCTGGACATGGATTCATTTGTGAAATCATTGTTTCATTGTTGCAAATTCTTGCAAACACTCTTTGGTAAGCGTTGTACTGCCATCCTTCGCACATTGCGACAGCATTGCTATGTTTAGTGTTTTTTTCATGTCTGCCAGCAATATTTATATGGTGCAGAGGGCATAAACTCCAGGCTGTTCTGCATTCTGATTGGCTAAAAAAGCCGTTTCGCAGCGATTCACCCATTCTCTCTCAACATTCGCACATATCACAAAACAAAAATTCAACAATTTAACACACATGGTTTTTATAAGTAAATAATGAACAAAATTTTTTAATCTGTAACGAGTATAATTTAGTAAACTATGAATAATAAACCAACTAGAATTGTTAAATGAACAAACAAATAACTAACAGGATTAAGTTACAAGAAATGTAGGAATTATAACAAAATATATCATACAGAATTTTATGACAAATCCCAGTTCTTTCTAACAGACTTCAGGAAACATCTAAAAGAGAAAAGTTGAAAATATACAGGGTGGCCCAAAAAAAAGGGACCCCCTAACTAAATAATCTATGAATAATTTATTCTTAAGTTGGAATTTCATGAAATTATTACTACATGATATTCAACTCAAGTGAGATATATCTTGTAAATATCATGATGATATGTGAGTATCTCTGAATAAATTGACTTTAAAACTTTACAGTCCAAAAACGTACTGTAACAAAATATGCAACTTTATACCCTTACGTAATCCTTACGCAACAAAACAGAAAAATCAGTAACTCATTCTTTCAGTCAAATGATATTCAAAATGTCCTCAATCCTGCTCAATACGCTTCTCTAATATGACTGACCATACATTAATGGTCGTGACAATTTTACTCTGGGATAATGATTCTCCTTCACGCACGATTCAGTACAGTACGCAATGATGGAATAAACAGCTGGTTTTTGGACATCATGAATTTAATGTCCTATTGCGCGGAGATGGAAGCTTTTATCACCAACATATTTCTACACGATATCGCACTTGACTTGAATATTACCTGGTATAAATTTGATAAAATTCCTCCTTAAGAAAATTTATTCAGAAATTATTTACTTAAGGGGGTCCCTTTTTTTTGGGCCACCCTGTATATTTTCGTTGCATTGATTGAAGATGTTTTAGGATGGTTTTTACAGAGACAAAATTGGCACTAGAGTTGTTGGAAAATATACAAAAAATTATTGATTCTGGAATCAATGGAGCATGGTTCATAATGGCAGCGGCAATTTTGGTGTCTTGTGCTTCTCAAAATAAGATCATCCAAAACAAATAGAATTCGTCTGTTAACTACTTTGTACTTGACCAAGCATTGGCTAAGTTCCAGCAAAGAGCATTTTCTTCAGATAACAAAGGTCATTTGAAGATTGATGTGTTGGTTTGTTGATTGAAGGTCAGTCTTCTGCAACATCAAAGTTCAAATCAAAGTCCCCCCAACCCTACAATCTGCTGGGTGTCAACCCTCTGTATCTATGGAGTCATAATGCCCAGTCACATCAATAAAACAAATATGCAATAATACATTTCTTGGCTTGGGTTGTAATGCCTGGGGGTTGAAGAGGGGCTGCAGTATATCACCATTGTTTCAGGTGAAAATTGGCTGATTTTACTTTTTGAAATATAATTCTGAGATATTGATAAGTATCTGAGTGAGGAATAATGTTGAAAAAATAATGCAATCAACTTACAACTGCATTCTGGTTCTCTGTATCGTCTCATGATCTGATCTTGGGTGAATTTTAAGAAAGTGTTGTACTGTTCTAAAAACACAAAATGTACATTGTAATCAAACATTGTAGTACATTATGATGCATAATTAGCAAACCAGCTTGTAGTTTAACTCTTTGTTATTTCTCTTTTCTGTCAGAATAGCTACAAAAGTTAGAGATCTATTCTTTGGATGGTTTAAATATTGCTTATAAGGTGGACAAACACTTTCAAAGATGCATTTGACAAAAAGGAGAGCGTTATTGGCTAAAAAGCGAATAGCCTTCAGGCTTTAGTCTGTTTTTATCTGATAAAGTTCATACAAACCTAGAAGTCTTTCATGCAAGACTTGATCATACTCTGCTTTCAGTTTTTCTTCTCGTTCTTTCCACAATCTTTCACAAAGCAAAATCACTTGTTTTGCAGTAAACATTGGCTGATCTTTTGGTGTCTTTGGACACCCATCAGAAGCACTGCTACTTGCTTGAGATGATGATGATGCAAATGTATTACTAAATGGTGACATATTTAATTGGCATTGAAATGGATTTGCGATTGCTTTGCTTGGTGATTGCCTATCATTTGATTGAGGTGATACATCTCCCATCATTTTTTGTCTTCTTTGAATTCTCTTCCATTCTTCATAAACGCTTGCACTTAGCTCATCTAAGAAAACAATATTCTGATAAATAGAACTAACAAAACAAAATTGTACATTGATTACCCATGGAATGTAAGAGGTGTAACATTTGTGTCTGCCACTGGTTGCTGATGATGCTCGCTTTTAAACCTAGGCCACTGACTTTTGGCCCCCTGGTTGGAAACTTTGTTCGAAAACAATAGAGAACAATACCCTTATTGTTTGGAAAACAATAGGCTTTAGGGTGCAGTGGGCAAAGATTCCAGTCTTGTTTGGCTCTGCTTGAATTTCGGCTTGAGGGCACTCCTGCCACGAAATCAAGACTGAATGAAATGCACCAGGTCCCTCCCGGGCCTAAGCATACACATGTAACCTTCTCATGTCCAAACACATGTGAGCTATTTTCATGTTTTTTGAACTTTTATCTATTCAAACTGGCCAGCCCAATTTTCAAGGGTTCCCGAAATGGATCCGGACTTAGGATACGGACAACACAAAACAAAAGGAACACATGGACTGTGACTGGCCAGATTGATGTGTCCGACTTGATGTCCGGTTTAAGTCCTCCAAAAAATTCATGGCAGCCATTTTTAGGCCTGCGTGGTGTGGTGAAGGCGAAACTCTTATTTCTTACCTCGTGAAAGCTTTGGCGTACAATCTGTAAATGCTGATTTACAAGAATCTGTTGTTTTAATTGGCGAAGCTGTGTTGGGTGGAGTACACCGTCTTCTCTTGGGCGTTCTTTGCAGTTGCGTCGGACTGAGCAGAGGGTCGAAGTCATGCGACCTTT
The DNA here is from genome assembly GCA_014526335.1 of Chrysaora quinquecirrha. Taxonomy (NCBI): domain Eukaryota; kingdom Metazoa; phylum Cnidaria; class Scyphozoa; order Semaeostomeae; family Pelagiidae; genus Chrysaora; species Chrysaora quinquecirrha. The sequence continues at coordinate 1,369,305 of JACTAT010000026.1, forward strand.
TCAACGTTGCACAAGCCATTTTATTTGAATTTCGTACTTGTTCAAACTTACAAGGCGTTCAAGAATTGTTTTTTAAAAGAAGCAAATGTCTATCTTCTTGCTAAGACCGATATTTTTGCTATAAAACGTCAAAGTGAAGAAGAAAAAATTTTGTGAACAGCACTCACTCAACTCAACAGCATTCACCGTTGAAACACTGTGTTTTTGTCTGAACCAATCAGAATGCAGCTTTTTGATAACAGCAAGTTTAAGTTGAATAAGAGGCAGATTCCTTCACAACTGCATACTGCGCAGCGTCTTTGCAATGAAACCTAAATTTTTTTGACATGTCAATTACTCAACGCAAAGCAAAATTTGTTTCGAAAAGAAAACCCCGGATTTTATTAACAAAATCGCCTAAAATCTCGTATTTTGTTAATTATTTGATCTGAAACAAAATATACGCAAACTATAGTCCGTTTTTTAAAATTAAATTTAAATTTTAAATTTTGTTTTACAAGATATCTCAATTATTCATTTCCTCTGCGGAGAAGAGTTATAGAAGAAGTCCAAAACAGCAAATAAATGTTTATAAATGATGAAATGACCAATTAGCAAAATGCATGTAAAAATAAGTGTTTGTCTGGTGGCTAGATCAACATATGCCTGAAAAACTTAATAAAGACATTAATAACATCTTATGCATTTCAGAATGCATTTTGGTGATTGACAAAGTTAAGAGACCAAAGCTCTTTCAAGAAAAACATGGCAAGTTGCATAGAATACTACCATGCAAGCATTGATATCAATATCGCATTAAAAATCTTTATTTCCTTGCTGGCAATCATTGGTAATGGAATATTTATATTAACATTTATCAAAACCACGTCTCTACATTCGCCATCGAATTTTTACTTGGGACATTATGCGTAAGTGACTTTTTGGTTGGCATCGTATTCATGCCTCTAGAAATATCATGGCTTTTCGAACTCAGATTTAAGACCTTTACATCCATTCACATGGAAGTTACTGTTGCGTTATCAGTATTCATAGATATCTCATTCGCTCTAGCTGCTCTCATAAGCCTGGATCGTTATTTTGCAGTGTGCCATCCGTTCCAATATCTCGCCAAGGTCACATGCAGGCGCTACCTCTATATTGTTTTGGTCATCTTTACAGTAACCCTTATTCAGGCATTTTGCAGCTTCTATCTCGATTCTGCTATATTAAGGATTACTGACGTTCTTCTTATATTGCTGGCAATATCCATAGTAATTTTCTCATACGCGAATATCTACCGCGTTTCTCGAAAGCAACGAAGGGCAATCAACGCAGCCAGTATTCCAAATGTAAACAGAAACGGAATGCGAAATCAGAGACAAGAAAGGTCAAAAACATTTATGGTTGGAGTAATTCTTGCTATATTTCTATTCTGTTTCTTGCCAAATACTGTATTGCTGGTCATTTCGCTTGTGGTACAACGTTTCTTAACGTGCGAGTTCCTTATTGCTACTATTTGGGATTGCCTTCTCATAGCAAGTAACAGTTGCATTAATCCCATCATTTATTGTCTGTGCAGAAGTGAATTTAGAAAAGCAGCTTTGAAGTTATTCAAAAAGTAAGCAAATGGCCAATTTTTTATTGAAGTGATGCAAGACGCAAAAATAACTTGCCAAAATGCTGATGCTAAGCATGATGCAAAATTACATCATTTTTGACCAATTTGATTGGCTGCTTCATATAGAGGCTGATTTGTGACGTCATTTCTTTGTAAGGTATGTACAAAGAGTTCTTCGTTTCACTCACACGCACAAGATTTGGAGAGGTTTTTTGCCTTTTAAAGATCAAAATTTAATCAAAATGCCTCGACGATCTGGTGGTGGAAGAATGTCAGCTCCTAGAGCAGCACCAAGGCCTGCTCCTGCACCAAGCAAACCATCGAATGTTCCAGCACAAAGACCAGCAAGCACGGTCGCACAACCCGCACCACAGCAGAGTGCCAAACAACCGGGCCTATTTGCGCATATGGCCTCAACAGCAGCCGGAGTTGCTGTTGGATCGACTGTTGGACATGCCCTCGGTATGTTAAAGAGAAAATGTTATCTGTGTTCTGAAACTATATTTTTGCTTTGAATTATTTCGAAACTACCCTTCAATCGTGTCGAGTAAAGTTACATAATCACCCAAAAAATTATTCCAGAAGCTTCTCTCTATCTCTTTCTGGAAAGGTAGGGTCCCTATTCTGAGGTAGGGTATTGGAATTCTGAATTAAGTACCCTTAGAAGCGTTAGAGGAAAAAGCTTTGAGTGTTTTGTCTTCTACCTATCATGTTTTCCCAAATATATATTATTATTTGCTATTCTTATTAAAGTACTTTTTTATTTGACATTTTAGGTGGAGCACTGACGGGAGCATTCAGTGGTGGAAACAGTTCAGAAGCAAGCCAGTATCAAGAACAGCCTGCACAAGTAGCACCAAATGATAATCAGTATGGTTATCAACAACCTCAGCAATATCAAAATCCATGTGATTTTGAGCTAAAACAGTTCTTAAATTGTGCACAAAATCAACACGATATCACACTCTGTGAAGGCTTCAATGATGCTCTGAAGCAGTGCAAAATTAGCAAAGGACTCTATTAGAAAACATTCTTAACAAATTTTTGTCATGATTATTGGCAACTATTATTGTGCGATATATAATTACAAAAGAGTATTAAAAAAGACAAAATCACCCAGTGTATTAGTAGAGTTGGAACTTAAAAAGTTGGTGTGAAAGTTTTTGAATGGTTGTTTTATGATCCGTATTTAACTCAAAAGTTGATTTGAATTTATAATAGAAGGTCTTCTTAACTGTCTTAATCTCCTATTGTTTGGTCATAGCAGTTAAATGTGTAAGCATAAACTGGTTTTGATGCTTTTCAGCCAAGTTTAGTAAAACAAATTGCCCTATATTTAGAATGACTGTCTCAATGCCTTTCAGAATGTAGCCGAGTGAAAAAATTACATATTATACAGTACAAAATCAAGAACCCAAAATGTTCCAGATCTTTCCAGAAATTTCCACAAATTACTGAACCATTTCTGTATTATTAATCCATCCCTTATTAATGAAAAAATCATAAAGTTTCTTAGTCTTATTGACATCAATTTTAAGCAGTGGTCTTGCTTGTTGAAGCCGTAATGACCCAAGCCTCTGACATTCCTTCTTCATTGTACTTTTATGAGCCAGATAATGAAGGGGCAATAAACGTACTTGAGAACACAGTTCCCTTTCTTCTTCAGATAGCTGCTCTAAGCCAGGGGTACCAGTCAGATCCAATGGAGGCAATGGTTTTCTTGTCATTAACGGCAGCATATTTATACCTGGTAATGCCTTATTTGATACAGTTGACTGCAATTGCTTCTGCAACCATATTTGACAAGATATTGGAACGTCAACATGCAAAAGAATTTCACTTTGAAGATTCCTTTTCATTTTTGCTTCATGTCTTGCTAACATTAGTTTCTTATATATTGTTGAATCTTTCTTATTTTTGAGTCCAGCTTTACGATAACTTTGTAATGTCAGAATTTGCCTCATTAAATTCTTCTGTAATAAAACACCTTGAATAAACATTTCATTTTCTTCTGGGCTTTGTAACCTGGTAAACACCCTTAGAGAATCACGTATAACTCTTTCATTTTTCACATATGAAATTGTATCTCTTGTTAGGTTTATTAAACCATACTTCTTGATCAACCTTTTCTAAAGTGTCTTTCTTTTAACCTTGAATAAAATATATCTAAAGCTGCTAATTTCATTTCTGTTAGCAATTCATCATCAGTATCATCAAACTCTATATCCTTAATAGATGTTTCAGCAAAGTCGTCATATTCTATGTTGAAATCAGCTCTTCCAGGCATATACCCTGCAAGTTCTAATGACATATTACTATCTGGAAGTGGTCTAGGGGGGTCCTCACTATACTTCAATGTTAACGGACAAGCACAATGACTTCTATGGTAGTCAGATGGAACCCTGTCTCTTAAATCTGGCATTTCATCAACTGGGTTCTCTACATAACAATCAACATAATGCCTTTTGCATTCCTCAGCACCCTTTGTTTGCATTTGTTTTCCTAATTCAGACCAGTTCCCATAACCCAAATCAATAAGGTTATCTAATAACTTCAGTTCTTCTACTGCACTCCAGTCATCTTCAAATAATGGGAAATCATTCTGTCTGACTTCATAGCTGTGGTTATTTAAGTGTTCTCCAAACTCTTTCCCTTTAGAAAAGCAGCCAGGACACATGTCAACAGAAGGCTTGCACTCGTTACATCTTATATAGGGTTCATGAAGATCCAGTCCACAACTAGGACAGCATTTTGACATTATTGAAGGCTTTGAGACAATTTGATTAAGATAAAACCAATTCTGACATTTGTCTTCTATCTATTTTGTATTCCTTACCAAATGACCACACCATACAATTTGCTGGTTCACTTGTGAAGTGACGTAACAAACATTTGTTTGGAATCAAATTGAATTGAATTCATCTAAGTTTTACGCATGCGTAATTTAATTTTCAACCAATTTCAAAGTCTTCAACAGTTGCATTTCTGAGCTTATGGCCGACGGTGTTGCTAACTTGCTGCGGTCCAAATCTCTATTTTAAAATGGAGAGAAGTGTCGCTGCAAAGTTCACGCCATTAAAAATGAATTTAAATTTGGTCCTTGGACAATAAAGACTGTCAAAGGCGCCATTATGAAGTCAAACGACAGCGAAAGGTATGCTAAAAATCCATAGCAACCGACCACTCCCGCTTGCTGTGTTCTTGGGCCTAGGCAATCAAAATTGAGCAATAACAAAGCAAATTCTAAGTTTCTAATGCTATTCCCGACAACAATTTATTCTAATAACTAATTTTTATTCATTTTTCGCAGGCTTGCTGAAGAACTTGAACTTCCACAGCTCCCAGAAATGCTTTTTGGCAATAATCAAATTGAAATTTTGCATAATGATGGTTTTGGGTTGAATTTCAATGCAACAGATGCGCTAAGAAAAGTCAATAATAAACAAGATTTAATGAAAGTTGCTGTTGCAGATGAATGGCAAAGGCTAAGGTGGTTGTTGGTTTATATAGAAGCTAATTGTTAATAATAATTTAATTTTGAATGAGAAGGCAAATGAAAATATCAGATTTTCTGCCATATTTCCAGCTAAAGTTCATTATTAAACAATTGGTGAAATTGGAGGTGAAAAGGTGTTTTAGTGCTGCCAGTTGATAATATCTCAGTAGCAGGTTAGGTAATCAAGACCTCAACCCTGGCTGTAATGCAACTGTGGCTGGCCGCAAACCCTGACCACACTGATCTCCTGACACCATGGTTCAGCTGGGTTACACCACAATGCCACGGCACCATCAAACAAACAAGGTCTGTAAGGTCCCAAGGAACCATTTACATGTAACATAAGCTATATCAAGCAAAGCCTAGTATGATCGCCTGCTCTATATATAACATCACCTACATGTAATGTCACATTACCACCTTGACTCCTATTTGCTCAATGTTTCAAGTTGCATTCCATTGCCATGCCAAAATGACCTGTAGTAAAGTGTTCCCATTTTTGACAAGATTTTGGATGGGCCAGTGGCTGATTGCAAAAAAATCATTGTGCAGGTTTGCAAACATGATTTAAGGGCAGCTGACAGTGCTTAATTGTACTAAAAGATTAAAATGAATTAATTCAACTAAATAAATTATTATTTCTCTGTCAGCTCTAATGCTAATTTTCATCTTAATTGCAGAGCAGAAACAGATGGTATAAAGGAAGTAATAAAACCATTTGATTGGACATTTACAACAGATTATCAAGGAACAATTTTGAACTCTGAAACTTCAAAATTAAAAGTGAGAAATTTTTCATTTCCATTAATATTATGTTGTTTTCAAATCTGTATTTTTTTGCCATTTTGTTAAGAACCATACATCATGGTACAAAATGAAAATGTTCGTAAATACATTACAATGTACAATGTGATGTGCAGTAGCATGGAAGGGTAAACTCAGTACAGCCAAGGGTGCAGATGATGTGGTCATCAGGTACACAAAGGGTGGGAAGTAGCATGGAGGGCCATCCTGGATTCAATTGAGGACTATGGCCAGTAAGGGGCAGAGTAAAAAGTATTACTGAGGGTTTTTATCAATCAAGTGTAGGGTTATCATCAGTAATCCCTACAGTGAAGGGTTTAGAACAGAGTTGAGGATTATGATCAATACAGAGTTTCATGCAAAGTATATTAGAGGGTTATCATTAGTAACAGGGAGAAATTTAATCAGTACTTTTGTAAAGCTTTTTTAATTTCATTGCAATTCGTTTTTAAAGTCAGGCCTTTTTTGATCTTGGTATCTTGGTTTACCAAAAGCTGGTTAAAAATCAAACTGGAGAAAAATCTTCTCATTCTAGGTGTGCCCAACAGCAGAAAGAATAAATTTAGAAAAATTAAAAGTTCGAGAAAAGATCTTCTTCTATGAAGATATTATTTTATATGAAGATGAGTTGGCAGATAATGGCATGGCATCTCTTAGTATCAAAATAGTAAGTCAATTTCTATATGCATCAGTTTGTAGTCTGTTTTAGTTCTGCATCTTGTTTATGTCACATTGTACCTAAATACAGGGAATTCAATTATGCTCAACATGAAAAGAAGACAATATATGGTTGCATAAGATGAGAGGAGGGGACTTGCCAAATGATAAAGCATTGTTTGTTGAACCACAGAAACTTGCTTGTGAAACAAAATGCTTTACCGTTTTACCACATCGCAAACATTGCTCCTCAAAAATTTTTCTTCTGGCAACCAGAAAATGATTTGAAACTATTCTAAGCACTGCTAAGCGAATTATGCTTGTCAAGCATTTTTGGCGACGATTGCAAAGAGTTAAACATTGCTTGTAAATCAAATCTCAAATGTTTGACTAACAATATTTGATCGTTTGGGCATAAGTATAAGGTACTGCATAAACCCTCGCTTGAGATGCGATGTTCATTTTCATCTAAATTCATTTTATTTTGTTGCAGCGTGTAATGGCTGGTTCATTCTTTGCATTGTTACGCTTCTTTCTTCGAGTTGATAATGTTTTGCTGAGAATTAATGACACAAGGATCTACCACGAGGTTAGCTTTGAATTTTATTATTAAGACAATAATAACTGTTTCCGAGGGCAATGCCCGAAAATATTACCCTATGGATAGGGCATGGTCATGACCCCTAATGATTAGAAAGCTGGTATCGTGTTTGATTTCGTAGCAAGGAAGCCATTTGGTGCTGCCTTCCAAATCTAAAAAGTCAAGTGTTTGACGTAATCGGGCATTGCCGGATAATAATGCCCTATTATTACGTCGCATTCAAACATTTTCAGCAAATCAGATTGTATAACAGAGTTACTGCCCTGACCATAGGGTAGTAAGTGTATATATGAAATTGTACATGCGAAGAACTCGTGCACTCTATCGATTGAATGGAAGCAATAGATGGAAGGAGTAGTGGAAAAACATCCTTAAATAAGCTATTGTCGTGATTAGCAATGGTTATCATGTCTAATACTGCATAAGAAACCATTGAACATTATATATAATTTACTAGCGCTGATTTTGATAATTACGTTTCAGGCTGATAAAAATTTCATATTGAGAGAATACAGTTCAAGAGAAGGGGGCTTCTCGCAAGTAGAGGTAAGATTTCTAATAATCCAGCTTTGATGTCGTAGCGTTTCTTTCACTCGGACATCTAATTGACCCTTATTTGGTTCAAACTTTAACCCCATATTTCTCTTTAAGGTTTTTCTTATAAAATGATATCTATGTTATTGTCTCTTGTGATTTTAAGGAAGAATGAAGAAGTTTAACTAAAGGCATAATAAAAGTTATAATTGTATGCTGCTTCTTCACTGATACAGTTAAAATTGCGATAAACAGCGGAAAAATTTTCGGGCAAACTCCGACACTCCTCAGAGTATGAACGTCAGAAACAGACCGAAACAATAGACCAGGGCGGAATTTATACCAAGATTAGTTAAGACAGTTATATTTGATACAGATTAAGTTTTGTTTTTCACAAATCAAATCGATTAGATTTGATAGATTGACTAATGAGAACAGGGTATTCGATCAACTGGTTTAATTTGAACTGGCTTAATGTGCTGTGTGGTTCGGTATTAGTCACACCTTGCATCTGTCTAGTTTTTATCGACCTTCGCCAACAAATTTTAACTCTGCTTCAACTATTTAATATTCAGCTTAAGATGATTCTAAAGTAAAGAGACATTGAAGTGTTTAAAATGTTGTATTTCCTGCTCGTTTAATCATTTCTACTATTTTAATGAAAATACGTTATTTCAGAACCCATTTGCCGATCCAAGTGAGTTAGCAGACAAATTACCATTGAAGACAGAATCTGTGGAAAAACTCGAATTTTTGACAACAAATAATAACCCAGTGAATGACGTACCACAAGAAGATGGCTAATTCATCGCTATTATTACATCGTATTTATTATACCAAACAAGTAAGTGGAATTTAGATCTTCAATCTGTGAGCGTGCTAATTAAAGATGCGAAATTGCTAAACTGAATATTTTTATGTTTGGTTGATGCTGGCTCATTTTGCAGTATAAGGTTGTCAGATTGGGTCAGATGAATACGTCAGGGTGTCGCAGTTATCTTCATTGAGTTTTCGCGGGGATAATGCTTTAGAATAGGGAATGGAGTGAATGTGATAATTAATACTGTGTGAAAGAGAGATACTTTTGGATATATGGTATGAAAGTGAAGGTGTTAATTAATACATAGTGAAATGGAGATGCCGTTAAATATGGTATGAAATATATATGCTTATGAATATGGTATGGAACAAAGATGATAGGGGTTATGGTATGAAATGAAGATGCTTATGAATATGGTATGAAATAAAGATGCTAATGAATACATTATGAACTGAAGAAGCTAATGAATGCAGTATGAACTGAAGATGCTAATGAATACAGTATGAATTGAAGATGCTAATGAATATGGTATGAAATGAAGATGCTTATGAATGTGGCATGAAAATGAATGCACCAATGAAACTGGTATGATTTCATACTGCAAAAGAATGTGGTACATAAAATAAAATCATATCGAACATGGTTTAACACATGAAAATCCTGAAGAATATTTGAATGGAAGATGCTGATGATTCTGGCAAGAAGTTCACTAGAAACATAGAAAATGACACCTACTGTTGCTAGTTTTTGAAACGAAGACTAAATATTACTATGCTTGGTATTGGGAATAGTCTTGCTTACATTCTACAGCAGATTCTTAAACTGGTTTGAACAAGTGTTGCAATGTTTGGCAGGATTGTTTATTGTACTTATAGTTTATTGAAAGTGAATCCATTAAGTGTATTACTCCATCGGACATTGGGTGATTCATAGATCAAGCAATATCATTGAGTGGTTGTGCAAAGTCCTTTCTAAATCACTGGTTCTTTCTTTTTATCACAAATAATTCAAAGAGGTTTGATGACCTTGGTTATAAGGGAATGCTTTAAAACCACGTTGCCTCTGGTTGGGATGTGGTGGATGAGTATACATGAAAGAATTGCTAAATTGTGCTTTGAAAATGACGACAAATTCTAATTTGCATTTTGGAGTATTTTGGTTCTGATGTGATACCTCAAAACTTCACAGCAGATGTGAAAGAATTCTTGCAAAAGAGAACTATACACAACTATCGTAAAAATCGTGGAAACGTTTAAGAAATGCTTCATCTATTTATATCAAAGTGCCTCGGTCATTTTAATTGACTTCAGATTGATGACAACTGTGGATTTAGCTACATTTGCATCATGCTTTTTCAGCCAAACTTCACCATTGGAAAACGTCTGTGTTCTTTTACGTTTGCTTCTAACAACAACGCTCAATCCTAAAAAGCTTAATACTAGTAAGAAAGGAATCCCAACAGCCAATGCAAGCACTACTTTGTCTGAAGACCTCTCGTTAATCATGCTCGTGCTTGTTCGGTTTGATGCAGTTTTTCCAGTGTTGTGAGCTGAAGTACTCAATGCAACAACTGCATCTGTGTAAGGAACCTGACTTGCAACCACAGTTGTTGACAAGGATGATACTGTTTCAAAAGAGCTCATTGAACAACGAGGCTGTAATGCACAAGAGGTTGTTGTAATTGCAGAATATTGTGTAGTGTGCAGATGAAAGCTTGATTGTTTTCTCGGAAATGTATCTGTAATTGATTTTCTTCTGCGCATAAATTGAGAGATGGAATGTGCCTTCATGCTCGCTCTGATTGTCGATCCTTCTTTTGATACTATTTCGAAGTTCATCCGCATTGTTGTTGCTGCTGTTTTGTTGTTGTTGTTGCTGTTGTTGTTATTGATGATGATGTTGCTGCTGTTTTTGTTGTTGCTGTTGATGTTATTGATGATGTTGTTGTTGTTGTTGTTGATGATGATGTTGTTGTTGTTGTTGTTAATGATGATGTTATTGTTGTTGCCGATGCTGATGACGAGTTTATTATTGTTGTTGCTGTTGAAGCACTTGTTTTTTGTGGTATAATCATTTCACTAAATATGCTTCGTCTTATGACGTATTTTGTTGCACTTTCTGAATTCGATGCAGTATTGTTCATAGAAGATTGAGTGATTATTAGTGATTCTAGTCTGGGTATTGTCGATATATCATGAGTCGGGTTCTTGATGTAACAAGAACTGGTCGCAACATCGAAGAACTTCCTAACATGGACATTATCGAATCGTGAGCAGATGTATTTGTAATCACTGTCGTAGTTATGTGATTGCTAAACGACTGGAGTTTGGATGCTTTTGCTACTGAAGTTATCTTTGGAGTTGTGCTTTGTCCATCATTTTGAGACGATGCAACAGCAGAATGATTGCTAGATAAAGATAGCGTTTTCCACCTTGTTGAAGTACTGGCTGCTAGTCTTGTTTCAGTTGGTTTTGAACGATCTGAAGATGACCTTTGAGATATCTCTAGACAAAAAGGAAAACATGAAAATTCTTGAGCTTTTCTCAAAGGCGAACTTTGCTAAAAATTGCTACTGATGATCATGATGATGATGATGAGGATGATGATGATCATAATGATCATGATGATAATGACAATGATGACGATGATGATGATTATGATGATGATGTTTATGATGATGATGATGATAATGACGATGATGATGATTATCATGATGGAGGTGATGATGTTAGGAATGATTATAATGATGATGATTATTGTAATAATTACGATGATGACCACGATCACGATCACGATGATGTTCATGATTACATACCTTGAACAGCTAGTTCTGTTGTTGATTCGATGATGCTGCTAATTGATGTAACCTTACATTTATAGATGCCAGCATCCTTAGCAGTGGTATGATTGATTCTAAACGTTGCTTGATCATACATATCCAATCTTGATTGATCCACATGCACAGTCAGTTGTTTCAATGGAACAATATATTCCACCAGTAAATCGAAAGAACTAATCGAAGGATCTAACTTTGAAAATTCAATGATCACTCCATTAAATGATTTGTCAAAAGTCCATCTTAATGAGACACTCTCTCCTATTTTGTAATACGTCTTTCTTCCTGGCTTTGATGTGAATGAAGCTTGCCCTGTTTATAGTAAAATGAAAAAACATATCACTGTTGACTCAATACTGTTACTGTTTGAAAATGATCTTTCTGTTCAGTGAATGCCCTAAAATCGTAAGGTCTTCATACTACAAACGTCCATTAACGATAATGATGATAATAGTAATGATGACGATGATGCTGATGATGCTGATGATGATGATGATAATGATGAAGATTATGATGATGATGATGATGATGATGTTGATGATGATGATGATGATGATGATGATAACAATGATAACCATGGTCAAGATAACGATGATGATGATTGTTTTTGTTTTGGTGATTATAACGATAAATATGATTAAGATTACGAGGATGCTGATGATGATGATGACGATGATGGTAAAAAGCAATGTCTCTCCGAATTTCAACCCTAAGACGTTTGTCGACTCTTGTATGCTCGCCTGATAATGTTTTATGGCAATCAATCATTGGTAGTAAGTGAGGATTTTGTTGGGATCTGTATGTGGAGGATACTGATACTTTATTTGATACGAGATAATGATCAGTGAGAAGTGTCCACTTTTTGTGGATGTACAGTCTACAGTGGATCATTATTCTTGCATTAATATATCATTTTATTTTCATCAAAGTACCAAATCTCTTTTAGTGATTTTAGTCAATAAAGTAATCTCATATCATGATATTAAAATGTCTGTTTTGTATGATAGAGGCTTTTGAAACAAAATGGCGGAATCCGTTAAAGATATCAAATGAAATTTTATTTTTGTGCCTCATCGAAAATGGATTAAAGCACATCCCTTTTATCAGGGGAATATTACATTGAAGTCATAAGACGCTCATACAGTGTTATATGTCAAGCCTGCTTTATAAATTTTGCGTGCAGATAATTGCTTGTATGACAATGGACTACCTGGATACTTATGGGACACATCGAAGTTCCATATTTTTCAATCTCCCAATGGGGCATGTTTCGTTTCTGCGAGCTCACGTGTCAACTTCTTAACTTAGTTAAAAGTTCTGCATGGTCAGGGCTTTCACATGATCATCCTGAAATCATTGGTTCGAGTTTCATCGAGATAAGGCAGATCCCTGCCCCACATATTAACATTTACATTTACTAAAACATCGATTGCTCTTTGTGATAATGCAGTCCAGGTTCGAATCTCATCTTTTTTATATGCAACTCGTGCGTTGTGTTTGCCATTTGTGTTTGCTATTCATGATAAATATTAATTCATGAAATAGGTTGTTCGGTTGATTGCTTTCTAGACTATATGTATAGAGTTCATGTGTCAGTGCTAACTGACAAATGTTGGATGTACAGCTAACATAAGATACTTGTCACAAGTTAAATAAATTGAAATTATAAGAAAAAGAGAACAGAAGTATCTAGCGTCCTGCTCAATTAAACCTAGCTCAAATTCTACTCAAACCTTGCTTATAAATGAAACTCATTTTTCTTCAATCCAAGCGTTATCAAATGCATTAAATATATTTTCAACCTACTAATAACTTACCTTGATGGAGAAAATTACCAAAAATCAAAGCACAAAAAACTAGCTGCACAATCATTTTGATATTATTTGGCATTAAATTCTTTCAGTCACCGTTGAAATCTCGAATGAAAAACATCTCACTAAAGACTTGGTGAAGTTTGTTAGAATGTAGCGATCTTTTGTACTATGACCTCTCAGAACGTCGTCTGTAGGTGTGGCGATGGCAGGAGCCAATCACTGTATTGTTTTTCAAATTAAGAGTGATGTATGAATTTTGCGGGATACTACTAATAACTGGTCATTTCCCTGTGACTCAGTTTGGTTCCATTAAGTACTGTAACTATTGTAACCTATTTAATCTGTCGGTTGGTAGATAGCAGGCTAAGTCGGATGCGTCGAATGTGTCAAGCAATCGGAGATTTCTAAGTATGAAAAAGATACTTGGAAATATAATATAATCCAAATCCAACGACACTGCTGGAATCTTTCTCGAATTGTTTTAATTTAGATTACATAAAAATTGAGGAAATGCGAAATATATATAAATAATATCAATACATACATTCTATAAAAAATAAAGATTTATTAAAATTGTGATCAACAGTGGCAACATCTCTGGACATCTAGACATACTTAAAAAAAGCTTTTTTCGTCTGACACTCCTCGGTGCATAAACGTCAAAAACCAGACCGAAACTATTGACAAAGGCGGAATTCATACCGAGATGCGGATCGAAATGCACCAATCAGATAGTGGAGTCTAATTGCCATTGTGTCTAAACACCAATCACCAATCTTGAACTACTCAAAAATTAAACATTATCATAAACAAATTAACATTGTATTACGAATATACATTTCAATTTAATTTTTGCACATTTTTGTTAAGTTACAGGATGTAGTGATGTTCTTATAGCATGCTTCAAATTCACTCAGTTTGCAGAAAGAGGGATCTGCGCAGCAAGTAATCGGTGCCAGTTTTTCATTGATGAAGACTCGAACATACGATGCATTCCCTTTGCAGTTATACCTCACAAATGCAATATTAGCAGCAAATGGAACGATAGCACCACTTCTGAATACCCGTGACTGCATTTCCATGAAATTATCAGCTTTCAACGGTGTTTCCTTCTTAACAAAACCCATTTCAGTGAATAATGGAAACAGGGTGCTTGAATGCGCGAATCGAAATAATCCAAGTGATTTTGAATCTTTTAGGCTTGTCACTATCTCATCAACTAGTTTACAACTGATTTTCGAAGTTATTGGGTAATATGGTCCACTTTCATAGTATGATTTCAAGTCCATAAGATATTCCATTATGTTAAATGAATTTTGATCAAACAATGAACACCATCCACTTTCTAATGATTCATCGAAGATTGCAACGGAGAAAGCACATGCTTTATACATGGCAAAAACCATTTTATAATCAATTTCTTTGGCTTTGCTTAAGCCGAGTTTGTCTTTGACTTTCTGGACGACTGATAAGACATGCCTTCCTCTTGCAAATTTATTCATTTCAATCAAAATACTTGAATTGTCTTCGACTTCTCTTTTGTATTTTGGACAGTTGTCATAGAAACGTAATATGAAATCATGATCACATTCTTTGGTTAGTACAGGGACTGGTTGCAATCTGTTAATATAGAATTATAATTTAATTGAGGGTACGGTCATTCAAAGAATTAAAATAAATGATAATGATGATGATGATGACAATGATTATGATGATTATGAGGTGATGATAATGATGATGATGATAATAATAATGATGCTGATTTTGATGATGATGATAATGACAATGCTGATGATGATAATGATGATCATGATCATTGATCGTGATGATGGTGATCATGTTAGTCATAGTAATGATACTGATTAATCAAACTAATCAAACTGTACCATTACCTGAGATGTGTTAAATGCCCTTTTCCTTTCAAATAACCAAGTGCAAATGCAAAAGCACTTTGGCTACATCTGCTTTTACATGTACTTTCAAATTTGAAATTTTGTCCTGCAAATGGCTTTGCCAGAATCTCAGGAAACTTTGATGCCAGTCTCCTCCCTAAAAAATCCAACACGGCACTATATAGCATAAAAATACTTTTAAATAACTGTATTTTCATAGTATCTTCATCATTATCATCACCATCGTCAGCAACATCATCATTATCATCATTAGCATCACCATCACCACTATCATTGTCATCATCATTATCATTGTCATCATCATTCTCGTGATTATGTTGATCATCAGCATCATCAACAGAATCATCACCATCATTATCTTCATCAGCATTATCATCTTCATCATCAGCACCATCATTATTATCACCATCATCCCCATCATCATCATTGCCATCATGATCAGCATCATCCTCGTCATCATTATCATTATCAACATCATCAACATTAGCATCATCGTCATCAGCAGCACCATCATCGTGACCATCATAATCACTATTATCATCATCACCATTGTCATCATCATCATCATTATCACCACCACCATTTTCTAGCAAAATTAAACATATTTACCAATATTAAAAAGTTCATCATCTCCTGTTTGTGTCAATTGTTTTTCACTTTGCATTCGAATGGATTTATCCAGGGAAACTTTATTTTGACACTTGGTGATATCCCAGTTGACTCTTTAATCAGTTTGTTCATCTTTCTCTCCAATTCAACAAATGATTTCATGTCTTTCTTGCCAGGAAACCTTGTACCATGCCTGTACGAAAAACGCCATAAATTTCATAATTGTATGTAGTGCAATTCATAGTGCACTTTTAGCATACCCTTTGTTAAGGGATGTAGAATTTAGGGGGGAGGAGTTGAATTGTTGTTGAAAACAACAGGCGATCAAACAATACATAAAGATGGCCTTCATGAATTCATTGGGGTGTAGTCCTCCCTTCACTTGCCAAGGCTGTTAAGCACTGAAGTAGATACGTGTTGCGAAGTAAATCTGAAAGGGTGTGTACTTTATCAGTGGTAGATATTCAAAATGGTCCTCTTTTGTAGACTCCGCGCTTCGATGAATTCAACCTAAAAGTGAGAAAGATCTACACCCTCGAACTTAAAAACCATTCAGAAAAATTGCTTTTAGCAAATTAATATTAATTCTACCTGAAAATCATGTTTATTTGGCTTGGTTTACATCTGTGATCACGGTCTGTGCTCCCTACTATCTTGCTCAGCTTAGGCCCATCGAGGGTAGGCCATGGAAAATCTTGAGCAATTTTGTATGCTGTTTTAGTTCCAAACACGACGTTGGTTTTATGTGATGGATGACAGTCCCCATTTCTTACGCATGCACATAAAATGAATAAAATTCCAACAAAGATGGCAACAATTATCTTGCGCATGTTTGGTGTCTTTTTATTTCTCCGCCATTTTGTTTGCTGTCTTTCTTCAAGTACAAAATTCAATCCAAGGAGGATCGAAATTTCACTTTTTCTTCAAGTCGCAAGCTGATTGGTTATCATGAGAGATTAAATAAATATGCCGATATTTAGTTTTGGCGCGAAAAGAGTCTGGCTGCGGAGTTTTTTTGTTGCTTATCCGGTCTTCTGTAAATTGCCTTTGCTTCGTATCTGAAACAACTGTTACGACTTTTGCAATCATTTGGCAGGTGTTCTGTTCTTTTGCAGTCAAAACACATCTCTTCCATTCCTAACACAGCCATCCCGTCCTCATTTAATTTCCCCTTTTGATATTGGCCTACGGTTGCTCGCAAATTTTATTTTCAACTGTATATCTTAAAAATAGTCACAACGAAACTAATCGAAAGGGATATTAAAGCATTAAATACTACCACGAACTACCGATATCTAAAAGTCATACAACCCAAGGCTCTCCTCCTGTTTGACATTTTTGTGTTTCGTGAATATTCAGCTTTCTTCAGTACCGTACATATGTACACTCTTTTTTTTAATAAGCAACTGTTCAATAAGCAACCAGGGCCGAGATTGTTCTAAAATTTCTGGTGAAATAGCTTTCTTTATAATGTACATTCTTGCAAACTTGTCAGTTACATTGAGAAGCCAGAAAAGAGCCAAAATAAGAGGTTTTAGGGGTACCAGGCATTCTATAACGGCTGAAATCCTAGATATGTTAAGCAACTCTTGAGGGCTGGACCAAAGTCAAGTTGCTTATTGAAAAAAAGTGTATATATATTTGTCATGAATGGTGAATGAATATGCACGGTTCTGTGCTGAAGAAGGCTCAATATAACCGAAACACAAAAAAGTCAAATGGGAGGAGAGCCACCGGGCTGTATGACAAGAAGAGTTACTGGGTGACTTCATTGGAAACGTCGTTGGCTCTCTGGTCGTGCATTCCAAGTTAGAATCATTTCTACTGTCGTTTGCAACTTGAGATAAAATATAATTACATGTATTGTGTATTTAGAGTGATGTTAGTGATGTGATGTCATATCTTTAACGTGTTAGACAGAGTTTTAAACTTAAAATGTTTTTTAATTAACATCAAGTGTCATTATGTGCTGCTGTTAATTGATATTTTACATTACATATACTTGCAAAATAAGAATTGTCTAAAAGTTTAAATGCTCTTTCACGTTGATTTCATCCTTGTGAGCTTTCAAGTTCCTGTGATGGTGATAATCGTGCATTTCTAGCGAGCCTCTTTTTTGAATATACAATTGCTGCAATAATGACGACGAGGATGAAAAGGCCCACGGGAATGCCAACTCCAATTGCTATCTTCTCATTCGTTTGTGCCGCAGAACTGCGTCTATTCATTGTAACGTTGTGAACATTAAAATACTTTGATGCTGTTATTGCAGAATTCAATGTTGCTCTGCTTTTTCGCAACATTTCTGAATTGACTGTATGTGATGTATTCACTTTGATGCTTTCTGTTGCGGTGATTGATAGAGACCAGGCTGGAAATACCAAACTGTTTTGAAGGTATCTCGACTTATAGTCATCTTTAGTTGCAATGGTGGCTCTAACCCTGCTGCTTCTGTTCGGGTCTAATTTGCTGACAATGTGGCTGGATTGGCTGTAGGTCGTAGTGCTGTATAGCGAGTTTGAAGTCAGAATTTGTTGCTTATTTTTAGTCAAAGAATATGACGATAATCGTTTTGTTGGCCGCCCGAGGGTTGTCTGATACCTTAAGAGTATAGAGATGCTATTAGTCGACTGGCTCGCAGATGCGGTATGATTCTTTGTTGTAGATGCAATGATGCTACTTTTTATAGCAGTGAAAAGACCCCTGTTTGTTTGCCTTGGCTCTTTAGAGTTTGAAATTGTAGCAGCATCTTGTTTGGTTGAAGCTGTTGCAATATTTGCTGATGTAGATGCAATAATACTATGTTTTGTGGTACTTGAAAGGTGCATGAATGTTGACTGTTGGGCTGCCTACATGGGTTTGTGACTCAGATCTTGCATAGGCATCTTTTTTGTTGTATTTATTGCACGATTTGTTGATGCTGTTGCAATCACGGTATGTTTTGTGGCATTTAAAAGATGCTTGCTTGTTGACTGTGGTCTCTCTGCATTTGAAAATGTTGAACTTGTTTCATGGACTGATGATTTGGAGATTATATCAGTAGTTGGTAGGATAATAGCTGAAGATGTTTTTGGAGCCAGAGAAGCTGTGCTTTTCTGTGGCAATGATGCTGTCACACTTGTTGAAGATGCTGAAGAAGACGCTTTGATTGAAGATGAAACTGGTTCTTCTGAAAATTGAAGACAGTATTATATTTGTATACTGTATCAATGCTACAAAAATTGTTCTGTCTTATAATAAAGATGGAAGTGGTACCACTCATTGATAAATTAATGAGTTGAAATTACAAAACATGCTTTTGTATGTTTTTGGACTAGTTACTTAATCTTTTCGCTAACTTGTGTTATAAAACCCCTGTCTTGGCTTGAATTTCTTCTGCTTACAGTTGAACAGCTCAGATTATAATTATTGTTTTCCCAAAACTCTTGGTTATGCATTTGTAATACTCTGGTTCCCCTTCAATCTCGAAGCGTGCACGGTAAAGCATTTCTTTAACTGTATTAAAAGCTAATAATAAGAAATATGTCTGTAACCTACCTTTTATTGTGAGTTGTATTTTTGAATAGATGATACCAGCATTTTTAGAATCTACCATACAATCGTATGTTCCTTCATCATTAGCAGTAGTATGATTGATTCGTAGTGTTGCTTGACCATACATATCTATCCTTGATTTATCACCAAAATAAATACTGCTTTTTGTAGGTAGCTGTAATACAGCAGTGTTTCCCAAACTACCGACCCTGGGACACTTTTACCAAATCCGAATGCGACGTAATATGCATCAACTGCTGGATTAAAAGTCCATTGCAACGATATACTTTCTCCTATTTTGAAATATGTTTTACTTTCTGGTTGTGAAGTGAAAAGAGCTGAACCTGGAAGGGAATTAAAGCAAAATAATATTTATTGCGCTGAATTCTCTTTCTAAACATGAAAGCATCATATATAACGGTATAACAACTGAGTGTTCATGTCCAATCAACGACTCCACCCCGGTTTATCTGACTGAAATGTTCACGAAAATATCTGGAACACCTTGGAGTGCAACAAATTTATAAACGAGATTTTCAAACAGAGGGAACATTCTCAATTATTGAGGTGATGGAAAGGCAGTGCGTTAAAACTATCATATTATGGTACAAGGGTTTGGAGCTCACTACCAAGGGAAATTTAAGGTGCAAAGATCTTGCAGGGTTTACATTCGTACTTCGTACATTCGTAATCGCACATTCGTAAAATGAATTAATGGTGAAGGTGAAGGTGATGGTGAAAGAGTATATTTAGCGCCTGTGGCTTGGATCTCAGTAGCTGATCAACTAATCGAGACCTCAACCCTGGCTGTGACACTACCGTGGCTTGTCATATCAACTTAATGAAGCGATTTACTTCTTTTGAACGAGCACTATATTTCAGCAATTTTCAAGCCCCGTTAAGGCTTACACTGTCCCATTACAAAGTTAAAACGGTTTGAAACTGAACCGTGTTGCATTTCCCTTCACACTGGAACGTCTTCGTAACTGGCATACAATGAAGAGGATTCTTAAAGGTAACGAGTTTTTAAAACGATAGCTACAAAAGGTGCCTTTTAAACGCCTAAAAACCGTTCGATTTCGTAATGGATTGAAAAAGAAATAATGATTAGAGAAATCTCATGAAATCGTCGTTACCTTTGTAATATGATGCAATGAAAAACAGTAAAACTCCAATGTTAATGCCTTTTTTCGCAGAGTGCATCATCATCCTTTGCTATTCTTATTACGGAATCGTTGTCTTCTTGAGAATTCAGTTATGTCGAGAATCTTTCTTGTAGTTGAGCAGCGTTGACTCTGTAAAGAAGAATAGTTCTTTCTTGTTTCCCTACTTCCTTGTTATTCAAATGACTTCATTTCATTAAGAGATAAATGAATCAATACCTTTGTTCATAACATTGATCAAGGTAGGTAGGTAGTCTGGTAGGTTAGGTTCTGTCTCTGGTCCGGAGGTTGGATACAACACGCCGCCACGCTGCTCTACTTTCATATAGTCTACAACATTCACTAAGATGTTATCCAGTCCACGTCTTAATGTTCTCCTCCCAGCTGATCCTCGGTCTTCCTCTTGGTAAACACGTATTAATGCTCAATGGTATTGATTGTACTCTTAGGTGCCTAATTGCCAACCCCCCTTTCTTATTAAGACTTCCTGCTTATTAAGTTTGCATTAATATTGAGGTTGATATTTTTTACTAAACTTACTTTGACGTTCTTTGTGTGAAATTTCACTTGTACACTCAATTTGTTGGTTGGAACTATGGATTTTCTTATCCTATAAGCACTATAGGACCCCTCGCTTTGCGTTTCATTTGTTTCAGACAAAGTTTGTCAAACAAAGTCCGGCCCCCGTTTATTCTGACCCCCCCGCTAATAAGATCCTGATTGTACTTCCACCCCCCTCCCGCCTATTCCGACCCCCCAGCATTTAGGTACCTAAGAGTAATCTGAAATCAGCTTTTCGAAGGCGTTGCAATCAACGTGAATGTATCACATTCGCCATTTTTCTATCACCCTAGGTATTCTTCGGTTGCCTTAAGCTATGAAAATGATCACGCCAAGGATTTCAAGAACAAAAATCTCGGAAAATCCCTCTTTTTTGATTTGACTTGATTAGAAATTATGACGCACTAATCTTATTAGTTAACCCTAATCCTACCGGGGGGGTGGATTCCACCCCCCCTCAAGCTTTTCTTGAAACTGTTCTGTTGTATGATGGATGTAAGCTTCCAAACCAGGCTGACTTCCAGCTTATATGCATTAGCTAAAAAGTGGTCCAAAAATCCCCATAATAATTGCAATAGGTCACGTAACATTGCCTTAAAGTGAACTTCTGTTCTAAATTATCTCAGGGAGGCTTATGAAGCATCGTTTGTTGCCGAAAAAGGGAGATTATAGGGAGAATAGCAATAACAATGCCTTTGTCGTAGGAAAGACTGCCGTAATACCTAGTTGGTTCCTCATCCTCAATGACAGGACAAAAGCTTTATCAGTGCAAACAAATGCATAAGAATACGACTTTAAAGTGCTTTGTTCAAGTAAAAGTGCAGTTTTAATGAATAGCCCACTGTTTCAGTTTCAGCTAACTTTAGTGTACCGGTCAGTATCGGGTCACAGTGTAGAATAAGCAAGTTTTTTTATTTGTCTCTTCTTTTTACAACAGAGAAAAATATCGACGGAGTTTCTTTAATTTGCATATTTGGGCATTTATGTATACTGTAAATTTCATGCAATTACTTTAGAAATGTTCTGACGGTTTCATTACAATTAATATGACTGATTTACAGTACAATACAATTAAAAGACAATGAATAGATATAACTGCCATATGATTTCCATCTACTGCCTTCATATATTCGTCCATTAAGCAGTTTACGAACTTCGCTATCTTGAAGTATCTCTCTTTTTGAGTAGATAAATTACTGTGCCAACAACACTAATAATTAACACAACTGCAATGGGAACACAAGCTGCGATAGCGATATTTATCCGCTGTTTTCCCGCGGGCAGACTAGTGGAGTATCTCGTTGGGTGAATCATATTGAGATGAGGAGTTGGAGTCGTGAAAAGCTGCGTATCATTATGAACTGTTATTGTGCTTGATATTTCAACTTTGCCTGCCGAATCCTTGATAAGACAGTAATAAATACCAAAGTCTTGCACAGAAATATTGTTGAGTTGAATTGTTATGCCTCTTTTGTCGATGATGCTCATCTTGCGTTGAGAAACATAACGTTTCTTTACTGCGTCGTAATCAACTATCGGAATGGCTTCATTATTTCTATTTAACTGTACACAAGTAAACCTTGTTAATTTTGGTATATCATCAGGATCGATGAGCCATTCCAGTGAAATGTTGCTTGCAGGTTTTGGAACGTGAATGTTGATTTGCTGATCTGAAGCAAACCATGAATTATATGGTTTATCTAAAAGAAGAAAATAGAGCATCATTTTCATGAATTTTTGTTAGCAATCCTATCATTATCATAATCATAATAATCATTATCGTCAACATCATAATCACCACCACTATCATCATCATCATTATCATCATCATCATCGTCATCGTCGTCATAATCATCAAAATAATTCTCATAATCATCATTTTCATAAAAATCATCATTGTCATCATCGTTATCATTGCAATCATTATCTCATCATCATCATTATCATCGTCATAATCATCAAAATCATCCTTATTATTTTTATAATCATCATCGTTATCATCTTATCTTCATCTTCATCATCATTCGTCACATCGTCAACAACATCATCATCATCACCATCATATCATTACCACCACCGCCTCCATCATCACCGTCATCATCATCATTATCAACATCATCAGCATCATCATAATCATATCAATCAACATGATTATCATCAGTATGGCGATCACGATGATTATGATCATCATGCTTGTTACAATTATCAAATATTAAAACACTGTACCTTGCCTTCGAAGTTTGATATAAGGAGAATATCTGTATCGAATTCGATTGTTTTTCATCACAACAATCACACATTGGTAATCAGCTGCATCATAATCATTGGTATCATTGATTCTAAGTGATGCTTGTCCTTGTAAATCAACTCTCCTCGAATCATAATTTCGTGTAATTTCTTTTGAGTAAATATTGTAATGTAAAAACTCCCTTGTAAATGACTGTGGCTGTATGTTATATTTGATAAACCAAATTGCAACAGCGTCCACCTTTGAGGCATCATACGTCCATTTTAAAATCGCAGTGCTCTTCAATTTATAATAAATCTTTCCTTTTCGGGATGTGAACACTGATGTTGCATACGATGGCCCTGAATAATGAAGAAGTTTTCTTAAAACTATTTAAAATGCAATCGTTTTAGCAAATAATGAAAATATCTTTGTAAAGTTAATTGTCCATAAACCAGTCCTCTAACTTTCTTAAAAATCGTATAATATCTGAGATTTCAGCTTATTCTTTCCCTTTGCACTAAGTATGTCTTGTTAATACGAAGGTCCTATTTAAGATTTTGTGCTTATCCTGCTAAAATGGTCGTTCAAATTGGTACGATTTACATTGACGTTTTAGCAAAACGATAGGAACTAGAAATAATTAATACAACTTTTTCACTAAGCCCTTAAGTTATTTAACATTTATTTTAATCCAGCCCTAGTTGCTTCAGACCATGTTGCTTATTAGGAAGTCTATAATAAAGAAATACTCACTTAAACCTGGCCCATATCCCATAACCCTTCTGGCCCCTCCATTGAACTTGCTGAAGGCATTTATGGGGTTGATCAGATGATCACGGACCACGAACCTGTTGATAACCAACTTTCGATCAAAATAAAGATTCAAAGCTATGGACAGCTCTTGCTGAAAGGAAAACATAGCTGCATTGTAGTAAATAAAGCATATAATACAGTCCTTACCTTGTTCACATCGAAGAAGGATAATCAATGCCAAGTGTATGCAGAATCTTAGTAACATCTTTTGTTTCTCTATATTTGTCTTAAAGATTTGAAATAGACTATTTCTTCCTCTTCTAGTTTGCCCGCAAATTTCAGTATATTGTCAGAACATCTTCCTTAAACTCAGGACATTTGCTATCGCACTTTTTGTTGCCAATGCTGAGATACAGCTATCATTACGACATTGAGAGAACGCTCTATAACTTCCTTCCTTGCTCGATATTTCTCTTTATTTGAAGGAAGACGGTAAAAGACACTATACAGTCAAGGTATTGTTAGTTGAACTGTTGTAAAACGTTTCTGACGATTTTCTGGTTCTTTTATAAGTGCTCTTATAGCCTCCGAATTTCTGTGTTTCCGTGATTTTGTTTCCGTGTGGCGATTAGAATCGATAGTAGAGGTACAACAGGACAGTCAGATCAATTTACTTATTTTTATTGAGTTGTGTCTTACAAAAGTGAGACAATTCAGCTACCTCAGGTGTTTTCGTATAAAGTAAAGGACTTCTAGTTGTTAAGACTATTGAGAGTTTAGATTCTTTCAACAATCCTTTGTTATCACTATTGAACCGAATTTCTTGGATGCTCAGACTACATGCTTTTTTTATAAAGAACCACTTTATAAGGAACCTTCATGTAGAAGGCCCGAAAATTTAAAGAACTTTAAAAATAAAAAAGAGTGTACAGTGTACAATTTCAAGTTTGCGCGATCTCGGTTTGGTTTTAGTCTCTGTTTGAGGCTATATCAATTTGAATCAGAATATAAGCAGTAGCAGTGTGAATATACAGATAACATATAGATAGAAGTATTATAGTAGTAGAAGACAGTAATAAAACTAGATCTCAAATGTCTTTTAATATGATTCATTCATATAGTATATACAAGACAAACATTAAGTATAGAAACATTAAGTAGATTGCGACCGACGTTAACTAATAACAGCGTATCGTAGTTAATACGAATGTATAATAATTAATGATTAGAAAGGAAATTTATAGTTCTGTATAAGTGATCACGTTTTCCACTTTCCTGTATTGACAAGGATACCTAACTACAATATACATCAGAATGATATTCACGATGATTATCTGGAAATAGTAATGACTACTGTAGGGTCTGACAAGCTATCAAACATTGTTTGTCAAACATTTATAATTGCTTTTCATTTACCTTCTATGGCAACGGAGCAAAACATTGCAGGCTCTGACCAAGCCTTGCATGAGTCAGGCATTGCATGACTACTGCAGGCTCTAACCAAGTTATCAAACATTGTTTATCAAACATTTATAATTTGCTTTTCAAGCAAAATGTTTCACCTTTTGGCCACACAACACCCCAAAAAATTGCTCTTTGTACACGCCCACGCCCCAAACATTGCTTTCGTCAAGCTAACAATGTTTTTGAACTTTACGAAAAAACATCGACAGCGAATTTTACTCAGTAATGTTTGTCGACGTAGCTAGAAGTTCAAACATTGCTTAATAAGCAGATTTCAAATGTTTGCCAAACATTGTTTGCTCGTTTTGCCAGATCCTTAGAGGTAATAAGGGGATTCTGTCATGCTTACTTAGAGGCAGAGTATACCTTATTCTTTTGGGTTATTTCAGACCCTATCAGGCCCAACGATTGTTAGTCTTCGTGTTTTCTCTTATAAGCCGGGTTGCATGTATAATATTTTTACAAGAGGATACCGTTAATTTGTAGTAATATCAAATTAATTGTTAGACTTATTCCATGAGTCGTAGTTTCCGCTCCTTTGGCCCATCTGATTTTGATAGGTTGCTCAGAACTTCCACTAGCTACCACTTCAGCCACTGTGAGTATTTGGCCATTCAGTTCAATTTTGTTAAGTAAAAAGCTATTGCTATTGCTAAAGACTGCCGTTGCTGTTTACGAAGAGTGGGACTTATGCAATGAGTCTAATTAAGTTTAACGTGTTGATTGAATTCGCGTAGCCCTACTTTAAGCCGTCCTCTAACCCGAAATTTCCCGTTTTGGGGGGTAACCCCTGCGAAAATAAAAAAGGGGTGAAAACGAAAATTGCGGGTCTAATAGCGGTACTTTATGGAGCATTCACGTTTAATGGGAAAATGATTGGAGCACCAAATAAGGAAAAAATACGAGTATTTATGAGAAAACTAATAACGATGCGGATTTGAACCATCTTGATTTGTTTATATTACGATCTTTGATGCATTACATTAAAATGTTAGTCGCCAGTGCCATGAAATGTAAGCGACCATTCTAAAAACTGTCCAGAGCTTACTCGGTTTGTTTCTGGGTTCAGGCCAGGAATAAATGGCTCTTGGTAACCGTTGCTAACCTGAACACGCTGTGACCCAGTCTCTTCTTGCTGCACTTGCACACGAGGGTCTTGATAAGATAGGCCCATTCGTTTCATGTTTTCTTGTTGCAAATCATTTTGAACGTTTTCAATATTTCTGTCGTATCCAAACACTTGTGAGCTTTCAGACGCATCTAAGCCTTTTGACTCAAATGCACCATCACCATTCTCACTCTGAAATGAGTCTACGAGTCCTGGAGTTTTATCATAAAGTTGAATTTTATTAAATTGTAATTCATCTTCTTTGTCCCCTGTGACAACTGTTCTTCTTTCATTATCTTTAAATAAATCCGCAATCGCATCTTCTGCAATATAGATTTCATAGATATAAGTTAGGGCTCTACCCCCTTTGTTTCCACAAGGTAACAATAAGCTTCTCTTTGAACTATAAACTGAATGACTGACTGACTGACTGACTGACCGACTGGCTGGCTGGCTGACTGACTGACTGACTGACTGACTGACTGACTGACTGACTGACTGACTGGCTGACTGCCCGACCGACCGACCGACTGACTGACTGACTGACAGACGGACAGTTCTGGCTGTTAATAACGCAGGCGATCGAACGAATATAAACCCACCTGTTGAAACTAATTTTTTATCTTCTTCGAATTCATCCAATGATGGTTGTAAATTCATCATTTCGACTTTATCCCTGCGTACACCTTCTGGATAAGAGTAATCAGCTGGGGGTTTTGTGCCTTTGCGTTTTGATTCTATTTCTTTCATCTTCTTTTCATCATCAATGACCTTTTGGAAATGAACAATAAATACGTATAAAAGTAAGGAGCTAGGCTGTATGACTTGGAGAGCTGAGCTCTATAGCTCATAGACACGTTCTAGTGTTCACTATTCGTGACAATTATAGAAATAAAAGTAAGGGATATTGTAATGTATCTAATAGACAAGAGGAGAAAATATTAGGAGATTCGAATGTGGCACCAGAGTTGAGGGTCTAGTGGGTCAGGGTTCAGGGGGGTTATATCCCCTCATTCCCTTTAAAAAGTCCCTTTGTTCCCTGGAGCTTTGTAGGATTATTTTTCAGACTGATATTCAAGCGAGTTGACAGGGGAGATTTGTTCCTGATCCCTGTTTCCCGATTTCCTCTTGTTTCCTTTTAATTTTGTCCATCTTCTCTTGTTCCTAGATATATTTCACATTTTCCCATGTTCTCTAGAGCCTCAGAGTTGCACCGTGCTAGCAATATTCTAGCACCGCATAGCCTCGACAGAACGCAATCGATTCATGACGGACGTCGTACCACGCCTATTTTCTCCCTATTCTCGTTGCCTCCAGTGGCATAATTATGTGATTGGTTCAATTTTTTTATTTTGTCAGGAAATGTACAGAAAAAGACTAAGCATCTCTGGTGAGTTTAGAGGTAGATTAACACACCATTGGCGTATTGTGATGAACTGGTGATGTCTTCTGTCTAACTGAATATTCTCACTTATTCTGGCTCAAGGTATTTATACAAACAGAAAACTGAACAAGCGTACAGTTAATTTAAGAAATGTACAATTAAGTACAACTTTTGTCCAATAACCTCTTCTGTTCGAAGAGAACACCCTTTTGGGAATTGAATTGCAGGACTGCGCGTCCCAATGCTAACTTAGCGAATAAGCTTAATAAAATTCAGTGATTGAGGAGGAAAAAGCAGAGGGTCAGAAAAACAGTTGGCACATAAGAGCATTAGATTGAATAAGGTATGCTTCTATATTTATGGTAGCTATATGTCATGGTATATGTTATGATGTATGTAACTGTATATGAAGCGTTTTTGAGTGGTACAAAACGTCAGAATTGCCATAAACAGCTGAAATATTTTCGGGCATACTTAAAAGCCTCTTTCTTCTGTCTTTGTCCTCAGACTATGAACTTAGCTTTATTGTTTCGTTCTGTTTCTGGCGTTCATACTTTCAGGAGTGTCACACGAAAAAAAACATTTTAGTATGCCCGAAAATGTTTCCGCTGTTTATCACAATTCTGTACCTGTATATGTTATAGTATATGCAATGGTATATGTTACGATGTATGTAACTGTATATGTCGTCGTATATGTTATGGTATATGCTATGGCTTATAACATATGTTATTGTACATGTATGGTACAGTATGGTATATGTAATGGTGCAAGCTATTTGTTAATGTATGTTACTTGCCTCTTCTTCCAAGTCTTCAACGTCAGGTTCTTGCCGACTTGTGTCATGTTGTAAATAACCATTCAAATTGAATCCTCTACTTGTCAATGCTGGAATGTTGTCCGTTACATTTAGTGTCCAAACTCCTTTTGGATTTTCGCCCCAACTATGAACCGTCATGAACGTCCAATCATGTAATCCCTTGTCACTGTCGTCATAACGACGAGTTGATAACATTTCATTTCTTGTTCCCATCGGAGAAAAGAGATCGATGCTAACGTCACCTCTTCGTCTGTGCTGGAACGAGACTGTCAAAGTCACGTGTTCAAGTTTGGTAATCTCGTTATCAGTTCCTTCGCATGCAATTGTATCGATAGTTATTGATAATGTTCCTCCTGCTGGGATTTCCCTGTAAGAAAAGCAGATAGCATCAGATATTAATACTCATTAGCATCAGTATAGTATCATTGTTACAATATCATGGCTGCAATATCACTGCCACCTTATCATTACTTAAGTACCATTGGTACAATATACCCAGATATTAATACTCATTAGCATCGCTATAGTATCATTGTTACAATATCATGGCTGCAATATCACTGCCACCTTATCATTACTTAAGTACCATTGGTGCAATATACCCAGATATTAATACTCATTAGCATCGCTATAGTATCATTGTTACAATATCATGGCTGCAATATCACTGCAACCTTATCATTACTTAAGTACCATTGGTGCAATATACCCAGATGATAATATTCATTGGCATCGCTATAATATGACTGTTACAATATCATGGCTGCAGTGTCACTACCACACTATTATCACTTTAGTATCATCAGTGCAATATCATCAGATTATAAGATATCACTGTTCTAATATCATCTCCACAGTATCAGTCCGTTTATATTATTGGTGGAATATTGTTGCTTTATTATCATTGGTGCAATAACGTTCCAATATTATCGTTTCAGCCATATCATCGCTTCAACAACACTTCTACAATATCATTGTTTAAATAACTGTGGATGGTACCACTGTTATACCATTTCTATAATGTAAGAGCGGCAATATTATTGCAGCAGTATTTCCGCTACAATATGACTGTCCTCATATGACTGCCAAATTATATTATTAATGCGATATAATTTCTTGTATTTTATGATGCAGTATCATTGCTGGTCTTTTCAAATATCTTACTAGAATCACATTATCACCTTTGCAATATCAATGCAAAAATAACCTCACCAAAATATCAAAATTCCTCTATATACCTCAGACTATCTATTCTATCTATTCTATCCTATTATTTCCATTATATCCATTTTATATCCTAATGTAAAATCCCAATATTCATTCCAAAATATCACTTAAAAACCATAATATCACTGCCAGAATATAATTGCAAAAATAACCTCGCCAAAATATCACTGATACGATAGCATTGCTGCATAGTATCAGTGTTACTAAATACTAAACATTAGACTTGAAAGGATATACAACAAATTGTTCAATGTATTAAAACAATTGACTTACTGCGGTGAACTACTTGAGGGCCCTTGACATTTCCTCTGTCTTCCTACATTTTTCCACTTCTTTGCCAAGTTGACCATTCTGCTTGCATCAAGACGACCGAAACCAAATTTATGATTGAAATGGAATCCAGCTCCATTGCTTACCCAGCCCTCATCAACAGAACTTGTGACTTGTGCTGTGTTGACGATCAAATGTTGAACATCTCGCCAGGTCAATTCAGGACTGCAAGAGCTCAATCATTAATTATCAGGTATACCTGGTTTTAATATTTTGTTTATTAGTATGACCACCCAGATGGTCGATCAAACCTTTGCAGGGGTTAATTTAAAACTCAATGTTCATGGGGAGGTGAAATGGTGTATGTAGCACCAGCCGCTAGGATTTCAGTAGTAGGTATAAACTAATCGAGACCTCGACCCTGGCTGTAAAGCTGTAGCCATGGCTAAACATGCGACTGACAAACGAGCAACATGCCCCCCCCCGAGTCATTTGCATGTTGTGGAGAAAGGAAATGTTTCTGTTGTATCCCAGAAACATTTGCGTGTCTCTTGCTATAAATTTTATCGCGCGCTACAAAGTTTCCAAGGTGGCTAAACTGGGAGACACCGAGAAGACATCAATGTCACGCACGACATGTCTCCTTGTTTAGCCAGGCCTTAACGCTACCTGGGACTCAGACCCCAACCTTGTTGAGCTTCTAACACCACGAACTAGCTGGATCAGGCCACGATGCCACAGCACCTTCGGGAGGAGGGGTCTAAATCGAATTATCACGAAAGATGATACAATCTCGATGTTATTGAGTTTGGCGCTTACTTTGCTTGAAGAACCAGTGCGATGACTCCAGCAGCAAGTGGTGCAGCTGATGATGTACCTTTGAATTCTTCTGTGCATTTACCTTTCAAATCTGTAGTTATCTAAAAATTACAGGTACCTTAGGAAAGCGAAGTGAGTGACTTGGTAGACACTGCACAATATAACTGAGCAAATAATGATACGGCAACGAATGCTTGAACAGTATGGAAAATGAGCAAAAGAGAAAGCAGAACGTTAAAGGATGGCTGCAAACGGTCTATCTATGAAAGATTGTAGTGGACTAAAGGAAAGCCTGCAGTTGTTCAAATGATCAAATGTTGCGAACGATTTCAGCAACATTTTGTGTCCCCCTCTTGCGTTTCTATATTAGCTTTGGAACCTTGAAAATGCCAGAACTCTGAAATCATTGAGTGAAATCACTCGAAGTCACATGAGACACCGTTCCTAAATTTGGGGGCAGCTACCGGGAATTGTGGAGCAATGAACTTTGAGCGCCTCCCTGCAATACTGCACGAAATACAATTCGGTCTGCGAAGGACGTCAAAGGGTGGTTGCAAACGGTCAATGAAAGATTGCAGAGGAGTGGATGAAAGACTGTAAGTGTTCAAAGAAGGGAATTACACACAAATGGTCAATGGAGGAAAGGTTATGATCTGTCAAAGACTAGCCAACCATTTTAATAATACAGAGATTTCAGTGGTGAAAGAAAGTCTCAGATTGAGGTATCATTGCAAGTACATACGATTTTATTTTCTTCTTTTTCCCTGTGTGAACCTCCATTGAAGGTAACAGCTAGCGTTGAAGAGCAGAGCTCTGTATAATAAGCACTCAATCCATGATCACTAATGCAGCCTATTGATATTGTATAGATACTCGTTGTATACCCATCACAATTACAATCATCATCTGTCAATCCTCCATTGCCTGTTGCCCATACGTAGATGTTACCTTTGCCACCTCTACCCTGAAATATCAATGACCGTGATTAACTTTGGATTATGATTGTGGCTGTACTTGATTTTGATTATGATTGCGATTACACTGGTGATTGTGATTAGTTTTGATTATGATTATGGTCTTGATTATGATAAATGATAGCGACTGTGATTATGCTGATAATTTTTGACGATATTTATGGTAATTATCATGGTTTTCGTTGTGATTATGATGAGACCAGTGACTGACCAAAATTTTACGTGTACAAGAACTGCTGAAGAGAGTAAGGCGTTGGCCGAACGATCAAACATTGTTTGTCAACCTTTTCAAATTGCCAACAAGCAATTTTTGAGCATTGTCCACCTCACAAATCATTGTTTGAAAAGCAAAGTTTAAAAACATTTTGGATTTTTGCAAGATACAAGCAAGTTTTTGGCCAGCATTATAGTTTGGTGCGATGTGGTCAAACACTGAAACATTTGCTTGACGTGCAATATTCAAATGTTTGACAGACAGTGTTTGATCGTTTGGCCAGGGCCTGAACAGAATTGAGTGGTGGCTGGAGTAAGCTTGCTGTGTAAAGATGACAAGAATCAAGGAAAGTAGGCACGTGAAATCCATGCATTACTAGTAATTGATCATCAGCTAAGAAACCTCGTATATCTACCTTGAGAGCCCCCTGCATTAATGCTTCTTGTGCCAGTTTTCCTGGTTTTCCAAAGGTTTTCCCATCATCTTTGGGTCCCCAGCAATTGCTGTATATATCGATATAATCAGATTGAAACTCAGTGAACTTCCTTCAAGAATATCTGTTGCTTGACCGTCCAACATGCGTACACCTGGAGAGAGGTTAGAAGAAAATTGAATGAAATTTGCTCCAGAGACAAGACCAATGCCACTGATTGGCCATCAACTGCTTTTTATTTCTCTACATCCCAAGCCATTTCTGGCAACAACTTAGAATATCGTTGTTCATCTTGTGGGTCTTTCACAATTTACGAATCTACAAAATTCATAGACGCTTGCCCTCCTGGCAAAGCATCTACTTCAATCTATTCGTCAGTGAACCACATGAATAACCCAGGGGTTGACATGATATGATTTGCTTACCTCCAATATTAGCTGAGTATGCAACTCCAACCCCACAAATACTGTTATTTGCAGCTGCTGCGATTTCTCCTGCACAACGTGTACCATGGCTAAAGTAAAGAAGTACAAATTAGATTTCATATTGCACCCGTTAAATTTTTTAACTATCCATTATATACAATATAACTCTTCTTATTTTCACGGGGGATGTTCCTTGCAGAGATCGGGTACTTGCAGCAATGCAGATACGCAATACAAAGTCATTAGTGTTAGGCATGATGTGGCTGTTTTAGCAAACCAAGACAACTTGTCTCCTGCAAGCTTTGCCCACCATTTCAAAAATAACAAACCGTTCCTGTGAATTAATGAGCGTATTTCCTGCAGTAGTTATTCTAGACTAGCTAGCATTGTTACGCTAGTTTATGCTTGTGTGTACTGATCAACCATCTGCATAAATTATGCTTAATTATGCGCTCAACAATAATCCGTTAACTTATCATACATTTGCTAATTTTGCTCTTACCAATTATCAGGATCTTGATCTCGTGGTTTAGGATCAGCATCCATATCATTGAAGTCGTAACTTGCTTTCTGGTCCTAAATTCATGAAAATATTAGTTTGAAATTTGCTTAGCTAATTCAAAAGAAGAAAATGAATAACTGTGGGAACTTTGCTCAATTGATTACGTGATTACGATCGTGATTGTGATCGTGATTATGATTGTGACTATGATGTTGATTATGATTATGAAATCCGTCATCTGTCAAGAAATGGAAGTATATCTCTTGATCGATCTCATGCTGTAATAATTCATTCAGTATTGATTGATAATGAAATACAGTAACAACTGGTTTTGTTTCTTTACATATAAGTTGTCTTATACTCACATAGTTGTCTCTGAGATCTGGATGGTTGTGATCAACTCCTGGAGGAAATCAAAAAGAAACTTTTCAGCCTGGTGAGAAATGTGCTTGAATCTCATTGGAATCACTCCGGAATCGGAGATGTTATTGATCTAGCGATTAGGGTGATCATTGTTCATTCACAGTTGTTCGTTGTTAGGGACGTACGCTTGCTATTATCGCATAGTATTGATTGCTGTGCTAAGTGGTCCAAAAAATAGCACAAGGCTAATCTGAGTAATGGGACCCTATCCTTCCGTGGGATGTGACTTTTTCTTTCTGCCAACATTAAACAGAGAGCTTGCGAGACTCGCCACCTTTAATGGCAAGTTGGACTTTGGTGGAAAAGGAACCAACACCACAGATTGGGAGCGATCTGGCTTATTACCTGTCCATTCTTACCGAGCCAAATTGACCGTGCATTCATCAGAGTTTGGAAAAGAAATGCAGTTAGAAGAGTATTCTCTCTATGATTCTACGTATGAATCTTGGAGCGCAACCTGCAGATCCCATCGGCTGCAAAGATGCCTCGAACGCTGATAGGTATGTCTGCTTGCGCCTCATGCCTTATAGCTCATAGAGAATGCATTTATATTTTCGCGTAAAGCAAAAAGGATGAGCAATGCAATACGTACCATCATCAAGGACACTTATCACAACGCCTTTTCCAGTATAACCTTGCTGCCATACAGGCAATACATCCAGATCTACTCCAGGTGGTCCGGTTGACTGTCCGGTATTACTCTACAAAAAACAACATGAATTGTCAAAATCAACCTCGGATCAGACAAGTCTCAAATGGTTCGCCTGTTGCTGACCTGTGGTTTGAATCCGACCGTTTCGAGACAAGTAAGTGCTTTTAAGGAAGTTAGCAGTTAACTTTGTTGGTCCGTTAATGCTGGAACTGGCCTGAGATCACCTCTTTTCTGAAAGCCTCAACTGGGCAGAAATTCTTTGTATAAAGGATTTTAAAAGATAAAAATGTACTTACAAGATACCATTGATCTTTGAATTTTGGGTCAGATGGGATTCCGTCTTTCCTCCGTCTGTCCAATAAATGTTGTTGCTCTGCCCAAAGAACCTAAACAATGAATACAATCTTTGTAAGTTATCTATCACTAGTTGTTTTGAAATCTGTTTTTGCCATAAAGTGCTATATGCTAGCATAGACTTAAACCTAGCTGCTTTCGTTCGTCAGCTACTTAGGATGTGGTATCTACCATGCTGTAACAACGTTTCATAAGCTCGAATACTCTGACCAATGACGAGCTAGCTGATATAGGTTTTACAAACAATGCACTCTTTCCACTGGAATTCCAAATAGGCAATGATATATCATAATTTACTAACAAGGTCTCGATTACTTAACCTATTACTCAGATCCTAGCGACTGGCGCCAAAATAATACCATTTCACCTATACCGTCTCCGTATACAAGGTGTAGTCTTTGTGCTACCGATTCAAATTCCAATTCAATTGATAGGCAATGATATTGCACTTACGTGTTCTTCAGCCAGCAAACTTTCCGTTTTATCATATGCTGACCTTCTCGATCTCTTTTTTGATCCGTGATGTTTGAAATGATAAAAACTTTCTAAATTTCCAATCTAGTGAAGAGAAAAACATGATCAATATTCTTCGTTTTTTCCCATATAAAGTCAGCTCATATTCATATTCCGAAAAATCAGCAAAAGATGACTTCATGGAGGGCCTTTGGCCTGATAGCTCAGATGGTTGCTCGTATGTACAGTAATTCCTCGATTAAGCGCCTTGGCAGCTTACTTGAAAATTCATCTCATAGAGGAGAAAATACTTGAAAATTTATGAATAAACCAACTGTTTGAGGAAACAAAAGTTTTTCAAGAACTGGCAAAATGTGTCTCTTGATTCATCCCATCAAGAGCTTGCATGTACACCGTAAAAGGAGCGTCAGGGGCCAATCTGATAGGCAGCTAAACCCCACAGGGGCACTTATTCGAGGGACGGCTCTTATTTAAGGAAATGCGGTAGCCAAAGATGGTTAGCTCCAAATACGCCATTTATTTATGCTTGAAGTAGTGTTCATTCAGTAACTCACTGTGATGTTGGTCGTCGCATTCATCAATGGGATGGTTCAAATGGATCAAATCAGATGTTATCGTGGGTATAACTGCATTGGTGAGTCAAAATATTCAATCCGTATTTAGAGTATTTTAGGAGTAGAAGCTGCACCGTGCGACGATGTGCAGCCATAGCTTAGATGTACTTGCTTGGGACCGATTCTGAAAACTGAAGCCATTTTAGTCTCACAATTCGTGTTTGATCGGTCCAGAAACGGCAAGTCTAGCAGGTTTACAACATTTTACTCAGATATTTAATGATATTACCTGATCCATATTACGGAATCATTTCTGTTCTATCCTGATCGATTAAAGCACATTTTTACAACATAAATTATAAAGGACAGCTACTTAAGAATATTGCAAAACATGGACGATATTTATCGATATTATATCCCTCGATATTTGATGATATTACCTGACCCATATTATGAAATTCTATTTCTTTTAGCAGCATGCACCATAAAACATATGAACTGCTGCGTTATAGGTTAATATTACAAAAGGATAGCTAGTTTAGGACATTGCAAATAATGATATTTATCGATATTATATAGCTCGATATTCAATGATATTACCTGACCCATATTATGAAATCCATTTATTTAAGCAACATGTGTCCCACTATATTTCAACTTCTTTTATTAGCGGTTAGTATAGCAAAAGTAAAACTATTTTAGAATAATGATATTTATGGATATCATATAGCTCGATATTTAATGATATTACCTGACCCATATTATGAAATCCATTTCTTTTAGCAATCTGATCGACCGATGCCACTTCTGCAGGATTCAGCTGCACAGCCCATGAATTTGTAAAAATTAAACGTCCTTTTTTACTCGTAAGTGCATCTTCTATTTTCGCTAAATATAACTTCTCTTTATGCGATAGCTGTGGTGCTGTAAATCGCGAAATATCTACCTGATTTTTGCGAAATTCTTTGGTTTTGAACTTCCGATTGAACCCGTGTTTATGTCGATGTTTCTGCAGCCTGCAGTTACACAGGAATATGAAAAATGCACAAAAAATAACTAAACGTAAGAAGAATGTATTAGCAGCCATAACTTTTCATAACTTTATCTAATTCTACATATTGTGTTCTATTTAAATATTATGTTAATCTAGTTTCCACAATTTGAGCGAGGAAAATATTTCTTAAATTATGATGTCAAAAGTAGCTGCGCAACGTAACGGGTGGTTTATTAACTCGAGGGCGCACACGGCATTCAAACTTCGACACAGTTCACTTCATCTGAAATCAATTCAATAACATGTTTGATATTTTCACCAAATGCCAAAATATCTCCCAGTTTCCTGCACTTTATAGGACTCCACGGCAGCTCTTAGTGTCAAATAGATAATTCGGATCTCAACCGGGCAAAACTTCCGCGCAAGGAGCTTTCGCAACGAAAAGGAGATGCGGTTTCTACTTCTAGTCCGTCGTTCGTTGCGACGAACGGACGAGCAGGAAACGCGATAATACGCATGAGTAGCGACGAACTCTTCCTTTCTGAGGCGAAGAATTTGGCCTAGCTGGGATTCGTCTTTAGACGCGTATTAACATATAAGAAACCAGATAGCAAAATATATTTCTATAGCCTTTATCGAGTTTTATATACTACCCGTAAATCTTCTAATACCTCTAAGATTTGAAGTGTTTTTACCCATTTCAGACCACGCGATCATATCCTTAAGATGGCGTTGCTGTTTATAGGTATATTTATGTAGGTATTTAAGTTGCTGTGGCATCGAGGTCCAATCCAGCCAACCCTTGGCCTCAGGAGCTCATGAGGTCGGAGTTCGAGCCCCAGCGACGGTAGCGTTAAGGCCAAAGTCAGGGTTTCTAAGTTCATCTTTCTCTGAGATCCTAGCGAATGGCGCTAAATACACCATTTCACCTTCACCTTGTATATGACATTCGCATCACAGCTTTTATAGCATTGGAATACAAACTCAAATGAATAGAGAAATGTTTAATGAGAGTCCTATAACGCGATCTGAAATGGCTAAACACAGCCAGTCTACAGTGAGAAACAGTGGAAACATCTCTGGAAATATTTAAAGCTTTTCTCGTCTGACACTCTTCAGAATGTAAACGTCAGAAACAGACCGAAACAACTGACTAAAGCGGAAAGGTTTATTATTTATCAGAATTTAAAAACAGTTCGGTTTGTTATCACATCCTATTGTACAGAAACCCTCATCGTTGCGGTTTTTTGTTCTTAATTCTGCGTCATATCTTTGTAGGTCGGCTGATGAGACAGCTTTTACAAGGATACCTCAAAATACCTCCATGAATGGGAAAGCAGCATCGCTAGGATTCGAAAGATCAGCCAGAAAGCATGCAGTGCCAGCGATACCTTCATACAAGCTGTAGGGAGCATCTGGTACACGTGAGTTGCCTTTGAATTCTTCTGTTTGCATAAACGCTGCGAATTGCCTTGCTCTGTGCAAATGCTTTTCATCGTTCGTCAGTCTATACAGCATCAAAAATACATATCCGTTGCCTAGAAGGGAAGGTTCAGAAGAGGCTAAGAAACCTTATCTTGACGCATCAGTCGTTGAAACCACTGCAGGCAGGATCAAAAGCAGAATAATTACTTAGGTGATTAGACCAGATAGATGATCAGCATCAGTGATTTTAATCTGAATCACGAGATTCTTGATTGTGGATTGTAATAAATGATCAATGATTAGCTTTAATCAAAGATGAAATACCATACCTGCGATTCCATGACATATACCAGGTCCTTTTTTCAACAATCCTCGCCTCCAAACAAGATCACTACTTCTAATTGCAGCAGTGAGATACTTTTCGTCTTTCCAAATAAGATAAGCTTTCGCCAACAGATAAACGACACCAGGTGCACCATGGCACCAATGAACTAACTCGTTCCAATCATCACGATATTCTTCAGCTACTGGCGGGAAATTTCCATTATGTTGTTGGTTCACTAGAAAGTCCACAGACTCTTTTATGTCGATTTCAACAGTTTGGTCGTTAGAAAAGCATTCTGGGAAACTCAACAGAATAAGTAGGATTGCTGCTACACCATGTCCTGCACCTG
Source organism: Chrysaora quinquecirrha (assembly GCA_014526335.1). Classification (NCBI taxonomy): domain Eukaryota; kingdom Metazoa; phylum Cnidaria; class Scyphozoa; order Semaeostomeae; family Pelagiidae; genus Chrysaora; species Chrysaora quinquecirrha. Next base: position 1,408,417 of record JACTAT010000026.1, read on the forward strand.
AAAGTAGCAAAATATCAGAGTTAGGAAAAGTTGCGAAGAAATCGGAAAAGTCTTTTGGCATAACTAAAAAACTTTTTTTAATCCTCATAGTCTTCTTCTTGTTCTTCTATCTCATAGTTTGATGACCGTTGAGGCACTTTGAGGTCTTGACAATCTGCTTCCATCTGTTTCTGTTTTTGGCAGCTCTCATGCACTGAGTGATGGTCATTATTCCTGTCGACCTTTCAATGTCACTGATCCAATTGTTCTGGGCTCTTCCTCATAGCATCAACGTAAAAAAGGCCAGAAACATTGCGTATAACTTACCAAACACTACAGTCTCCTCGCGCACATCATAACTGGTTTATATTGCGATTAAAGGAAAATATATAATTACCAAGATATTCAGTATTGTAGTAAGAATACATCAGCGGACTTGGATGGTGGTTTTTTCTTGAATATTGTCGGCCAGATTCAATGACAGCATTACATAAAGGTAGCGTGATCTCATCTGGTATCACTGATGTTTGAAACCTTCGCTTTATCATTAAACAAGCAGCTAAATAGCCAGCTCTTCCAACAAATAATTCATCTGAACCATGACTAAAGAAATTTAATGGTAAGCAAAACTTCTGCATGTCAATGAAGCTTTGTAAATATTCATTCCTCTCGGCTTGCATCCCTGAAACAGATCGAGAACATTGGAAATTACTTTAAAAGAAGAAACAGTTGCCCTTTTCTGCGTTGTTATAGCCTGGCTCTAATATATCGCAAACTAAACCGGCGACTATCTGCGATCATCGTCAACTGGGGGTTTACATAAGCTGCTTGTCTGCAGCTATTGATGATCCTGCATCCCCTGTGCTAGCAAGCAAGCAAGCAAGCATTCTTTTTGTTAATGCAGGTTGGAGGGTATGGCAGCTTGATGCTCATGTGGGCCTGCAGCCCTCTAGAACGAATACCCTGGGTAATCATTTACCGAAAGGGTGGACAGCTGAATTGACTGTGGGCTTGAAGAAAGCGGTCTCGACGAGATTCCAACCAACGACCTTGAGATCGTGAGACAAGTGTCTTATTTCATTTGTGACCCAAAAAACAAAGAATTTTGTTTTGATCTACCCAGAAATGATCGCTGATGGTTACCGAGGATGTTCTCATATGGTTTTTCTCGTCCTGATCACAGATGATCACAACTGAAACAAACTTTCTTGGTTCATCATCAATCATCTCTAATCATTGAAAACTCATGTTTTCACAAATCGCAAACATTGTAAGGCCATGATTACTGATGGTCTGTGACATCTGAGAACCATACTTAACCAATTTTCTTGAAGTTAATAACCACTAAAAAGATTTTAGACCATAAGTGAGAAGAATATCTTAAAGCAACATCATACCAAGAGCTTCATATATAAGACTTGCAGTACAGTAAATTCCTGCATGACCAAGTAAAAGTGATGCTCCAGTTCCTGATCTAATTGGATCAACTTTGCTTATTTCTCTCAATGCAACCTATCAAAAAAAAAATGATTATGAAGAATAACAAAATTGACATTATACATAAAGCAGTTTGCATTCAGCATCATCAACACAGTACCATGGTGGTATTTTTGCATACTGTGGTGGATAAGCACTACTGTGGTGGGTTATGATGCTTGGTGTGGTGGTGTTTTTGTGCATACTGTGGTGGATAAACACTACTGTGGTGGGTTATGATTCTTGATGTGGTGGTATATTTTGCATCATGTGGTGGATAAGCACTACTGCAGTGGGTTATTATGCTTGATGTGGTGGGTTATTATACTTGATGTGGTGGTATTTCTTGCCTACTGTGGTGGATAAGCACTACTGCAGTGGGTTATTATGCTTGATGCGGTGGTATTTCTTGCCTACTGTGGTGGATAAGCACTACTGCAGTGGGTTATTATGCTCGATGTGGTGGGTTATTATACTTGATGTGGTTGTATTTCTTGCATATTGCATAAAAATACCACCCGAGTAGTACATATAAATTTGCATGTAACGTGAAACATGTAATGCAGCAAAGTGCATGTGCCAATTGTTCTGTACTGCGATGCTTTCTTGAAAATCATTTTGCAGTGGCATCAGAATTCCTTTCTACAATGCAGCCAAGATCTTGTGCCAAAGGTGCACCCTCTGCCTGCATGATACTGGCAGGCCAGACAGGACTTTGTGTGCACCCTGCACTGAATGCTTTTATTCTCAAAACAATAGGGGCAATTGTTTTCTATTGTTTTCACCAAGAAGCAAACTTTCCACACTGGCTTGCCAGTCTGTGCTGTATGGGAATTTCAACAAGATCTCATGCATGTAGACGTGAACTTCCATTGTTCTTTTATATTGTTCTATTGTTTATTTCCTGCATGTATGGACCACATTCTACACAAAACCTGGGTGGCTTGCAGGCAGGACCTCCTTTACCCTCCTGTGTGGCTGAGGCTGAAGGAAGATGTCTGTCAATCAACCAACCTTGATATAACTTTCTGCAATTTCTAAAAGATTTTTCTTCTTTTCTGCAAAAATAGGACATACTGCAACATGATAAAATGCATAGCCAATCCCAGCAGCTCCTACATACATGCCTCCTTCACAATTCTCAGGCAGAGGGGGGCAATTTTTATGAATGATCTGCAATAATTCAGGCACATACTCTTTCTGTGCATCAGATACTTCTTGCATTGGTCGCTCGTCATCTCGTTTGTTCTTGAAGTAACGTGGATGTTGCATTTTTGTTGTATTTTTTTCTGTGATCTGCGAAAACCAATGGTTAGAATCTCTTCGGGCAGCAAACAACAACCCACAACAACACATACACACAGGATTGGCTTCACAACAACAACAACAACCACTTCATCAGTGCACATGCGCGCAATTGAACTTTCACCGCCATTTTGGCCAAGTTGTATGCGTCAAGGGTGGAGACAGTTTTTGGAGCTTTCTCCCTGAATCGTTCTTTAATAGACGCTAGCTATGATTTCTCTTCGTGCAGTGACAGTTGTGTGGTCAAATGCTTTCAAAATAAGTCGTCAAAAGGTTATACGAACTGGACTTTGTGGTATGTTTTGGAGCTTCTCGGTCTGCTCCAATGAATGGGAATGGGACTGCACACTTGAGATTAACAATAGAATAATAGGATAGATTAATAGAAAGTGGCTCTTGCACACCCAAGATCTCGTTGAAAACTGCCATACTCAGCTAACTTGTCTGCTTCTGCTTGGCTTTTTTTATTGTGCTTTCATTTGCCTACTCTAGTACTAGGTGTACTCGCGCAGAAGACTAAGTAAGCTACTTGCAACTTGCTACTTTTGTTCTAATTTTACCCCATTTTTTCTTCTAGCCATGTGTACCTCAAGCAGTCCACAGAAGAAGAAATATCTTGAAGGATACAATGGAATTCCTGAATTGGAGAAGTAATGATATACCTATGAGGAGTTTAAGCAAGGAAAATATAGTTTAGTCATAAGCTTAGGCTAGTAAAGTACCTACAGTGTACTGGGACACATGCACTTAGCAGATGCAGTTTTCTTATGAAGTTTTAAAATGAATTGAATTTTCATTTTCTACTTTTATGTACAAAATTTGGAATCGGACTGACTTGATTGTTCAGATTTCATAGAAATTCCTGGGTGCCATTCAGTATAACATTTTGTTTTTTTTCTAGTGCAAATGAAATGGTGCAAAAAATTTTCAGTCTCGAAATAGCTGGAGAGGTAACGATAAAAACAATTGAAAAATGAAATTTCTCTCTCTCAATTCTCTGTCTTCTGGTAAAAAAGTCCAAAATGTGAACCTTATGCTGAAGTATGAGTATGGTACAAAAATGGCCTAAATCTAACATAAAAACAACTTATGATGCCTCTCACTTATCTTTTCTAAAAACCACACCCTAATTTTTTTTTGATGACAAAAAATGTTTGGTTTGCCCCTTCAACGCTGGATGTTTGGCTATGCCAATGTCTATCGTATTTATGACACTTTAATTGCAATTCTAAAAATTTGATACATGGAGCAATGTTGAATTTTGATTGTTTATTGTAGAGAGACAAACGTAGAGTGACACAGGAAAGCATAACAGAAAAGTATACAGGACACCTTGAACGCCTAAGTAAGCAAATTCTTATTTGAAGATTCATTACAAGAAAAGAAATTCATATAATTTCATTTATTAAAAAATCAGTAATTTCCTTTGAATGATCATGTGTTCTTTTTCATCTAATAGTTGCAGTTTTCACAATGAGGATCAAAATATTGCTACAACATTGTCAATCTTATAAACATGTGAGTTAAGTACTCTATGTAAACATTGTTAAAACACCTAGAATTCATATCTGAATCATACAAAACTTCAAAATCTCGATAGAAATGGAAAAAATCGTTGAAAAGACTTTCTCTACCAGACGTAAAGCTTTTAATGCACTTTTTTATTTTGAATAAGCAACCGCTCAATAAGCAACTAGGGCTGAACTGACCTTAACATTAAGCAACTTGAGGGCTCAATTGAATTACTGTAAGCAACTAAGAAGTCAAACAACCAAGCTTATTCTCTTTCTTGTGTTAGGAAATTGTTCTTCGTTCTCATGTTTTGTATGTTGAAGTTCGTAAGCTAACGTTTTTCCACTTATTGTCTCCCAAAAGTCATGCTGTAGGCCTAACAGATGATGATTTTGACCCGTGAAGTCAGGGGTGGTTAGTAGGTACAAAAAATGTTAAGCAACGTTTAAGCAACTTTGAGGGCTGAAATGTCTAAAATTTTAAGCAACTTTGATGGCTTCGGAGGTGTTGCCGCTTTTTATTGCGTGTTACCAAAAAAATCCTTGTTCGAGAACTTTGTTTTTCAAGTTCTACAAAATAGCGCGGACAACCCCAGCTTACTAAGCAGTCTCGGTTAATTTTTTTACACCTTTTCGATCGGACTAACGCAATAAATACGAGAGGCAAAAATATACTAGAGGAACCACATTTCTCAATTCCTGATGATGGGAGACGGTGCTATCCGAAAACGTTGCTCCGATAAATACTAAAAACTTGTTACGATAAGCGATGATTATCAACTCTAATTTTGTATTTTTGATTTCAGGATAAGAGAAACAAAGTATTTTTTATCTGGCTGATTGACCAACGGAAAAAAGCAATGAAAAAACTAAAGCAAGCTGATTTGCAGAAGTACACAGACATTGTGGAGGAGCTAGGTATCCCCTCTAAGAGACCCACATGATCCAAGCATAAAATATAAATCGAGAAAATTCAAACTTAATGTTCCATTGAAAAGAAAGAGAACTAGAGGATTTTGAAACTGATCGTAACTATTGAGAATATTTTGAAACTTGAAAAGTCAGTTCTTTCGTTTTTGAATGAAAAAAACTTTTCAATTAGGAGCCTTCGGTTTTGAAAATGGAAGAAACGCAAACGAATAACCTAGGTATAAAATCTTAGATTTTGTAGATTTTTATTTGTCATCGATCTTTCGTTTGATTTTGGGCTAATGCGATGGCGCAGGTATACGGGGAAGCAGGAAGCAAAAGTTCAAAATTGAAGTTGCTGTTGGAAAACCCGTTGGTTGAATGAAGTAAATATAAGTCATTCCATAAGCCAGGTAAATTTTACTCATTTCATAACCAAGGTGCCCTATTATCCCAGGGGGACTTGCTGCAGGTAAATAACGGGGGATTAGACACAAGCTGTCCTCTAGAAAACCCAAAAATAGAAGTATTTTAGGAATTTCATACCCCAAATATATACAACCAATCTTATGTGCCTCAGTATCCGTATTTTCTCATCCAAATTTTAGCCTGCGTGCAAACGTTTACTGTGTGGTGTAAGTGTAGGTGGGGAGGAGGATTTTGAGAGAAGCATTGTCCAGTAACACGCAGGCTACTCCAAATTAGGCTCAACTGACAACTTATTCAACAGATTCAAACCAAAACATTCTCTTATTTAGAAGATCTGCACTTTTGTCGCGAGTTTTCTGGATTTTTTGTGAACCAACCCAAAAATAAACGAATTTTGCCAAAACATGCTAAAATATACTAAATTCCGTTTTTCGATACCCATAAAATATCCGACTCCCCACCATTACCTATAGCGAATCCCCCCTGGGCCTATTGCCAATGCTCTGACTGCCTTTAGCTAACTTAATACAAATACGGTTGTTTACCAGTAACTGAATCGGCTGGGATTTTGGTTTTCCCCTTTTGACGATTGACGACTACATTCCAATAGCTTAAAAATGCTTCCTCTTTCCAGAAGCGCTTTGTTTGTCTCTATAAAACAATTGAAAGTGAAAGTACTGTAATGAGGGGATTAAATTAGAGGCACTCGAGTTTTCTGCTCACACTCATCAGCAGCAGTCTACAGTAAGGATGGCTATAGAAATATTTCTATATCTCATTCCTGTGTATATTCTGGTGTTGGGCTTTCTTATGTTTTGGTGTTGTTGTCGACCGAAAAAATGGGGACTTTGCTGTTGTCGACCGAAAAACTGGGGACTTTGCTGTTTGAGTTTTTTTCACTGGTGCTATCACTGTTTTACATGCTGTAGATTCGATTGCACGTCACGTCTGAGCCCAAACGTAGCAATATCGCGTTATGAAGAAGATCCTCCCCCTAACAAGGACGAGTTCATTTCTAGCGTTCTTTCAAATGAATTCATCAAGCTGATTCTGAATGGTTTCAGTCTGGAGCTACCTGAGTATTTTCTGAGTATTTTACCAACTGGTAGTCTACGAGAAGGATTTGGCAAGATGTTGCCGTCGACCGCTGTTTTGGCTTCGGATTACGATGTCATGATCGTACCTGATGCCGTCTCTGTTGCCGACGAAGACTGTCAAGCTTGATGAGAAACCTGTGTTTGCCGTCGTGGAGTCACCCGTCATTCGCACTGGCTTCGTCTGGCTTCGACTGGAAAATGCGTACTTGAAGCAATGGGAAGATCTCTGTATTAGAAGACAGACTGAGAATAAAGGATGCAGCTACTTGTCAAGCCACAAAATACACGACTTGCTCCGAGCAAAGTTTTTCAACACTGACAAAATGCGAGAAAAGAATGTAAAGATAAAGAGTGGATCAGTGGAAATCACAGTGGAGCAAAATGGCCCAGCTTTAACCGTTAAGATTGCCGACAAGGCGAAGACGACAGGGTGTTGCGGTTTTTGCAGTCAGTTGGAAGTTGAACGAGAAAATCTGATTTTCTATTGCGATTTTACGTTTGGTTTGCATTGTGTTCAATGGCCTCGGAAATCAGGTTAGTTGTTAGGTTATCAGTACTGTGTGTGTTTGTTGTATCCGGCTTAAGTTGGTTCCTTATTTCTGAGAAATAAGGATTTTCATGAAGGAAGCGAACCACCGCTGCTTAACTTTCAATGGTTGTTTAATACTTATGACAAAGAATTTAAAATGAATTTCTGGTCTTATTGTTATGGTGTTGTTTAATCACTTAAGCTTTCATGGTCCATGACCCCGAGCAGACGTCTGGGTTAACAGCGAACTATTTCTCAGATACAAAGGAAGGAAGCGAGTTTTTTTTCTTTTGGTTATCAGAAGCTGGTTCTTGGGAGATCGGTTTTGGCTATAGCACGGTTATAGCATGATTGCATCAAAGATCATCACGATCACAGTTATTAATTCATGCTTTCGTGTATTTTCGATCACTCCTTTAAGCACTAATCAGCGATCGATCGATCATCGATGGTGATTCTCTATCACTGTGGGTGTCAATTTGAATTCTTTGATCGTGCGATGATTCTGTGATTCGGAAATCTTACAATGGTGCAACGATCATGCGCAGACATCTTGTACGTCCTTTAGAGGAGTGAAATGCCCCTCGAGCAATTTACTTTACCCTTTACTTTGGGTCGTGTTATCTTTGGATCTCTTGATTGATTTTTCCACCCGTTCCATTCTAGGATGGTTTAACGAAAGAGAAGACACAACCGCTGGCCAAGTCCCCACGTGGTAGATGAAATTCGCAAGGTTGGGTGCCACGTTGTACCGAAACCATCAACAGACAGTCTAATCAAACTTCACGAGGGTAAGTTAGAAGTTTGCGAATAATACATACAAGATCCTGAAACTGTATGTACTTTAAATCATAAAGCATCTTCATTTAATATTGTATCCGTCAACATCTTTATTTCATTATCCATATTCATAAGCATCTTCGTTCTTTACTTAATATGATAGCATCTTAATTTCATACCGCATTCATTAGCATTTTCTACCTTATCTCATACCATGATAATTAGAACCCTTATTTTGCATCTCATTCATTGGCATTATTTTGCATACCATACCACTATCATAATCATCTTGATCTCTTACAGGTATTAAGAAGTATTAATTTGCATCTTCATTTCATTCCGTATTCATTACCAACCTAATCTTATGACCTTATGCCATAATCATTAACCCTCATTTGATAACATATTCATCAGCAACGCCATTTCATAGCAAAATCTTCAGCGTCTTAATTTCATACCATATTAATTGCATCTTCATTCCTTTGCCTATTCGTTATTCCGAATATATGTATCATTCATGTCTATTATATATCAATTTATAGAACAACCTTTGAACACGACATACAGCCAAAGCCCTGGTTTGGAATGGAGATACTCATTTTCACAACCAGAAATTCTTCTCGCTGAAAATGTAGAACCAGCAGCCCGCAGTGCCTATATTGCTTTGAAAGCAGTCAACAAGCGTCACATAAGCAAACATTTGAAGAAAGGCCTTCAAGTTACACTCTCAAATGTCTTCTGTTTCGTTTCATGGAGGAAAAAGATGCCTCATTCTGGGAGACTAATCCGGATCCAATCGATATCTTCGTGACCTTGTTGAATTCTCTACATCTGCATATTGGTTAACGGATTCCTTCCACATTACTGGATTGAAGAGATTAATCTAATCGAGGATCTGGATCAAGCCACAAGAACCTGGATTCAGTCGAAGATTGTAAAGATTTGCGCAAATCCACAAGATTACATCGCTGATAACTGGCTGGAGCATACGAGGTGCTTTCGTTATAACTGCTGCGTTAGATGTGGCGGAGAGCAGAAGAAAGCTGTAGAGCAAATCATCGTTATACCACCAGATCCACCAAATCCTTGTTGTCTTATACCAATGAGCTACACAAAAACAACGTGCTGCTGTGGTCCTTGCCCATCCAACAGAATTAACATTGACGTCTACTAAGATAAAGGGCAACATTTGCCTGATACTCACTTTGGTTCGTAGTATTACTACTGTACGATTTTGTATGGTTACTGTATGATGTAGTATAACTAGGGTATAGCAAGTGTTGCAAACTGAAATGACAGTTTGCTTTTCGTAAGTACCTTTATCTCATACCGTATTAATTAGCTAGCATGTTCATTTTATGTTACCATATTTTCATTTTATAAGAATTTTTATTTTATGCCGTATTCATCAGCATCTTCATTTCATACCGTAATTTTATAAGCATCTTCATTTCAGTAATTCATATAAGCATCTTTATTTTATGCCGTATATAGCATCTTCATTCCATACCGTATTGAGTTGCGTCTTCTCACCGGACCAGCGAAACCGTGAATCTACGAAAAGGGTGTGGCAGTCTGCAACCATGTTCAAGCAACCTCTTTATCGTACTGCAGCGCCTGGTTGGCATGGCAAGCAACAGTTTCCCGCCAAATCTCAAAAGGCCTTCCTTCTCAGAATTTGACAATGGAGCAACAGCAAGGCCAAGTGAATGAACACACAGACCAAAACATGGAGAATGTTGTCTTTATGCATTCAGACGAATTTGTCAATGTCTGTGCTGATCTACCAAAAGTTAGAAATCGAGTAAGTTTTGTTGTTTCATTCTGACACGCAGGAGAGGGCTTGAAAATATTTTTAAGTTTCTTGTGTCTGAAATGAAATACCTCTATCTATCTAAAAACTGCAAATTTTATTTTCAGGCATTGATGGTACATAAGCTTTTGGAAGCATATGATCTACTTAAGAAAATGAGGTATGTTCATTTTTTATATTGATTTTATGAAAAATGAATTACAGGGGAAGGACAAGGCCCACACCCATGATCCAGATCCACTTAGTTCCTCTGGTTAGAACACATATAGAAATCGCTGCTCACAGCAAGAAACATGTGTTACTGCAGAAGAGGACAAATGAGATATTTTCAACTTTGCATCTGTTGTAAGCTTTCAAAGCTCTTCCTGTATACAGTTTGCTCTAAATTTGTTTTGCTGCCTGTCTTACTTATGCCCAAGTCACGTTGGTCCTTTGTGTCATCTCAAATGTGATAACATCTTAAATCCAAAGCGTGACATCTTTGTGGGCAAATGCAGCTGATTTTTAAGGGGGGATATTTTGGGAGCAGAGGGGTGAATTTCCCCTAGGCTGTTTTGCATGAAGAAATAAAGGAAAATTCTTCTAGTAACAAATTTTTCTTCTCTAGGTTAGAAAAACCGTCTTTTGCCACTAAGAAGATGCTTTCATCATTTCACTGCACCACATACATCGATTGCCTGGAAGCAATTCAAAACAACTTGAAGAAAATGACAATGAATAAAGATGATGAAGAGGTAGAGCTTGATAAATTTGGATCTTGTCATCCCTGACCTTGAAGAACATGGAATTGGTGAGTTTTTGTTGTCTTTCATTGATAATTTGTTTAATGGAAGATGTGGCAAGTCATTTTTTGCATTTCCAGTGAAGGTGAAGATGAAATTGTGTATTTAGCACCAGTTGCTAGGACCTCAGAAGTAGATGAACTAACGACACCTTTACCCTGTCTGTGACGCTGCTGTGGCTGGGGCTCAAATGCAACTGTCACTGAGCTATTGACATCACAAGCCATCTGGATTAGACCGCAATCCCACTGCCCTATTCTCATAGGGCTATCTATATTTTGTTATAGGATGCTGTCCCACCAAATTAGAGGAGGGGTACTATGCAGGGACCACACAAAATAGACATTTGGGAGAGCTAAGTATTTAAAAGAGAGCTTGACCCTAAATCTAGGGCCCTTAGTTTCACAGGCATTGAAGCTTGATTTCTGCAGCTGAACCTAGAATCATATCCCTTTAACTGTCACTGAGATATTGACACCACAAAATAGATATTTGGAATCAGCATCACCCGTGAACATAATTTTAGATGGTGTATCATCTGAAGCAGTGAGAGAATGATGCTACTGGATAAAGTTGTTAATGAGAAAAGAGGTTGCAGTTTATATTCTGTTTATACCATTGATATTTTTCAGTCTCATGACCACAACTTTGGACCCCATGGGTTAGAAATCGTAATTAAATAATGTTTGAGCAAGAAATAACCTGAAAATTCCCATTTTCAGGCTATGACTGTGCACCATTTCAAAGAATATTTCACTTTGTTTGCATGGTATCTGGAGCAACAATTAAATGTGCAGAAATGCTGAACGCAGGGGACACAAGACTTGCAGTAAACCTCTATGGTGGATGGCATCACGCCCACAGGTATCAAGTGAATTTTCAATTGTTTTGTTGTAATTTGGTGATTTGTTCAAGCAATAAAGCTATTTGACTTGTGTTGGAAAGCTTTTGGGTTTCAGTCTAAAGCTATGGCTAAACTAAGAGCCATGTCGCATGCAACATTGTATTCGGCGTGTCTCTTAAGGTGGCTAAACATGCGAGTGACAAGTAAGCAACATGTCCCCAAAGTCACGGACACAAGAAATTCTTCTGTTGAAATTTCCAAGGTGGCTAAACTGGGAAACATCCAAGGGACACGTTACGTGTGACAATGTCGCACACGACATGTCTCCTGGTTGAGCCCGGCCTAAGTTTTCATATAATCATAACGGTTTGGAACAGCTCGCCAATGAATTTGGGACAAATTTTGAGTGAATTTCCGACTGATCTGGGTATCGGCAGTAAGTACGCGATTCTATAAAGATGGAAACTCTAAAGCCTTCCCTACAACTTGATGATGCAAATACAAAGGCAGAAACGCATTATATACTAGTTCCCGACTTCCCTTGTTTCGAGAGCAAGACTTTCGTTGATCGCCAAAAATTGGAGAATATCTAGAAAACGTTTCAAAATTGCCGAAAAACAGGGGAAACATCTCTGGACATACTTTAAAGTGGCTTGTTTCAGACGATTTTTTCCTAAGGAGTGTCAGACGAAAAAAGCTTTTAAGTATGTTCAATGATGATTCCATCGTTTCTCGCAATTTTAATATTTTGCACCACTCAAAAACTATTCACGAAACATGTGTCCGTATGAGCGAAAGGACCCCTGATCAATCGGCGATCCATGTCGTTTAGCAATGGCTTACTGCTATAATTAGTTGGAAACCATGCTTTTCTGGCTTGTCTTTTGAAAGTCCGACTTTTTTCGGTCCAACATCTCTATCTGTTTACAATGTGTATCTCTTTACAAAGGGATGAAGCTGCTGGATTCTGTTATGTGAATGACATTGTTTTGGGGATTTTAAAACTCAGAGAAAAATTTAACAAGATTCTGTATATTGACTTGGATATACATCACGGTGATGGTAAGGAAAAAGTACGATTTTTAATAAATCTGTAAGGCTATTCTGTTTGCGTACAGCAGCTTGGACCTGTCCCAAGTCTCATTTTGATGAGTCCCAGAAACACTGCGACAGAAGCGAACACCCCTATTGGAGGGGCGAGCGAGCAAAACAAGCGAGTGGAGTGGAAACAATCTTCTTAACCTCACTCGCTCGCCTTGCTCGCTGGCTCCTCCGGAGGGGTTGCTCCTTTCGCTTGCAGTGCTCCTTGGACTTATCAAAACTTAGACTAATGTGAGTCCAACAGAACCTCTGCAAATGAAATACAGTACTTCCTTGATTATCTGTACGCCTTCAATTATCCAGACGCCAATTTAGCGACTGCTACGAAGAGACTTAGAGGACTAGCCGCCGAATATGCGAATCTTCCTGCAAGTAATTGAGGATCGGATTACTTTTTCGCAGATATGCCATTTCTCTTGATTCTAAATAGATTTTGTCTTCTCATGGTATTCACCTCAAATCATTTGTTATAGAAAATGCCTTTTTAATTCTTCTCGGTTTCTGTACTTTTGATTTGTACAGCAAGATTCAATTATCCGATTTTTTGGATTATCCGTTCGCATTTCTAAAATATTTTGCCCGGCGCGACCGGGTAATCGAGGAAGCACTGTATAAATTGCAAGGAACAGTGGAAAAATCCCTGCTTTTAAAAGCTTTTTTTTGTCTAAAACTCCTCAGAGTATAAACGTCAGAAACAGATCAAAGCAATTTAGTACGGCGGAATTTATACCCAGATGCAGATCGAAATGCACCAATCCATACCAATCAGAAAGTGACGCCGAATTGGCATTGTGTTTTAAACACCAATTCAGCTTGATAAGGGTTTTATATGGGCTAAGTTTCTTATAAATCAGCTTGCGGAATACATTGGAAAGATCAATAGAATATTTTGTACCACTCAAAAACTACTCACTGCATAAATTTTATTTGATTGAGCAAAATGCTGGGCCATTGCTCAGTAGTTTTATAAAAAACAGTATACTATTACTGTGGTAATTAAGTAAGTTCTGATTAAGTCAATCACTAGATGTTTTATTCTACTGTTCTGGAGTTCTTTTTTTAAGGTGTCGAAGAAGCTTTTGCAAGTACAGATAAAGTAATGACTGTGTCCTTTCACAAACACCAAGATGGATATTTTCCAGGTAGATTTCATACACATTTGATTTATAGTCGAACCTCCGAATAGCGGCCACTTATAGATCCAACGTCAAGTGAGAGGTGGCCGCTAATCGGAGGTTAAATAACATTATGGGAAAACGTAGGGTCTGAAGATTAATGGCCGTTATAGGGAGTTGGCCGCTAGTCGAAGGTTTAACAATACTATTGGAAAGCGTTTTGAACTGAAGATAAGTGGCCGTTCTAGGGTGGTGGCCGCTTATCGGGGGTGGACACTATTAGAGGTTCGACTGTAGTTCCATTGCATACAGACAGCTTTTTGAGACCAGTGGCCTAACAGAGACGGCCTGGGGGCCCGTATTTATGGGATGGTCTCAGAAAGCCTTTAAGCACAGTATGACCAAAGGCACATAATTTCAAAAACTTGTCGGGTGCCCCTTTAGGTAGCAGGCAACCCTTCGGGGCTAGGCCCTTAGCTCTTGAACTGACGGAGCCTTAGCTGCGTTACGTCACTGCTTGAGAGTTTTATTTTCTGAAATTTCCTCTTTAATGATCAGCCTCGATCCAAGATTCTTGACGTGATTTTTGCTTCTTTTAGGTACTGGTAGTTTATATAATGTTGGAAAAGGTCGTGGCAAATATCATACTGTTAATGTCCCATTGAAAGAAGGAATTAATGATGATCAGTATTATGATATATTTACAAGGTTTGTAGTTACTTCTAATAGCAAGATTAAGAATTGTCTACCTCTTCTTTTCATCGAGACTTCTTAGAGCGAAGGCCTTTTCTTTTGGACAACTATCTCGATAGATTTCGCAGGTTTAGCAGAGACTCTCAGCTTCAAGTCAAAATCTCCCGATTTTCAAGACAGTGCATTTGTGAGGGTCCGGAATCCTGCAAAATCAACTTTTGTTAGAATTCAGAAAAGGTAAAAGTTGCAAAAAACGCGCCTTGAAGAATCGATAATTTTTTCTTTCCTGTGTCATTTTGTGCAGTTCCTGACTATTATATCATATTGAATGGTACAAGCGTCTTTATGTTTGCGAGAAAACAGCAGAAAAACTTTTGGAAGCAACGCTGTTTCTTGCAATTGTTTTGAAACTTTTTACAACCCAAAGACTTTACATGCATCTATCGATCCGGCAGAAAGCCTTGTCATCTGCAACTTTTTCACGAGCAAGCAAGCAAGCAATCTTTATTTGTTAATGCAGGTCAGGGGTTCTGGCAGCTATACAGCTGATGGGGACCTGCAGCTTGTGCCCCCAGACTGATATTCTAGAACGAATACCCTGGGTACTCATTTACTGACCTCGAAAGGATGGACAGCTGAGTTGACTGTAGGCTTGTGGAAAGTGGTCCGACGAGATTCGAACCCACGACCTTGCGATCGTGAGCCGAACACCTTGACCACTCTGCCACACCACCTGTGCGACTACATGGCAACTAGATTAACGTTCATCATGTTATTCTCACATTCTAGAATAATTGGAAAAGTGAAAGATGCTTTTCAACCAGAAGTTGTTGTCTGCCAGTTTGGGGCAGATGGATTAACTGGCGACCCCCTTGGGGGCTTCAATTTAACCGGAAAATGCATGTCAAAATGCGTAGATTACATAAAGAACTGGAAATTCCCATGATGGTGTTAGGTGGAGGTAATTTTGCCTTGATTTGATTTTGTTCGATACGTATTATAGTTGCCTTCGTTTCGTATTTTCGCTACACGCTGTCAAACATAACTATTTGCCCAAAAATGATCCTAGTTTTTGGACTTTTATCCGAGTTTAACGGTTTTTTTTTTAACTTCCAGTCTCTTGATAAGTTGTTGTCACTTGATTGCTCTAAATCGTTTCCAGTTCCTCCCACTCATTGGTTGAAAGATGGAATGACTTTTGCTTATTTAAATTTGCCTTGAGTTGTCAACCATGTGCCAATGACTTCATGTTACAGTAATTAATTTACTCATCTCAAAATTCATAGCCTCGCTATAACATGATCATCGTATAGCTGTATTACACGGAGCGCTGAAATAGCAACGAACCTGGAATGTAATACTTGGTGCCTTTTGATCTTCTCTCCACGTCCAAGCTGACTTCTACAAGTTTGTTTACATAGTCTGACGGTGCCTTTTTGTTGCCCCCAAACTTCTGAGTTGACTTCTACAAGTTTGTAAATATGTTCTATCTCACTTTCAGGAGGTTATAACTTCGCAAATACAGCAAAATGTTGGACGCAATTAATAGCAACTGTACTGGACGTTGAAATAAGTAACAATATACCAGACCATGAGGTGAGCCTAAAGCAATATTCCATTTCCTTCGTCACATCACGAGCAAAGCAATACTCTTATAATTATTTGGGGGGTAGGGGCGATGAATCGGGAACAAAATCAGGTAAGAAAATAGGAAATATCTATATTCTTTTAAGCTGTGGCTATTATAAGCAGAAAAGTCAATTTGGGACACAAAAATATCTCAATACCATCAAATTATTCTTTTTGTAGTATTTTGATCAATATGCACCATTATTTGAAATGAACGTCATTCCATCGGTCCGGAAAAGTTCTAACACAGAGGAATATTTACAATATATCATTTCAACGATAACAGGTACATCTAACTGTTTAAATGCTCTTTTATTCAAACTCTTGTAAATGCTCTTTTTAAAACCAACCTTGATAAGAAACAGGCTGAGATGACAGGCTGAGATTAAGGTCCAGTTTTTGTCCTGTATTAGAAACAAACTATGACTTGAAATCATGATAGTCTCGCACTTTTTATCTGAGTTTCTTTACAAAGCGGAACTTCTCGCAAGGCCATGATCAGAAACGGGCAAGGGCTGGTCTATATTACTATCACTAAAACGTTGATTCAGACGCTCAGCAACCATGTAGTTGTTGGTCATCATCTTTTCACTCTAGCAATTTCTCTTTCAGAAAACATGGAAAATTTGGCGAAACAAAATAAGAAAAATGCTGCAAAAACCAGAGCTCGACATTTTGGATCTAAAAATCCCATGGAGAGAAAAATAGCAAGACTTGCGAATTCATCACCAACGAAAGAGAATAAACCAATCAGAACAGAGGAGCATGAAACACAAAAAATTAGCGGCATTGTTGCTGATGCTGGCGAGTCCTTGCAACCGAAAACAAAAGACCTCAACAACAACAACAACAACAACAACAACAGCGAAATCAGAGTCGAAGACATGAATTTAACTTCACGTGATCCGAGCTTATTATCACGTGATATGAATGAACAAAGCAGTTATCTGAGACCAAATAAAGTATTTATCAAATATCGAAAACTTAATTGTCAAAGTTTTGATTTTGATGAAGATATGTTCTAGAAGTATCTCTTTGGTCGGTGAGTGTTGTACAGTTGTATCATTATCTATTTTACTGAGAAATATTATTGTACCTATATTTTCTTTGAGACAGCATGTTTTTAAAAATTTTATTTTTCCACAATTTTTTGGAAGACGGAATATTTTATTTTGACTAAAATACATAAGAAAGCTTCATTGTTGTTCGCGTTGTTGTTGGATGGTTTTCAAAGGCATCTGTAAAGAATTTTTCTCTTGGTCCCCTGTGCCGTATTAACTGTTGCTATGGTGATAGTGCACATTCATAATGGCTCCTAAACTGGCCTAAATTCTTCTCAATTTTGAACGCAAGACAGTAGTTAAGCTGTAAAGAGTAAGAATCAGACGAAAGAGAACCGGAATGTTATAACTGCGCAAATAATGTGTGTAATGCATGCCTAAATCGCGTTACAGAAAATTGTTGTAGCGTTTTTGATTGCTGTGTGCCCTAAGACTGGGGGTGAGACTGCAGAAGAGGATGGCGTCAGCAGCTGACGAGTGCAAATGCAGTGTCTCTAGTGGCGTGAGCATTGAAACTTCAAGCACCAGAAGTGACTCTTTACCAGGTATACTTATGTATCCAAATTTCTTTTATCTAATTCTTAACCCTAGTAATTTATTTCTGCATTAATTCTATTTTTTCTATTCTTCTAGTCCCCTAGTATTTTTGGAATAACTACTAGATATAATCTTCTTTTTCTTCATTTTTTAGAAATTTCGAAAGAAGAACCAGTAAGAGAATGGAGTTTCTACTCATCTGGTTTTCATGTTGGAAAACGTTGCTTCATTGATGGTTATTATAGAAGTAACACTCAAACAATTGAAGAAATAACTTTAGAGGGGATTATTGGAAGATCTAAGAAGGGTATGCTTTGTCACCACTGCATCTACCAAACTGAAGCCAACAACTAAATAGGAAACTTTGTTTTTTTCTTGCCAAATAACTTTGGTGCACAGTTTTGATAATAAAACTTTTGCATGGAAAAAGTGGCTTTTGCATTCAAAAGGTGGCCATTCTCCACTTAAAAATTGGCAGGCCAGTCATATTACAGCATTTCATTTGCTATATTGTTACTGACTCATTGCAATTGGATTTTGCATCATAGAACAGCATGTAGCTAATAAGTGGACAGCAGAACAGAATGGCAAATGCAATTTTCAATCAAAACATTCCAATTTGGAGACCCAGTTTATTCTAATACTGGCCGATTTTGAACATTGTAAAGATACCAGTCTCGGTGAAGCAAATTACGGTTGTGGTTGTTGGTCAAGATTTTATAAACAGAAACTGACACTTGTGTAAGTGTAGACTTGTCCATAGCTTCCAAGCATGTGTGCAAATGAGCGCACTCTGGCCTTAGAGGAATAAGATTTGGCTTAAATTGATTCTCACATTACCAAGCCGAGAACCACAACCCATTATCCTGAACCCTTTGCTCTTGACCAAAACAAATATGAAATTCCAGCCCTTGTTTTTTATCACTGTGCATTATTGTTACTTTAAATATGGTTATTTATGGCTATTAAGATGTCCTTCTTAATTTCTATTGATTAATATCAAAATTTATTTTCAGTCTATAACACAAGAGGTGGCATTCCCCTAACTTCTGAAGGAGACAAAAGTTACCATGTTCCAGAATACTCAAGTGGTTTTCATAAAGTTGGATCTACATTGCCTGCCATTAATTTCAGGTATACTTCCGCAACTACACTAGACTTGACTTTTAACTACAATTTATAGTATGAAAAATGTAGGTGTTTTGAGTAAAGTTCATTCAATTTTTTTCTTAGTCGCTCATCAAAAACAGTCTGTGACACATTTATACCTTTACAGCCATTGAAGAGAAAGCCTAGGTTTGTGATTTTTTCATTTTCAATCTTCTCTTTATCAAATGTATAAAATAAAGTATTCACTGTATCTCCATTCTTTTAAACAGAGAGCAAAATATTATTTATACCCTGTATGTGTCACATAGAAGATTTATCCTATCCAACATTGATGTAAAATAATTTTTCACAGAATTTCTTACATGGCTAAACACAAAAAACGACTTGAGGAAGAAGAGAAAATGGGTGTTGTAATGTTATCACGTTGGAAACCAGCACAATCTTTATCACTGTCCTCATGAGACTGCAAAAATTCAATGTTGGATATGAGTAAATATTTATCAAGGTAAATCAGTTTTCATTATTTCAAGAGATTCTTCAGTTTCAAGGTTGAAAGGACTGAAAGCAATCAGTTTCAATGTGAAATAATTGCAAGCAGACTTGCTTAGCAACAGATCAAGGTCATCAAACTTTTCCAGAAATTTTTTAGGGAAGTAAATTTGATACAGATTTTGATACGGGTAGTACTAATATCATTTTGTATGGCATTTTTTTCTTAAGAATGATATCTTTTTGGTTATAAAATTTTCTATGGTTTTAAACTTTGTCCTTTACTTTCTATAAAATTGAATTTTCTTCCTAAAATTAAATAAAGAAATGAGCAAAACGTTTTGAGATGCAAAAGACCCAAGCAAATTTTAACTCATTCAAATGCGTGTTAGATATATTTCTTAAGATGAAATTACTTAAATCGATCAGTTTACACAGAAATGTCACAAGAACAGATGAAACAAATTTCTAACTTAACATCATATATATTATATTTGTGCTTCTATTTAAATTAATTCTAATCAATAGGTCAATCTAATATATTAATTTTTACAATCTTAAAATCACAATTTTAAACTGCAACTAAAGCAATCTAAAGCTTTGTTATAAAGATTCTGATAAACTGTCTGATTTCCACATAGAAAGAATTCAATTATTAAATACTTCACCATCCTCAAACTAGGCGAAGATAATAATTTTACAGTCCTGGACAAAACGAAAAATAGATACAATGCTAACTTTGACTCAGATAACAGTGACAGAAAGAATGGAAATTCGGAAATGCATCAAAACAGAGCCAGATCGAAGGAGCAAAAAATACCCGCGTTTTAGTAATACGAAAGCAATGCGGCTGTAATAAGATTTCTCCAAAATCAGGGAAGCTATAGCCTAGAAATAAAAATAAATTCAGAAGGCGGGAAGTACAATACCGTCAGTTGCAGTAGAGAGCACTGCTTCGAACTTTTTGCTCGAGAAAGCGATTATTTGAGATAGTTGCCAAGACCACAAGACCAATAAGTTGACTCGAGAAAATTTTCTGTTCTTTGGTAGTGAAGTTGTTAGATACATATTACAGTAGCAGGAAGATAGGTTATCTGAAGATTTTAGAAACCAATAAAATCGATAAGCTTCTAACAGCGTCAATGCGTTTTGTCCAAGACTGTAGAGAAAGTTAAATTCTGGAGGAATCTGCTGATCATAATTTATAATAGACGATTCTTTGATTTAATAAATTAATATAATAAATGCATTTGTATAATCATTTGATTTATATTAAGATTTCTTTAATAGATTTATACATTATATTATTTCTAATAAATTTCATTTCAATGGATAGGCTGTATATTTAGCTAAGTCTCTCGAAGAATATAATGTCGAAATGTCAAAATGAATCGCAAATCGGAGTATGGAAATACATTTGAGAAAATTCAGAAATATAGAAATATAGGTTAAAATTTCGATAGAAAACAGAAACATCTTAGGACAAGCTTTTTGCGTCGGACAATCTTTAGACTAAAATTTACTAAGATGGAACTTTTACGGATCGAAATGCACCAATCAGAAAAGTCAAGCTGGATTGGTGTTGTGTTTTGAACACCAATTTGCTTACAGAATAAGCTGGATGACCAATAGAATTAGCTGAAGAGCCCAAATGAGAAAATGAACTCTTCCTGTCTACCGTTGAAGAGGTATCAATTGTTAGCAATAGTAGCAAAGTTATGAATGTATGCGTATGCTAGACTCATAAACTGAGTCCCAGTTATCGCTAATCAGACCGAGACTAACAGCAAACCGAGATCGCTCAAATAGGTAGTTTAATAAGTCTATGCGAATGCCCACGGGCCCTCAAAGTATCAAGGATTAAAATGAACTTATTTAATTCTTCGTTATTTAATTCAAATACATGAAAAGCCCAAACAATTGCTTATCTTATGCGATTTTAGCCAGAACAAATCTAGAACACTTTTTCTCCTATCAATGCATCGGAGATTCGGGCATGGGCAGGGGCGCACTAGACTCGTGGCGTACCTAGACCTTGTACTGAGGTATGATTAATGAGGTTTAGCACAAAGACGTAAATGCACGAAATTCTCTTCGAGATGCCCCTCGGCCCCTCCCATTGATCAATGCTCCTTTGAACCAAAGTTAGCTGCATTAAATGTTAGAAATCATCAGATAAAACTCTATTGGTTAAAATATTAGAATTATAATTTGTTAAAATGTTATTATGTACAAAGAAATGAGCATAAGGACACAGCTTATTCGGGAGTAGCAATAATTTGCCAAAACCAAACTCAGAACTCACTCACCCAGACTCAAGTTATTCAAACTGCCGTTTGTTAGATGTTTCGTTAGATCATAAGTTTGAGATCTGTTAGAAAGAACATAAGTGAATTAGTCAATTAATCGTTATAAAGAGGTATATAGTTAGTAGGTTATTTTGTATGGATGCCGCGCGGTGTATGAACAACGGACTGGAAATTGCAAGCGGTTTATTGTCGATTAGTAGACCTGGTTTATGCCAATAGACGACAATGCGTAGTGTAGTGTGTGAACTGTCGACGGTAAATAAAGGCAGCAGACCTGCAGGTTAATTTTTATGTACTAAGAATGCCGATATCACCGAAGAACGCGCATGTATGACTACAGACGGTAAATGTTATGGTGTCTCTTCTCAATTGTGAGAGAAACCTGGTCGTAATCGGTTTTCAAATAGTGTATGAACTTGCAACGCGCGTGTGCGCGTGGTATTATCTGTGGAGGGTAAACCATGACCGGTCGGTAATTTGATGGAGACCCATGACGCGCGGTGCAGAAACGGTCTTTGGTAAGTCGCGCTCCTATGTTTACCGCGCAATTAAAAGCCTTGCGCTATATTTTTTGTTTAAGGTGTGAAGTACGATTAAGAAAGGACTGTTACTGTTGTGTTTCAATTAATAAACGATAAGAGGTGTCACGTGACTATGTTTTGATCAATTCCCTTGGGAATTTTAACTAATATAAAAAAAATAATTTGAAAGCTTATAATGTCAACAGTCACAAAAAGCTCGCGCGTCTGCGGTTAGTTTTCCTGAGAATGCATTCGGGAGCTTGCGATTAGTTTGTTAGATTTCTTGATACTTATGAAAAGCTTGGAAAAATCAATGAGGGGCAAGTCACTCAGTAGAAATCTCGTAAGTCGGTAGCTAGAGCTTTACAGCATGAAAATCCAACTGTCTTATACTTTATTGCTTTAGGGCATATAATTAAATATCATTCCGAGATAAAGCTAAGGTATGCCCACCCCTATTCTATCTTTTGGTGATGGGTTCTTCTTGAAAGTCATCATGAAATTTTAGAGACGTGTATCACCCCTAAAAAGGCACAGAGTGGGTAAGCAAGTGGCATTTCCCTATGTAAAGAAGACATGCGATATTTCCGTTGAAAAGGTTTCTAGGATTTCCAAGGAGTTTCGGTGAAATCCTTTAAACTTCTAGGAAAAGTACTATACGAGATTTCCAAAGCTTGAAATCCCCCTCGGGAAAAAAGCTGAAAGCAAGCCACCTTATCTCCCGCCGTATGGGTGAAATCGTGGAGTGTTTTGTTTGACTTTTACATCTGGCGGTGGACCTAACAAAAAAGCATACTCGGTTAGCATAAAATTGGTTAGCTAATAGTTAGTTAATAATTACACTCATTTTTTATAAGAAACTCTAGACGCCCTTTTCCTGAAAAATTGACAACTCTGTTAGAAAGGATTTCGATAAGTTAGAGACAAGCAAGCGAAAAAGAGCTGACGTGTGTCATTTGTTTTGAACACCAATCAGCATGAGGGATGCAGTGGGTAGACCAGTAGACGGCCAGTAAAAACGGATTCCACCTTCTAACTTAGTTTAACATTTTTTTCTTGGTCAAGAAATACGTTTCTTTATGATTATCCTTATTGTTCTCGCATCTCAAATGGTATATGTCGCTCCTTTCAGTAAATTAGGAAAATTTTGATTTTGCAATAAGTTAAGAAACTCTGCAAGAAACTTTTACCATGATATTTGTGCCAAAACTTAGCAACCATAGTACAGGTTTTATATGGGCGAAGTTTGTTACAAAAAATGAGTGTATAATATTTAGTTAATCATCAGTCACTATGCTTGCTACCTGTATATAATATATAGAAGAAATTAGAAGGAAAAAACGGTTGAAATTCCTCACAAATTGATAAACAACAAACCCCCGATTCAAATACACGTATGAAGACGATGATTTAGCTACAATAACATCCAAATAGAATCTTACATACTTTAATCAATGATGATAATAATAATAGTTGAAAGATGCGTAAAATTCCCATTTGCCGTCAAAAAACACTTGCGATAATAATATGAATAATAAATAGTTGTAAAAAATGCCATAATGGCCACACCGTTTAATAAATAAATAAATTGAACCAAGTCTCAAATACACAAAATTTTACTTTGTTTCAAATTTACAATACAGTAAGTCTCCGCATATAAGAAACTGCCATATCAGCCTGATCTTTCCACAAAACAATAGATAAAGCAATATTATTTTTAGAACAATAGTCTTTTGTTTACTAACATTGAACAATGTTCTATTGTTTTAGAACAACAGTCAATTGTTTTTGAAAATAGTCCTTTCTTAGAAAAAAATCCTTTGTTTTAAAACAATAGTTTTATGTTTTAGAACTTCACTCCTTTGTTTGAGAACAATAGTCTGTTGTTTTTTACAATAGTTTATTGTTTTAAACAATACCCTGATAAAAAACTCGAGTTTCTTATATGCGAGAACCCACTGTACTACTGTGTAAGCATCTACAGCATATGTGACTTAGCTAATAAAAAAGGACTGCTTTAGGTCAATCTGCATTTTACCCTTAATCACAGTTTTCGTACCACTTTAAAAGCATTTCGAAGTTAGCTAAAGAACAACTCGTGATCTGGTATACTATTAATTTGCCGAGGCAATGCAAGGGGCATTTCCAACTCTAGAAACCTGCTATTACCAGAAATCTTTAAGGATCTCGAAAAAATTTTTAATTGACGAAGCTCAGTAGTTATAGAGAGTAATTATGATCTTGGAATAAGGAGAAGGTTTGGTTGATTTGCCACTAGAAACTAATCTATGCTGTGAGATGCTTAAAGTTTGAAGGACTTTGCAGGCACACTTTTGCGATTACTGAGCCATTACTATTGGTCAAGACTTTCTTTGTTCCAACAAAGTTCGCAAGTGTTTTTGAGAAAATTGCCGTGTTGCAGAGTATATAGGTATAATAAATTGAAAGATTAATCTCTCTTTTGCAACGGGAAACCACATTTTTGGTCAAAGATTTGGGATTCGCTTTCCAAGAAATGTTTGGCTACGTAGCAAAAGAATGCCCAGCAAGCAGAATACGCTTTGCCATGTTTATGAAACAAAAACATTTTCTACTTATCACAAGCAAAACATGTATGACAAGCGACTTTGTCAAACGATCAAACAAGCAATTTTCAGATGTTTGACAAACAATGTTTGATCGTTTGGCCAGGGCCATGGAACTCTTTGTGACCCTTGTTATGCCCCAAATTACAATACAGGCCCCAATATCAACAGCTTAGCAGCAGCAACAGTGTGCCTTCCCTGCAATTTCTAACAATTTTAAATTACCGTTGTTTTTCTAAAACAACATTCTGCTGTCAAAACAGTGCAATACAAATATTCTATAACAAACGACAATGCATTATGTTAATAGTTTAAGAAAGCGTCTTTGGTAAATTATAAGCAAATAACGCTAAACTGAAAGAGCACAAAAGTTAAAACGACGTCTTACGTTTTTAAGAAACGTTGCCTGACCTAAATATGCCTAAATATAAGAAAAAGCCAGCATTTGCAACGAGTATAAAGTTTTAAATATAATGAAATGATATTTTTATAATTTAAGAAATTTTCCTTAGCCTAATATAAGAAAACAGTGAACAAAAGAAATATAAATTAAAGTCTTAAATATTTAATAGCTATCTTGAAATGAAATATGTATTTTTGCTTGTAATAAAGCTGTCCTGCCATGTTTTAAGAAAAAAGAATTAAGTAGAACGAAATTAAAGTTTTATATGAAGTTCACCTCAATTAAAAGTTTATGTTTCTCGTTTCTCGTTTGATATTTATTAAAAGTTGCGTAACCCAAACTGATAAGTAATGTACGTACGAGTTGCCTTAAGAACGATGATAAAGTAAAATGTATTTTAATTTAAATTTATGAGTAAATAATAAAGCAAAATTATGAAAATGCATGTCTTATGTATTTAATTCCCCAAAAGCGTTAAAAACCATGTATTCGTGAGATCTGAGCCTTATATTGCGTAGCAGTCGAATTTGGCTACCCAGGGCTCTCTATCAAATAGAGCCTTTTCCTATTATTCTTTATCTAGAGGGCTGGCATCATAATGCTATAAGGCTAAGTAAAGGTTTGGTAGCCCGTTTTCAATAGTTTTGATGATCCTTGAAGACAACTGTTTGATATCAAATTATCAGTGATATTCTTTACATTATTCGACAATTAAGTGACCAATAAATTAATTCAACAGTCTGCATTATCATTTAGATGATATCAGTAATATAATTTAGTATGATATTAGGATAGCATATAGTACAATGTTATGTTGTCTAAGTACAGTATTGTGTGTAATATTACCATGGCTTGCATATAATGTTTAGGTTATTAACATAAGGTACACCAACCGGCCGTTGATTGACAGGTTTCTCGCGTGCAACGGCAAATACTGGTTGCTGATTGGCTAATAACTTATATTCATGAAATTGAATGACGCAAGTCACCTGAAGAGCTCTTGCTGACTTGAATTGTTGCAACGATTCTAAATCAATATTTCTCCCAGACGCTTCCAGTTACAAAGTTTGTTGTCCCTGTTCTTAGAATTTCCCCTTTTCAAATTCTCTTGATTGAAAGTCTGAAAATCTTAGCAAACTAAAGGCCACCTTGCTATAGTCTCTTGCAAGCCCTTCTTTTTTTTTAAATCAAAACAAGTCTGTCGAGACTGCCTGCCTGAGACTGCTAGGCCAACAAAGGCTCAAATCTCATCTTTGAAAACGTTGATAAATATACATAGCAATAATAAATATAAGAATAAATAGAGTGTTTATTTCTTGGAACCGATAATAGTTGATTCAAAGCCGCTAAAATCAATTAACGATGCAGGTCGATGTGCAAAAGCATCAATTGGGTACACACCTGGCAAATTTGCAGATACTGTTAAAGAAAGAACATTCATTAATTAATTTAATACTTATACCTATGGTTTCTTACACCTATCGAGTTTACAGACATTGTTTCCATTGAAAATTAAAAGGAACTATGAGCATTGAAATCCATGCGATTTCTAGTTGCTTCTGAATGGAAAAATCCTTACATGTCTTCATAGCATAGCTTTATTTTTTATCTCCTGTATCGATTCGTTTTTTGTGAAGTTTAAACAACCTGACCATATAATAACAGCTAAGCTGCTTGACTAGCAGATATGAAGTCGTAAACAAACGGATTCGTAGGTTCTGGGCAGAATTCGTATTGAAATTTGGGCAAAATTAGTATACCCTCTGTTTCTCTTGAATTTTAAAAACATTTAGCTAATATATTTAGCTGATATACTATTTAAAGTAATAATGAAAGAAGCTTATAAATGTTAAGTAAAAACAAATCCCTATGTAACAATAAGTTTGTAACGAAGGGACAATGAATGTTACATGGTCAATTTTTTGTTGAATAAAAAGGTTATTCTCTGTTGCAGTAGGTAATATGAAAACGTTAAAGCGTGAACGGCCTAAACTACTTGTTAGTGTGGAGTTTGCGAAAGAATTAACTTTAGTTGCGTTAGTCTTTATTGTATTAACCAGCTCTTTCAGAAATTAAAAGTTAGGTGAAATTAGTA
The DNA here is from genome assembly GCA_014526335.1 of Chrysaora quinquecirrha. Classification (NCBI taxonomy): domain Eukaryota; kingdom Metazoa; phylum Cnidaria; class Scyphozoa; order Semaeostomeae; family Pelagiidae; genus Chrysaora; species Chrysaora quinquecirrha. The sequence goes on from JACTAT010000026.1 coordinate 1,435,519, forward strand.
TGATTTTTAATCAGATTAAACTGCTAGAATTAGATGTTAGAAGAATCTGGGTGTAGGACGGTTTTCCAAATTAATCAGGAGTGTAGATCCAATTAAGATGCTTGAAAAATGCACAACCAGCTGCAGGCTTGTGACATCATCTCATATCCCATGATGCATCAGATCTTGACGTCACATCATATCCCGTGATGCATGAGTATAAGCAATGTATCGGATTTCTTGTATTATAACACTTCAGATTGTAAAATGCGATGAAGAGATATTTCAGAGAACAATGAGTTACAGTCTCCATTGAACGTTAGTACAATTACTACTTAACTTATAATTAACCATTAACGTAAGGCCTATGTGTTACAATGAACGATGTCTCCCATATGGCATTACATTGTTATTATGGAAAATGCAGTGACTAGGACAACGAGGGAATCACGAACAACCCTAGTTCAATAGTATTGCTCCCAGAAGCAAATTATCCCCTTTGGCCTACGAAGATCTAGAAACGCGAAGCTAAACAACAACGCTAAAGGTTGTGATGCCATTTGCATGCCAATTATTGTAAAATAAGCATGCAGAAGAGATGGTAAATTTTTGCTTTCTGATTGAACGGCAACCTCTTCCCTCCCCAAATTGGTAAACAATGTTGGTTTCTTGGATGGTATCGTGGAGTTTGACTCAACAAAAACACCAAATAAAAACCAAAATCTTCAAATTTCTAAAACAACATTGTTTTAATTTCAGTCATTATGATTTCAAAGCCATATAGAGAAAACCCGTTCAATGAACACCTTGCATTAGAAGCTTAGTAACAGCTTGGTTAGTAGTTAGCTGATGAGAAATATAACTTAACCCATAGCCATAAAACAAAACTCTCTTATGTCTATACTTAATCAATAAATAGGCATAATGCGATTGTAACTAAGAAAGAAAAGATCCGAAAATAAAGAACTAATAAATAAGAAAATAACTAAAAAAAATAGATGACAAAATAAAATCAGTTAACACAAGATGTTAGAGTCATTAGCTCTTTTTTATATTAATGTTATATTAAATGATTAAATACGACGGGTTAGATCAAGATGAAATATTAGATAATTAACTACATGAGATCAGTAGGTATGTATGTGCGTAGATACAAAAATAAAATAAAGATAAAAACAGTTTAAAATGATAATGTTGAATGATTAAAGACACGCATATCAAAAAGTCGATAAGCAAGATTTTCCATCTCACCTGCTGTCCTGATTGGATAACTTGGAATCATGGCGGGTGGCAGTGGACTGCTTAAAATTCCATTTTGAACTGAAAAGAGAAATCATTGTATTTACCAAATTGCTAGCTGTACGGATTATTAGTTTCATAACTCTTGGATTCATATATCTAATATTCAATTTCTATGTCTCTGTTTACTTAATACCATACGATTATATATTGGATTTTGTCCGGAATCCTGATGAATATCTCGCGGAATACGGAAGTCAACGAGTGAACTTCCTACAGTAAGCTACATTAGCATCTTCATTTTATCTTCTTCCATATCTATAGCAGGTTCATTCCATACTTTAATTTCGAGTGTATGTTCATGAAAATCTTAACAGCATGATGTATTAAAAAATATCTTCATTTATCGCCACCTTCATTTCTTTCCGCAGTCAGTTGTATCTTCATTTCACACCGTATAATTGATACTGCATTCATTGGCCTCTTTATTTCATACCATATTCATAAGCATCTCCATTTCATACCGTATTCATTACCTTCTTCATTTCATACTGCATTCATTGGCATCTTCATTTCATGCTGCATGCATCGGCATCTTCCTTTCATAAGTCATTACCTTGTTCATTTCATACTGTCTTCATTAGCATCTTCATTTCATTCCGTATTCACAAACATCTTAATTTTTTGCCCTATTCATCAGCATCTTTATTTCATACCGCACTCACAAGCATCTTGATTTCATACAGTATTCTTCAGGATTTTCATTAACGGTTTTGATAACCTCGCTATTCATGTCGCATTCACGAACACTTTCGTGTAAATCTATCCTACCGTGTCAATTTAAGCGTTGAAACAGCGCCTAAAGGCTTTCCCTATTTATTAGAAATAAGGAATTATATAACAATACTAAATAAAACAAATTGTTAATGTACCTTGTCTCATCCCTGAAGGTGATGGAGGAAAACTCGAGTGACCAGCAGATGGAGGAGCATTTGACGATGCTTCAGGTCGAAGGGTTCCATTTAATATCGCCAGGTCTTTCAGCTGTTTTCTTTTAATATCATCTTCGCCATCTTCCTATACACAAAGTGATAATATTCATGAATAAGCATTGCTGAAAAAGCTGCCGTTATCAGAATTCAGGTGTTTTAAAATCATCCAAACACATACTTGGGAGCTTGTTGAACTGGAAAATCTATGTCTCTCTCTATGTAAAGTATATATATTTTTCATGAATGGCGCATATTAGAAGAGATTTTTCCACAAATGGTATACCACAATAGATGGGATTCAAACCTGAAACGGGAGGAGAACCTTGGGCTGTATGACTTGTCGAGTTTTTTGGCGATTTCATTGAGCTCTTTAGCTCAGTAGAAACATCGTTGGCTCTCTGGTCATACAGTCCAGGTTCGTATCCTATCTATTGTGGCATGCCACTTGTGGTAAAATCTATAAAATTTATACTTAGAGAACTTGTTTATTCTATGAACCAGACATTTTATTCGTTGTACTGATATCATTCGTTCTTTATATCAGGGATTTGTTATACAGCTATTCAACTGAATTGAAATAATAAAAATAATTTTGCGATATACTAACTGGAGGTGTCATGAGTACTTTCATATCATCAACCGCCTTTGAAAGTCTCAGTCTAGCTCTATCATCAGTATCTTCAACCATTATTAAGACATGAAGATCTTCATCCAAATGCTCGTAATTTGGCTGTCCTCTTTTCTCATCCTCCTACGATAGAACGACGAATTTAGGGGGACATAGCAAGCATTTCCTATTAAAAAAAAAACATTGGTTCATGCTGGAAGATATTAAACAGCTAAAAAGCTGATTTAGGCCTGTAGCTTTTGTCCGAAAACGTGAAGAGTTAGTTAAAAGTTACGGTCACGCGGTCATTGACCGCAGAAAGGTCAGTTAGAAGAAAGGGAAGCCTGTTGCCACACCCGAAACATGCCTGTTTTTCATTGTTTAGCGAGGAAGCTTTTCAGCTATTGGAGGAAAGTTAAATACGCTTCTGGATTCTGCAGACATGTAATCTAAAAAGAATAGCGGAGTTTTTATTCAGAAGCCTCTATGGATTGATGTGCTGTCATTCTAACCAGATTTGAACAGAACAAGCACGCAAACGAGGCGATAATGCAGAGTAATTAATACGTACCATCTTTTTATCTTTCATTGAGCCTCGACCACGAACAAGAATTTTGCATCCAGTCTCGCTTTCGACTTGCCTCAAAGTGAGTCCTCTCGGGCCAATGATTCGACCAACGAAATTAAACTGTCATGGAATAAGCAACAAAGTTCAGTCATTTTCCAAAAATAACTTTAATTCATTATCCCTGTTTAACGTTTAAGACTTGTTTCACACTTGTAGGGCGACATATGCCATGCTACCACACTGGCACACGCTACCTGAACTATAGTGGTCATCTAGAAATAGCTGTCATTCATTAGCTGTAGAGTTATCCATGTCCTTGAAGTGTAGTAGAAAATTACGGAAAGTTACGGAACTGAGGGGCATTTGAACACCAAATTTTCCTGCAATCACCGTTAATTATAGCGAGGTACCAACTCTTGGGTAAAGTTTCTTAAATGTTTCGAAATTTGTTATCGATTTTAGATTGCGTAGCAGTAATTTTCTATGATGGCCTGAAAACTGCCCTGCAAAATGATAATTTGCCTGAATTCGAGCCATCTTTAATTTGGGGGGGGGGTATATGTCCGCTCATCCCTCAGAAGGTACGTCCCTGGTAGAGGACCTTGGTCAAATGCTTTCCTGTGGACATCTGTTTTGCAATCGTTAGTATCGTCACATTTTCCGATGTTACTAAATGATGTCGGTATCGTTTGATCTTAGTCAACGAGAGAAGAAAAATAATTGAGAGAGAATATGAGAAGAATAATCTTGAGATCAGCATGAAGCACAGCTGAAAGATATCCCTATTTCAATTTGCTCACATTCAGAACCATCCAGCTACCAGCTGCTCAAACAGTCGTTAAAGTTGTCTTTAATTAAAAGGTTTGATAGTAGATTACGGACATACGAACACAAAGTATTTTCTATCAGCAAACTAAAATCTGTTCTTCAGATTTTGAGTACTGAAAGTTTCCGGCTCAGAAAAATTTTTAAATTATCCTTCCGTGTCTTTTTCGTTTATCAAAACATCAAACCGTCTACACGCTTTTTTTTTATAAGGAACCTACTTTATAAGGAACCTACATGTAGAAGGCCCGAAAATTTAAAGAACTTATACTTCTAGAGAGAAAATAACTAGAGAATTTTGACTGTTGAATACTTTTATCACTGCAAATAATCAAGAATTAGAATGCCGGTTCCATTCATTTGCAGTCGAAAACCACATAAATTGCACGTTAAGCATGTATCAAATGTTTCCTTAAGTATTCTCGAGCTCTGCTTACATGCAAGCGTCTCTCTTTTATTGTTGAGACCACTGTATGTGCAGTTAAAATTAAGGAACTATTAAGGAACTTTTGGAACTACAATTGCCTCAAAAGAGGTTCAAAAATAAGGAACTTTAAGAACTAGGCCTTGAGGTAGGTTCCTTATAAAAAAAAAGCGTGTATCCAGACATCTCTTTCAAGTCTATTAATCAATACAGTATTAGTGACAACGAGTTCTTCGGGCCTTGCTCATTGGCCAAATCTAAAAAGAGGGGTTTGGAATACTCTATACAGGAAAGGGAAAAACCTATCATGAAAAAATGAGGATTAGGAACAGTAGGGCCGTAGTGCCATGGTTGTCCGAAACGTTATGAGTGATAGAGAGGTTGTTACGAGCTGATACTGAAGGCGTGTCATGAAATGCCTGGCAAGCATGTTGATAAGAAGTAGCTAGAAGTATTATTGGTTCATGCACAGTTAAAAAACCCACAAATAAGAACCAGTGGTTCCAGAATCAAGAGACTCAAAATTTCTGGACCTAGAAACTTCAAATGCTCGAACCTTGCTCGTAATGACTTTGTGAGATTACTGGAATCATTCCCTGCATGTTTACAAATCATGCTTTTCGACTTTTTATGGGCTTTGGTATTCTTCCTCACTTTCATATCTGAGATGTTCTTATTTGCGGGCTTTCATTGTAATGTTTCGAGCAACTATACAGTACTGGATTACAATGCTACCAAATTTAGTATTTATAACTTACCTTGGGGTATTCCTTAACTGGTGCATATATCTTTTCTGTTAGCTTTACGATTGGACCATTCTGAGGCGGCAGTGACAATAAGAAATTAGAAGGACTGAACAAATCATGACGAACTCTGCTTATTTCTGCAATAAAAGACGAACAAAAATCAGTAACACATCTAAATATTATACAATTCGCATTATTAAGTCAATGTAACGTGTCCTATTAGATCAAAGCGGCTTTCCTGGGTTAATTCTATGTGTGTGAAGGATTATGATTGGGGCTAACCCTGTAAACAGTAGCCTGGGTATAGACACGGAATTTGCACCCCAATATAGTCCCTATGTTGTCCCCCTCAGATCATTGGAAACCCCACGGCATTCCTCTTGCTGTTACCTCGCTTTATATTGCTTATCCCAGAGAGATATTAGAGAAAATCAAATTGCTAAGGCGCATTTTATAACTAATTTTCAGATCAATTGAAACTCTGTCTTAATTTTGAAATGCACGTAGTTTATCGTTTGTTTTTTGTCATCATTTTAATTCGTTATTATAAAGGGTTCATTTTGGGGTTGGGAGTCATTTGTGCCTCAAACTCTGGCAACCATTGAGAATGATGGCAACGTAGCCTTTGTTATCTTACGAACTTATCGTTAAGACGGAAAACTTTTACGCCTCTCAGTTGATAGGACAAGTTGTCTGGCGTAGGAGAACATGCCTTCATTAATTCAGCGAAAAGTTAAATTCTACTATAATGCTAGACTATTCTTATGTATTATAAAGATAAGATCCGAATAGGAGTGACAGAAACCTTCGATTCTCTGTTTCTTTCTTATTTCACATCATATCTAACCCAGAGCTTTTCGCATTAACGCGAAGATTATTTATTTTAACCATATTAGTAACTATTCATTCGATGACCCACTGTGCCATATGTTGTTTTCTCAAACATATCCAAGGGGTTCTGTCACGATCAAGCTGTCTATCTCCTAGTATCTTCGAATTTCCAAGAGTACGGGGCAAAAACAAAACGACAGTGTACATTTCGCTTCACTTTTGAGAATCGAATCAGTTTGATATGACGATTCGCTTCGCTTTTGAGAATCGAATCAATTTGATATGACGATTCGCTTCGCTTCTGAGAATCGAATCAGTTTGATATGACGATTCGCTTCGCTTTTGAGAATCGAATCAATTTGATATGACGATTCGCTTCCCTTTTGAGAATCGAATCAGTTTGATATGACGATTCGCTTCGCTTTTGAGAATCGAATCAGTTTGATATGAAGATTCGCTTCGCTTTTGAGAATCGAATCAGTTTGATATGACGATTCGCTTCGCTTTTGAGAATCGAATCAGTTTGATACGACGATTCGCTTCGCTTTTGAGAATCGAATCAGTTTGATATGACGATTCGCTTCGCTTTTGAGAATCGAATCAGTTTGATATGACGATTCGCTTCGCTTTTGACAATCGAATCAGTTTGATTTGACGATTCGCTTCGCTTTTGAGAATCGAATAGGTTTGATATGACGATTCGCTTCCCTTTTGAGAATCGAATCAGTTTGATATGACGATTCGCTTCGCTTTTGAGAATCGAATCAGTTTGATATGAAGATTCGCTTCGCTTTTGAGAATCGAATCAGTTTGATATGACGATTCACTTCGCTTTTGAGAATCGAATCAGTTTGATACGACGATTCGCTTCGCTTTTGAGAATCGAATCAGTTTGATATGAAGATTCGCTTCGCTTTTGAGAATCGAATCAGTTTGATATGATGATTCGCTTCGCTTTTGAGAATCGAATCAGTTTGATATGACGATTCGCTTCGCTTTTGAGAATCGAATCAGTTTGATATGACGATTCGGTTCGCTTTTGAGAATCGAATCAGTTTGATATGACGATTCGCTTCGCTTTTGAGAATCGAATCAGTTTGATATGATGATTCGCTTCGCTTTTGAGAATCGAATCAGTTTGATATGACGATTCGGTTCGCTTTTGACAATCGAATCAGTCTGATATGACGATTCGCTTCGCTTTTGAGAATCGAATCAGTTTGATATGACGATTCGGTTCGCTTTTGAGAATCGAATCAGTTTGATATGACGATTCGCTTTGCTTTTGAGAATCGACACAGATTAGCGGCGTCATTAGCGGACAAGCGGCATTTCAGTATTGCTTTCCTTTCATTTTGTTTTATCGTGAATCCCGTACGCTTTATTGATGAGGGAAACCTAGGAAAGTATTTTCCTCTTGCCCCTCCCTTGGTCCACAGATATTTCTTATTGTGTTCCCAATTATTTTTCTTCTCATGGGATTTTTTCGTAGAAAGTGTTCTGGACTCAAGATAATCTATGTCATAATTTGAATATTGCAATGTTGTAGACTTGAAGGAGTCAGCACACAACAGGTGCAAAAATTTGATGTTTTGTTTGCTTTCAGAAAAAAACAATAGCAAAACTAATTCTTCTTCAAAATGTTTTTTTTTCTGCTTTTAGCACATATAAATGATACAGGGGTACCTAGCATGGGGGCTTGGATGCCTTATTGTGAAATCATTTGCATTTCGAATGCATTTACATTTTTATATACTATATTACATGTTTATATTCTTAAAAATAAAGATAAGCAAGCGAACACAAGCAATATTAGCCTTGACTTGCAGGATTGTGGACAGTAGTTAAACTAGGACTAATGGTATGGAATGAGGTATGTAAGCATAGATGCTAGAGCATTGATATAAAATGCCTAAGATCACACTCATGGGTGCAAGATCTGCCCTGGTCATATAAATTTGTCTGCTGAGCTCTTTCCTTGAATGTCTTATATGTTACCAGACACAAAAGGGTTTCAGCCAGTGATACAGTTTGTTTGCATTTGTTTGATCAATTGCATTGCAAGATCGACATTAGTTCATGGGATATGAGAGCCAGTTTAGTAGGGATATGAGAGCCAGTTGAGGTGCCTATTGTTGGTAAAGCAATAAAAAACAATTCCATTCAATAATTCTTCCTTGTTTTGTGGGGAAATTAGGAGCACCATACCCTTACTTGACCTGCCTCAAGCATATTTTGGATGAATTCTTATGGATAATGCCACTTCATGATGTTTAATGTTTTGCTTTGAAAAGAAAGATTTTGAAAGAAAGTTTTCACATCAAAGCAAGGGTATCAAAGCAGTGATGATGCTGATTGCTTTTTAGGCTAATCAAAATTGCACCAATGACAAAAGAATAACCCACAATATGTTCATCATTAGAAAATATCATTAATGACACTTGTTGTTTGTGAAGTTTTCAATTAAATCAAACTTGTTTATTATCAATGCGAGAATTGTGGTTGCACAGCATTAAAATAGCATCAACCTGCTCATATCAATGCTTCTATTTCTTCTATTATTACATCTATTAAGTAGTTGCTTTGCCGACTTGATATCTCTCTAGCAGGTCGAATTCATATTTTCGTAAGTGAAAACCACATGTTCATTAAGAAATCGAGTTTACGGCAAAGATACTGGTCAACAAGCTCTAAGCTTCACAGCCAAAAAATATAAATTAGAGTGGTTTGGTTTAGAGGGCTACAGTTTACTGTAGGTTGTGGGTTATTTCTATCAGAGACAATTTAGCAGATAGATAATTTAGAACTTAAAGGTTGAAGAGTTGTGATCATCTTGTGCAAAGATTGCATTTTCACTGAAACTCTAAAAGCTCCTTTCCAAGAGCAAGTTCTGCACTCGTTGATATGAAAAAAATATCCTACACCAGTGTAACATGAAAACATTTCTCATTCAAAAACAATAGGATTCCTGAAAACAATCAGATTCTACAAGGATCTCAAATAGGATTTCCCCCAGGGAAATGGGGTACAGGGGTTAGCTGCCTTCAAACCACACCCTAATTTACCTCAACCACTCTCCCTTTTGCCCCTGTAATGTTGAGTGCCTGGCTATGCCACTGCTGTCACTGCATTCTAGAAAATATTTTGTCTCTAGGATTTCTAGAATGGTTGAAGGTGAACGTGAAATGGTGTTTTAGCACCAGTCGTTAGGATCTTAGTACTAGGTTAACTTATTGAGACCTCAACCCTGGCCATGGTGCTACTGTAGTTGTGCTCAAACCCGAGGGGCATTTCACTCTGCGAAAAAGCGTACGAGATTTCTATTATAACAAAAGGACTTCCAAGGGATTTCCATGAAAACAATAGGACTTGCAGCAAAGGTGTACAAGACTTCCAAGGAGTGAATCGCCCCTCGCTCAAACCCTGACCACACTGAGCTCCTGACACCACGAGTAAGCTCGATTACAACACAACATCACAGCAATTTCAAGTACAGAGTGGTATGCGATTTCCAAGGACTGAATTTGGGGAGAAGCATTGGTCTTTTGAGAGAGAATTAAAATGTTTAATGTACTCTGTGTTAGACTTTAAAGGCCCTACAAATTGTAATATAGTGGGTTAGCAGGTGTGCAAAATTTGAAGACTTATTGAAGTTCAAGTTTTATCAATAGATAGATCAAGCAATGATTAGAGAGACATGCTAAGGACAATTAAACTTGTCATGGTGTGTAAACAAATGTAAATGAACATGATCATGCTACCATGAAATCTTACAATAGAACAGCAAAAGATCAGTGACACTGTTATCATCCTGTTCTCCCCTTGTTTTCAGTTAGCAGGTGTTGAAAGCAAGCTTACCTACCATTTCAAGCACACTTGAATGGCTGATTTTCAAATTTTATTGATTTGTTTACAAATAAACCCTTAAATTTTATACCCAGCGTTTACAACCTAAAATAATGTTTGCGATTTGCAATTAGTTACTGTTTATTTTGTCATTGAAAATTAAATACATAACAACAAAAGAATCGGATTCCTCCATTGCGTTTCAGACAAAAGATTGATAAATTTACTCCTAATTGACTCAGATTTCTCAAAAGTCGAAATTCACCAGCGAAAATCTAATTCTTTTTCTTGAGCCGATTTTGTTTGTTATCGTTATACTGTAAATTTCCGTATTTGTTCATTTTGACGGAAATTTTATATTTACAAAAGAAAACGTGAACTTGAAAATTTTAGTGAAGGTGCTAAGAAAAACTAAATAGGCCTAAAAATTCCTCCGGTCGAAGACGATTTTCAAGGTTAGAAACTTAGAATAAAGCTATGAAAATTTCTGAAGGAAGTTAGATTAGAAAATTAGATAGATACAAAATAGTTTTCTTACCCTCGTCCAGTAGTCTTTCCGCGTGAAGGAATATTTTTGGCATCTTGGTTATTGTAGTTTTATCTGTAAGAAGTTGGTTGAGATATTCTGAGGCGGCCATATCATCTGTAACCATTATATAAGAAGGCAGTTTAGTACTTGAGTTGGTTAGCAGTTCAGTTAGAAGATGAAACCTTTACACGGCTTGCTTGAAACCCTTGCACAGCTTGTTTGAAGCCTTGTTGATAATATGCTATTTTTTGGTAAGCGCGAACGAAAGGCGCGCGTTTCGAGCAACCGCAGACCACGGGGAACTGCTTTCATGGATTAATGACCACAAACAATAAACATTTTCATACGTCTTCTGGTGTGGTAGTAATGTTGATTGACACATCAGTGTATTTGCCTGCTCTGATTGGCTTATATTTGACAGGTTTTATTGTCTTGTCGATTTGAGCGGCTCGACAGGTATGCCATGCTGCTGGTTTTGTTTGAAGTCTGAAGTGCACATGTTCTTCAGGAGGATGTTAGTCCAATGGGAAACCCGGATATCAGTGTCAATGCTGAGGAACTGCAGAGGACCTGGGTTTCTCTTTGGTTATGGACAGGGCTGTGGGTTTTCTTTGTTTGAATAAACAAGCTCACTTCCTGTACTCAAATTAAATCCCCTCTGCTCAAGTCGACTATTTCCTGTTCGACTGTTGATTTCAATAATATTTATCCGATTTTTTGACACTTTGATGTCCGAAAACAGTTGCTAATAAGTTTGTATGTTGTAATATATTGCTGCATGATGGAGAAGATCAAATTATACACTTTCCCCTTTCCTTTGGTTTTGGTCACTGGTGCTAACCTCTTATCTCTATGGTGCTAACGAAGCATATTACTGTGTATATGTACTAACTCGGAAAAAATTCGTATTCATAATGTGCATTCTTCCTATGGGTACGCGATTGGCCATTGCCATCCTCATATTAAATTGGGGGTCCACATTATGTGTCTTCTTCAAGAGTTAGATGTCCGCTTCCTATTTCGGATCATGGGCGGGCGCTGGTCAATGGCGCTGGTACGCAATAGTGGAACAAAGTGCAACTTCAACTTCAAGTGTCAAACTATGGGTGGGGCATTAGCTAACACCGGCTGTCATTGTGATCGATTCAGCGCCCTGGCGTTCTTGAGACCTTTCGGTTATTTCACCAGGAGTAACAGAAGATCGTACTGAGAAAAAGTCCAACAAGCGATTAAATGTCGTGGGGCCGGATAGGGCGAGTCTGAGAGACATTTTAGACTTGATTTCTTGAAGCGGTATTGTATGGTACTATCTGAAGCACAACTGCTATGCCTACCGCGCTCCATGCCTGAGGCCGACCTTACTTAGCCTGTTACATGGCTCAAAGTCCTGGTGCATTGTTTCCATTCATTCAAATGAAAGCTGATGCAACTCTGTTGCGGTATACCATACGGTACAAAGTACAAGCTGCTGAAAACTATCGTTACTGAGTGCTAGACTTGCGATCCAGTTGCTTGAATTGCGTACACGTTTTTTTTTTATAAGAAACCTAGCTCGGGGCCTAGTTCTAAAAGTTTCTTAATTTTTTGCCAAATTTTAGTTCTAAAAGTTTCTTAACAGTTTCTTGATTTAATGGAAATGAATTGCAGTAAATCGATAAAAAACGTGAATATAGCAAGCAAATTATTAATATTATTGTGTTACAAAGAATTAGCCATGCTGGTGCGAGAAATCACACGGAAATGCTTGAGAATTGATTACTACGTCCACAAATGTGAAATCAGTATGTTGAAAAACTGGCACAAAAATTTCTCAAGTTTCTTAACTCCTTCCTCCTGTAGTTCTAAAAGTTTCTTAACTTTTCTGGTGTCTAGTTCTAGGTTTCTTATAAACCGGTTTCTTATAAAAAAAAAACGTGTAAGTTCAATAACTGCTAAGAAACCAAGAAACGTTTTATACTCGAATTCTGAAAAGGCTAAGAAACTACTGTACGTATTATGATTCCCATACTAACCCTAAATTGACTTTAGTATCGTAGAAAATGAGTTTACCGTGTTGCCAGCCGAAAATGCGTAATTTACAAGCGGCAAGACTATGCTGTGATTCAGGGCTGTAATTACAATTTGTCTTGTCGGATAATATAGCTCATATTTCATACAGGAACAGTTATAAGTACAACAAAGCAGCATTGGATAACAATAATAAGATAAACAATAAACCAACGCAAGTAACTTTTACAATGAACGTTAAATTAAAGAGTAAATACACAAAAAAGAAACGGGCTCTCTAAAGAAAATATTTAGTAAAACATTGAGTAAATATATCATTAACCTACAACGAAATTTTCAGTGTTTCTGTTCTGCTATCTCTGATCGCGATGCCGAGACAGCCAAATGACAACAGTTGGAACAAAAATTTAATAATAACATATAAATATTTCAGTTTATTTTTAAAATGGCTTCCATTTTACTTGATTTACTCCTTGAAATTGTCTTTTCAATTGGCTACCATCTGCCCATGGTGAATTCAGATAAGAATCTTCATCACTTTGTTCTAGTTTCTAGAAAAAATAATCAATTTTCCGTTTAAATTAAAGAACATTAGTAGTTACTGTATGCTTTTTAAAATACAAAGCTATGTTCTCAGCTCGGATGCTGATGTTTCTTACGATAGCAAGGTGTAGTCTCTTAATTCACATTTTTGGTTCTGCATCAAATATGCAACTTAAGTGTGCAATCGCCTGTGGCTAGGACTGCTTTTGAACAACAAAGATAAGCAAAGCAAGATTATGTTTTTGTAGCACGGCAGAATGTTATATTCCGATATTCTAGCTTGAGCTTAGACCATCGTAATCGATTGATTCAGACGTCGAACTATTTCAAAGCCAGAGAGAGCCGTGTTACACGTTTATTTCGCTGGCACTGTGACTTGCCGCGACGTCGACACTGATGTTTCACTGCCTTCAATGCGCTTGTAATATTACGCACATGGAACATCTTAAGATGGGAAATTCGACACTTGGATAATAGATTTCTGCTATACTCTCTGGTTATCTCGTTGAGAAATCTGGTTACTATTATATTCCGTTTAGAATCTCCAGAGAGAAAGAGAGAGATTTATGATAAACTCCACTCACTTTCATGTCCTCTTGTTTGCGATAATAATAAGCCATCATTTTCTTCTGTTCCTCTTCATTTACAATCGGCTCTCTGCTAGGTGCTCCTTCCCTTTCTGCAAAGTTAATAAAATGTGTAACAATAAAGAATCGGTCATTCACGTATTTGAAAACAGGCTTGAATAGGTTTTAGTTGTTACAAATGTTTGTAGTTTTTGAAATCAAATAGCAATATTTGTTACCTTTTGAAGTTTGACCACAATTTTAGTTTTTTCATTCTTTCCAACATAATCCTCTAATGTTTTTGTTCTGAGCAACTCTTTGCCTGCCCACCACATCTGTGAATCTTTTTCATCCAGCACTTCTTTTGCAGCCTAGAACCAACGTATAAAACATATAGCTGGTTTCTCATAGTAGATATATTTTGGCACTCATCATTGCTGTTACTTAATCATTACTATTTAATGGGGATTCAGATCACGTTTAATAGAAAGCGTAGTGTTGTCATCTAATCCAGCTGGCTTTGGTGTCAGAAGCTCAGTGAGCTCAAGGTTCAAGCCTTGCCTATGGTAGTGTCACAGCCAGGGTTGAGGTCTTGATTAGTTAACCTACAACTGATAGTAGATCCTGGTGTCTGGTGGTAAATTAAAGATTTCTTCTTCAGAGAGCACACCTCTTAGTTTCATCTGTTTTAGATTTTCCATATTTTTCTAGCTGCTTACTTACTTGCGTTCCTGATAAATCTTCATTATTTTCCAATTCCATTCTCACTGTATCATGTGGGGGCAAACCCATGGGGTACACAATCATCACTGCACCTCTCATTTTGTCAATAGCATCTTGAGTCATGGCAAGAGTTAAGCATTTGTCAGCTTTGACAAGATCCTAAGAAACAAGCAACAGATCTTAACAAAACTTTTATTTAGAAAAAGAAGGTTTAATTGTGATCTAAAACCTTTAAGCATAGACTTAATTGACACAAAAAGCTTACTTTTGAGACTTCTGCTTTTGCCTCATTCCTAGTTCTGTTAATGATATCAGCCATTTGTTCATTGGGAGCTAAACCAGACCTTCTTCCCACTGGATCTTTGCATTCCTGATGACCCCCACTTGGGGTGCATTTACTTTGCCATTCATCTTTGAGGTTCAATTCTGAGATCTGTTCTTCTGCCAATCCTTGCATATTTGGGGGCAAACATATGCCATGTTTTGCAAGACTCTCCAAATCTAGAATAAAGCAGATTGCACTCAGAGTTATATGGAAAGCAAATGCACAAGGGTATAAATGACAGAACTGTGTGCTGCTGGGGATGCTATGAATGATTGATTATGTAGTGTGGCTGAGTGAATGGTCAGACATTTGGCTCATTTCATCATGCATTCACACTCATGCTGTGCACTGGAGGCTTTTGTTGTCAAAACAATAGGGTCATTGTTTCTATTGTTTTCACGGAAATTGTGCAACCAAGTTCTACCATGTGCACAGCAAAGTTTCCACACTGGGGGGGGGGGGGTAAACGTCTCAGCAACTTCCAGCCTGAATATACTAGAAAGATGCTTCGGATAAACCCTAAACCTGCATGAGTTAACCGATAAATGTCATCATTTTTATTATGATTTCCATGGTCAGATCACCGTTCCCGCTTAGCCCTTAGCACAGAAAGGGTACCTGATCTACATCGAGGTACCCTGGGCGTATAAGGCCTAATGGTCAGTTCAGTCATCATCGGTATACAACTCACCATAATAAAGTCTCTCTATTTTTAAGCGTTGGTTGAATATTCTTGTAATTTCGGTGGTGCATTCATCAAGATTGGCTTTGATTGTCGTTTCGAATAGAAATTGGCTTTCGTCGCCTTTTTTCACGTGCAGTTTTACCATGATTTTGAAAGTTGGGCCCCAGCATCCAGCAGAAAACGCTCTTCCTTGGCTAGGCCAAAAAACGCTGACATTAAACAATCGCTGAATACGAGGCTTTGTTGTTACTAGGCAACGAGGTCAATCCTCCACTACGGCGCATGCTTGTAAATCTGTTGCTATGGAAATTAATGGAAGCCAGAGTTCCATTCAGGGAAATGCATAAAAATGGCGATTGGAAAAATGGCGGGAAAAGATAAACAGACTGAAAATGATGGTTTATCTTAATTTAAATGATAGTTTATCTTAATTTAAATTCAATTTAGAGTTAAATAAAACTGAACACAGGGATGATGGATTGTGAGAAGGAAATAAAGAATAAATTGGCCTCTGAAGATCCTAGCGATGATACAGATGCGAAATGTATTGGGCCTAATAGTCCTAATACTTCTGAGAAAACGATCAATCACGAGGAAACAACAGAGGTAGTATGTATAGATGGAAGAGAAATTATAGGAGAAGAACATTCTTTTGGTGCTGCAATAGTATGGGAAAACAAAGAAGAGAGTAACCTTGCATTCAAAATTGAAAAAGCCAAATGTAAAACAGTGGGAAGATCAGAGATAATTGCCCTTATTGTAGCAATAGGACAAGTAACAGATCTTAATAACATTGGTGATCTCATAATCAAATCTAATAGTAAGTATATTGTCAACTCAGTAAACCAGTGGCTTAAGAGATGGGTAGACAAAGGATGGAAAACCACAAAAGGTGATAAACCAGCTAACCAGGACCTGTGGGAAATCTATCTTAAGCTGAAGGAGAAGGCTAGAATGAACATAAAAGCAGTATGGGCAGATAAGAAAAGTGAAGTAATGGTCAAGACAGCTAAAATTGCAAAAGAAATAGGGGAAGGAAAGCTTGTTAATGAAAAGGTAAGTGCAGCATTAATGGGAATGATACCAAACCTAAACAAAAAAGTAGTCGAAAATGCGAAAGGATCAGAGGGCGTAAAAATTTCTTGTCAAGAATGCAAAAAACCGACCAGCGAATTTAGTATTCAATGCAGCGAGTGCAAAACATGGATACATTATGAGTGCACTCAATTACCATCATATCAATTAACTAAATTCAAGGAAACATCAAGGAAATACACATGTCAAAATTGCACTGAGCCTTGTGAAGACATTGTAGACTATTTAGAATGTAGCCAGACCAATAAGAAAGGAGAAGATGAAGATAAAAATGCAACAGATGAAAAAGAAAAAGATCAGATAAATGAATTGAAAAAGATGAAGGAAATAATAAAAACACAGGAAAGCACTATTAATAACCTTAATGTGAACATACAAAAATTGAAGAAGGACCAAGAAGACAGTAAATGCGCAATAGATAACAAGGATAAAGAAATTGAAAACCTAAAAGCACAATTAAAAAATAAGCAAACTTTAATCAAACAACTAATGAGTAAAGAAAAGGAAAAAAAAAGAAGATACAAGTGAAAAAGCAAAAGAACAGGAAGATGAAATTAAAAGATTACAAGAGGCACTACGAAAATATGTAAGAGACGGACCTATGGAAGAAAATGAAGAAAAAGAAAATTTATTAAAAGATATTAAGAATAAAACAAATGAAATTAAGAAGTTAAAGGAAGAAACCAAAAGCTACAAAGATAAATATGAAGTAACAATGCAACAGCTAAGTTCAGAAAAAAGACAAAACATGCATTTATGCAACTCATTAGACAATATGTCCAAAATTAATGAAGACTTAATTTTGGAAATAACAAGCTTGAAAACAGAGGAAAAGCACTTGTCAATGAACAGAAAGAAGAAGGAAGGCACACAACAATAAATCATAATAATGATAATTACAAACAAGTAAATAAAACAGAGAAGGGAACAGTTAGCACAGAAGGAGAAGACAGATCGGAAATGAAGGACACAAGAAACAAAGTTCAAGAAACAGTCTGTAAGTTTTTCATGAAACAAGCATGCAAAAAGGAGACAACTGTAATTTCAGGCATTCAGGAAATCTAAAAGCAATGAAGCAACACTAAACCCAGAAGTTAATGAACGCCAAGACAGGCAACCACATAGGAAACAAGGGGAAAGAGTATGTAAGTTTTTTATGCAACAAGCATGCAAAAAAGGAGACAGCTGTGAGTTTAGACATCCTCAGACTAGCAGTAACGACAACAGAAAGGGAATATGTTATTCATACAGAATAGGTGTACCCTGTCCATATGCAACAAATTGCAGATATCGACACAATATAAGTGATGATAAAAAAAGATACTGTGTGTAGAAACTACCTGAAATACAAATCATGTAAATATGATGAGTGCAGATATTACCATGTAACAGAAACAGAGAGAGTTAAACTATCAAACATAACAGGCACAAAGAAAAGAGATGTACAAGAGACATATAAGGGAATTGTGAATAAGGCAAAAAGAATATATGAAGAAACTGATACAATAAACCAGAAAGAAGCAAGAGATAATAACAGTAAAGAGAAAAGCTATGTAAAAGAAAAAATTTCTTTTTTAGAGCAGGAAATATTCAAGATTATGGAGGAGGTAGGAAAATTGACACAAAGGGGACCCATAAACGAAGAATATCAACAAAACAGCCAAACTTTTTTTCAGCAGAAGCAGCAACCATACCAACAACAATACATCATGAGTGCAAAAAAGACAAACACCCTTACCTCAAATGGCAATGCCAATACCAATGATGCCCATGGCAATGCCAAGAAGCATGCCAATAAATATACCACAGCCAATAAGAATGCCAATGAATCTACAAATGGGAAACCCAATGACACAAACACAAAACTGCATAAATACCGAAAGGTCCGAAGAGGAAAACCACTAAAAAATTTACTAAAGAGCTTTGAAGTT
The DNA here is from genome assembly GCA_014526335.1 of Chrysaora quinquecirrha. Lineage (NCBI taxonomy): Eukaryota > Metazoa > Cnidaria > Scyphozoa > Semaeostomeae > Pelagiidae > Chrysaora > Chrysaora quinquecirrha. The sequence goes on from JACTAT010000026.1 coordinate 1,453,980, forward strand.
TTGTATTGTAATATAAGAGGACTAAAAAGTAAGCAAAACAGTTTAGCAGACACAATAAAACAAAAGAAACCGACAGTTGTTTGCATAACAGAAACACATCTGCAGGATAAAGAGTCCGTAGATATAGAAGGGTACAAAGTATTCCAGTTCTTAATAGCAATTAGAAATGAACTTAACAACATTTTCCAAATAATTGAAACAGAGCAAGAAATAGGAGAAATGATGTGGTGCAGAATTAACAACAACAGAGTGAAAATAAAGTTAGGACTTATTTATGCACCCCAAGAAAGTAGAACAGACAAAGAAACCCTCCAAACCATGTATAAAAAGATTAGTAAGTGCATTGAAGAAAGAGAAAGTGATGACGAAAATGTTATATTAGTTGGGGATTTAAACTGCAAGATAGGCGAAGAAATAAAAGGTAATAACAAAGAAGTAACAAAGGGAGGTAAAATGCTATTGAAAATGAAGAAAGATCATAAAATGACGATAGTAAATGGAACAGAACTGTGTGAAGGTTTGTGGACGAGAGTTCAAGGGAATGAACGATCCGTTTTAGATTATGTTTTAGTAAAAGAAAAGGATATCAAGACAGTAATAGAAATGAAAATTGACGAGGAAAAAATTTGGTGCCCATACAGATACAAAAAAGAGAGTGATGGGGTGAAAATAGTTTATAGCGACCATAATGTTATTACTCTAAAATTAGACTGGACAATCCTTTTCAAGACATTAAAAACCTAAAGTAAAATGCAAATTACAAAAGAAAATTGACAGTATTTAAAGAAAAGACAGAAGCGGCGGGACTAAGCAAGATATGGATGCAATCAAAAGCGTAAACGAAAAATATAATGAATGGAGCAACGAAGTGACCAAAATAGCTAAAACAGTGTTTGAAGAACCAATCAAAAGAAAAGACATCAAAGAAAAAAGGAAAGGTTATTGAGAAAAGCAAAAGAATGGAGAAACAAAATTGTCAAAAATAATAGCAAAAGCAGAATTAACATAATTAAACAAAAGATACACCTAATTGATAGCTTGATAATACAAGAAATGAAAAAGAATAAAGCCGCAAGAATAACAAGAAATATAGAGTCTATCAGAGAAGGAGGAGGAATAAATTCGTCAGCATTTTGGGATTTTAAAAAAAGAATGGAAACAAACGACAAACATGAAATGAAATCAACTATGAGAAACAAAGCTGGACAGGTAGAAGTAGAGCCGGAGAATATTAAAAATATATATAAGAATCACTATGAGGAACTATTAAAAACAAAGGCAGCCATCAGTGAACATGAAAAATCGGTTGAAAGCTTTATTGAAAAATTGAATGAGAGTAGAAAGTTAATAGCACGTAATAAAGGGGGGCCAGAAATATTTGCACAAGAACTGGAAAATGTGAAGAAAAAACTCAAGAATAAAAAGGCATCAGACCTTGAGGGATGGAGATATGAATATATCAAACATGGAGGGCAGGATTTAACAAATAGTATACTATGTATGATGAACGAAATATCCAAGTCTACTGATATACCTAATGCATGGAAAACAATGAAAATTAAATCCCTTTACAAAAATAAAGGTGACCGAAAAGAAATGAAAAACCAGAGAGGGTTATTCTTAACAAGTACAGTAGCAAAAACGTTTGAGAAGATTCTTTATGAAAAGAACAAATTTAAAATAAGACAAGGAGTTTCCGAATTCCAATGTGGAGGCATGGAAAAAAGAAGTACAATAGATAACCTTTTCATATTGCAAGCTACAATAGACTATCATAGATACATTGGTCAAAATTTGTACGTACTTTCAGTTGATGCAGAGAAATGCTTTGACAAGCTATGGTTGGACGATGTCTGTAATGAAATGTATCATTTGGGAATAACTGCTTCAGAAGTTGAAATTATAAAGAAAATGAACTCAGATAATGTAGCATATGTGGATACACCATATGGGCTAAGTGAAAAAATTGATATAGCATCAGCTGTGAGACAGGGGACAATCTTGGGACCATCAATGTGTAATAGAAACAGACAAAATAAACAACATAAATCAACCAACGCGTACCATGATTGGACCAGATCTAGCTATAGAAAGCTTAATATTTGTTGATGATGTCATAACAGTCGGGTCAGCAAATAGCATAAGATTAGCAGAACAAAATCTAAAGGCGATGGAGGAAGATAAGAAATTTACAATAAGCAATAGCAAATCCGAACTACTGCCAATATGCTTAAAGAAAGGAGGAAAATTCAAATCAGAAATAGAGACAATCAAGGTACAAAAGGAAACATAAAGACAGTAGAAGAAAGCAAATACTTAGGTCAATGGATTAACAATAAAGGTAATAATAAAACGAAAATAGAAAAGAAAAACGAAAAATCAATCATATGATAATAACAGCAAGAAGATATGGAAATGAGGATAACGTTGGGAAGATGGCAATACCGATAAGAATCAAGATATTAGAGACCGTAATTATGCCTACTCTGACATATGGGATGGAAACGTGGACTAATTTAACTAAGGAGATATTCAAGATGTAGAAAGAATGCATAAATCAATATTAACGGGAATATTCGAAGTGGAAGAGACTACCCCATACTGGGGATTAATAGCAGAAACAGGAATTTGGCCGTTGAAGCAAACAATAGTATATAAAAAACTAATGTTATTTCACAATATAATGAACTCAGAGCCAGAAAGACTGGCCCTTAAAGTCCTTGAAAATCAAATTGATAAAAATACTCTAATTGCTGGTACAGTGAACTTAAAGATGAAGCAAAAATTACAATATAGACTTAGAAAGAGAAAAGATAAAAACAACAAAAAGTCGGAATGGAAACAGAAAGTCAAAAGTAATATTACAAAATGGATAATTACAGAAATAGCGGAGAAACAGAAAGTAATGAAAAAATTGAGATTTGTGGAGGTAAATGAACTAAAACGAGCACGATATATGGACGAACTAGAAAGAAAGGAGAGCAGGCAAATTCTAAGGCTTAAATTGAATATGGTTAAAGCTAAGAGTAACTATAAAAACTCTCATAATGACATAACATGCGGTCACTGCCAAGTAGATGAGACCACAGAGCATTATCTAGAATGCAAAGAATATAGAAAAATAACAGGATTCGAACTAGACAAGAGTGACATAAAAAGCAAAAACATGAGCAGACTAAGCCAAGCAGCGAAGCACATAACTTGGGTGGAAGAATACAACAAGGTGTAGGCAGAAATAATGATATATATATATATAAAAAAAAAAAAAAAATCGTCGATTCAAGTCTTGCACGTCATAAGACTGTGCTCAGTAACTCTACCATTTTACTGAAGAGGACTTTGTGAAGAAACCGCAAGAAACCGCAGAGTTAGCATGACAAGGAGGCTGGCAGGTTGAAAGAAAAATTTGATGTTTTAAGCAGGCTTTTCTTTTCTCTTTTGAATGACTTGGAGCAGGGACTTCAAAACAACTTCAAAAAGAAGAAAAAGGCGAACTAGTTGGATTGATAACCTAAGAATCAGGTTGTTTTTATAACTTGCTTCTAGAGAAATACAAAGTATTTTCTTTGTCGAAGAAAAAAACGAATACAAGATTTTCAAGTTTTAATTAGAAACAGACAAAAGGGATTGATAATGGCATCTTCTAGTGAAAGGAATTTGAAGGTTGAAAGATCATGGGGAGTTGGAAACTTCAGGCAGACAGCAGGGTTTCCAATTGGTGAGAATAAATTACACGAATATGTCTGTCCATTGGGTCCATCCATTGCTACCTGGAACATCGAAAAGAAAGAAATTGAAAATTTTAATCAGATATCATCTGATCTGGTTGTCTGCTTGCTCAAATGTGGTGACAAAGTATTAATGATTTCGTACAGTGGAAAAGGAAAGGTCCTGAATTTAGCATTTGAATGCTTAACTGAATTTGAGATCCCTGGGGGCAATGTCGTTTATGCTTCCTGGGCTAAAAATGGGGAGATGTTCTGCGTATGCACAACAGGACCCAAATCAATTGTTGCTCTGTATGAAATTGCAAATGGCTGTAAAGAAGTTAGGTTGGTCTGGTTGAAGTGTGCTGCTAATACTAAGGAAAAGAATGAAATAGAACATGATAATAACTGTGAGAAAAGAGAAAATTTTCAACTCAGCGAGAATGAATGCAGTTCTTCCCAGACGTCAACAAACAATGATGACAAAAGTCTAAAAACAACATTCTATAATTGCTATTATGGATGCATCTTCACAGACAATGATACCATTTTCACTGTATATCATGAGCCCAAGAAATCTTGTGAAGGTCATTTATTCAGCATCGATTGCCAAACACTGAAAAAGCAACCTCTGTCTCCATTCGGTGAGCAGGATGCTTCTATGATGTGTTTAAGTAGCTGCAAAAACCAGCACATTGCTATTGGTTTGCAAAGAGGCATTTTCATGTTTATTAACAGTAAGACGTTGGAAATCAAGTCTATTTTCCAAGCACAAGGCTCCTCACAAGTTTGTATCTGGGACAATGATGATTTCTTAACTGCATCTTATCAAAATGGTGTTTTGCAGTGGTGGAGTGTCAATGGGGAATTATTGAAAGAGGTCTCAATCACCCCAATCGATTCAGTAATTCATTTGAATTGGTCTGTCCCAGGGAAAGAGCTATGGATAGGTGGGATCACATCCCTTAATTACATATGTCTTGGAACTGTTGATGAAGTGACCAAAGCTGAGAAAAAATTTAGCCTAAGGCTCCATCGTTTAGCTGGGTGTGGTCTGAGTTACAAAAACAACAATATCTTAGCCACAGGTGATCTTTCTGGTAATATAATGGTATGGGACAAGTCATGTGAAATAGGTATCTCACATCCTATGTCTAGCATTAATGTCAAGGAGTCAGTAAGAAGCTTGTGTTGGTGTGGAGATTATTTATACATTGGAACACTGAATGGAGATCTTTTCAAGTGGATGTTCAAAGGGCATAATACTGAATATACAGCAGTGTATAGGTTTGCATATGGTGTTCTGACAATCAAGAAAGCATCAGACAGTGAGAAAATTGCAATTGGCACCAGCGGAGGGGATGTTTTTGTATTTGAAATCTCTGATGGTAAACTTGAATTGAAATTCACAAAACAAGTGCATGTACCAATGCCAGTTAGCACAGGACTTGAAAAGCAGCCAATGGAAATCTGGAGCATTTCTTGGAATCCATCTGATGAGTTACTAGCTACTGCATCAGAAGATAAGACGTCAATTATCATAGATACCAATGATGGTGAATATATTTTTGCTTTTAAATGTATATAATACTTTTTGTATTCATTTTAGCGTAATGCAATCTGTGGCTTGCATTAGACTCTCAAGAGGCCCCCAGGGAGATGCAAAATTAGGCACGTTTTTGGACGATTCAGTGATGAAGCTCAATAAAAATTCATTTTCACATACACACAACTTCAGATGCTTTTCCTCGAAATTTTGAGCAAGATTTATATTGAAGTCTGCTTTACTTCCTATATCTAAATGATTGGCTTTAAAGGCCTTGCCAAACTAGGAGACATGTCGCGCGCGACATTGATGTCCCCTCGTTGTCTCCCAGTTAAGTCTCCTCGGAAACTTTGTAGCGCGACAAAATTTGTAGCAAGAGACACGCAAATGTTTCTGGTAGACAACAGAAACATTTCTTATCTCCGCGACATGCTAATGATTCGGAGGACATGCTTGCTTGTCACTCGCATGTTTAGCCATCCTTTCTAGGGACTAGTCTCCTAGTTTAGCCATAGCTTAAGATTAGGCAATCATGGAATTTTGTCACCAACATGAAAATCACGAAATCACGAGTGGAATCAAGGCATTTCACGCGATACGCTGGAGTTTAGATTCACGCATTCACGCGCAAAATTTTCCATTTCACGAAGTCAAAAATGAAAAAATTATATTCTGCTTTCAGGGCACGAAATCGCAACTTTAACAGGTCATGTAACAGCTGTGACATCGATTGATTGGAAAGAAACAAAAAGTCTTGGCTGTTTGATTGCAACATGTGCTGACGATAGAACTGTAAGAATAAGCAATGGGTATAGTTATGAACTGATAAAGGTCCTTAAAACAGACAACATTTACGGTTGGTATACCTTAACTTATATCAACATCAACCCTATTGACAATCTTATTCTGTGCTCAACCCAGAACGGTTTTATTATAATTTGGGATTTAGTTACTAATAAATGTTTAGTATGTGAACGAATGCATTGTGGGTCGATTGAAGGGCTTTCGTGGGATTCCTCCATGACGTCATTTGCCACGATCGGCTCCGACTGTGTTGCTAATATTTTCAAATTAGCTTGAACAAACTTTTTTATCTTCTTGAAGGATTGCTTTTTTATTGTTTGTACTTATATTTATCTGATAGTATTTTTTGCTTATGAACTTCGTAAAGGTTTCAGTTCGTCTTAGTCACTGAAATCACTTGATTTTGAGCGTCCTAGCACTGGCCGTAGTTGAAATCCGAAGTCCAAAACGGTTGAAGTTTAAGCATGGATTCCTTAATCAGCAAACTCGTCTCATCCATTTAATATCGTCTTGTACTTGTCACATCTTGTCAACCAGGAGGACAGCCCCCAAGATCATTTGTCTAAAAACCATCCATTTCAATCGGAACACTTTTTTAGGGAGTAGCCGCCTTACCCTCAGCTTCCAACTTAATTTCGATTGTCAAAGATCTAACTCAAGACCATAGACATAGACTTAGTTGTGCAACATTTCGATTAGAGGAAACCGGCCTGCTGAAATAATAAGGAAGAAGACCTCGACCACTAAGATCTTGTCAAACCCGTACATGGGTATTTTGTGAAAATGCAAGTGTGGGATCGTTAGACCGGGCATTGCCACGCCCACCGTTTTCTCCCTACCACTTGTAAGATTGTCAGATTGCAAAAACCTTGTAAGATTCTGGTAATACCATAGATTTCTTGATTTAAGCGCCGGATTGTCCTTCCTTACTCGGATTTCTAGCAACCATAAATCAAGGCAACGTTAGAACATACTTTTTATGAAAATATCGAAAACGATCAAACAGATAAAAATTTCATCAATTCAAAATATCTTTCATTGGTTGTAAATCATTTTTCAATTCTTTCAAAAAACATCTAAAATTTATGAGCTCTTAACATTTCATTTCTGTCACGTTACTTGCAACTGATAACTAACTGTTTTTACAATTGAAACAAACATTGAGAAAAATACTAAAAGCTAGCGCTGATCCTCGGCATGTTATCTTAGTTATTCGTTTGTATGAGTTGTTATGGTGTCTCTATGCTTTCCGTACCAACCCGTTCCGCCGGCAGGCTTACCATGGCAATCCTTATTTCTGCAGGTACATCTGTGATCTTGAGGAAAATGTAACGGAGATGTCTATTATGCGTTGGTTGGAGGTGATGGAATAATGGTTTCCTTGGGTTTCCTAAGAGCCTTCTGAACCTCACCGTTCCGCCGGTAAACTTGTCGACGAATTCCTTACTCCTGCAGATACACCTGTATTCTTGAGTAAATCATGACGCTGCTCAATATGATTCTATTGTCTGCGTCTATGAATAAAACCGTTCTAGCATATGTGTTGCTCGGAGATAGTGGATTTCTATGGTACCTTAAAAGCTTTCTGTCCCTGCCGTTACGCCGGCGAACATATCGACCCAATCCTCACTTCTGCGAATGCAATTGTTTTCTTTGGTATATTAATGTGACCGGGATGGGATGACTGTGATTCTACTTTGCGTCGGTGAATTAAACGTTTGATTGGAGGTTGTGGTTTATTGCAGTGGCGGAAATTGTGGGGGGGGGCTGGGGGGGCGCAAGCCCCCCCACCTTTGATTTTGTCGGAAAAAATTGAGCGAAATTTCGAGTTCATGATATTGTAGAGACAGTACAGAATTAAAATTGCTTTGGACTTCTTCTTTGCTCTTAATTGAACCTGGTTGGTTTATCAAATAAGAGCAAACAAGAAGATATTTCATGAATGAGAATTGACAGAATCCTAAGCCATTTTAAGACCTCCTAGATGGCAAAATCTCATGAGCTTCCGGGGGCTCCGCCCCCTGTACCCTTGCCAGGGCTCTGCCCTGGACCCGCTGGGGGGCTTACAGCACCCCCAGACCCCCAGCTGTTGTGGGCAATGACCTGCGGTCATTGCGAGCGTGCCTACGGCACGCAACTTATGTTTCTCATTTTTTGTCGGAAAAATCCAAAACAGGGCCCCCCCACTCAAAACCTGAATTTCCGCCACTGGGGGTTTATTATGGTATAAACGTTACCTCGCCGTTCCGCCGTTGAACTTATCGGCGGATTCCATATTGTCCAGAAAAATGTTATCCGGGGGATGACTGTACTTCTACATTTGGAATATCAGCGAATTTGTGTAATTAATATTCGTTGAAAGATCTTGTGAAATATTCGCTTCAACGGATGGATCATAATTGGTGTGTGGTATCTTGCGGTGAAACTGCTATCAATATCTGCTGTATTACATACCACCTACTCTAATACAGTAGGAAGGCTTTGCTACATTTCTTGAGTTTTCTAATTGCTTCATACAGCACTCACACCATGTCAACTTTTTTCAAGAAAGTGAGACTCGAAAATCCCAGTCTTACTTATAAACATTTAGCATCGGAAAGTCGTTTGCTTTACTGTGATTTTGGCTCGAAAATCCTTGCTCAAATATAGGACCTAGGAACTATTTGTCACTAATCTCACTCTCAAAGCCCTCACAAGTGACAATGGTCTTCACTTCTTTCATTCCTTTCTCATACCAATCCTTCTATGTACCTACTAGTCTGACCTTGTTTGTAAGGCTAATAGCTTTTTTGTTATCGATACATTCTAATCAAGCTAAACTTAAAAACTGAAATTTGAGGATTTGATCTTCGACAAGAACTCATTCTACTTTTCTTGAACTTTAATTTTGTTCAAGCCAGAAAAAATTTATGAATTCAGGGTGGGCAGAATCTAATTCTATTTCAGTTCTCTATTTACAACTTGTCGTGAGAAGATGTTCCATCTGGACCTGGGCTGCTTTCTTTCGCTTGCTTTCTTACGAAAATGTTTGACACCAATCTGGGCAAAACTTAAGCCTTTTTCAGACTCCCTATCCAACCTTAGTATAACAGTAACGCGTCTAATGCGTAATTCATGTTACTTTTTGTTGTTTTTTTTTCGATATAAATTTACAATGGTTAATCTTCTGTTTTTAAATTAGGTAGCTTTTCTCAGAAAGAAATGTTTGAATGTTTGCCAACGTCACAAAACATTGCTCATGAAACATTTTGCGCTTTATACAAACATAAAATGTTTTTGAAATGTATCAAATAATATTGATAAGTGAATTCTGCTTGTCAAACAATATTTTGTGACCTTTGCCGAAACGGGCAAACATTTTTTGTGAAGCTAATTTCAAATGTTTGATGAAAAGTGTTTGATTGTTTGCCCAAGGCCAGCTCTCTTGGTCTGAAGGGCACATCCTTTGTATTACAACGTCCTGAATTGAAAGCTTTCTCGCCCGACTCCATAGCCCAAGACTATTGCAGCTAACTAACTTTCTCCAGCATAGTTTCACATTTCACATTGCTTTTTGGAACTTCGGAGCCGTGTCATCTCATTGCTCTCTACCGGGACTTTAAGAGCGTCCTGGTCTAACTGAAGCCTTCCTTTAGCTACTGTAAACACCCACATTTAAGTCTTTAAGAAACTTTTTTGCTCAGGCTGAAGCAGTTTCTTATCTATTTACTTAATTTATTTCCTTTAAATTGAGGCTCTTTCATCCAACTGTTTACTGTTTAGAACGTGCGTCACAAATTAACTATATTCACTTTTTACATCGCCATATCTCTCCAAGACCTTCATATCTTAAGCTTCAACCTAATTCTATTTTTTGCCTTTGTTCAATCAATTCAAGGTTAGCAAAACATTTACAGATTAAATCTAATAATAATGATAGGAAATATTACAGAAACAAAGCGAAAGGACTTTGTGGCCTTTTTTATCTTTTTGTTGCATTTTGCTTTTGTTCATATTTAATATAGCAGATCTAAGTCTCTACAAAGAGCAAAGTTACTCCAGGGGTGTATTTTGTGAGCTTTCTAGCTACTGGCTTTGAAGCGTCTGTAAACCTTTCGTTCCATGTAAACCTCTATTGTTTGATGCTGCTCTATAGTTCTCTTTTTGTATCTTTTGATCGAGCTGTCTCATGGACACAAAACTGAAAGCTGAACACCCTGTTCCCCCCTGCTACAGTATTTTTCTATTTTAAGTGAGCCCCCGGAGTTTATTGAGAGACAGTTTCTTTCTTCTGGCCTTTATTTGGAACAGGTGTTTCTACAGAGATCTTGCTGTGTCCTCCTATATATATTAAGTGCCATTAACTGTGTCGCCGAAAGACAGGCGCAACCCCCGCTGTTTTGTTTTAGTTCATCTGGGGCAGGGTACCCTGCTTGCAAGTTGCAGGCTGTGGAAGGTGCCCAAAACTGGAATATCAAATCAAGACTTTGTTTCGTTCTGAGGTCATTTTTTGTAGAACGATCACTTTTCTTCCCTAATTGTTACTGTACTACGCTATCATTGTCCTAAATGCTACCTTCTTACTTGCCTCTTCGTACTTCCGAACTTTTTGGTGCGATTGAAACGGCAACGTTTATGAGAGGGGTGTTTATTTCATAGAGGCGTCTATAAGCTAGAGGCGTTATTAGATTGAAGCGTTTATTAGATAGAGGCGTTTATGAGAGACGTTTATCAGATAGAGGTGTTTGTCAGATAGATGTATTATGAGAGAGAGATAGAGACGTGTATTAGATAAAGGTGTTTATCGGTTAGAGGCGTTTAGGCGTTTTTTGATAGAGGCGTTTATTATATGGAGGCGTTTATCAGATAAATGCGTTTATTAGATAGAGGCGTTTGTCAGATAGATGCATTATGAGAGAGAGGCGTTTATTAGATAGAGGCGTGTATTAGATAAAGGCGTTTATCGGTTAGAGGCGTTTAGGCGTTTTTTGATAGAGGCGTTTATTATATGGAGGCGTTTATCAGATAAATGCGTTTATTAGATAGAGGCGTTTGTCAGATAGATGTATTATGAGATAGAGGCGTTTATTAGATAGAGACGTGTATTAGATAAAGGCGTTTATCGGTTAGAGGCGTTTAGGCGTTTTTTGATAGAGGCGTTTATTATATGGAGGCGTTTATCAGATAAATACGTTTATTAGATAGAGGCGTTTGTCAGATAGATGCATTATGAGAGAGAGGCGTTTATTAGATAGAGACGTGTATTAGATAAAGGCGTTTATCGGTTAGAGGCGTTTAGGCGTTTTTTGATAGAGGCGTTTATTATATGGAGGCGTTTATCAGATAAATACGTTTATTAGATAGAGGCGTTTGTCAGATAGATGCATTATGAGAGAGGCGTTTATTAGATAGAGGCGTGTATTAGATAAAGGCGTTTATCGGTTAGAGGCGTTTAGGCGTTTTTGATAGAGGCGTTTATTATATGGAGGCGTTTATCAGATAAATGCGTTTATTAGATAGAGGCGTTTGTCAGATAGATGCATTATGAGAGAGGCGTTTATTAGATAGGCGTTTATCGGTTAGAGGCGTTTAGGCGTTTTTGATAGAGGCGTTTATTATATGGAGGCGTTTATCAGATAAATACGTTTATTAGATAGAGGCGTTTGTCAGATAGATGCATTATGAGAGAGAGGCGTTTATTAGATAGAGGCGTGTATTAGATAAAGGCGTTTATCGGTTAGAGGCGTTTAGGCGTTTTTGATAGAGGCGTTTATTATATGGAGGCGTTTATCAGATAAATGCGTTTATTAGATAGAGGCGTTTGTCAGATAGATGCATTATGAGAGAGAGGCGTTTATTAGATAGAGACGTGTATTAGATAAAGGCGTTTATCGGTTAGAGGCGTTTAGGCGTTTTTTGATAGAGGCGTTTATTATATGGAGGCGTTTATCAGATAAATGCGTTTATTAGATAGAGGCGTTTGTCAGATAGATGCATTATGAGAGAGAGGCGTTTATTAGATAGAGGCGTGTATTAGATAAAGGCGTTTGAGGCGTTTAGGCGTTTTTTGATAGAGGCGTTTATTATATGGAGGCGTTTATCAGATAAATGCGTTTATTAGATAGAGGAGTTTGTCAGATAGATGCATTATGAGAGAGAGGCGTTTATTAGATAGAGGCGTGTATAAGATAAAGGCGTTTATCGGTTAGAGGCGTTTAGGCATTTTTTGATAGAGGCGTTTATTATATGGAGGCGTTTATCAGATAAATGCGTTTATTAGATAGAGGTGTTTGTCAGATAGATGCATTATGAGATAGAGGCGTTTATTAGATAGAGACGTGTATTAGATAAAGGCGTTTATCGGTTAGAGGCGTTAAGCCGTTTTTTGATAGAGGCGTTTATTAGATGGAGGCGTTTATCAGATAAATGCGTTTATTAGATAGAGGCGTTTGTTAGATAAAGGTGTTGTTGATTGCTCTCCTGCTCTCTACTTCGTTTCTGTCTTTTCCTCGCCAACTGCTAGTTCATGAAATTTTGCAGTTCTACATACATCTAAAAGCGGTGCTTTGTATCATTAGAAAAACCAAGTTTATTTCGCAAAATCTCGTTTCTTTATGAAAGTAATACGCACAACTAATCGCAAAATCAAACACATATTAGTGACATACTTTGTAAAGTCAATCCAGAGCCACACAGTTCAATTCTTAATTTACCGAGACTGTCTTGTTGACAGTACAGTTTAAGTTCAGGCGTGGATTTCTTCAGAATGCATCGGTTTTGATCGCTGAAACCTCAAAATTTGAACATTCTGTAAGCAATCTATTCGTAACCCCCTGATTGTTCCAGTAGTTAAAGAAGTCATCTGATGGACGCTCTCATTGATTGAGCGGTTCATAGATTCATAACACAGGATTTAGGAAGTACAGTAGTCATCTCAAATATGCAAGGAGCCCGCTGTAATTTCAGTCAAAGTGACGAGGACATGTATAGAAAAACAGCGAATGGCATCGAGGAAAATTGTAAACACAAGGACATCGATAAAGCTGATGTCGAAGCATTTATAGTGGAACAACCCAAGCAGACATCTATTCAACTAAATCAAACTATAAAACGATGTTTAATTGTGTTACTTATACTCGCACTGACTGTAGCTGTGATTTCGCTGAGTATTTTATTATTGCAGCACAAATCGAAACTTCGTGCACATGGTGAGAAAAGCGATGTTTGTCTCACGTCGAGCTGTATCACTGTAGCATCTCGTCTGATCGAAACAGCCAATTTCTCAGCAGACCCTTGTCATGATTTCTTCGAGTATTCCTGCGGCGGATGGAAGGCGTCTAACTTCCTCCCAGATAGCAAATCAGAGTGGGGTGGTTTTTTCTATCTCAGAGAGAAAGCTGCAAACATCGTAAAGCGAGCTTTGACTTCACAGACATCAAACACCAAAACAAGCGCAGTGGGTAAACTTTGGTATTTTTTCCAGTCATGCCTTGACGAAACACGACTCAACACTAAAGGAGGCGAACCATTGCTGAAGCTACTAAAATCTCAAGGAACATGGCCCTTGCTAAATTCAACATGGGACGAAAAAGCTTGGAGTCAAACCAACGCATTTGTCAGAAATCATAATTTATTTTTCAGTTATTATCATCATGGTAGACCTGCTCCAATTTTCAACTCTTGTGTCAAAGTGGATGATAAGAACTCGAGTGAGCACATTATTGAGGTGAGAAAGTATATTCCTACAAATAGCTGCTTAAATTATTTCACTGGGTTGACAATTATGAGAACTATAATCATAATAATAATTATAATTAAAAACCTGCTGCACAGTGAGCAAACGTTTTTTGACAAATAGTCGAAGGTTAGCTGAACAAAAAATGACTCTCAATAAGTTATTTTTAGCCGTGTTAGCTAGTTTTTTAGTACCAAAACAATGGCTGGGAATTAAACTATTATAAAGCTATTCAGTTAGATTTGAGCTAAATGTGCTCTAGACCTAATTATGGTAGCTGCATGGAGAACAACATTACCTACTTAGCTGGTTAACTCGAACCTTCACAAGATGTGGGGCGTAAGGGCATTTGAATAACCCAGGACAAGCAGGCAAGATATTCAAGGAGGCAGACGTTTATTTCCTTAGACAAGGAAGTTTCTTATATTAGAGATTCGTTTTGCTGAGATTCATGTGAAGCTGTTTCATGTGTAGTACAGATTTAGGCGGGTTAAGAATCAAGGCGTTGAATTCTGTGGAGGGCTAAATTACCGCGCATTTAAGATTGCTATTGTATATCATTACATTATACAGCCAGGCGTGTACTGTCAGGTGCGTTATATGGGTTTTTAGTATACCTTGGCAGTGACACAGCACTTCTGTTGCTTTCCAATGTATGTAACTGTGGGATACTTTGCCTGTGCAACCAGCAATAAAGTTTTTTCCACCAGGAAATTTATCAAAATAATCGTAATACGTGTAGATGTTTGAGCCAGCCGAGGAGATTAAAACAAAAGGACCTCCTTTCTCAAACCGATTTCGATAAAAACAGGTCTTCCAGCGAGGGTATGGGTGAATGATGTGCACGATTCTAATGGGTGAATCGCCCCTCAAAGCTACCGACCCTATACCCCAACGAACAGGTTGTTTCTTTTATCGATAAATTCTTTTCCTTTTCACCTCTAGATAGACGAACCTCAGTTTACTCTCGTTCCTTATCTTTACAAAAGCAACTTGACGAGATGGAATGAGGCAAGTTATCTTATTTTCTATTTTAGGTTATAATGTCGTACCCAATTCTTGGGAGATTTATAGGGAGGAAGCACCGAAGAGTATTTCAATTTCGGATCTTTTACCCTCTTCAGACCTCCCTATTGATGGTACTGCTTTTAGGTGCTCAATTGCTGAACGGTTGGAATAAGCGGGGGATCAGGAGCATCGTAAACTTATTTCTTTTGCTTGCGACCTCCTTATTGATGGACCACCACATTTTAAAGACTTTGCCCTTGCTATCTTAATATCATTCTTGATTTTGAGGTCAGCAAACGTTAGGTCACGAAATTTATCAATCTTCATCTCGATTAGTTTGGTTTTGCGATAAAGCTCCCTTTGTTTCTCAATTTGCTTTCTCCTTGTTGGCCAAAGAATATCTATTTGTCAAAGAATATACTTGCTCTGGTAGAGGTAGAGCTTTCCACTATTGGCATACTGTGTCACAATTGATTGGTTGGAACCTAGATTGCATGATTAGGGAGCTGACGATAGTCCCTCTGAGCCAAAGAGCTGTTGCAAGATTTGAACTGTGGTATACCACTGGTGGCAAAATCTAAGTCTTTGTAGCTAAGAAGATAGCCTCAGAAAATAACTGTCATTTCTTTTGCTATATGACGCTATATACGGTTTCGGGGTTCACTTCGATAATTCTTAACCAGGGAGATTCGTTCAACCTTCATCGTTTTTGCCTACGCGTGTCACGTTTGCCGCGACCAGTTTCAGCGATCACCGCTTCCGATTCAGTGCTTTACCTAAAGCAAATTTTCCGCTTCCGTCAGGAATCTTGACGTCTTAACGGTACCCTGATCATGTTCTTTTATTTTTGAAATTCCTGATCTATTGATTTCTTTTTTGTAGCTTTACGCGGCATATGAAAAAATGATGAAAGAATATATCAAACTTCTTGGTGGAAACTCTACATCTCTAGAGGTGAAGGAAATTTTGAAAATGGAGATGAGCCTGGCAAACGTAAGATTGTATTACTTTCTTCTATATACTTCATTCAGCGGCAACGTGATTTCTGTTGCGGCAGCAGCTTTTCTGGCGGATTTCTCATAAGTTTGCCATAAAACACTAAGAATTTATACAAAGGTGTATTGTGTTCAGGTCCTATTAAGGTATTCGAGATATGAGATATTGGATATTTCCAGAAAATTTAAAGGGATAAGGCATACTTCTGGACAATATAAAGGGTGAACAGGATATTTTTAGTGAAATTCCGGGATCAAATGGAGAAAGCATACAGGAGCTAAGGGATATGTTTGGATGGTAGGGGGGTATAGGATTCTCTGACCCAGTTAAGGTGTGGGGTAGTTGGATAGGATGGATTTTGGGAAAATTCTGTCCACACGAGGCCTGGAGCCCAAATCCTTTCAACAATGGAGTTCAAAGCCTTAATGCAGGAGTCTCCCCCGTCCCCTTTTTGAGACAAGCTTCCCTTTTCCACTAGGAGTATCCTGGACAGGGGTTATGCCCTTGTAAAACTATCAGTATTCCTCTCAATAACAGTTCTTTTGTTTTATGGGCTTTTAATGAGCTAATGACAGAGGCGACCAGGTGAAAATGATGTTTTATCCATCGTTAATCCATAAAGTGAAATAGAACAAGTTTAACCAACAACCAAACCACATTAAAAGGCTTCTTTTTGTAACAGAATTCTTCTAGAGTTAGACCTTTCTACCTATGATGTTCAGGAATTCTGGATATGTTTTATTAATAGGACTAGGAATGAAAGTTGTGACCTGAGTTGGGACCACGGTATCATGCAATTTGAGCATGGTTACTCACAAATACAGCATAAAATACAGTGTACACATGTTCAATATAGTTAATGTGAGCGAAAAATTTAGTTATATTTTCATGCAAGTTCCACAGACGAAGATGACAAATGAAACCAATGCATCTACTTTCTCTAAAAAGCAATTGTATCTGCAAAAGTAATTGTATCTACACTCTAATTAGGTAAAATGTCTCAAAACGTCCTTTTCTGTGATCAAGAGACATGCCACCAATGCAATTCAGCCCGCCATCAGGTCGAAAAGCACTCCTCTTACAATGGGCGCTCACTTCGCTCGCGCCTTAGCCCATCAACTCTGTCACCCTTGCTACTCCCTCTATCAAAAATCTGGATCAGCTCTCGCAATGAAAAAAGTTTACAGCCTACAGCTGTTTCTCCTGAATGCAAAAAGGAAAGCACTGTTTATGTATGCATGGGGCATAATAGAAACACCTTTATCTAATATGCCTATAGTACAAAATTAACAATAATGCCAACTGAATTACCATAAATCATTTAATGTATGGAAACCTATACAAAGTTACGTTTCTCATCAAAACACAGGCATCGCATCACATTTTCTCACATTTTGATTCTGTTTTATCCCTGTTACAAACATTGGATCTTACTCTTTTGGCATCTTCTAAAGGCCAATGGGAAACCAAATCATCAACAGATATTTGCATTGTGTTGAAGTTGATAAACTTTGGTTCGTATTGTGGCAACGAGAAGACAATATTGCTGAAAAAAATATACATTTCCTTTTATAAGGGTTCTTTCAAGTAAAAAAATATGCAATGGTAGTGTTAGCCGATTTGAGAACCAGGAAAGTTTTATTTAGGCTGGCTGTTCTTAAGTTTTGCCTTTTTGAGCCTGAAATGTTCTTAATCTGTTCTTAATTCCTCGGTTACTTAGACAGTAATATTTTTCAGTGAATGTCTGGAGTGGTACTAGGTTTGTGTAAAAATGCAGCATGCTTGTCTATTTCTTTGTTCGCTTGCTTTTTACATTCAGTCTGACTGTCTTACTTTCATATTAAGCTGATATTCTTAGGGCTTATGAAAAGGCCAGCCTCAGCTTGTTCTTATTTTGTTCTTAAAATCTTGGCAAAATCCAGGCTCGTGTTCTTATAAAATTGGGAATGTCTCTTATAAAAACGTGGAGATTGTGCTTACGAGAATTTCTAACAACGGTAGTTTTCGTTAGTTATACTGAGCGTTTATACAATTTCTTTTTAATTTTAGGTATCAACTCCAAGTGAAAAGTTCCGAGATGTGACAAAGACATATAGACGAATGAATCTGTCGAATTTTATTAAAGAAGTAGGAGACACGGTACGTTGAACTCGCCCCACTCTCTCTCACAACATTGTCTCTTCAGAGGAGTCAGCAGTAGTCAGTACAACCAAGAATGAAAAGTCTCTTTTTGTACATACACTGTTGTTGACGATGCTGCGGCGCCGTGGTCTTATCCAGCCGGTTTGTGGTGTCAGAACCTCAGCGAGGTTGGGGTTTGAGCCCCAACTACGGTAGCATCACAGGCAGGCTCGAGGTCTCAATTAGTAGACCTACTACTGAGATCCTAGCGACCGACGCTAATTACACTTTTTTACCTTCAACTGTTAGGTTTCTAAGAAATACAAATTCTATGCTCTAGAAAATGGTTAACATTAATGTTTGCATTAATGTATTTTGTAAGTCATAGACAGTTTGAAAATCCTAATATACTACACCAGTTATTTAAGTGTATAAATCCAACAAGTTAAGAGGATTTTTGATTTAGAAAAGTTTTCACATCTTTGAATTTTTAAGAAACTTAAGAGTGCTCCTTTGGCCTGTTCCTACAAATATTAACATCTTTTTTTCTTTACTTGTTGCAATGTTAACTTAATTTATACCCCATTCTCTTATAGATCGATTGGCTGACTTATCTTAAGGAAACTTTCAAACCTCTTGGAGTGACAGTTAAGCTGGACACCCAAATAGCAACACGTTCTTTGGACTATTTTAAGAAAGTTGACCAAATTTTGAAATCAACACAGAAAAGGTTGGCAGCTTAGATTTGAGAATTTATTTTCCCAGATTAAATTAACGTCTTTTTAAACTCACCCCTTTTTTACTTGTGAGACCCAGTGGCATGAAAGTGAAGGGAAATGGTGTTTTAGCGCCAGTTGCTAGGTTCTCAGTAGCAGGTTAAACTACACCCTAAGTTTCCTTGATCATGCCATTTCACCCCTCCAACGTTATGCAATCTGGGTGAATTTTCTCCCCTTTCTTATTCCTCTACCCTTGATCCCCTTCACTTAACTCCCCCTTTTCTGATCCTCTATTCTCCTCCAACCGCTATCCCCCATTCACTTGACAAGTTCGTATAACACCTTGCTCTCTTTTTTTCAGAACCATTGCGAACTACTTGGCCTGGGTCATTGTTTATAAATTCGCTCCGCATCTTTCAGCGGACTTTCGCAATGCTGATTTTCAGTTCCGTAAGGCGATTTCTGGCGTAAATAAAGATGACGCTCACTGGCGAAAGTGTTTTACGATCGTTCAAGATAACATGGATATGGCAGTGGCAAATGTTTTCGTTGAGGCTGCTTTCGAAAAAAGAAAAAGAAGTCGTAAGTTCGATAACTCTATCTTTCTACAATTTTGGTCTTTGCAATATTGTCTTGTTTTGTACTTTGTTATAATGTGTGGCCATCCTCGCCCACAACGACGTCTTGAGATAAAGTTAGGCTAGGGGCTTAACATACCCCGTGTCTGTGACCGAGGTTTGCTTCTGCTATCTTAGGCCATTGAACTATAAATAAAAAGTTTGCAACCTCGTACCCAGGACAAATAGGACGTGAAACACTGCGCTGTCCTCAAGCTCAAGTATCTGTTGCAAACTGAGCTAACAACAACAACAACAACAACGGATATTCTTGGGAACGACGTCGAGGCTCTTTTTTGCTTCAGACCTCTTGTTATATTATCGAAAGATGCATTGTGGTCTTACGTACTACCCACGGTGCATTGCTAATGTGATTTCTCTATTTGCAGGCAAAACAGATAATGATAGGATTCAAGGAGGAATTTATACGAGTCGTCAAATCCTCTGACTGGATGGACGCTGAAACAAAACTAGAGGCTGAACAAAAAGTAAAACGATCCACATTTCTTTATTTATAGTCATAATAAAACACTTACTTATCTCGTATGTGTATAATTTCTACCGACTTAGCTATTGTACAACTGCCATTAGGTCATCGGTCCGCTGTTGCTGTAATTTTCGGTGAAAACCCGCCGTCCCTGTCATTGAAGCCATACTTCTGGGTCCTGTCACATTTTTTCTACACAAAGGCATACGTTAGTGTTTTAAACCCTTGCAATGCAATGAATAGGCTGAGAAGAGAGATACCAGCTGTGGAATTTCCTGGCATATTATGTTCCCTCTGCGATATCAACATTTCAATACTAATATCGTAGCCTTTCGTGCAAGGCTGCTACTGGCGGATAATTTCGCTACATACATTTTTCATCAAATTTTGACAAAATCCACGACCGGCAGAGATAGAAATTCCGCTCTTCACTTCTTAGGTCAAGGCATTCCATATTCAACACCAGTTTCTCTGTAAGTTTTTCTGTGAGGCTATCCAACAGATTTTTCCCCGTTATAACTCCCCTATGTGTGATCTTGAGGGATTTCTGTCAATAAAATAATTGTTTTAAAACCTTTGCATTTTCTATTTGGTAGAGTTGGGTCCTGCTTCTTAAATAAATAGTTTCTTGAATTCGCTGTCTTTTTTAGGCTCAATTGATGATCGAAGACATTGGCTATCCTGATTTTGTCACAGATAAGAACAAACTGGATGCATTCTATAAGGATGTGAGTTTCGTATTTATGTCTCACTAATTCGACGGGAGTGATGTCCCAAACAGTGAGAGCAATCCCATACAGTAGTGCTATCGCGAACAGTGATACCAAACAAGCACAGATAGTGGACGGGTCCCATTAAAGGTTCGATCTTTGCCATTTTATAGTCGAGCCTGTGTCGGATCAATCCTTTCTCTAATCTCTTTTCGTATAATATGAGTGTCCTGAACTTTACATATGCTTTTCTATACAAACTGCTCACGCGTAGACAATATCCAATATTGATGCCTTAACAGTAACTTCCTATCTTTGTAGTTCACAGTTGAATCAGATGATTATTTCCAAAACATTCTTAATTCATATCAATTAAGGAGAAAGAAGAATCTTGAGTTGTTGAAACAACCAGTTAACAAACGACAGTAAGCTTGCTTAAAGTATACTTTGTAGTTCATTTTCCTTGGCTATCGTGTAACATTCTTTTGATACTGCTGTCGTTTGGTGTCACTTTGCATAATCAGAATCTATATTTCACACCATATTCATTAGTAGTTTGATTTGTACAATATTAATTAGAGAATTCTCTTCTCTAATTTTACTAATTTTATTAATTCAAATCTTCTTTTCATGCTGCATTCATTAGCAGTTTCGTTTCATACAATATTCTCAAGCATCTTCTGTTAATACTGTATTCATTAGTATTTTCATCCTATTCAGAAGTGTTTCAATGCCAAAACCTGAAGCATGTTATTGAAGAGATAATAAAAAGAAAATGCTAGTAAAATATTACTAGTCAGATCATGAGTTTTAATGAATCTTCTTTCTCTTATAGATGGGACATTCCTCCTACTGATGTGAATGCTTACTATGACGTTGCAAATAACAAAATGGGTAACACTCCACTTTAATCTCTTCTGCTGCTCTAGCATTTCGTTTTTACCTTGTGCTTCTCGTATTATGCAATGTTGAAAGTGGTCCACGAAACCTACACCCCAAAATCACAGTTAAAATATAAAAAAGCAAAGCTTACAATAGACCTTTTCAAAGAGGTCTGGGTCGGTGCAAAATTTTTTCTGGAAAACGGTAGACATCTTGACTAATTGCAGTCGCTTCAGAGAAAGAAGTGCAACAGATTTCAAACCCACATATAATAGAAGAAAAAGACAGAGAATCAGGGAACTTTTTATGGTGGTCAATAACGGGGTAGACATATAATTTACCATTCTATAATTGAAAGTAAAGAACTCGTGCTGAATTTAAATCTAACATGTGTACATCTATTTCAGTATTTCTTGCTGGTCTGATGGATGTTCCATTCTTTGAAGTAAATGGTCCAATGTAAGTTACAAGTATTTTATCATTATCATTTTATCATTCAGGGGAAGCAAGTGTTAACGGTTAAATCCATTTCATAGATGAATTTGAACCCCTTCCATACGTTGGCCACCAAACGAGTAACAAGCGACAACATGTCCGCCGAGTCACGGAGGCACGAAATGTTTCTGTTGTCTCCCAGCTGCAAATTTTGTCCCAGAAATATCGTATAATATAAATATGTTGGGTAAGCTTATTTAGTGTTTTATCCATCTTTGTTTAATTTCTAGGTCAGTTAAATATTCATCATTTGGTTTCGTTGTTGGTCATGAAACAACTCACGGATTCGACGATCAAGGTGTTAAACAAATTTTAATGTATCTGAATTTTTATGATATATTTGTCATTTGTCAAGTCATACGGAGCAGAGCTTTGGTCTGTATCACTCAGAGAGTTACTCGGCGATTTCATTGAGCCGTATAGCTCAGTGGAAACGTCGTTGGAACCCTGATCAAGCAGTCTAGGGCTTAAACCCCATCTAATGTGGTATGCCACTTGTGGAAAAATTTAAATTTTATGATGTGACTGCATCACCAAATCACTAACAGCTCCTTTTATGGAAATTCAAATAACTTATTTAGTTGTTTAGCGACCAAAAATTTAATAGATGACCAAACTTAACTTATAACGGTATTTTATTTCTGGCATAAACTCATTAAGATTTTGTTTTTCAGGTCGCTTGTATGATAAAAATGGAAACCTGAGATCATGGTGGTCACAAAAAAGTGCAGATAACTTCAGAAAGAAGGCAAACTGCATCGAGAAACAATTTTCCTCCTACAAATATCTTGGCTTAAGTGTAAGTTTTGAAGTCAAAGCTTCCTACAAAAACTCTCTGGTTAAAAAACTTGTTTTAAAATCATTGGCAAAGCAAGATCTTTGTTTCACTTAGGGGTTTTGGAATCTGTCCACATCAAAACCAAAAGGCCGGTTCTGTGTAGACAGAAAGAGTTCGTTTTCTCACTTGGACTCTTCAAATAATTCTATTGGTCTTCCCTCTGTATCCAGCTAGCTGATTGGTGTTTAAAACACAATGCCAATTCAGCTTTTCTTTCCGATTGGGGCATTTCGAGCCGCATCTGGGTATAAATTCGGAACGCCCAAGATATTTCGTATGAATCACTAACATTTTCGTTAGATCTAGCATATTCACGAGCTTAACCCCCCTCCCTCTCAAATAATCTTAAGACTATGGATGATTCTCTTAGCGATCGTGCGAGGCCAGAATTAGCTGGAAATTTTAGTGCTAAAACGTTGTTCAAGGGGGAGAAGGAGGGTGAAGCAATACAGCAGGCAGTGAAAGAGAATTTCAGCACAGGCGTTCCTACACTTTTGGCAGTCATTGTAGTCTGTAGAAACAGAACTGTCCATTGCAATACCAAAGCTTTTAACTGAAACCTGTCGCTGTGTGGTTGAAATCCGTGCTTCCACTGTCGGTGACAATCAGCGACATCAATGAATGATATCGCTGACATTTCTCAGGCTGTCGCTGAAGTAGTCGATTACGCTAGCGCATTTGTCAAACCTCAACGACACCCAGTGAGAGCTATAGACATAGCTATAGGCTTAAGTCCCGAGCTTAAGTCTGAGCTATATGTTTGCTTTGGTGCCTAACAAAAACTTCTCAATGTAGGTGAATGGAAAACAAACACTTGGGGAGAATCTTGCAGATCTTGGAGGATTGGAAGTTGCTTATAGAGTAAGTCAACTAATATTTTATCAACTTGAACCAGCGCTCTTACGTCAAATCGTGTATTTTACATTTGCGATTTGCTTTAAAAACAATGTTTGACTGTTTAGCCACGTCGGAAAACATTGCTCTGCCAACATTTTTTGGTTGTGACAAAAAATCATTTTTTGAGGTTTTTAAAAGAACTGCCAAACATTTCTGCTTGTCAGGCATATGCAGTATAACAAAACAAGAAAAGACCGCTTAGCTTACTGCTTGCTTCAGCTAGAGAGCTTCTTGTGGCGAAGTGTAGAATAAATAAAGTCGAAGCAGGAACACCGCGGCGCAAGACACAAAAGATAACTTTGTTTATTTAATTTTACTAATATTTCGCCTTGCCAAGCAAGGATTCTTCAGAGTGTGATAAACTGAAAAATTGCAGTATGGAGAAATGGTCAAACATGTACAGCAATTCTAAAATGTTTGGATGTGTGGTCATATAGCCAGGGCCTTATTTTTATTTTTGAACATAGGCTTATAAACATTGGGAAAAAGTAAATGGAGCAGAAGCAAAGTTACCTGGATTGAATCTAACAAGTGATCAACTATTTTTCCTTTCTTATGCTCAGGTAAATATAAACAATAATTCAATCTATTGATGTCATATCTTTCTTCGGGTAGATGGATATTAGCACAAGTTGCATCTCACAGTTGATGGGATTCGAAGCTGAACTACATGTTCTTCGTTTTATGGACCCTTAAAAATGAAATTGTTGACAAGCTGTCCAAGTCATGCATCCAAAGGCACTTTCTTTTCGGATTTTATGTTTCAGTTGTTTCAAGCCATACTTTTAATCAGTGCGATAGATAATCATTAATTTGTCTCAGTGGAAAAACAGCATAGACTTCCTAACCATTGGCATGCGAATATTGATGGGATTCGAACCGATATTGCACGATCGAAAAATCGTTGTCATCTCTTTTATCATGCAGTCCCGGTTCGAATCTCGTCAGCTGTATTATCGCACTTGTGAAAGGTCTATTTATATCATAGATTTAGCTACTTAAGCTCAGTAATAGTAGCCATAGATGTATTAATTTACAGCATTGTTCACAAAAGGGCTTTAAAAGTGTTGCTCGAATCCTCGAACAATCCTTTGCTCCCTTCACAGTTCGAAATTTCAATCAAGCAAGCAATTAGTCTTTGGTTAGCTACTAGCACTAGTGGAGGTCAGAATTTGGGGCAAGTATCAAGTATGCAGCTGATGTGGACCTCCAACCTTTACCTCTATACTGATATTCTAGAACAAAGACCGTGAGTGCATATATGATACCCTCTGTAGAGCGGAGCTGACTGAAGCCTAATGGAAAATTTCTCCGACGAGATTGAAAAATTCGGGAAACTACGAGTTATCGCTCAAGGGCCCAAGCGCTGTGACCATCGTGCCACGCCACTCCGAAGTTATGATGGCCTGTTAAATCCAACAAAGAGCATCTCGATTGATTATTCACTTCTATTTTTATTTCACTAGGTATGGTGCACAATACATAACAAGAAAAGAGGACGGGAAATAATTCTTCATGATTTACATAGTCTACCAGAACTAAGGTAACAAAACTTCTCAATGTAGGTAAATGGAAAACAAACGCTTGGGGAGAATCTTGCAGATCTTGGAGGACTGGAAGTTGCTTATAGAGTAAGTCAACTAATATTTTATCAACTTGAACCAGCGCTCTTACGTCAAATCGTGTATTTTACATTTGAGATCTGCTTTAAAACAATGTTTGACCGTTTAACCACGTCGGAAAACATTGCTCGTCCAACAAATTTTTGGTTGTGACAAAAAGTCAGTTTTTGAGGTTTTTAGAAGCACTGCCAAACAGTTCTGCTTGTCAGGCATATGCAGTATAACAAAACAAGAAAAGACCGCTTAGCTTACTGCTTGCTTCAGCTAGAGAGCTTCTTGTGGCGAAGTGTAGAATAAATAAAGTCGAAGCAGGAACACCGCGGCGCAAGACACAAAAGATAACTTTGTTTATTTAATTTTACTAATATTTCGCCTTGCCAAGCAAGGATTCTTCAGAGTGTGATAAACTGAAAAATTGCAGTATGGAGAAATGGTCAAACATGTACAGCAATTCTAAAATGTTTGGATGTGTGGTCATATAGCTAGGGCCTAACTCTTATTTTTGATCATAGGCTTATAAACATTGGGAAAAAGTAAACGGAGCAGAAGCAAAGTTACCTGGATTGAATCTAACAAGTGATCAACTGTTTTTCCTTTCTTATGCTCAGGTAAATATAAACAATAATTCAATCTATTGATGTCATATCTTTCTTCGGGTAGCAATCACTCGGATGGATATTAGCATAAGTGGTATCTAATAGATGATGGCATTCGAAGATGAACTGCATGTTCTAAGTGTTATGGACCCTAAAAAATGAGATTTGCTGACAAACAGTTGAAGTCATAATCGCAGGGCTCTCTTTCTTTGGCCAAAATTTTTACCACTGGCGTAGATAAATTGTAAATTTCTTTGAATAGGAAAGCAGCGGTATAAATTTTCCACCATTGGCATACAGCAATTTATAGGAATTGAATCAAGATCGCAATTATGCTGACTATATTCGGATCTCATCAACTGTATTCTTATATTAGTGGAAAATTAGACTTCATATCATTGATTTGTCTACGTAAGTTAATTCACTTACAGAAGAGCCTTTTAAGTGTTACTCGAATCCTTGAGCAATCTTGTGCTCCCTCCAGTGTCGTTCAGAACGGTTCGAGGCAGATATGCAGCAACTGATGGGAACCTTCAATTTGCGCGCCCCAAACCTGAGAACAAAAACCAATGGGTTCATTTCCCGATTTCGGAAGGTTGGACAGATAAGCTAACTGTGTTTCCTTATGGAAAGTAAGTGACCTCCACGAGATTGGACAGTAGCTAAAATACGAAATATTGATCATGAGCCCAAGTTCTGTGACAACCCAGCTATGCCACTTCGAAGTTATGCGGGCTAGGCTTAACTGTTGAATATCCTTCAAAGGGCATCTCGATTTGATATGTGAATAATTGTTTTCTTCAGGTATGGTGCACAATACATAACAAGAAAAGAGGACGGGAAATAATTCTTCATGATTTACATAGTCTACCAGAACTAAGGTAAGCTCATGGTAAATAAGCTAAAGCTTAGTTATTAAAGCTTATATAGATCTGCAGCAGTTATCCCTAAACTGACGGACTAATATTCCAGAACGAATACTGTTGTTGCTGTTTGACTGATTTGATAATTCGTTGTTTCTTTTAATCATTTCAGAGCCAGTGGACCACCTTCAAATATGGATGAATTTTCAAAGGCTTTCAGCTGCCCGTCGAACAGCAAAATGAACAGAAAAGATAAATGTAAACTTTGGTAGTTTCACATACATTATATATGGATATATAATAATTGTTTATCTCTTATATTCTGAGAAGCGCTCTAAGACAGTATAAGTGTTGCGGAGATTTTTAAGGGTAAAAAAAAATCATTCGAACTCTCCTAAGTTGTACAAATTTATATTTCTACTACATCAAAACCTTCATATAAATAAACATTTGGGACCAGTGTTTTAATCCGTCATAGAAAGTGTTCCACTTATGGAGGCTTGTTTGACAAAGAAATGACCTTTGAAGTCAGGCTTATTCCGACCTACGAAACGATAGAACTAACACACAATATTTGTAACTGCTTACACGTCAACAGTCAAAACTTATAGGATACAGTTGATCAAGAGCGTCGCAAGAGGGCTCAGGTCGACTGCGATGGACGGTAATCAGTTGTAAACTAATCGAAGAAGTATAACATAGCGTACATTCCTGAAATTTGCGCTGACTAGTTTTCATCTAAAGGCAACGAGTTACCAACTAGTTACCACAGCGCTTATGTCAGTTGCGATAAATTAGTTCCAAAATCACCAATCAGCAGCCAGCAACTAAAGGCCTTGTCAAACTACGAGACATGTCCCGCACGGCATTGATGTCCTCTCGGTATCTCCCAGTTTAGCCGCCTTGGAAATTATAAAGCGTGCAACAAAATTTGTAGCAAGGACACGCAAATGTTTCTGGGAGACAACAGAAACATTTTTATCACCGCGACATGCAAATGGCTCAGGGGACATGTTGCTGACTTGTCACTCGCATGTTTAGCCACCCTGGGAGAAATGCTGAATACAGAGTCGCACGCGACAAGTCTCCTAGTTTAGCCATAGGTTAATTCTGACTGTGCGCAATCATAAGCCTGGCTTGCTTAAGACGAACCGAATATATTACCCGTTGTTTAACCTTGTAAGTAGGAAGATTTTATGTTCTAGATTGCTACAATATGCAGATTTTAACTTTATAGTATTCTTTACATATTTTTATTATTAGTAGTATAAAGTCGTTACTTTTAATTTTTAACCTGTTTGCAGAAAATTGGACATAATCTAGTCATTTTAACCAAACCTTGTTAATATTCATTTTTTTTCTTTAATTTCGTTGTGTATAATACAACTGATACTCTTATTTTCTTATTTTCATAAGAAAATTGTAGCAGATATTAGTTAATGGTTAAAAAATGTTGTTTTTTATCAATATTATAATTATTCAAGAAATGTTTCGTTTTTGGCTAAGTTATTTTACAGATGACTCCTCTAATCTTGCATACAAATGTTTTGAGCAGTCTGCGATGTGCCT
Organism: Chrysaora quinquecirrha; assembly: GCA_014526335.1. NCBI lineage: Eukaryota > Metazoa > Cnidaria > Scyphozoa > Semaeostomeae > Pelagiidae > Chrysaora > Chrysaora quinquecirrha. Next base: position 1,482,171 of record JACTAT010000026.1, read on the forward strand.
GCAATAATTGTGGTCAGCGGAATTTTTATATTTTGTGCCCGCGTGTCGTTTGGGCAGCGGAAATCACTAACAACTTTCCCGCCCTCTGTCCTCTGTCAGTTTCTTCAACTGCCATCCAGAGAAATGGCGGCTGAACCCTCGAACAAACTCCAACAAAATAACAACACTGACACAAGAACTGAACTCGCAGAGTTGCTAAGACATAAAGAAGAATTAGCGGTAAGTTTCCTCTCGTATAATATGCTTAATTTTCCGAAATATCATCTCCCATTTCCTAGAAATTTGATTTAAACCCACTGGCACTTTTGTGACTACAACAACAGCTGCCTTTTTGCCTTTTTGTGCCTAGGCCAATTTAGGCCTAAACCACAAAGACGAGTTGTTAAAAGCAATTAGTGTAAAATGATTTCAACTAAAATTGCTTCCTGTGCCAGCTCCAACTAACTAAAACAAGGATTGTGTGTTAGAGCAAAAGAGCAAAGGGGGGGATAGAAATCAACAATGTGATTGATAATGGCGTTAATGATTTGACTAATTGTGACCTTGACCCTGGCTGTGACAATACCGTAGTTGGCTCTCAAACCCTGACTTCACTGAGCTTCTAACACCACAAGCCAGCTGGATAAGGCCACGAACCCAAAGCAAAATGGACCTTGTGTCTTGTCTTTTCAAGCATTTTCATCTATGAGCTTTCTAAAAATATTTTTACATATTTTTCAGGAAAATCTAGCTAATTTGGAAAGACAGATTTATGCTTTTGAAGGAAGCTATTTGGAAGACACTCAACTTTATGGAAATATAATCAGAGGATGGGATCGTTTATTGACAAATAAGTATGTTTGGTATTTTGAATTTTTCTTTATATATATACTGTCATGGTTTACAGGTGTTGAAAAAAGCATTGTAATATGTATGGGCTGATGCAAAGCAGTAGCCTCACTATAGACTTAAAAAGTTAAAAGTTAAAGTTGCCAGTTTTGAGTCTACTACTGGCCTAGGGCTACTCAGTCGACTTTACACTTTAACCCTGGTCTGGATGCATTAGCATATAGCAGGGTGCAGCCACACACGGCGCTCATAACTACCGACCAGGTACCCATTTACACACCTGGGTGGAGAGAGGCACATTTGTGTTAACAACTTGCCCAAGGTTGTTATATCTGCAACACAAGTGTAATGTCCGTGGCTCGAACCCACAACATTTTCGTTGTGAGTCCAACACGCTAACCACTGCGCCACAGAGACCATTACATTCATGGCAGTCTATGCTCCTCCACACCCCCAACACCCTGCTCCAGCCACTCTGAGGAAACAGCATTATGTTGTTGTAGTTGTTAGAAGCTGTTTTGGAAAGAGTGGGAACAATTTAATAAGTCTAGACTCACTATAGAAGTCCCATAACTTTGCCCCATGTTGTTGTTGTTGCTCTTTTTACAATCACTCTTAGAGTTACAAATGAAAAGCCATAAACTGAAATGGGGGAATGTTGCTTTTCAATTGCCTCCAGGCAGGGTATGCTAGAGATTCAAGTCTGGTTATCAGATAGAATGCATCCTCCATAATAATGTTAACCCTGCCATTTAGAAGACCTCATTTACATTCAAGTGGATCCATCCCAATTAGTTTGGAATAGGCCCTTTGTTTGTTTACAGGGGTATCCATCTATCCATACCTTTTTGGATACAGGATTGTATCTTTTTGGGTATGCTAGAAAAAGGAATCTGTTTGAATTTGCTTTGAATTGGTTCTCATGTAAACCCAATGAAATCTACCCAAAAGTTAGGGATAATTTGGTTTGATATCTTTTTCTCTTGTGTAAATGGGGTCTAATTCTAGCATTAACTTTATTTTTTACATCCAAGAACTGGAACAAATCAGAAAATAGAGAAAAGAAATAGAAAATTCAAAGAATCAGAAAGGCTTTTTTCCAAATCATCCATTACATCATATGCTGTAAGTATAATCTAAAATAAACAAAGTTAGAAAACCCTCATTCTTCTGCATTATAATCCAAAGAGTTTCAGAAGAAGAAACTTTTAGTATCATGACTTCACATTGTGGTTCCACTATTCTTAGCAATCATTGCACTTTCCTTGTACATGCAATTTTTATTTCACCTTGATATTCTTGAGATTTTATGCAAAATTTAGATTTTACATCTTTGCAGGCAGTTGCAAGTATGGGACTAGCTGATGCACAGCAAGAGAAAAGTAAGCATGTTTGTATTCATACTTATTTCATGTTTGTAATCACACTTGTATCATGTAATCATCTATCTAGTATATACAAACAATTTGTGTTGGAAAACTTACTTTCGTTTTGCTTTTAACTTATTCTACCAGTTTCACTCATAAGAATCATGCAAAGAAATAAACTCAACTTGACAATTATCGTTAAAAGACTGCAATTTCTTTATATTGCATACAGTACAGGTACTTGTCCCCAATCGCCTTCACACAATCCACATTAGAACTTTTCTTATACCCTGAACTACAAATCAGTAGAACAACCAATCAAATCACATAAACAATTTTTGTAGATAACATTTAGTAACATCTTATTGTCCCTATTTTGACCAACTACATTGTCAACCAGTTCAACCTATTTTGAAACAAACAGCACTGGGTAAATGTATACATGAATTTCCATCTTAATATCCTTGAAGATATAATTCCTGAATATAAGACTGAGAGATTGATCTATGACATATAAGGTGCATGAGAAACCAGTGGGTTTTTCAAAATAACTGGTATCATATCCTTTACTTTGTCTTGAAAATTGTAATATGTAATTTATATATTTACATTGTATCTGCAGATGAGCAAACACTATCAGAATCAATTTTAAACCCACAGACAAACCAATCAGGGAAAATCAGATGTAAGCAAAAGTTTGAATAATATTTCCATTATATATACATATGTGTATAGAATGAAGAATCTGAAACAAAATTACATGAATTCAAGCAAAGTTTATTCTCATTTTAGCTGGTCATAAGAAAAAGAAAGGCTCCAGGCACAGGTATTGCTTAATTGATTTATTTTGTTTCATTCTGTTCCTATGAGTTACATTTCATTCAGTGGTGTTGCATTTCATTCCATCACAATTCATCCCATTTCATTCCACATTGTGCAATTTATTGATCGATTGATCGATGTAAAGATTGGTTAATTGATTGATTTGCAAATTGGTATAAAAACATGATTAGTTAAGCGTTTGATCATAATTAATCATGGTCTTCTGAACTTTTTTTACAGGATTGAACTAAAATTGAAAAAAGCAATTGGAAAAAATAAAGAAGTCGAAGTGGATGTGAGTTTTTTGCTAATTTTTTTTGTTATTTTCATCTTTTTGAAGACACGATTTCTTAAAAGCCAACTTATCAATTGTTATTCTGGTAAGGATGTCTTCAAACTCCAAGATCAAGAGCGAGCAGTGGATCTCCCCGTAACATAAGGAAGAAACCCTTAGAATTCTTACAGCAGTAGGCGCTGTCTTTTAACATCCTTGGATAGGATTATCTTAAGTTTTTAAACTCAATGAAATGCTAGGTCTTTTTACAAAATAAGAAACTTCAGAAGCTTCTTCATTTCCATAACCAAACCTAGACGTATTACCTGAGTTAGTTATCGCTATTGAAATTAACAGCTGGACGCCCAAACTACTTATGAAACAGCTGTAGGGTTTCTGTCTTGTTGCTGTTGCTGTTTGTTAGAGTGATCTCATTTCAGCCTCGTTTTCATTTAGCTAAGCCTCGGTTTCATGAGCGATAGCTTGGACTCAAGTACTTGTGTAATAATAAGTCGATTATAAAAGATCACAAGATCTCATCTTTCAAAATAAAGATCACAAATTACGTTTAGAACGTTCGCAAGCAGTTGTAATGAAAGCCATTAAATCAGCTAGTTTATAATGCATTGGTTCATGTTTTTATTTTCCAAGGATCAAGAGGATGCTTACATCGAATAATACGGACAAACAACAACCCGATAGATAAGCTCCTATTTCTTTTTTTTGTTGCCTCGTTTTCACTTATAGACTCGATTGCACACCCAGATATGCTATCGTATATTGGGCGAATTTTCATGTTTTGGTTTTGCAGTGCAAATTGCCCGTTTTACCATTGGGAATGACTTATACCGATCGAAACGAACATTTAGACGTTGCTAGTTTCTATGTTGCAGTCAGCACCTTGTGACGTGCTACGTAATGTCCTTGCTATTGAATTGAATTGCTGAAGCGTATAACGCGTTTGAGGGCAAATTTCTCTACATGGTTGATAATTTTCATTTTGGAACTGAATTGCTTCGAGTGCAAGACATACTTACCTTTGGTTGTTCGTGAGTTGTAGGTTTGAGTTTGTTTATGAGTCCTCCTGCCATAATAAATTCAATAGAAAAAATATTGATACTCGTAAACATAAATATTTGTGCACCAAACAATATAGCTGACGTGATGCCGATTGAACTTCCAGGAATCCCACTCAATACCAAACAAACCGACCGATAAACAACATTACTGTAGCCTTAAACAATTCAATTCATGTCCAAGCTTGAGCTTCCAACGAGCGATTCAACTCAATGGCGATGTATCAAAACGAAGATCATACCATATGAATATATATGTATATGAGCATATTCTTTGATGAATCATGTTCCTATTTTGAATCCGAAGCATACGAAATTAATCTACATAGCAAGTTTTGCTGAAAATTCGCTTAAAGTTGTCATATTCGTCGTCGAAGAGTGCATTGAATGCGCTCCGATTCCTTGCCAAGTGCAACACTTGATTGGTAGTCATGTTGGTCGATAATGCCAGCCCGTTGACGATGCTCGTTCGAGGCCTGCCTCTCCTTCGAGCTCCTTCGACGAGCTCCTTCGACGGGTCTCGTTCCAGTGGATTTTCGATGCCGTCCGATTCCTGCGGAGCCTGCCTCTCCTTCGAGCTCCTTCGACGAGCTCCTTCGATGGGTCCTTCCAAGCATAACCGTTCCAGTCGATTTTCTCTCGCGATATGCCACATTAGCTATGTTGATATGTAATGGTTTATACTGCAAAGCTATTTCAGTGAAATATCGTCCATTTCGTAAGGCATTGAGGGTCGAAATGCACTCAATACTCGTCCGCGATTCTATAGACCCGTTATGTACATAACATGTAATCAATAGCTCAAAATACATATAAAGACTTAGGATAGGCCTAAGTACTTAAAGTTAATGAAATTTATTTTATATTAAAAACTTTATAGCAGTACGTTTAAGTTATTTTATTGCTTTGAAAGCAATGGACTTCTTGTGCATAATGCATGTATCATAATTTTCACTATGCATGAGTAAACTGTAGTTGTTCGTGATTTCTTCAGATCGAGACTGTGCTATTTGTCCTTGTATGGTATTGAGGCTGAGTGGACTGCTGTTGTTGCGTGTGGATTGGAGCGTGCGCAAACGAGAGTTTGTTCTGCTACTCATTGGAAATCATATTCAGTTGACTACATGAAGTAAATTTGTTTGGTTATTGTGTAAAAATATTTTTTAAGAATAACTTAAAAGTTTGCTTAGAATATCTAGTATTTCAGCCCTCACAGAATGACTGGTACCCCCTAAAAACTTGGCTCTTTTCTTGCTTTTCAATGTACTTGACAAGTTTGCAAGGATGTACTTGCAACTGCATTGCTAATTCTTTAAGCATACTGCTTTTCTAAGAGTTTTTTTGCCAACTTGGAAGCGAAACAATCTGCTTCTAGCATTCTGCTTCTCTAAGCATTTTAAGCTCACTTAGGAGCGAAACAATCATATCCTCCAAACTGACGTTATTTCTATCAAGGAAACACTCATTAGAACCATTCCTGGATACCGTTGCGTATTTTCAGTAGCCGCAAAAGAGGAAACAACACAAACACGTGCTGCGCCTAACCTCCATTCACGGTGGCCATATTCACTATATTTTTATGCAGAGTACCAACTTTCTGTTTTATTATTTATCATGAACCTGTATCTTTGCATTGCCAATCTCTGAAATTTATGAAAGGAAATCATGGCCGTTCTTTCTTTTGGCTGGTGTTCTTAAAAACTTTCTTTACTCTACCTGTCGTCTGCTGTTCAGTTTTTTAGAAAAGTCATTGATCCCTGGTAAATGTTGAAACTGTGTGCTTTCATCTTTAACACCCCTTTTATTCTTATAATTAATCATTTGAACTCAATTTTGAGAGCTCCCTCGAACTCTGGAACTTTTAGGGGCAAATAATGCCATGATATTGCCTATAGCTTTGTCGTTTCAGCCCTCTCTCGTTGAACACAGATCCTCTAGAAATCCGTCTACAAAATCTTACTGATACGCAGTCCAAGGGCAAATAAAGCCACGAGTTTTTTTTGTCCCTATCGTTAGACTCGAGGGGCGTTTCTCTATCCATAATGGCGTCTGAAGTTGTCGTTAGTGTAAGGACGATGAAATTTTTCCACTAGGGAACACAAGAGAATTTCTAAGAGATTTCCATTAAACAAAATGATTTCTTAGGGATTTCCGTCAAGGATGTACGAGAGTTTCAAGGAGTAATTTAGATCAGAATCCTTATTCATCCGCCCATTGTCTAACGCGTCTTTATTGCTTAGGTTCGCGTCACTCGAATTTGCCCTTGGTGTCTGAATTATTGTTCAATCCTGTATAGTTTATATGTTTAGTTATCGTTTACATAGTTTATATATTCCCTTCAAACTAGCATTATCAGATAGCGAACATGAAACATAGACCTACAAAGCCTACAAAGCTTTGCTGTTTGTGTTTCTATTGATGTCTGCAAATCCGTTCTTCAAGCCGCATCACAATCACACGATGTATTTTCCCCTGCCCATAATTTATTTCCTCTTTCATGCGAATATCACTAAGTAACCCTAAAAGGAAATTCCGATGCATAGGAACCTACAAAGTTTCTTATAGCTATGACAATCCCTTTGAAGATGAAATCGAGTTTTTATAATACAGTTTATAATAGGCGGGACTTTGTGCGTTTTTTAACTATATTCAACTGGCAATTGGTTCAAAACACATAATACACCCACACACTATAACTTGGGCGGGCTTTTTCGTCCCTTGCTATTGAACTCATTCGCTCTTAAGATGAAGCAAAAATTTATTTTGAGCTACAAAACAGGAACAATAGACGTTTTCATTGTAGTAGTTAAGACTTTACGATTCGTAGACTTCAGAAGCGATTTCCTTTCATTATCGATCGGAAAAAACGGATGTCGAAGACGTCTGAACGGCTGTCTCCAAAATTCGCAGGATTTTCATAGGCTTAGAATCTCCTTCTCAGAATAAACGAACAAGTTTATGTATGCCCGAAAATGTTTCCGCAGTTTATCGCAATTTTTCTCCGTCTGCTTCTTGAAAACTCTGTTTAGCTTCTGTTTATCAAACCCTACGAAATCTGCGAATGTCATAATTCAGGTGAATGCGCTCAATATCATGATATCTACATAAGCAAACACGTTAAATGCTTTTTTCCTTATATCTTCTTCAGTTCTAGCGCTGTTTCTCCCCTCATATATTGAGAAACCAATCTCCTATTACTTATATGCGTAATCAAGACAACTTTTGCTGAAATTTAGCATTTTTATTAAGCAATGTTGTTTCAAACTTTCTTTCGAAAAAACGCTATTAAAATGCAGTTATCACAAATCTCGCGATATTTAGCTTCAAACGTGATAAAAACGCAGATGCAAGGAGAACGACAATTTTCAACTTCTTCATACTATATACAGATAAAACTTTAATTATCAATAAAAATACTTTTTATTTTGCAGTTTCTATAATAATATATTAATTTCTTCTTTCATCAAATGCGTTAGAATAAGTTTGATAAAATTTCTATAATTTTATACTATTTGTGCATTCATCTCTACTTCACAATAATATATTTCGTATCCATTATAGAAAATCTACCTTCGACTTTTTGCTTTCTACGAATATATACAAGGGAAGCAAATATAGTTTTGAAGTGATAACTAATATGGCGTAATCTATATATTCCTAAAATCTGCATTAAAATAATATATTAGAATTAAAAGTGAATTGAAAATATTAATAATTTTACTGTCCATTAGGATGTCTAGATTTTATATGTCTGTCCAAATCACGTCTTCTTACCAAGACTTTGCCACAGAATTGGCATTTATAAGGAGTGTCACCAACTGCATGCAGACGAATATGCTTGGCCATATTACTTGGGTCTCCGAATCTCTTCTGGCAGTATTTGCAGCGTAATGGCTTATATCCAGTGTGTATCCTCATATGTATTTTTAAACCATATTTCCTCGTGTATAATTTTCCGCAAAGTTCACATAAATATCCCTTATTCCCGACTTTCTTTGAGTTCAGATCATTAACAATGTCCTCATTGCAGCCGTTTTTGATTTTCTCTTGTAAAATTTGCTGCGAGTGATTTCCTGAGATTTCTTGGCTCTGTGATGAAGTGCTCGTCGGTAGTAACCCCATACCAATGTTCATATTCATGCTCTGATCCTGCCCAAAAACAGACATCGAATTCAAGTTATTTCCATTCAAAACACCATTCCCACTTCCATATAGATTCCCACTGCTCTGGTAATAATTGTTCTTCATATAAGAACTCATTCCCGGGCTTGTTACTCCTCTTGGCTGCAAAAACATTGCTGAATTCGTCAGCAAATCCATCTGCTGTTGAGGCGAGAAATCCGAAGTCGTGCTCTGGCTGTATCTCATGTTCGCATCCCCATAAAGCGAATTTCGAATACTTGTTGAAGACGTACTGAGTTCGTTCGTTGTGCTTGCCACACTAAAGTCATTGTTTTTGAAAGCGTTCTGTAGGCTTGTTGCATTAAAAGCACTGTATCCTCCGCTTGATGTTAAATGCGGGCTTGATTTGCCATCACGAGGGTAGTAACCATCAGCAGCGAACGAACTAAGTCCTGGGACGTTATTCAGCGGTGTGAGTGGTGTTAGCATCGAACTCGGCGAAGCTTTATCGTTTTGTTTCTGCGTTAAATTGCTGTCGAGAATCAATGGTGGTAGAGACGATGGCTTTTGAAGTGGAGAATTCGCTTGAGCCGATCCAACTGATGTTGATGATGATGGGCTGTGCGCACCGAAGGTGTTGTGTTCTTTGAACGAAAAATTCGCATCTTTGTATGAAGAACTGTTGTTGAAACTTGGGAATGGTATATCCAGTGTATTGAGTGTTGAACCAAGGTTAATTGCGTTGATAGAGGCATTGCTGTGTGTTGTACCGTTTGTTGATGAAGTGTTGTATCCCATTAGGTTATTCCATGCTGTAGTAGAACTTGTGTAACCCATGCTGTTGTACGAATTACTTGCGTTGTTGTTCTGTGTTCCATTTAGGAGATTATTGATACCATTAAGGTTGTTTGATGCTGATACTGAAGTCAAGTTAAAGAATGTCTTTTCTTTTTCCTCATCATCATCATCAAATAACGCATCGTCTGGTCGAAGCAGCCTGCCATCATTCTTCAAGAACAGCGATGAACTTGCTTTCACTGGTCCTAATCCTTGCGATTCTGTGCTGTGGTTAATGAACATGGTCATACTTGTTGCTTGTACTATACTGTTTGCTGAAATTGCTGGTGTATGCCTCTGCTGAAAGGGTGCAGTATTATCTGCTGAACAGGCCTTCTTGTTTTCTGGTATCGAATCGTCACAGGTAGCCCTTTCTTTCTCAATCCGCTCACTTGAAATCTGTTTTTCCTCTGCGTCTATCTTCTCGCTGGTTTTCTGCTGGTGACTGAGTGCTCGTTGCTCGCTCACTGAGCTCACAAATGTGACTTGTTGATGTCCAGGGTACCCGTATATATATGAACCTATAATACAACAGAACGATATAACAGGTGCAATCAACAACCTATTCACACGTGCATTCTGCCAGCCAATCAGACTAACGGCTGACACTCCGTTTCAACCAATCGCATTCATCTAAATTCACTTCACTTTCTTTTATTTTAAATTCACTCGAGCGACCACGTGCAAATGGAAATGTGGATTGCACGATTGTATTCGGCGCCTCCTCGATTTTTATCTAGATTGTCCGCGTGGATATTTTTCTGTTATTTGTGCCTTACATCTTGAAATCATTACAGATAGTGTTTTTTTTGAGAAATTGTAAAATATTAACTTTTGCCTGGAATAAAAAACCAAATTGAACTGCGTGCGATGACTTACAATTAGAAGGGAAATAGCGTGGGGGGAGGGGCAGAAAGAGAACCTTTAAAATCTTGATTATAGCTACTATATTCTCATTCATTCTTGTAGCTAAGATTAGGGGACGGAAATCTGTACGGGATTTTTTAACTAAAAGGGATTTCGACGGAGTGTTAGGAATTTCTCGGAAAGCAATGGGATTTTGGGTTCTGACCTGAATTTTCACCTCTCGCCTTAGATTTTGAGAATAGCGATGAAAAGCTATCAGAATTCGATAATCTTAAACATTGGGGTTGGAAATTTCAAATGTGAATATTTGTTAGCGGGCATCCGCATTCGATACTACCCAGAGAATGTAATGGAATTCACTATCATTGACTACTGTTGTACTGAAGATGGAGAAAGCCGAGAAGCTTTTTCGTAGTTTTACGTAGTTTCATACATCTTATTAAATAAATAACACAATCAATTACTAACTAGTTTTTATAAATTTACCCCTCGCTCGGAGATATATCCCATTTAGCAGCTTATATAATTTCATTAAAATACAGTGATTTAAACAACAAAGCGGAGAAATTCAAGCATGATCCGAAGAGACGTGTTTGAGAAATTGGTTGACCGCGCTGCATGCTCATCTTTGATCTGATCACAGGGGCTCAATAGAAATAGAGGAACGGGTACCCGTGTGGGCCAAACGTGCTCCCAAGGACCACAGCTGATTTCTATGGGTTTCGGACTCAGATTAATTACTTGAATAACGTGGAATAATTATTTCTACCAGTAGAATCAAATCTGTCATATTTTCTAAAAACATTTATGGCAAACTTTTGATTACTCTTTGTTGAAAATAACTATTTTTAGACTCAGGGTAGTTCTTCTAGAACAACAGAGCAAGTCGCGTTGTTCCTCCAAACACACACACCCTACTAGTATAGTCTATGAATGGAATCCTTCTTTCTTTGAGTAGCTACGTTTTTATACCCTTTTTGTAATGCCAAGATAAGGAGTTCTTATACATACGGCGTTTTTCTCTTTAAAGAAGCGAATGAAATTTGGATTGGTTTTAAGGGTCTTGTAATCCTAAAATCGTAGCAATATTATATTCTAAGCTCTGAAACTACACTTTCTATATGTTTCCTCAACAAATTGCTTCTCAGAATCTGACGGAATCTGACGGAATCTCAGAAGGTTTTCTAGGAAAGTTTAGATACGTCTATCTGGAAAACCTCATAGAAATCGAGATTGCTCTTAAATCTTATAGGATTTCATACAAAAGTTTTCAAGATTCATCGGAAAATTTTGCGCCTTGCGAACGACATTTTACCCTATACAGTATTTTGGATAATTTTGGTACATAGATTTTAGGAAGTAAGTGCGGGGATTTTCTCAATGGCATTGCATATTTTTGCATTAAATCAAGTGACCAGATATTTGATATTATTTCCGAAAACACTTTGCATAGAGGGGCATACACTCCCTAACATCTGGCTACCCCCATTAGAACTTCCTTCGTTCTCTAAGAAATCCTTTAGAAATCCTTTATGTTTCAGCTAAACCCAAACGACTTTCTGAAGTTTGAAATGCCTGTCGTCACCCACACCCTTACTGCTCTATTACAAGCTCTGAAGAAGCGCCCTATGTATCTTCTTTTGGTAAATATCATCCGCCTTTAAGATAAGAGAAACGCCCTGGTCTATCGTGTTATTACTTAGCTAAAGTTTCTCAGGTAGAGACTGAAAATGTATTTGAATTAGTTAAAACAACTTTTTAATCACGTAGCTATATCGTAAATCTCGTTCAAGGAATTGCTTTAGTTTTGATCGGACGCAATCAGTGTTTCCCCCACGATAGACACACCTTTGATCCGGTGCAACATAAATGGGTAAATAAAGGATAAAAGATAGTACCAGTAGTACATCTCATGGGATCAAGGGGTAACAGGTGCTTCTTACCCTTTCTCCCTAATTAGCTAGCTAGGCATGAAACCGCAATCTCCCACGGCCAACTCAAGCGTTAAAGATAATGCCAGAAGCACATCTCATGGGATCAAGGGGTAACAGGTGCTTCTTACCCTTTCTCTCTAATTAGCTAGCTAGGGATGAAACCGCAATCTCCAACGGCCTACTGAAGCGAGGGGTTAAAGATAACGCCAGAAGCACATCTCATGGGATCAAGGGGTAACAGGTGTCACGTTGCTCTTTTGTTACCTTTCTCTCTAATTGGTTAAATTTGAATTGTCCGCAAAACCACAGTCTCTCACGGGTCCTCTAAAGATAGAGGGTGATCGCGGAACCAATAAAAAATCTCTCGCACTTTTTCGAAATCCCATTGTTGTTATCATAAATCCCTTCCAATCCCTTTGTCTTGAAAAGCAAAGGAATATCTTATTCTCTTATGAAATCGTATGTTGTGTATATTGAGAAGGGGGGTAGACATAACATGTTGGCCATGACTAAAGTTTTTATTGCTAGTCGGGTCAGAAAAAGACGAGTTAAATTCATATATGCACTCACTCGTCAAAAAATCGTACAGGATTCCTATCGAAACAAAAGGATTCGTACAAGATTCCTACGAAAGCAATAGAAATTCCAGCTTAGGATAAACTAGATTCCAAGGAGTGAACTGCCCGTCGCACTCAGTAGGTATACACTCTTTTTATAAGAACAATTTGATAAGAACATGAGCCCGGATTTTGGCTAACAGAAAAAGCTCAGAACAAACTGGGGTTGGCTTGATTACCATAACCCGACAGAAAATTCTGCTGAATATGATCGTTTACTGAAATATTGAACCCTGTAAGAAACTAAAGAGTTACGAACAGATTAAGAGTATTTCAGCCTAAGAATAGGCGATGATTTAAGAATTTCGTGCCACAGTCGAAATTTAGTTGCTCTTAAGTGTGACAAGGACTGTAAAAGAATGTAAAATTGAATGCGATTCTCTTTTTATCTAACTGTTGCGTCAAACGTCTCTTCATATCTAACTATCGTACGTTGAAGGAAAGTAACCACTAGGTGTGTTGCAAATTCAGACATTTGGCATTACCCATAGGCTTATCTAGCTAATTTAGTTGTGCTTTTTTTAATAACAAGAAAAGTAAATGTAAGAATAAACCCGCAAGCATTAGAATTTGCAAAGAAACAAAGGCCGCCATTGTTGACGACAACAATTGAAGTGACTCCAGGTGTTCACGTTTGTTTCATTCCGAGGCTGAATTAAAGCGTTCCGTAGTACGCTTCGAAGGTATCACAGCTGACCGTAAACAAAACAATCTTAATTGTTACGCATGTGGCTTAGGCCTCACAGCTGAGTTATAATATCTTTTTAAGCTTTAGTAGTAAAACTAACATTTGTTTTTTGTTTACATGCTACTAGTAAGCTTTCCGTCCGTTGTATGAAGGATCAAAGAATCTAGTACCGAAGGGAAATTTTCTCCTTGGAAATCTCCTATACCCTTGCTTAACCCTTTCAGGCCCGGAAGGGCCATATGGCCCATTACTCATTTTGCCCTGAAATTTTCTCAGCATCCCCTTATATCAATCCAAAACATGCTTAATTTATTCTGCATACATTAAACTTTAATCAGATGACTAGAGCCAGCCAATAGCGGAAAAGTTTCTTCTTTTTTTTGCCGTTTTATTTTGGAAAACTTGGCCTAGCCAAAATGGAGATCTTGTGCAGCTTAAAATGGTAAGAAATTTTACCTTCATTTTAAGAAAATAATTTTATACTGTGGCATTAACATTAATTAAGTAATTAATAAGTTTATTTTTGGCTATAAACGAAACAACAATAATTTGGAGAACATTTTATTGTGTGGGCCATATAGCCCTTCCGGCCCTGAGATGTTCAAATCATGCCAGACAACGCCCACAACAAAATCAGCTGATAGCTTCAAAAACAGCTTTTCGTTTGTTTTTCTTCAAGTATTTTGATATTAAATATTCTTCTTTAGTGTCCTTTATCTTATATATCCCAAATTTTTGACAATATCTTCTTTTTTTAGAAATTTTGAAATTTCATCATGGCATTGACTGACCCGGGCATGCATAAACATTAGATATTTGGGGTATACAGGTTACCCTGACTTAGAAAGACTTGGTTAAGTGAAATAAAAGCACAAGTTTACTTGCCCAGGAAGATTTATACATGAGAAAGTGCAAGATATGGTTGTCGAATATGGGGCATGGCATCTCATTTTTGGAGTTTTGCAGAATATTATTAATTCAAATGCTTTATTATAGCAAAGAAACATTAGAAAGAAGTCTAACTGTCATGTATTCTAACTTTCTGAAGAATAAAAGCAACTAAAGTTTCTTCATAGCTCATAGTTACTGATCCGTCTAGGGCCGGAAGGGCCATATGGCCCAAGTCAAGTTCTCCCTCCCTGGGAGGGACATTTCCAAAGTTTTATGTGTGTACATTCATTTACACTGTATTGATGCTAAAAACATCAAAGAAGAGTTTTTTTCTCAAAGAAAAAAATTCCGGGCCTGAAAGGGTTAATAAAGTACAATCTTGGACAAAATATATCCGGACTGTTTGTTATTGATGTTAACATTCCATTTTGCCCCCTCCTCCACCAATCAATGTTGATGTATTGTAAGAATTCAGGGAGAATGTCTTCTGCTCCCATCAAGCCTTAAATTCAAGGTCAATAACAACATTCTTCTTGGGGAGGGGACTGGAAAAGTCATCAGAAGTCCACTAATTTATGTCCAAGATTGTGTATATGCTAGATTAAGCACCCTTTTTGAGCAAGCACACACTCGGGTATGAGCTGCCTGTAAGATGGTCCTTTTCGGAATATTAACTTAACTTATCAATTAGCTTTGAGGTAGCTTTACCTTTTCAATTAAGCGCCTAGGGAACTTAACTGGGAAAATACGGTATGAGTCAGCAATGTGTCAAAATTTCTCCGTGCAATAAGGTACCTGACCAGACATTAGCGAATATGGGATGATTGTTGAGAAAGAAACTGCAAGGCTTGTGTGTAGACCAAAATTCCAGAAAATATGGCATCATTAATGCGTTCCCTGTGCCCAAAACATGAGAAGCATTAACGGGAGACACGTATCTGCGCATGGCATTAACTCTTAGCGTTGGGTAATTTCCATATTTCCTATATTTTCTGCAAGTCAGAAACCTGGGAAGATTTATATATATAAGAACCTTCTAATTAATTACTTTTGCGCTGCAACATGTCAAAGTTTTGCACGGAGATGCTTTTATGTTGGAAACGTAGCCTAAATTTGCGATGTCTCAGCTTGTTGATTGAAACAATCCCCTTATATGATGTATATAAAGCATAATGTGATGCTTATAATTAACTTGATTTTTAAAAGCATTTATCTTTTGTAGGCTACTTCTAAGTATCCATTTGAGATACTAAAGTACAGTATCTATAAACAGTGATGGCTAAATCTCTCCACACTGTATGCGGGATTTTCACGCCTGACTGAACACTATCAGATGCTAGATTAGCTAGCATTAAAAAACGCGCAAAAATATAGTTAAATAGCAACGATAATTTGCAAATAAGACTTAGATATGTAAGAGCAAACAGACCTTAGTTTTCTCGAGGCTTTTTAGCTTGCTTGTCGTCCAGACCAAAATTTGAGCAGCGAAAATCTCTCCGCGCGGCAGTTACTTCACCAATGAAACACACTGATTCCATTCATGAATGAGCTCTCTACAGATTATGTAATCCCGAGTTCATGAAACACATAGGCGTGCAATTTTAACACTGCCCTTTGCATCTCTAACCCTAATTTCCGTTGTTCCATTTTACTGGAGCAAAATACGGTGTGTCCTAGAGCTAATGTCTTGTATTTTGCTTGCCTAAATTATTTGTTAGGAATATACCAGTATTTTAACAGGTTCAAGATGTATTGGGATGATTTTCTGGTTAGGGATAACTGGTATTTTTATTGTGCCACCATAAGTTTGGTAAAAGTGCATTCGGTACCATTTCATGTGCAAAACCTTGTTGTCATGTAGCAACGTACTGGTACCAGTGTAGACAAAAATCAACTCTCTCCCTTACCCTAAACTCATTTTGCTTTCTATAATTCCAAGATTAAGTGCTCGTTTAATTCAAATTTGCAACATCAAGAAAAGATTTTCTACACAGACTAACGTTAACGGCCTAATGTTAGCAATGGACAAAGCATATGGTGAGACAAACTTTGATGGCCTAACACTAGCAATGGACATAAACACATGGTGTGAGGATGTTTAACAGACTTTACTCTCGTGGCCTTCGTAATAACTTTTGCAATTTTCTCTAACTTTCATTACATATGTAGTGTATGAAGAAGAAAATGTTTGGGGTCTGAAACAATAGAAACCATAGAAATTCATGTAAATAATATACAAAACAATGGGCTTCGCAAGCAGCCCCCAGCCCCATAGGTTGCTATGGCCCTGTTACATTGCATATAACCTTCCTCCGGTAGCACGCGTTTCAACTATATTGGCATAGCTATTAGAGTATTCAAACTTTTAACTTTGAACACCGAATTCGTATTAACACCCCGTTTACATGAAAGAAAAAGTTACGGACCCGTACCGTTCGGGTACGATATGGGTACGATTTCATTGCGTTTTGCACGGAAACGGATCGGGAAGGATCCAAATGGATCCGCTTTTCTAGCGTACCCAAAAAGATTCGATCCCGTTCCCAAAAAGAAAGGGATCCATGCGTACCCATGTAAACAGAAAGCCCAGCGTGGCCTTTTTCGGCTTTCCGCTTATAGCGGGTCTTACTGCGAATTTAGTCCATCTGCAAATTTTCGCCGTCTAAGCGGTTTTTAGGCTTTGAACACGCTCAAATTCGTTGAAGGACAGTTAGACTTAGCGCCTAGACTAAATTTTGATTTATTAATACAAATGTTTACCAATTCTGCTACGTCTTGAGTTTTGAAAAGTCTCGAAGAAAAGCTGTATAGTGGCGTTATTGTAGTGTAGACCAACATAAACGTCTCTATTATTGGTGCATACTTTTGAATACGTAGCGGCGTGTTTCGCTTTTAGTTAGCGAAGCAAATCAATCAAAAACACAAATAATTTGATGTTCTTGCTTCGCGAATAAAACCGTTCTCAAGGAAATATGATTGAGTCACAAAGTAAAATAAAAAATACGGTTTTGTTGAAATGGTTGTTTTGCTGATTAAAAGCCAATCAAGTCGCCATGCAGCCAAAAAGAATGCGTTACGCCGGACCTCCACTGGACGAAATTTTTCGCGCGGAGAGAAAGACTTCATCGCTTCACATGTACAGTTTGACTCATTTTCATCTCGTTCGTTTGTAGCAGCGAATGACCAAAAGCAGGAATGACTTCTACTTTTCGTTGTGGAAACTTTCGCCTATTCAAGATCCGGCTTAGGGGCATGTTTACCTGTTATGGTCAAAGATTACCCCCATTGTTTGTTACATTGCGCATTACTTGTATACATAGCATTTCTAATACCACATCAAATCAAATTTTAGCCTACAAATGTTCTTATTCCATGAGCATGTTTATATCATTAAAAATTTTTTTCGTCTTCCTGTATTTTATGAGTGTCTTATGAGTCTCTTCTTAGTCTGGAGTTGTTCTTTTTTCTGAATATATCTCAGCCTTAGTGCTCTTATAAATTGGTGATATAGAAGAGTGTATCACGTAAAATATGTATAACTTTTCTCCCGTTGTAAAAAGTTTCTCAAAGTGCTGTTCTAAGTAGCTACACCAGTCTTGAAAAGGCGTTTGTGATTCCCTTTAAAACAAGAGGATTTTTAAAAGCAATAGGATTTCGGTGAAAGCAATAGGATTTCGAGCAAGGGTTTGCGGGATTTTTGTATTGAATCGCCCTAAGACAGCCCTTATATTTCTCGACATTGGTATCGCTGAATCACCGTATAGGGTATCTTTAAGTAAACTTGCTTTGCGGAGAATAGAGCATTTTAAGTCACTACTGCATCTTCTACCTCTTTCAACATTCGTAACTTACATAGCGTTGGTTTCTTTATTCGGAACTTTTCACGCGTAGTTTTTAATATGCGTGATGCGCAAAATAGAGATTTTTTCTCTGAAAGATTTCGGCGCTCTATGAAAATTATTATTATTATTGCTGCTAAATTAGAATGCGCAATTGAACTATGACTACATATTCAAACAACTGTCTGCTAGTAAGCATTAGTAAGCTTCGTTTTGCGTGGATTGTCGTTGATAGTGCATGGGAATTCGGACATGAAAACACATGATTATGGCTACGACTGACGTAGCTTGATTCAGATTAAAGCAACAGATGTTATGTGATATAATCGAATTGAATAGCTTCACTAAAACGTCTCCAGTCTATTATTCTTTTGCGGTGAGTTGTAAACCCTCATAGCGACAAACTTACTGGTGCTCGAATACATAACCCCTCATGCATCGGTTAACTACCAGCAATCGCATCTTGTGGCCGAATTCAAATTGTCAACACGCGTTAGCGAATGTTTATTATCCATAGCTCTCTGAAACGCATTGGGAAATTAAAAGATTCATGAAGGCTCTGTGTTATTGTTGCGGCTTGCCTTTTCAATATTTCCCGTCCAAATCAACTGCTATAATCTCGACTGTTTACAGTTTTTTTTCCATAATTTTAAAGACTGAATTTCATGAACCATTTTTTAGCGGAAAATATAATCAATTTTGAACTGCTCCCATGAATTGCATTCCGTATCATAAGCTAAGTTGATTGGCCAATTTCGTATCACGTACTTTGGCTACATTAGTCGTTAGATTACTTGGAGTAGACAAAGAAACTTCTGCCTTAAGTAACTTCATGTTAGCAAAAACAACTTTTATATTATTTGACGGTTTAATCCATTATGAACTGAAGGATTCAGTGATTGGGCAATGAATGATTAATTATTAGGTGATTGGATGATTATATGATTGAGTGATTGACTGATTGGGTAATTACATGATTCTATAATTATGCGATTTGATGATTTAATGATTGAGTGGTCGAATGATTTAATGATCTTGTGATTTAATGATTAAATGATTGACTGATTGAGTGATTGAATGATTATATCATTCTGTGATTTGGTGATTTAATAATTCAACGATTGGATGTTTTTGTGGTTGAATTAGTGATTGAATGACTGTATGATTGAGTGATTTACTGATCGAATGAGTAATTGGTTATGTGATTGGGTGATTGAGTGATTGAATGTTTGCTTGATTTGATTGAATGACTGAACAGTTACTTTATTGGAAGATTGAATGATCTTGTGATTTGCTTATTAAATGGTTGAGTGATTGACTGATTGAGCCATTGAATGATAAGATTTAGTGACTTAATAATTGTACGATTTAATGTTTTCGTGGTTGAATTAGTGATTGAATGATTATACGATTAAGTGATTGACTGATTTGTGATTGTGTCATTGTGTCATTGAGTGATTGAATGTTTGCATTATATGATTGAATGACTGAACAGTTAGTTTATCGAATGATTTAGTGATAGTTATCAGATAACAAGAAGGATGAATAGTTGAATTATTTTTTTCTGATTTAGGACTACATGGTCCCTTGGTTTATTCAGTAGCTGGACTTATGCTTCATCATTGAACAATCAGTGATTAAAGTGATTACTTTGATGGAGTATTTGATGAATTGATTAGTTGAGTAATAAACTGATAAGTCGAATGACAAATATAAAACATTACCTTTTGTATTTTCTTTTACTTCTTCATCTAGATTTGTTCCTGCATTTTTTGGTAATTTTAATGTTTCATTTGGCATATCGATGTATGTTTTGATTTTTTTCAAACTCGGGTTTTTAGACTTCTTACATCTTCCTTTTCTTTTCATTTTTCTTTTTATCTAAGGAAACAACAGTTGAATTATAATATTCTTATTATGCATTATGTTACTTTCGAATGTTATGTGCTGAGAGACGTTGCTGCAGTCATGGACAAACAATGGGGTAGCAAGCCATCCAAAATTTGAGAGGCAAAAGAGTGTGGTCAAGGAAGCACAGAGCATGGTTTTAAGAGTAAATAACCAAGTCGTTTACTGTGACATTTTCACATCAGGTTTAGCCTACATGCGAGAGCCAACTTGGCAATGATTGAGGGGGGTGCCTGCCCCCATGCCCCTCCCCTTGGCACCCCACTGTGGACGAATGGACTTTAGCTGGATGTTATCTGCTCCCTCTTCCCACCTCAATCAGTGTTGTCTCTTGGGATTGACTAGGAGCAGCGAAAAGCACCTGTAACAGAACAGTGAATCAAATAACAGAATGCTAGGTACACCTACATTTTTATCAAGCTCACACAGAATGACAATTGGGGTAGAATTCAATTTTCATTCAAAATGGTCCTGGACATGATCAAGAACAAAGACCAGCTGGTGCGCATTAGGGGGAAAATGAAATCTACCCGGGCAAAGTTTATTCAGCTGAAACAACAGAGAGGCAAATCACAACAGGAGAAGGAGAGACAACTGATGGTTGCTGCATCAAAGTGCCCCTGCGGCTTGCAAGCTATGGGAATGACTTGACTTGAGTTAAGTAGATGAGGAGAGTATAAACTAGTCTGAGCGTCAGAGTTTTCAGTTCTGGCTGTAAGGATTGGATTCAGCAGAGAGAGTTCAAGAACACAACTACCATGTGCTTGTGAAACTTGAGACTAATCTTCGAAAGCATAACCATGCGTCATAAGATCATGGAATAACATAACGCATACATTAGCATAAATTACCTGGCGACAACTAGACAACTACTAGATTTATTACCTGAGTCCCAGTCAATGATCCCAGTTATCGCTCATGAAAGCGAGGCTAACACTTAAATGAGATTAATCTTTGCAAACAGCAGCAACAACAACCGGTGAAGGTGAAATGGTGTTTTAGCGCCAGTCGCTAGGATCTCAGTAGTATAACTAATCGAGACCTCAACCCTGGCTGTGACGCAACCGTAGCTGGCCTCGAACCCTGACCACACTGAGCTTCCAACACAACAAGTCAGCTGGATTACGACGCCACAGCACCTTCAACAGCAACAGCAACCCTACAGAGTTTGCTGAGTAGTTGAGCGCCCGGTAGTTTCAATCACGGGGGGGAGGGTTCTTGTTTAAATTATGAGTCTGCCGCCAGCATATTGAAAATGGTACTGTAGGTTAGACTAATTTTTACGAGATAATGGTACCCTTAGCTAGACCAATTTCTACCCAAATGATACCCTTGGCTAGACTAATACGCTCGAAATTGTTTGTCTACTTTCTAAGGCTACTCAATGCTGAAAGCGTGACCGCTCCATTGTCATATGTGATACCCTTGATTGGCTAAACCAAAATTGCAAATAAGTATACCCTTGGCTAGACTAGAAGTCCAAAAAAGTATACCCTCTAGCGCGGCACATCCCGGGTACTATGGAAGAACCCCCCCCATGGTCTCAATTCAATAGCGATAACTACGACTCATTTAATAAGTCTACATAACTACGATGTTCTAGCAGTGACCCGTGTGGGTGGGAGCGACAACAAGAGACTAATGTAATAAGGCTTTGACAAAGCCTTAGTATCTGATATGTTTCTCTTGTAATTTTTTAATCTTGATAAGAAAATTTCAGTTGGTTTTTCTAATCTTGTATAACAAATGTCAAAATCATATCGGATGCTAAACGATAAGTAATGGTAACCAGAGCAACTGAATAGAAAAACACCTGTGAACAATGACAAATCTTATTATAGCATTATAGTCAGACGAAAGGAGATACGAAAGTTGATAATAACGTTTCACTTTTCTGTATAGCTTTATGCTCTGGCCAAACTGTCAAACATTGTTGGTCAAACATTTGAGATTTGCTTTACAAGCAGTGTTTTACCGTTTGACCCATCACAAAATATGCTTGACAAGCAGAATTTGCCGAGCAATGTTTTTGAAGAACTTCAAAAACATTTTATGTGCTGTAGCGTCATGGTGTAATCCAGCTGACTCGTGGTGTCAGAAGCTCAGTATGGTCAGGGTTCGAGCCCAGCCACGGTAGCGTCACGGCCAGGGTCGAGGTCTCGATTAGTTAACCTACTACTGAGATCCTAGCGACTGGCGCTAAAACACCATTTCACCTTCACCTTCACCATTTTATGCTTGTATCAAGCAAAAGATGATGCCAAGAAACACTCCTGGTGCTTCTTTATCTCACATTTTGATTTGCTAATTGGAGTAGGGGAGGAGGATGTTTGGAGGCACCTGCTTAGTGAAGCTTGCAAGGTAGCAGCGAACTATTAAGCTGGGATGCTAGGTTGCGATTGCAACCCGGGCCTTCTTGTTATAGGATCTTTAACAAACTGTTTCTGTTGTTTCTTGAGCAAATATCTTCGATTTCTTGGGATTTCGAAGAGATTTGGATTGGTTTCGCTCAGTCTGAAAACAGTTGAAAATAACAGAAATTGTTTCTCAACACTTCCCTGCTAACATGACGTAATTGGGGGATGTTCCTTGCGATGGTATATGCTACAGTACACGTAGTGGATAAGGCATCCAGAGTTATATGCATTATGCTTTATACAATAGGTTAAGCGTTAGGTAAGGCTACATATAATGGTGATGTGATGGATAATTAAAGATGAACGACAGGACGGGCTACTATGCTTGACTTGGTAGGTAAGGCCTGCATTGATTGGCTATCCTGATACTTTTGGCGTACAAAGACAGGTTGTTATGCTCCACCTGTTGCTATCATATAAGCATGATAACCTGTACCTGGAAGCCATGTCTATCACGTTGGGCGTCATAACCAGGCCCTGGAAGCCACTATGCCAGACGAAACAACCAGTCCTTGGTAGTCGTAACTACTATATGAAGCATAATAGCCTGCCCTTGCAAGCCTAACTTTGCTTAATAGCAACCACTAAAAGCCTTATCCAACACATCAAGCACGAAAACCCGTTCTCATTATGGCGTTTCTGCCACGTCAGGTATATAAATATATTCGCTAATCGCTAGCCTTGTTCTTCTTCGTTTTGTTATGATTGATGGCGGTCTTGGTGTTGAGAAATATTATTGATGCAATCCGAAGAAGCCCCAGTGATGTAAAATAAAACGCGATAAAAGTCTGAATAGGGACAATTAATTTTCAAACATAAAAAGCATGAAAAGACAAGGAAATTTCTTCAGCTGCGCTAGTTTTCAATAATATTTGAAAGCGTTCTGTCGAGAAACGTTGCAGCTGTTTAATCAAAAATTTTATTCATTTTAATCTGAGCAATGCTTTTCGATGTTTTTTTACAACAAGAAACTTGAAAATGGCTTATTGCTCGAAAACAATGCCTTCTGCCACTTGTCTTTTAGAATCATCTCTCATGTTTTTGTATATTATTAAGAGAATTATCCAGCAACGTATTAAGACTAGAACTTCTTTGCTTAACAAATTAATATAGCCTGAATACTCTGCATTTTCGTAATCTTAAGTCAAGAATCGTTAGGATATGAATCAAGAGATTTTGCGATGCAAAGTAAACGATTCCTTGAATTCCCAATGTGCTTTCTTTCTCACTCTTGAAAAATTTGAACTCTCAGCTTATTCAACTTTGAGAAAGTCCCAATCTCTTCTTCAGAAATAACGAACGTTCCAAATCATGATCCTTGTGGTATCTTGCTAGAAGTATTCAATGCAGAGTGCACTTCTTTTGAAAGAATTGCTTCGCTGTAAAATGGTTCTCTTTCCTTCTCGACGTTTCAAACACGACACGTTTCTTAAGAACACGTTTCCTTGCTCTTTTCATGGCAAATACAGAAACAATCAGTTCCATAAAAGCTGAATCTATTACTTCTCCCCTTTCGTTGCTTTTAATTCTATGATGCTTCAGTTAATATTTTCTTAGATTTTATTGACTCCCAGTCTGTACCGTCGTTCACAACCACTTCAAGCAACTGCGTGTTAGAATTGAAGCTTAACATATTCCCTCTTCAGCTTCTGACAGGACAACACCACATCTTCTAACCGTCTAATGGGAATGCTGCCTTTTCCCTTGTGCTTTCAATGCTTTTCTTGTCGATCAATGCTCACTAGATTAAACCTCCACGCTTTTAATGTGAACTTTGCTTCTTCTCAAGCTTTTAGTAGACAAGAAGAAAGTTAACCTCACCCATTGAAGAAGTAATATGTACTATTTTTAAGATATAATCCTAATGTCAAGTAACTTTGGATTTTTCCTTCTTTTCTCGCTATCAACGGAAAGCATCAAGGCATCTATAAAGAAAAACGCTGCCTGAACTGACGTGAAGTAATGCCCCTGATTTCTTAGTGTTTTCCATTTGATTTTATATTAATTTGTGTTCATCTAGACCTCTTTCTGTCTCTTCTTGTTGAGAACTGGAGTAGGCTACCATATTCCATTCATAATGCCAGATCAGACTACTTGCTGACGTTCCGTTTTCAAAGCTTTTAGCAGACAGCCTCGCATCTCTGAATTTCTTAAAGAGAAGCATTTAATTTCTTTGTGTTTCTACGTAGTTTGTCTTCATATTCTTTCTGTCAGTCAATCTATATTCCCTTCTTAAAGCAAGTTCAACGATGTTCTCTGTTCCATTTTGAGACTTTGGCTGAGCCACTAGCTACTGAATTGTGAAGTGTTTTTCTGTAGATACCAGGAAAAACATCAAAGCTATCTAGCTTCAGCACACATTTCTCGGTTCACTTGAAGAAAGTTTTCCAATTTCCTAGTGTTTTCCACTTAATTTCACGTTGTTTTGTCAGTACTTTTCATTCTCAAAATTAGATCAAAGAAGTTCTCTATTCCATTCACAAGACTTTATTTAACTACTAGCTATCTACGAAGTGTTTTCATCTTTAAATATCATCAAAATCATCACGACTGATTGTAAATCAGACAGAAAAACACAACCTCTAAACGAAGGCGTGTATCTGGACTGACTTCTAGTTATCTTATTCATCAAATGAGGAGAAGCAGGTTTTATGAAATACAAGCAAAGTGACTGGTACCCGTAGTTGAATTATAAAACCCTTTTGATCAAGCAATGATTGTAAGATTGAGAGGTGTTTCTAAACAAAGGAACACAAACCTGTTTAACTGCTCATATACTGCTACAAAATCTATGAAAATCAATCAGATAAAACCGGCTTACCGTTGCAGGGTGATCTTTGCCGCTTGAGGTGTCTTTCGCCGCTTCCACCATGCTAAAAATGCGCTTCTACATGAAGATGAATGACTTTGCTTCTATATCACCGTCAGCAATTGAGGCTGGACTTCTATTGTTATATACAACTGTTAATTAGGAGCAGATCTGGTCTTCTCACAGATAAACACTGCTGTTACGAGGTAAGGTGATTTGTAATGTAATCGTCTTTCTGCTGTGTTGCTCTAGATAAAATTAATCATCTCATTGACTTCGATAAATTTGCATAACTAGCTACAATGATTTTCTACGTGTGCTTTCAAACACGTTGTAGGAAACTAATACAACATATGATTAGCCGACTTTTTGTTTAGAAAAACCGAATCTATACGAAATTGAATTTTACAAGTCAACCAATAGTAAAACATTTTATGTATTTACCTTCGAATGTGCTGAGACTATTGATTAGAAGAAGGTTTTTTAGATCTTTTAACAATACAATGCGTTTGTTACCATGGTTATTGTTCATGAAAAGACGGTATCTGATTGCTTTGTTCGCCTTTCTTTTGTTGCTCGAAATGACCAAATGTCGTAATTTCGTTAGCCACATGAAGGCTTCTTCGCTATCTCGTAACTTGTTAACGATAATACGTCCAACAGCGCTTGAAATTATCCGTGGAGACCTACTCAATTCAAAGCCTAATGCCTTACAAGCTAGCTGTATTGAAACCACTGATCTAGTTCTACTATAACGTGTCTAGATCACCTTCAGTCTTAGGCTCTTCCACTCAGTTTTCCATAAATGTATTCAAAAGGCTTTTTTTAATTGTTCCTTGCAGGTGCGTATGACAGCTAGAAAGCTGTACTAATATTTTACCAAGTGTTTGTTCTGTTATTTAAAAAACAATTGTTTGCTGCTAATGTAAGAAATCTATCTGAAATATAGATTTTCTTTCGCACGCTCTTGATTGCCCACTCTTCAAAGGCCGTGTCTTTCAATCGCCTGATATTGAAACCTGGTTTCCTTAATCATAATAATCATAATAAGGCTCTATGCGATCACATGTTTCTCTTATACAAAACTTTTCATAGTAGACCTTCAATAACGGCAAAAATCATTGAGATGATAATCATGCAGCCATGCTAGCCGGAAGCCCTGCTTCTGGGAGGGGCGCTACCACTACAAACATGGACAAAATATTTTGGGACCAACCCAATGTAAAACACGATTTTGATAAGGAATGTGGACTCTCGAAGGACCAAAAATTTAAGAAACTCCAGTTCTGGAAAAATTTTACCTAAGAAACGTTTAACGTCAGGCTGCCAAATAATTACGTATGAGTTCTTTAATTTCCCATGTTTTGTCTGCAATAAAGCATTTTTGAGGACACAAACAAGTTGGAAAGTCAAAGGCAATCAAAACGATTGACAAATAGGTCCTAAACATCATTGAAAGAAACATCATTGAGTGTGCTGTGGCGTCGTGGTGTAATCTAGCTGACTCGTGGTGTCAGAAGCTCAGTGTGGTCAGGGTTCGAGCCCAGCCACGGTAGCGTCACAGCCAGGGTCAAGGTCTCGATTAGTTAACCTACTACTGAGATCCTAGCGACTGGTGCTAAAACACCATTTCACCTTCACCTTAGCCTTCACTTCAGTCACCATGTTACTAATGTAGATATTCAAGGATACATATAGGATTTTAAACCAAGCTTCAGCCAAACCTCTAATAGGCGAAAATCTTCGCGGGAAGAGCTTTTGCAAAGAGAAGTAGGTGTCATTTCTACTGTTCGTCATTCGCTGCGATGAAAACTCGAAACGAAAATGCAATGCACGCTTGCACGATTCTCGGCGCAACGCTTTATTCCCTGATCGCGCGATGCATCGCAAGATCGCAAAGCAAACCCAGTTGCCCACAGACCAGCTTCTCTCCGTCTTTGTGGGAGTTTGTCATTGCAGCCTGACACAATTAGACAATATTAGGTGGTCTATAAGACACCAGATATTTGATCGTGGCTGTCACTGTAATCGTAACATAGCAAAGTAGTCAACGGAAAATATTTCGGAACAAATCGCAGCCTGCGCGAAAGCTCGGCCTCTTCTTGTAGAATTTGATTGGTGCACCTACGACTGAAGGTGACGCTTGCTCGCTTCATATTTCTGTAAGCAACTATTAAAAATTAATGCCCAGAGCTAATTTCAAAACAAAACGGAAGAAAAAAAGTAGAAAAAATCAAAATTTCTCCGCCTTCCTAAACATATCTAGAAAATCGAGCTTCTTTCACAAATTTGTCAAGGTTAATCGAAATTTTTTAAATTCTAGAATGCGATCTTCTTCGGCAACTTGCATTTCCTTGTGGCATTGCATCTTTCTTCGCTTCGACGCGTCAAAAATCATCGGACAAAAAACGCATTCTCATAAAGCCAACATATCTTGTCGAGTTGCTTGGCTAATCGAAGAACCAAGTCGGATTGATGAACAGAACTCATAACTGCCCATAAAAACGCGTCTAGCGATATGATCGAGCATTGCAAGCATGTCTACCGTGTTTGCCGAGAAATGATGCCCTGTGCCGTGCCTGGCGCTAATATGCGTTTTGAGGTTTTCGAGAGGCACTAATTCCAGGGGCAGAGGTCCAATTATGTATTTTTCAGGAGTTAAAGAACTTTTCAACAGGCGAAAACTGCTGTATTTTGTCCAAAACTGAGTATTTGAACTCTTAACCTTACCTCCCTTGATTCCTGATGTTTTGTTATTATTTTTTTCCCCTGAAAACTGTACCAACATGCGACTGCACTCCGTTCAGTTTGTTCGAAGCTCAATTGAATTGCATTGCAATTTCTTTCTTCAGATTAAAACCTTAATTTGGCTAATGTTATTCATGAAGATCTGGTCTCTCTTTGTGGCGGCAATCTTGATGGTGGAAGGACGCGTCTAATTTGCTGCAAAAATGAATCCATCAAACGACGATAAATTCGATGGAATTTTACTTGCAATGGCACAGCAACACCAAGGAGGTGTACAAGAGGTAAATTCGTATATTTGGATTTATTTCTGTATAAATGAAAGCTTGGAAAGAGGACAAGAGTTGGCGCCCTCTAGATCTAGAGGGTCTGGCTAGGCCCAAAACTGCATTCCATTCCGTGTGGCTATTGTCGAATTTAGAAATTATGCGGCTGAGGCAAATTTTGAAAAATATGCGGCTAGAGCTGCGGCTGAAATCTCGAGTGAGCGGCTGAGATCTCAGCCGCACATTGCAAACTTTCCAATGTGGCTTCTCGCTAAGATGTAATATTTATGAGACATCCAAGCTTTTTGGAATTGTTAATCTCTACTTTGTCTTTCTTCCCTAGCTCTTGGACACAATATTCAGCTTTTTACGACGGAAAACAGATTTCTTCACTGGAGCAGAGAAAGGATCTGCTGAAAAGGTGGGAGCCATGCATGTTAACTTGTTCTTGTAATGGAATGGTTAGACTTGGAGAAGAAGAGCATGTGTGGAGAAGTGTACATCTATGACAGTGCACAAAGAATATACCTCAACACTGGCTGTGACGCACCCATAGCTGGAGCTCGAACCCAAACCTTGCTGAGCTTCTGACACCATGAGCCAGCTGGATTGGGCCACGATGCCAGAGAATGCGCTGACCAATCAGACTAAAAAGAAATAATAGAACTATTGTTCTATTCAGAAGTGTAGGAAGAAGAAAGTTTTTTTGGGGGAGCTAGAAAATTATTTTGGGGGCCAGCCCCATAGGCTGTTCTGCTCTGGTTCTGTTATTGAAATAACAGTGTAGGCTAGAGTACTATTGTTCTATTCAGTAGTGTAGGAAGAAGAAAGTTTTTTTGGGGGGGGGCTGAAATAATAGGAACGATTAAAAAGCAAAGTGTGAAAATTTTATCGAAAAACAATGGATTTCGCAAATTATTTTGGAGGGCCAGCCCCATAGGCTGTTCTGCTCTGGTTCTGTTATTGAAATAACGTGTTTTTTGAAAGATCCACAGGAGTAACCCAAGTTCAAAGTTTCAAACTAAATTGATAACTTGATTAAGTTCTTAAATCTCTCTATCTTTTGTTTTCAGCTTGTTCTGAAAATACTCAAAGAGCATGAAAGTGCAGCATTAAAGGTATAGTCATATTCTATGTAAAGAGGCCTTGCTTGGCAATGCGGAATTTAAGTTATCAAGAAACATTGTTGTCTTTTGTTTTGCATTGTTATGTCCCTCACCAATTCATATTCAAGGGGGACATTGGGGCAATCAGCCCACCCCCATTCTCTGAATATTTTGCCATCCGGTGTATGCCGGTGTTGTGGGCTTTTAGGTGGCTTATCATTTCTTCCAAAACTTACCATTTGTAGGAGTATAGCTGTAAATTTTTTAGTCTTCTAACTCTATCAAAGTTAAGTAAGAGGCTACAAATTTGACTAAGCTGAACTAAAATAACTCAAGAAATAGGCATCCTCCCTACCAGGTCAGGTTGTACGTGTCCTATCTGCTTATTTAAGTTAGTAAATAAATGTTTGTGAAAATAAAATGGTATGTCAGCTTTTGAATGCTGAATTTATTGAATTATTTTCAGAAAAAAGAGGAGGAAGACAAAGAAAAGAGTGAACAAATAAAAGAAATGAAACATAAATCTATGGAAGACAAAAATAAAAATCCAAGTCCAAAAATTGAGGAAATCACAGATGAAGAAGCCAAAAAATTTCAGGAAAATATCAACAAAGAAAAAACATCAAGTGATGATGCTAAAGTGGAGGAAATTAAAACTGAGAGTGACAAAAAAGGGTCAACAAAAGTGGTATGTCAGTTTAATATTACTGATTACTTTGAATGTAGATACTGTTTTCTCTCTAATGCCCGTCCCTTGTCTCATAATCCAAATTCTCTTATAAATCTTCATGTTTTTTGTACTTCGTAAAATAATCCGACCTCTAAGAAGCCTGAAATGAGGATGCAAAAAATTAGAAAAAATTTTGTTGAATACTTGCTCTTAGCGACATGCATATATATCAATGAAATACAAGGCATCGTCTTCCTCTGCTTCCCAGCGACAACCTTGCTTCGTGAAGTTGATGATTACGCTCATAATGCTTTTAAGTACTTAGTTACATGCAAAGTTGCCCCAGCGCGAAATTCTCACACAAGTTTATTACTTTTCAAATGCGATGATCAATCTTGTTCAAGCCATGTTGACAAAATAATCCTGCCTCTCCAGTACACCCAAGTGTCTAACAACCCTGCTGTTAATCTGAATATTGAAATATTTCATTGGGAGTGGGAGAATTACAGAGAATACATTATTCCTTTTTGGATATAAAAAGGTGTCGTTTCTTCCTGATGTTCAAACAGAACCCAGTATGTAATAGAAAGGCTGTAAAAGCTCAAAAATGGAGATGATTCTGATAGGAGGTAACTTTTGAGCAGCAATAAGTAATGGAATGTTTACCTGAGCATCAGAGAGGGATGTTGATTAATTAGAGGAAGCAATGTTAACAGATCACTGCCTTTTGTATGCCATGGGGTTATTTTCTGAAAGCTCAAGCAAGCAGAATTAATTTGATTCTCTTTACTAATTACAGGACAAAAGCTCAGATGATGAAGAGGATGAAGATGCCAAAGGAAAAATAAAACCAAATGATGGAAATGGTGCTGATCTTCCAAATTATCGATGGGTTCAGGTATTATATAGCATCCATTTTAATTTCACTAAAAGCCTGCACATTAGTTGTAAAGTAAAGCTGCCATTTTGAGTCTATTATTAGCAGCCTAGGGCTACTCTGTCGACTTTACCCTTGGTCTGGATGCATATAGCATATAGCAGGGTGCAGCCACACATGGCACTCATAACTACCGACCAGGTACCCATTTATACACCTGGGTAGAGAGAGGCACATTTGTGTTAACAATTTGCCCAAGGTTGTTATCTCTGCAATCACAAGTGGAAAGATCGTGGCTCAAACCCACAACATTCTCATTGTAAGCCCTGCACGCTAACCACTTTGCCACAGAGACACATGGAAAGAACTTTCATTTATTAAGAACCTACAGTCTGCATAATACATCTTGAAGTTGAACCCAATAAATACAAACTGTTTCAGCTATATATCCAAAGCACACTCATTGGCAATAGATGCAAACAGTGTCAATATACCTCTATCTTGCATAGACTTGAAATGTATTTCATGCAGAAGCACAATAGGCAGGGTTCTGCTAAAGCTACTTAATTTTCAACCATTCCTAGTTTATCTGAGAATTGCTTTAGATGCTATGTTAAGAACTTTATTGATCAAAGTATACCGCTTGTTACATAAGAACCAAACAGGCTATATTAGAAAGGTAGCTTCTTATTCATCAGGTATTCTTTTTCTGTATCTTGATCTCTGAAGTTCAACCTGCAAACTACTTTTCTGCATTTTTTAGCATTATTGCATCATCTTAATGTCCCCTCATTAATATAATTCCATTTCCTCACTAAAGCACTAAAGCACTTTCTCAGTAGCTTTTCCATGAGTGTGATTTGCTTTATTTCTAAATGAGTTTTAGAAAAACAAGTTAACGTTTTAAATGGCAAAACTTTCTTTTCCACTGGTCTAGAACTCTCTAAAATGTTTAATGCAGATGAAAATCTATTTCGACTTTTTCTCTTTCAGACATTGGGCGAAGTTGATGTGAGTAACAATATTTTAATCTTGATTTGATAAAGTTTGCAGTCCTTTACACTTATTCTGTTATTTTATATCATTGTCATTTTGTTCTAAATTTACAATATAAATTACACAAATTTATTTTTTGACTACCTAAGAAACGGATTTTTTCAGATTTATGTTCCTTTGAAAACGAATTTCCACGTTAAGGGAAAGGATTGTTCTGTTGTCATACAGCAAAAGGTAAAAATCATTATTATTTTTATTTTAAGTATGTGTCATCATGCTTTGTGTACCTTTAGATTTCCGTTAAGTTCCGTTATGCTTATTTCAGTTTTTGGTCTTTTTCAGCATTTAAAAGTTGGTTTAAAAGGTCAGGAGCCAATTTTAGATGGTGAACTATCGAGAAAAGTTAAGCAAGAAGAATGTTTCTGGGTTGTGGAAGATGGCAAAGTTCTTCATCTCACCCTCGAAAAGGTTTCCTTATTTTGTTTTGATCAATATACTGACTATTATAGAAATTGATTCTGGTAGAAACCAATTCGATTCAATCCTACTCGATCAGTTTGATTTCAGCTTAACTTAACTTCATCTAATCTGCTTTGTTTCTGTCTGGTATAAAATCTCTTTGCTGGATCTATTTTCCGTATTTGATATGATAATCATGACAAGCCTTTGATATTTATTAGGGCAATGTTTCGGGAGAGATCCGTTTCCTATCATAGGGCATTGAGGAATGCGGTTTCTCTCTTATTTATTGCAAAAGTCGGATCAAAAGGTGTGAAACATTAACCAGACCTGACTGCGCTTTTTGGCGCTAAATCTAGATCTATTTTGATCTGATTTGGTTCGATACTACTTGACCTTAATCACCTCAAATCTATCTGACTTGAATCGGATTGTTTCCTTTTCACCCGAGTTCATTTGATCAAACTCAGCTTCACCAGGGTATGCTTACAGTGTCTAGCAAGCTGCATTTTGCTTTCATTTAAACGCAATAGTTTCGGTCTGTTTCTGACGTTCATACTCCGAGGAGTGTCAGACGAAAAAAGCTTTTAAGTATGCCCGAAAACGTTTCCGCTGTTTATCGCAATTTTGAAGTTTTGTACAACTCAGAGACTATTAAACGCAATACTTTGGGATGCGATGAAGAGTCAAGCAAGCTTCCTGGCGCTCATGCTTAAGCCTTTTATATGCTCTTAAAGCACAGATTGGATTGGCTTGGTTGCTCATATAAGTTAGAATCCATCTTTGCAAGGATTCTACGGGGCTTATGAAAATTAAATTTTTAGGCTACCCGATATACTGACTTAACCTTTTATCTATTTTCTTACTTTTCAGGTAAATACGATGGAATGGTGGGATCATGTTCTCACAACAGACCCTGTTATAAATACCAAGAAAGTTCAACCTGAAAATTCAAAGGTAAGCCTTTTATTTAATAACTGATTTTCCACTTGATAGACTTTTTAAAAGTCAGTATAAAAATTCGCTATATAATTATATAAATATCGATCCAGTTGTCAGATCTTGATGGAGAAACGAGAAGTATGGTTGAAAAGATGATGTATGACCAACGACAAAAAGAGGCAAGATGAGCTTTGTTATATTCATTACCTATTAAATTTTTTTCTTTGTCAGAGATGCTTTTTTAATGCGAAAAAAACCAAATGCAGTGATGTATTAGCTGCCTTGAGTGTGGTCTAGTTAAGCAGATGACATCGATTTTCATGACCGTCTGGACTCCTTGTTCGGTCTTGCCTCCTTGTTCTGTTTGCATGACTGTCTGATCGCCTTGATCCGTCTGGTTGTGTAGCAGTATCATCAATCTCTTTGCTCTGTTTTCATGACTGTTTCATTGAAGATGCTGCAACATCGTGATCTAATCCATCTAGCTTGTGGTGTTGATAACTCCGAAAGCGTCACAGCAGGGTATTAAGATCTCTTTAGTTCATTCACTTCTGAGACCCTAGCAATGGCGCAAATTACACAATTTCGCCTTCACCTTTATTCAAACATCATCATTGCTGCCTGTGTTGTCTAATTCCAAAAACATATTATATCCAGACCTGCTGCAGAGAATGCCCAGCCCGTTTGTTACTTTTTGCGTATCTTGTTCAGTATTTCTATTCTGTTTTTTTTTTAGATGGGTTTACCAACATCAGAAGAACAGAAAAAACAAGACATGCTCAAAAAGTGAGTGGAAAACGTTTTAATGACAACTTATGGGGCTTTCAACGATGAAACTATAACTCAACTCAACTCAACATAGCCGAAATACACAAAAAAATTAAAAGCGTGGAGAGCCTTGAGCTGTATGACTTAGAAAGTCATTCAGCGATTTCATTGGGCTCTATAGCTTTGTAGAAACGTCGTTCTGATCATGCAGTCCAGGTTCGAATCCCATCTATTGTGGTAAGCCACTGGTAGAAAAATCAATCCTACTGTTCGCCATTCTTGACAAACATACCAAATTCTTTCGTTTTTAGATTTATGGCACAGCATCCAGAAATGGACTTCTCCAAAGCGAAATTTTCATAGCAGACTCGGATAATAATAATAAGAAGATAATCGAATACCATGCTCTGCGTACCTAGATGATATTCTTGCTGAAAGTAACATGCACAAAATCTTCAATTTATGGTAAAGTTATGTTTTATTAATGTTCTATTTGTATTGATAAATTATTATTGCATTGATGGAGTAGAAATTGATAGTTAGGTTTAGAAGCCCAAACAGCTGAAAAGCCTATCGAGAGCTGCTTAGAGAAGGTAGATTTTGTATGTTTGTTTCAATTGGTACAATAATGATGGTCAAAGCTTTCATTGAGATCAACCGAAGTTTTCGATTTATAGTTCATAAACGTTGAATATAATCCAAGTGATTCTTGAAGTAATTTGAATGTTGAAACTTCACAGCAAGCCTTTCATTTCCTACCACCTCCCCGCAAACGAGAGCTTTTTCAGCATGTGAGAGTTGCACTGTAGACCTTCACTAATGGTACTCTGTCCACAGAAGTAGCGAGGAACTCTCTATCTGTACCAACTTGCATGTATATCTTTCCACGAGTGTCAAATCACAATAGATGAGATTTGAATCTGAACTGCATGGTCAGAGAGCAAACGATGCTTTAACTTGCATATATATATCATCAAGCTTATACCACAGGGTTATACAGTTACGAATGTGCGTCAACGGGAAGCCATACATTGGTAATACGAAGGAAAACATTTCAGCAAGATGTATCCAAGGCCAACAATACTCAGTTCAAGACAATTGTTCATCTTCTCAGTCACTAAACGTATTGAAAACTGTTCGCTTCATTGGGGCATATGCAACAGTAATAAGCAAAGATGATGTCTGCACCAGAAGCATACGGAAATCTTTAGAAGTTCATCCAAGAAGAGCAAGAATTCTGGAAGTAGACATCGTATACAGAAACAGATGCAGCACACGAAATAAAGTATTTCAGCAAGATCTGGTCGCTTCAATTGGGCATATGCAACAGTAATAAGCAAAGATGATGTCTGCACCAGAAGCATACGGAAATCTTTAGAAGTTCATCCAAGAAGAGCAAGAATTCTGGAAGTAGATGTCGTATACAGAAAGAGACGCAGGGTATCTTGGAAAAAGTAGTTCTTTCTTCGTGAATGGAAAGAAGCTAGAGCTTTCAGAACTATTGGATTCTCTATGAAGAAACAATGTAATGAAAGAAAACCATCTTGGGGGAATAGCTAAGCTTGTTAGGCATAGTTTCCGTACCATTTTGTCAAGCCGTGTGATTATTGGCAGTCATCCGAATGATAATGTCTGCTGGAAACAGATCGCAAGGGGACCGCAACTCGTAAGACCGTGAAATTGGGATGTGTAAAGGCTGGTTTCCATAAGATTGAAGATCTAGCAAGAGAGATTTAGACAGGAAAGAATTGTGGCGCTAGTCATAACTGTCATAACTGTCGCTTCATCGAAAGTTTAGTGGAACAACTGCAAGCTGCTGATCAGTAAATCATTGAAATCGTCAAGCTTGATTTCAATACGACCATTTATGATTGCATCAGATACTATCATACGATTGTTGGACTTCCTAATGGCATGATCATTCCGACATCACAGACGTAATTGGAAACACGTTGGACGTAACAATTACTGTAATCCCTATTCCTAAGATTCCTGTCAAATAATCCTGTTAAGCTTTCCTCTGAAGATCCTCAAATCCAGTAAATCGTGTTGTATCAATTTAATAGTAAGATTCCAGTCACAATCGAACAATCTTGGAGTAGTGATTGATCATCAGATCATGAAAGGAAGGATTGGTTTCAACTACCACGATTCCTGCCATTCAGTTTCAATCTATTTCCAAAGCTGGCTAGCCCTGATGATCTTCTAATACAGTCATGTGATGATCGTAGGATGTTACTACGGAACTATTGTGACCTGTTATTTTTTCACATTTTCTATAGTTTTCCCATGTTATCGAGTTTTTGTCATTGATGAGTTGCCTCCATCTGTCAAAATCTAATGCATAGACCTCAATAACTCTCATAGATCTAAAGTCTTCATCTACAACTATTTCCGCAACTCTATTTGTCTTGTTGGAAGTCTATTTCATGAGCTTCTTCAATTGTTTCATTCTTCATAGTGATTCATATGTTTTTATTCTCTTTTCATGTAAAAAACACTGTAATCTTCTAATTTTCAAAACATTCAACAAATCCGTTAATCTACATCTATGAATTAGGCATTTCACCACTGGCCACACAACCTGAAAGAGTGAAGCCCATCATAAACACAGCATTCTACCACAGTATCGCATCTCACTTGTACAGATGCTATAGCTGTTTTGTTAACTGCTATTACCCTAATTACCCAATTCATTTATTGGACAGGAGTGAAATGGAAAGAGAAACATGTGATACATTTTATATATCATAGGCTACAAAAATTTACAACCAATAATGATAAATAGAATGATAATTATGTCCCAAAAATAAGATTTTAACCCAAAAATGTTCATGCTTACAAAATGGAGAAATTATTTCTTCTTCACTGGTTGTTACTTCAATTTTAAGAATTCCTCAAGGGATTCTGTCTCTACCGCTTCATCAAACATAGCATAGTCCTTGAAAAAAGAAATTCAATGGTTATAGATAAACTGGCTAAAGAATCTGAAACCTGAAACATGATGCTACAAAGATTGGATAGTGAAAGATTGCAAAGTACAACCTAAATCTGTCTAAAGTTTGGTAGCTTTGGCCCAGAAGCAGAGCAAATTTTCCAATCATTTTCCAGAAATCTTTCAAGTTGATGCAATTGGTTCAGGAAGGGGTTTAATAAGGAAATATATCATTTATAGCACTCACCCCACAGTATTGATCTCCATTGCACAGCTGAGGTGGCAATGCAGTTGGATTTCCAGCTAATGCTCTCATTTTCTCTTTTTCTTCATCTGATGCTGATATATCAACCTTCTTAAAAGGATCTTTTTGCTATCCAGCACCATTTCAATCCTCTGCTGGTTTTTCTTTATCTAAGAAAGAAAAATAGTTTCGATGAAAGATCTTTGCAAAGCTAGTGGATTGCAAATGTGCCACTCATAAAAGAGGTTGATGCTGGAATCAACAAGGTACTTTTTGCCAAGATCTCAGGTCAAAAATGTGACAGGACACAAAGATAGAACCACATGGAAAACCATATGAAAGAGGAGCGATTTTCGCAAAAATTTATGCAGAAGGAGAAATACACAAATTGCTAAAAGGTAAATATTTTTATTATCTTAAAATTGAGCACTTTGTTGAGAAATTTAAATGGGGTCTATTTAAGAAACAAGGAGCAAAGTAACCCTTG
Source organism: Chrysaora quinquecirrha (assembly GCA_014526335.1). Lineage (NCBI taxonomy): Eukaryota > Metazoa > Cnidaria > Scyphozoa > Semaeostomeae > Pelagiidae > Chrysaora > Chrysaora quinquecirrha. The sequence goes on from JACTAT010000026.1 coordinate 1,519,962, forward strand.
TAAAATAGATAGGTACAGTGTTCTCTGAGATCCTTATCGTGGATTTTGCAATGTATGCCACAATTAGCCTGAATGATCGCTTTGAAAAAAGTAATACCTTTTTAGAAACCAAACGATAAAATCCTTTCGCATGGTTTACGGAAGTAGCTGGGGGAAAATACTCTAAACTATGCTAGTCAGGTTTTTTCTTTATCAAACCAAGGAGTGTTGCGTAGCCAGCCTTCATTATATTTCAAAAACAGGCCTGTTTGTTGATCAGTTGCAGCTCAAAATATAAGAAGTTATTATTTCTTGTACTTACATCCATGTTTCCTGTTACAGAGGTGTAATAGCAGACGATGTCACTGGCCATTTTGCAGTTTTGCGTGATAGTGGAAACAGATGAACAGCAGTTTAGCAGCGAACAAGGAAGAAGTCACAGAGAAAAGGGCGTTGGAGTGGAGTCTGTAAATTATGATGCTAACTGGTGCTCAGCCACCCATGCTAATCGCTTGTTGTATTTTCCCTTGTTGTATTTACATTGGAAGCCACTTAGCCCATGGCCGTCTGGGGCTACTCCTGTCGTGCAAAAGAAGTTTCAAATGCATTATCATGCAAGAAAATCTGACTTAAAAGTCAAGTCAGTCTGAAGGTTCCAGAGTCCTGAAAACGTCGAAAGATGGAGCTGTATGAGCTGTGAAGTCATTATTCAAAAGATGGTAAAGTCCGTTGAAGTCAATAGCAATGGCACCTATAAAAGAAGCTTAGACCAAAAACTTAAAACTGGCATGGTTCTAATGGACCTGTCTAAAGCTTTTGACTGTCTCCCGCATGAACTCCTTATCGCAAAACTCGATGCTTATGGTTTTAGTAAGAATGCTCTTAGATTGATTAAAAGCTACCTGCAAGAAAGAACACAAAGAGTAAAAATCAACTCAAACTATAGTGACTGGATGGAAATAAAACAAGGAGTCCCCCAAGGATCCATTCTAGGACCCTTATTTTTCAATATATTTATCAATGACCTTTTCTTTTACGTCCATAATAGTGAGCTCTGCAATTACGCGGATGATAATACAATATGGATAAAAGGTAAAAATATTAAGAATATAACCGCAAACTTAAATGATGAATTGGATTGTATAAATAGATGGTTTAAAAACAATTTTATGATCTTAAACGGTGATAAGTGTAAACTGATGATAATAGAAACTAAAAATGATAGAATAGACAAAGCAATTGTGACAATAAATAATTCTCCAACAGAAGAGGTAAATCAAGCTAAACTTTTAGGTGTAACTCTAGACAGCCAACTCACATTTGAAAAGCATATAAAGACAATCTGCAAAAATGCTGGTAAGAAACTCTGTGCACTTGCACGGTTGGCCCCATATTTAGATGAAGCTAAAAGGGTAATACTGATGAAAACTTTTGTGTTATCGCATTTTAACTACTGCCCACTTATATGGATGTTCTGCAGTAGAAAAAGTAACAACTTAATAAACTCCATCCACGAAAGAGCTCTAAGAATAGCTTATAATGATCAATCCCTAAGTTTTGAAGAGTTACTGCAGAAAGATGACGCAGTAAAAATCCATCAACTAAATATCCACAAGCTGCTTATTGAAATTTTCAAAACTATGAAAGATATTAATCCAGATTTCATGAAGGAACTGTTTCTAACACATAATTCCGCATACAACCTGCGGAAATCTCATTTTGAAATCAAAAGACCGAGCACAAATAAATACGGTCTTGATACATTAACATATAGAGGCAGTTCCTCATGGAACTCAATTTCAAAGGAAATTAAAGAAAGCAATTCTGTGCAAAGCTTCAAGCAAAACCTCATGAAAAACTACAAAGAGGCAAAATTATGCAACTGTAAGCTTTGCACGGAATATATTGCAAACATTGGTTATTTTTAACATTCAAAAGTGTAACATCCAATAATATCTAATAATTTGTTTTTTAACTTTCTTAATGTTGTTTTCTTGATTTCTAAATGTTCTTCTGTTGCTACTGCCTGTATGTAGCTTGTAATGTAAATTAATTAGCCACCTTTCATTTTTATTTAATTTTTAACTTTGTTATTACATTGCTTTAGTAGGTTGGTATTTTTTACCTGCAGCATTGAATATGCAAAGCTGTTGTAAAACCAACGTAAAATAAAGAGAAAAAAAAAAAAAAACCAGTAAAGTTCCTTGGGGAAGCACATTGTCATTATGAGATGACCAGACGGCATGACCAAACGAAGGCGAAGATCAAGCTTTCTACATTTAAATTGGAAGCGTCAAGGTGAGATTATATGCATATTCTTTCGACAGCTTTACCTTTCCCGTTTGGCCGTTTGTATTCATAGCAAAATTCATTCTTCCGATCCTGAAAGCTTCTAATAAGGGGCGAAGCTAGGTCTTCCAGTCGAGCATTTCATTATTTTTAACGAGGATCAGGGATCTTGGAGGCTAGTGGAGAATGATCAGTCGAGATTCTAGCGAGCTATCAATCGGTCGCTTAAATGGCCCTGGCAAAACGATCAAAAATTTTTGGTCAAACATTAGTTCCAACGTTGTTGGTCAAACATCAAAGATGGACGAGCAATGTTTTGTGGCCAAACGGTTAAACATTGCTTGTAAAGCAAATCTCAAATGTTTGATCGTTTGGCCATGGCTTGAAAAAGGGCTCTAATTATAATCAGTATTCCTTTCCTTTGCTTTCGTCCGATTCTCGAAAGAATCAAATAACAATACGCCCAAATCATAGTCTAGCATTTACTCTAAAAAACCACGAAGCATTTTCCTAACTAGAAGCTGACTTGAAACAAAAGAACGAACTTTTCAATCAAAACAATTTGGATTTCTACAAACAGACTCGAGTTACACACATTTAAATGACACAAAGAATATGTAATATAGTACAGCACTAAGATTTTGTCGACCTACAAGCTTCATCATTTCCACTGCAAACCATCACCTACAGATGCGAGATGCATTAAAAAACAGTCACATTTGATTAGACTAAAATGACAATAATTTTATAATCTTAAAATTCATTAATAAAATATAAGAAAAAGATAAACTTTGAAAGACCCTCAAAATAATCTTTTCCAAATTTGCTATATTCCTAAAATCTACAACACCGTTTAGGACTTGTCCCAACCTCTTCCAAGTGTTCTTGGGACAGATAGAGCCCTCCTGGACGAAATGGAACAGTTTTGATACCATCCCAGCCTTCCTTTTGGTTAATATCTCCACTTTGAAGACGATGATAAATTTCTTTGGTTACACTGAGAAAAGCTTCTTCAACGTTACATAATATTTTTGCTGATGTTTCAAGGAATAGCATATCATGTGCATTTGCAAATGCTTCCCCTTCTGATGTAGTCACTTCTCTTTGATAATCAAGATCTACCTTATGACCAACTAAAAGGAATACTATGTCTTGTTCATCAGTGCTTTGTTTTGCTTCATATAACCAGTCCCGTACATGATCAAATGATTCTCTATTTGTGATGTCATAAACAATTAGACAACCAGCACAATTTCTGTAATATGTACGTGTGATTGAACGGAATCTCTCCTGGCCAGCGGTGTCCCAAAGCTGCAACTTCACTCTCACATTTTCTGCCAAGAAAGATGATCAAGAATTCATTGTGTCATCTTGAAATTAATAACACAGACAGAACAAGCCCATAGCTAGGGGTTGCAAAGGTCAAATGAGAAACAAACCATTTTGGCCATATTGGGTCTCTTATTCCCTTGAAAATTACCTGGTCAGTAAAATTAGATGTCTCTCTTAATAGAAAATTTATGGCACACACCCCTTCATGATTCAGTATGAGTCTGGTCTTTGTTCGAAGTTTCACACTGCAGTGGTTATGCAGAAAAAGTATATTGCCAGACATTGAAGGTCCTGGGGGTCTTGTCGGGTCTTGTGGTCCTAAGGTCTTGCTTTTGTCACATGCCGGTGACCCCACTGCACAGTAGGGCATTTACAAACCCGAGTTTTTCAATAGAACAGTAGGCTAATAATAGGGTAGAACAATAGAAGGGAGCTCTTGCACACCTGAGATCATGTTGAAAACTACAATACTCTGCATATATGGGCACACATATGTAATAAAACTACCTCTAATTATTAATACAGATGATTTCAGTATTTTAAGAGTAATCTGTTTTAGTAAGATTTGGTCTTCGTTTTTGTAAAGTTCTTTGGGGGTATTGGGGTCTATCAACAGTGAAATCAAGTTATTGTTTGTCGCAGATAAACCCATTCAAACCATTTTTGAAAACAAAGCAAATCAAATATATTACAGCTTGCAGCTGCCTCTCTTGTTAGTACCTATCTGATAAATCCGGATTTGGAATAGCCGGGCGTTGCTGTGTACATACAAGTTCTATTGTTATTGAGAGTGTAATCAAAGTAACCGGTTACTTGTTAAATGGACCGGTCTCATCTCAATGTGAAGTTATTGAGCATGAATGATCACGAGATCAAAGAACAGACACTGCAACTTTTTAAGACATTATTCAAACGGTAGAGCAGAAACGTCTTTAATTTTGGTAATGAAAATACTCAGGAAAATGCCTGACAATAACTCTCGATTATAATCTAAATATTATACCTGTCAAATCGAGGATTCGCACGTGAAAATCAACTCCAACTGTTGGATCTGAACTTTGAATAAACTGTCCTTCAGTAAATTGACGCAAAAGAGACGATTTTCCAACCGTACTGTCTCCGATTATTATAATTCTAAATTGGAAAAAATACTTCGGTCCATGTTTTTCTGTCATTGCAATGTTCATAACAAAAAAGATCTAGTTAGGACACACAACAACATTCATAACATATCTGCAGTCCTGTTGAGATTAAAATAAAACCTTTGTAATGTCACTTTGTATGGGTTTCGGCATTTTTGCCGCCAGCCTCAAACCGCAGCCTTTTTTTAATGGCTTCATCAAATGAAACTTAGAATATTTTTTGGTGAGCGAAAATTGCGTTTACCGAATTGCAATTTGCAACGAACGAATTTTCCACAAAATATTCAAATTCAGACGTTTATAGAATAAGTAGAAGTGTCTTGTTCCATTCCCAGCCTCATTTTATAATGGGGTGGTTCTTCTAAAAGTGTCCAGTTTCCAAGACGCGAGGGTCGTTTCGGGGTTCCAGGCAATATGGGAAATGTATCCAGGGAACGTGGCCAAAATTAGGGAACAAGGGAACATCTGCAAACAGGGATCAGGTAAAATTCACCCTATCAATCTGCTGGACTATCAGTCTGAAAAATAATCCTACAGATCTCCAGGGAACAAGAGAATTTTCTCAAGGGAACATGCGACTTCCTAAATGACCCTCAGAACTTCTTGATTTCTTGTTTCCGTACATATTCTAACTTTCTTGCTTGCTCCTTTTTAACAGAGAGACAGTTTGGTGCTTAAATTACAAGAAAATAATGTCATGACAAACACTCAAACACATTGTTACAGCTATGCAATAATTTCTGCAAGAGATTTCATCAGCAATATATCTACCAGGTATGCTGCAATTATTTTTCATATACAATTTATTTTTACATCAAATTTAGACAGATATATAACTTAAACTGTTTGGTACATAATTCTTTTTGTTCTAGGCTCTGCTAAAGAGATAAAAAAACTTAACACAAAACTATAAATTTAGAAAGCAAATAACAATACATTGACCCATTTTTGACATAAATACAAATTAAATTAACAGAAATTCACGGAATCTAAATCCTGCAGGAATAGTTTAACTTGATTCATTTATTAACAGAGTTTTATCGAAGTATCTTCTTAATTCTTTTATCAGAATCCTCGATCTTTTTATCTGCTTCTGTAGCCTTGTAAGTAACTCTTTCAATGATATCATCATGTCTATCTAGTGTGTCTCCCATAAGCAGTGCATGGCCTTTCAGCTCTGTCAAACCTGACATCATAGCATCTAAATTCCTGTCAAGGATAGCATTTGTATCTTTTGATTCTGAGAACATCTCATCGACATTGCTCCTCGGTCGCTCAGCTCCCTTTTTCGCAGTTTCGAAATTCTTTTCAGTGTTTTGAGGTTGCTTGAGTTGGGCACTGTTATTAGTCGAAATTGGCTGTGGTGGCTTACGGAAATAATTCCCTATCGTCCCCCAAACACTCTTTAAAGACGTCAAATGCCTATTAGCAATATCAATGTCGCCATGTATCTTGTCCAAGTTTTTTTCCGTCCTCAGCAATGACTCTTCCTGTCTTCCTAACTCTTCTTCAGTTTTTTCAGCGACGTGTTTCGTATCTTCAATCACTCTTCGTGACCTTTCACTACTTTTTATCATTCGCTCATTATATAACCTTTTCTCTGCTTGTATTCTTGAAAGCTCAGCTGAGTGGATTTCTTCAAAATCGTCATTTTCGTCTTCAAAAGGATTTCGCCTGTTGTACGCCATGTTGTTTTCTCTTTCCCAAAGTTAGGCCCGTTTGGTGTTTTCCCTGGTTAGGTGTATAACTTCATGTTAGGAGCACCGAAACAAGCAATGACTTTTAATAGTTTAGCCCTTCGCCATCACCCCTAAAAAGTAACTAAATTTCTCCAAATGAAATGAGAGCAAAATGCTAATTCAAAGTTTGGTCAGTGATATGAAATTTTCGTATTATCAGAAATCAATACCCTGATGCCAAATTGCTGAATACCCTTCTGGGCTGGTCAGCATTGGTTAAATTTCAGTAGACATGAGATCAAATCAAATAAACCCATGGCTAAAATTGTACTGGTGCATATTTAATCACAAAAATTCTAAATTTCGAGGAAAATATATCAGTTTCTTTTTTCTAGTTTTTGTGTCATCTTAATATTCATTGTTATCTTCTTTTATAATGATATTAACCTTTCCTCTTGTTCTACCACTGTCCACCAAGTCATGTGCCTCTTTCATTTGGTCAAGTCTATACACACTATCAATCACTGGACGCATTTTCCCAGCATCCACCAGTTTTGCGGTATTCTCCATAAAAGGCATGTCTGGCAAGCCAACTACAACCTTGAATTTAATACCATTGGATTTCTTTGCATGTGATTTCATATCATTAAGCCAAAAGATGAACTGTATTGTTCCTCGAAATACGCCCGACTTGTCTGTGTTGCCTATCCATGGCAAATTCAGTGGCAGATAACAGCCTCCTCTACGAAGTACTTTATACCCAGCTTTGCGATCTTCATCATCCATATTAACATTATCAACATATACATCAAAATCTGATAGGATTTTCGTGAAATCATCTTTCTTATAATCAATAACTGTATCCGCACCAAGCTCCCTGCACAGATCAACATTTTTTGTGCTGCATGTTACAGCAACCTCATCTGCTCCACGCTGTTTTAACAATTGAATGAAAAATGTCCCCACACCCCCAGAGCCCCCATTTATAAACACCCTTTTGCCAGTGAAATCTCCATTTTTGACACCAGCAGCCTTTACAATCCCAGACACAGTCACTCCAACCTTTGGAAATGTGCCAGCAACATGAAGTGGTATTGTTTTGGGGGCAAGGGTAATGCACCCATCATCAATGCAGATCTTCTCCGCCCAGCTCCTCCCAGCTGGTGAAAATCCCCAGACTCTATCTCCAACTCTAAATTTGGTATCTGCCCCAGTCTCAATGATTTCACCTGCAAATTCACACCCAGGGCAAATTGGGAAATCTGACTTTTCTCTTGTCATTAGCTCAAATAATCGTTTTCCCATCCCCGTTCTCTGTTGGCAGTCAAGAGGATTGACTGATGAGCCATAGATTTCTACTAAAACTTGTTTCTTTTTCGGTTGTGCTACTTGATATGATGTTGTATACTCCAACACATCACTGCCTCCAAATGAGTTCTGTATTATTGCATTGCATGTTGACATCTGCTTATATGGAGTTATTTGGAAAATGCATCTGTATGCCAAATTAGGCAATTGTCGTTTACTGAACATGATTGTTTCTCGTCTTTCGATTCGGTTCTTTTTTGGATGGGATCGACCTGAAAGAGAATCACCATAAGTTTTTACAAAGTTCAAAAGAAAATCTTAAATAGCTGAAATATATAAAACCTGTAAGCCTGCTCGTTCTTCCTGCCAACTAGACAAGCAAGAGCGGGCCTAGCTAAGACTAAGTTGTTCTGTGGACAGTTTTAGCGAGGAAAAGAAGGAAATTTACGCCATTTTGCGCTATATTTAATCTCTAGCACGTACTTTGAACAGTGGCGGCGCCAGGGGGAATGGGGGGGACTAGTCCCCCCCACTTTTTCAGAAAGATGGTCTCTGAGATTCATGCAAATCCGGTGAGAAAATTGGGGGGGGGTAGGCCGACGGATATTTCGTAAGAAATAGATTTATCGAGCATTCGAAAGCAATTCGCTATCAAGCCTAGAAAGCTGGCCTTATAATCAAGTTATGTTGGAAAAAACAACGAACGGCGTTTATTATAAGATTGTTTGACATTGTTGTTCACCCGTTTACGGTATTTGCGTCTTCGAACTCTAACGATAGTTTTAGTTGAAGTTTTAAATTCTCGTTTTAGAATAATGATACCTTTTTGTTTGACCTTTCCCAATAAACAAGTAAAAATTCAAGTCTACAGGTCAGGTCACGATTCTATGAGAAATCAAAGGATCCTAAGCCATTTTGAGACCTCAGAAATGACAAAATCCTGAGCTTCCGGGGGCTTCGCCCCTGGGCTAACCAGGGCGCTGCCCTGGACCCGCTGGGGGGCTTACAGCGCCCCCAGTCCCCTAGCTGTTTTAGGCAACAGCCTCCGGCCGTTGCGTGCGTGCCTTCGGCACGCAATGTACCCCTATGAAACAAATCCCCCCCACTTTTTTGGAGCTGGCGCCGCCACTGACTTTGAAGTTTTGTTACCTTTCTCGGCAAATGAGTGCTTTATTGAGACGTATTCGGAGAGGAAAACATTCAATTTGGCAGCCTTGCTTGGTTCTTGAGCTGAATGTTTGCTTCCACATCCACAACACAACACGAGGTTATCAAGGGAGAAGTGAACGCGCGACCTTTGAACCTACAAAAGGGCAGGTGTCACTATGACAATGGTTCATAGTCGGAAGGCCAAAGGCAAGAGGTCCACTTTGGACTATTCAAATCGTGTAAGAACAAACAACGTTCGAATTAATTCCCCCCCTTGGTATAAATCCATGTCTAACCGTTCAGAAATGTTATTGAAGAGTAAAGGCCTCATGATTGATCCTTGTGGGACTCAATCAATGATCAAATCAATTCAAATCAAGCATGATCTCAATGATTTCAACGATTCGACTGATTACAACAGTACAACATTTCATTTATTCTAAACATATAAAAATTCAAATATGTAATACATACCCAATAAAAAGCACGCAAATATAATAATAATCCTATTTTTATAACTTTGATTTAATTTCTGATTTTTCTTGTCCAAACAGACACGTTTCTACTAACTTGACAGCATCTTTTGCACTTCCCCAATGTAAAGCTATTCCAGAAGGGCCATGACCATAGTTATGGACAACCTAAAAACAGAAATCAATGAAAAAAATTCGATCTTTTCTAGAAGTTCAAGTTTCTGTCTAAACTAGCACCAAAAGTAAAATTCATATCGTTAAGACATGTTGGGGACATGATATTATACAGAAGACGAAAATTGTTATTTTTCTAACCTTAATTTTCTTTTGCGTTTTTCCCGAATCTTGAAGAAGGCACATTTCTTCAACTTCAAGTCTCACGGATGAACGAGAAGGCCTCAGTCCGACCCAGTCACGTTTCCATTTCGCATTCTTCGTAAAAAATTGTTAAAATCATTTATTGTTAGCCATTTCATTTTCTCAATGAAATTCCAACATTCAGTAAAAACTTTCAGAAATTGCATAGTGCAGCTTAAAAGCACTACCCTACCTTTAAAGATGGCTCAAATTTAATAGCATTTTCCAGAATGATTTCCTTGTCTTTTTCAGATATTTCAAGGTTGTCGTCATGTTGATATGTTCCTCCAACTACAATTTCATCTATACTAAAGAGAAAGGCAGGGAAGTCAGTGTTTTGGACAGAAATCTACTTTCCCATCTTGCTTTATCTTGGCTGTACATAAAGGTATGTTCATTGAAACTAGCTAGATGTAAATTAAAGTTTTGTTTCGCGCACAAGACGCACTCTTCAGTAACAGCATGGCAGTGGCAGCCATACTGACGTTTCGATCTAAGTTGGGGCTAGGTTATCATCTCGACTCGACATATATTAAAATTCAGCCCACTGCTATTGGATAAGGGAGGACAAGCAAACTTAAATGTGCGGTTTAAGCCTTACGCTATTTACCCTTTACACTTCACTTATGGTATAAACGCTTCTCTATTACTAATTGGACACACAGGACTAACCGAAAACTTCAGCTGCAAAGTTAAGTTGTAGATGACATGGTGCAATTAGCGCCAGTCTTAAGCGTCTCCGAAGCAGCAACTGATGAACTAATGAACTAACAAGACCTTGACCATGGCTGTGACGCTACCGTGGTTGGGGCTGGAATTCCGACCTCGTCTTAGACCACGATGCAACAATAAAACACCTAACTATAACTCTGATGGCTGACTTACTTTGGGTAAATGTATACAGCAGGTGAGCCAGTTCTCACAACATGATAAAAATGTCGCATCCATGGAGCTTCCATCTGAAATAATCAAAATAAGTACATTTAAATATAAACACACCATCAACCGCCAGGCGAGCCGAAGTACTAGTAACCGAAGACATTGGAGTCAGCGATAGTTGAACTATCCCTGCAGTAAGATGGTCATGTACTTAGGACAGATGGATCACTAGAGAAGGACATGTTGACAGAGAGCCTTTTAACATGAAGAGATTCATTGAATAATCAATATAAGTGCGATTATATGTAAGCACACAATTAACCATCAGGCCAACCAAGTAGAACACTTTGGTCAACGATAGTTGTTGAACTACTCCTGCAGTATACTGGTCATGTACTTAGAAAAGGAAATGTTGACAGACAGCTATCGTTAATAGTAGCAGAGGAACTATCAGGGAATGGACATGTACTAAGGAAAGATGGGTCATTGGAAAGGTAATGCTATGACAGCCAGCTAAATAGTAGCAGAGGAACTATTAGGGAATGTTCATGTGCTAAGGAAAGATAGTTCAATGGAAAGGACATGCTGACAGCCGGCTAGCGTAGATGGTAGCAGAGGAACTAAGGAAATGGTCATGTACTACGGAAAGATAGATCATTGACGAAGGGCATGCTGACAGATAGCTCTCATAGATGGAGGCAGAGGAAGAGGGAGACCAAGTAGGCACTACTGGGACTGTTTAGAAGAAGCGATAGGACAGAAATTGGGAGAACTACTGGACATGTCAAGAAACCGGGTTACAATCGAGGTAGACAACAACGCCACACACAAGGTGACAAGGTGAAACAATCTTGGTTACTCACTCGCATGACTTGACCTCGTATTGGTTCAATCTCGGAATCCTTACACAGTTCACGTGACCCAAGACCAGTACAATTGACGACGATATCGAAATCTGAAAGCTACAAAATATTAAAAAGCAGTTTTTGCGGTATAAACATGGGTTCCATAATTATCAATGGAGAAATAAAAAGGTCATAGTTTTCAAATTTAGTTCCTGACTCAAATAGATCTTTTCAAAGAGTTCTGGGTCGGCGCAACAGTTTGTCTGGAAAATGGTAGACATGTTGAGTAAGGGAATCCTCTCCACGTGCAAAGACTAGAATTGCAGTCGTTCCGGAAGAGAAAGTGTGTCAAATTTTGCTTCAAATTCACGTTTAGTGGGAGTTAAAGTGAAAGAAAGGATTCAAATCCCAGTTGCACGTGGAAAGGATCCCCTTACTCAATATATCTACCATTTTCCAGAAAAATTTCGCGACGACCCAGACCTCTTTGAAAAGACCCACTGAGATATTTACCTCGTCAAAGGAATTTACTCTCTTTTTCATGACTTTGCCGCCCTTTTCTTTGAACCTAACATAGAAATACAATGGTTATAGTTATACAAAGCCTTAAAAAGCTACTGAATAATCAGTTACATATTATATAAGCGTAATTGAATATACGACCCACCTTTTAAAAAGCCAGGGAAGATATCTTTTTCCCTCACACATCACAGACGTACCGAACATTCCAGACCTGTAAAAGCATATCAGAAAACCAACAGTAATCAAACTATGTCGCTTTTGGGTTACCATGGAATGTGTATATACAGATTCGGCTCGATTTTTCTAGGCTTTTGTTTACACCTTTGGGCAGACGAAAACCCTATGACGGTGTTGTGATATTAATTGGAAAATGATGGATGTGATCGGCTTACAGGGTAGTTTTCGAACTTATTTAGCTCCGTATTCTTATACACCTCTTTTGTAGAAGAAAATGCAGTGAAAGAAATTATATAAAGAAGCGAATTACTAACTTGATATCGGGACCAAATCTTTCTAATTCTCGATCATTTAGAAGCCTTCCATCTGGCAGAAGCTTCGCCCATAAGTCAAGCTTAAAAGCAAAACGATAATTATTACAATCGTAGTAAACTTTATAGCATCTTTATATAGAAAGAACAATCAACAGAGCACTAATAATCATTATGATGATCATATGCGAAGATTTCTCTATGATCGGTAGCGTTATTGATTCGTTACATGTAAAACTCTTGACGCTTGCACTAAATCCTGGTCTCCATTATGTTGCTGGGGTGTCGTTGATTTTTTGTAAATTGTGATGGCGACGCTTTGGAGACACACTCTAACTACTTCGGCATTAGTTAGCGGCATGTCAGTGACAGCTTTCCTTTGTGTGGCTGAGATAGACAGCCGGTTGCAGGCTGGAGACAGCAAAACACATTGGTGACCTTTGGTAATACAGCAGGCAAAGATATAGCTTTTGTCTTAATACCCAGATTTCATAAAACCCAGCAGCAGCTAGTGGCAAATGGAAGCAGCGTTTTCAACAATATCTCAGAGTTAGTCAGCGACCTACTGGAAAACAGACTTTGATCCCTCAACTTACTCAATGTAATATGGGATAGCTCATCCCCGCCTCGGGAACTTCGCCCTCTATTACTTATTTCATGTATATTCGGTTAAGTTCACCTCATTCAGTGGCAGTATTTGTATCGTTGTAAGTAACCTTAATTCTATATAAGATGAAGAAACTCCATTACACTAAGAGGAGCAGTACTTACAATGCCTGCCAAAAGTCTTGGAACACTCACACTATTTTTACTCAGATGGTAGCAGAAAAAACCCCTCCCCCCTCAAACAATGTTGATTTTCTGTCGTTTGGAATATCCCACGAGAACCCGCAATGCATCTTATGACTGCTCAGACTGTACAAAAGACGAACAACAATGTTTTGGGGGAGGGGGTTGATTTCTGTATTTCCCAGTAAGAAAGAGAAGAGGAGTCATATTTTTTCAAAAACTATGGGGGTGTTCCAAGGACTTTTGGCAGGCATTGTAGACAGACATGGTAGTACCTCCTCCCATAATAAAACTCTGCGCTTATGGACGCACCTCCACCTCTTTAAAAGCAAACCCATCATTCGTCATTGCAATCGTCAATAACAGTTTGTTATCTAAACAAGTACAGTAGTTTACCTTCTGTACTTCATGGCCAAAAAGTACATAACCAGAAACTCTACTGATTCCTGCTTGACTTGAGTAGTCATGTGTCATAATTTCATTACACCATTCGTACGTAGCAGTAAACCATTCTCTGTGATCAAGTGAGAAAGTATAAAGGATAAACTCTGTTCAGTATTACTGAACAAGTTTTATGTTAATCATAACTATTTCATCTATGTACCTGTCTGTAATCATCCCTCCAGTCACTCCCTTCATTCTCATCCGCAATCAATTGCATCTATTTCCTTTCATATTCCATTTTAAACCTCTATCTCCATCCATCTCTGACCATTTACTTGCTGATAAATTAACGTAAGGTCATTAACATTCACTTAGCGACAATATTCACAGATCTAAGACAATTTACGGTCATCTACGACCATCTAAATCACTTTATGTCTTTGTTACCATTTTCTTCGAAGTACTTTCAACCATGTCAATAAACATTTACTTCATTCATATGAGAACATCTTTCCCAAGCTAAGACTATCTCATTCATCTAAGACCATTGAAGCTTATTAGTATATTATTTAAATCTTGCTACATTCCCGTTAGACCATGAACATTTATCTAAAACCATTTGCATTCATATAAGACCATATTTGCCCATCTTAAGACCATTTGCATTTACCTAATGCCATGTAAATTCATCTAAGACCATCAGCATTCTTCTAAGACCATCAAAGTTCATCTTAGACCATCTTAGTGCATCAAAGACCATCTACCCTCATCTAAGGCTATCTACATTCTTCTAAGACCATCAAAGTTCATCTTAGACCATCTTAGTGTATCTTAGACCATCTACCCTTATCTAAGACCATCTACATTCTTCTAAGACTATCAAAGTTCATCTTAGACCATCTTAGTGCATCTAAGACCATCTACCCTTATCTAAGACCATCTACCCTTATCTAAGACCATCTACATTCTTCTAAGACCATCAAAGTTCATCATTGTTGCTCATCTAAGACCATTTAAATTCTTCTAAGACCATCAACGTTCATCTTAGACAATCTATGTTCATTTCATCTAGGACCATCTACAATCATCTTAGACCAGCTTAGTGCATCTAAGACCATTTACGTTCAGCTTAGTCCATCTATGTTTATCTAATGTTCATCTAAGACCATCTACATTTTTCTAAGACCATCAACGTTCATCTTAGACAATCTATGTTCATTTCATCTAGGACCATCTACACTCATCTTAGACCACCTTAGTGCATCTAAGACCATTTACGTTCAGCTTAGTCTATCTATGTTTATCTAAGACCATCTATGTTCATCTAAGACCATATACATTCTTTTAAGACCATCAAAGTTCATCTTAGACCATCTTAGTGCATCTAAGACCATCTACCCTTATCTAAGACCATCTACATTCTTCCAAGACCATCAAAGTTCATCTTAGACCATCTTAGTGCATCTAAGACCATTTACATTCAGCTAAGTCTATCTATGTTTATCAAAGACCATTGTTGCTCATCTAAGACCATCTAAATTCTTCTAAGACTATTTACATTGTAACCACGTTCACCTACTGATCACCAATGCCCTTTTGTGTATTTGTGACCATTTTATTTGATCTACATCCAAATGCAATTCACACCTATTTGCATCCATCTAGGACCATGAAATTTTCTGACAATTTTCTTTGACCTTTGACCAGTTCTTCAACCATCTTCAATCAAACTATTGTTTTCAAAATTATTTCATCTCAAATTTTAAAACTATCGCAACTTGATTTGATGCATTATGTTTTGAATTAGAGCCGAAGAAGAATACAGATAATAAAAACCTCACAATACGCCCCAGTAACTCACGCGATTTGATCTGAAGGCGTTTGTTTCATTCCGTTTTCTCCTTCCGCAAATTTAAGAATCCCAGCGGCTCCATCACTAGTTGTTTGTGGACTGAAATTCTCAGCTATCAATGTAACATCGTAGTTATCACTTGAGAGCTTGAGTGCATAAGCAGAAGACAGGCCTATTACACCTGCTCCCACAACTGCAATCGAAGCCATTGCACCAGATAGAAGGGCTTTTGTCTTTTGTCTTTTGTTTTCTTGTCACAAAGAAGTAACCACAGGAGATATTGACAGATAGGACAGTCGTAAAAGAGGGAACGGGGAACGAGCACAAGGAACGGAATGGGCGAAATGAGGAATGGAATAGGGAATGAAATGGGAATGCAGCAACAACAGAACAAGCATCAAATTGAAAAAGATTGAAATGACGAATGCTGTAGAGCAATTTCTCGCAACCTGATTGCAAATTTTTGACGTGAAGCAATTTTTTCTTATAGAAAAAACAAAGAAAAGTCCACTTAACGGTATTGCTTGCTTTAGCTTCTTTCGGTGAAGAGAAATACTATAAAAACCAGGCAGAAACACCGCGACGCGAAATAAAAGACAACGTAATATTTCACCTTGTCAAGCAATGCTTTTTATAGTAGCTGAAATACACCTAGAAATGCACCAAATTTCTAGAGCAGATTGAACAAGATATAAAACAATAATATATTGGGATTTCGATCATGAATCTGCTCATAGTGAAATACATTATAATTTCGCTTTGTTCAGCTTTTTGAGACAGTTTTTGCAATGTCAACCGCATCTAATGCGCAACCCCAGTGAGTCGTTACACCAGCTCCACCATGGCCATAATTGTGAATGACCTGGAACAGAAACCAATCAATCAATCAATACTTAATCAATCACTAAGTTAATCAACCAATCAGTCGGTCAAGAGACCTTTTCAAATATGTCTGGGTGAACGCGATATTTTTCTTGAAGTTGGTGGTTATTTTGAGTAAGGGCCACGACCAGGATGCAAGGACCTGGACTGCAGTCACTTCAGAACAGCTACAGTGCAGCAGATTTTGCTTTAAGTCATGTTTAATTGAAGATAAAGCAAAGAAAGGGTTCGGGTCCTAGCTTATTTACTCAAGGAGGAATTTAATCAAGTATTTTCCGTTTTGTGAGTTACTTGCATCTTGCTATTTTCAACAGCTATTTTCAACATTTATAGATTCCTTTTGTCTCCTTCTCTTCCATCAGTCGTACATTTTAAGAAAACGTTGCTGCACGACCTCTCCTAAAGCGACCGCAATCCCGGTCGTTGCAAGCGGAGGGGATTCCCTTATGCAAGACGTCCGCCATCTTCCAGAAAAATATCGCAAAGACCCAAGCCTCTTTGAAAAGGTCTATTAATCAATCACAACAATAGATAAATCAATCAATTAAATCAATCAATCCATCACGTGAATCAATAAATCAGATAAATCAGATGATCAATCATAGCTAATCGTATGATCATTCAATCAACCGATCAAAGGATCAGTCTTATTACCCACCTTAAGAATCTTCTTTGAACCGTTATTGCTCTTTAGAACAGAATCCTCTTCTTCAAGTCGAACAGAAGGACGGCTGGGTCTTAGCCCCACAGCTTCGCTCAGCTTTTTGCTGTTCTAAAATCAACAAAATCATACTTTTTATTCCGTTGGAAATAATTATGGATAATGCAAGCGAGCAGAGAAGCAGATATATGTGGCAGATCGTATTGCAAACGCTGCTCAGACATTGTGTATTAAAATGTTCGATTTGGAACTGCAGCGTTGGTGCTCTTTGACTGATAGGACCGTCCTTGGTACTTGTTTATTGATATTGAATCACTGGATGGATGAAAAGCCGAGTTCATTGTTGGCTTACTTTTCATGACTCTAAAAGCAGAGGGATTGTCGACTAAGTAAGCTGCAGATGGAGGTGGAATCTAACAAAGCCTGTACCAACTCTCGTATTCTTGAACGAAAACATTACCCCGTACAACGTGATGTGCAGTATAGTGGAGAATGCGAAGTAACGTGGAATGATACGGACGGTGCAGAGTAACGTGCAGGGTTATCATCAGTAAAGTGAAGGTGAAGGTGAAGGTGAAATGGTGTTTTAGCGCCAGTCCCTAGGATCTCAGAAGTAGGTTAACTAATCGACGGACTCGACTCTGGCCGTGACGCTACCGTGGCTGGGCTCAAACCCTGACCACACTGAGCTTCTAACACCACGAGTCAGTTGGATTACACCACGACGCCACAGCACCTTCAAACGCATTCCACCACAGTGGAGGATGCGAAGTATCGTAGAGGGCTATCGTCAGTAACATGGAGTTTACCTAAGTAACGTGGAATGATAGTGCAATGGACGGTGCAGAGTAACGTGCAGGGTTATCATCAGTACAGTGGAGGATGCAAAGTATCATGGGGAGTTATCATTAGTACAGTGGAGGATTCGAAGTATCGTAGAGGGCTATCGTCAGTAACATGGAGTTTACTACCCCTAATACTGAATACTGAAGCCCACTATAGAACACTCAGGGCAGGGAAGGTCTTTAACGACTACGTTTTCCACAAAAATACGAGGATATTACTAATGTGTAACTTACTTCTAAATCAGGTTGAATCAGTTGAGTTTCATTTATGATATGATCTCTGTCTTCATTGCTTATGTTCAGATTGAAATTGCCATCTTGAATTGTGCCACCAAGTACAACCCAATCATTGCTGCAAAGAAAGAATCGAGTTTTCTACATCACTTTTTCATCTGCATAACAAGATTTATAAAAGAATGATCAAAATATCTTGGACAGATAACACGTTAAATAAGGACTGGCAAGGACTGGCTACGGTAGGAGGTCACATTTGGAGAACAGAAGAACTGCAAGAAGAGCGAAAAGGAAAAAGAGACTTGCTTTTTCTCCACTTACTTTGGAATGATGTATGCCACCTTATTCTCCTTCTGAAGGTCGCACAAATAGAAATGTCTCACCCAAGGAGCTTTCACCTAAAGACGAAAATACAAAGCAGTTAGTCACTAATTGTTGATGGAGGTTGCGTAGAACGTAATTTTCGCCAGAACGTTAGTTTATTCATATAGCTATCTGTCCACAGTTTATTCATAAACTCAAATGATTGCTCATCTTTTAGACGAATTTCTAAATAAGCGCCTGGGAGCTTCATCGAAGGAATACGGCATGATTATTGCAGAGTTTCGTAGAGACAGGGGGGGGTCAAGTTCCGAGAGTCACACATCTTTCTATGCTTGCAGAATGTCGCTAGAGTAATAAACATTGACGATCGCTTAGAGACACCCGGGGGGGGGGGGGTAACTCCCATATGTATGGGTAAGGGATGTGCCATTTTTGAGGTACCTTTTTAAGCACACCCCCGTCACTGATCTATTGAAGTTACCCCCGGATCACTAAGCCTATTGCAACATTTCGAACGCGGTCTCGATGCATTGAAAGGCGTTGTAGAAGGTATTTTCCACAATATCTGCCATCAAATATCTTTCGAGCGTGTCACCACAGTCAACATGAATGTAAGCAATGCACACGAGTTGTATAATGTCTACATACCCGCATTACTTGGCCTCTTACAGGCACAATGCTGTTGTCTTTGCACAGTTTCCGCGCTCCAAATCCAGAACAATTGATCACAAGATCATAACTAGCGACCTAAAGTAAAAAACACGTAAAAATCTCCTAGTCTTCTACTTAGGAACGGAGACGGAACGTAAATGCTTGAAAAGGTCAGGTACGAGATGCGCGTGGACGGCATAGATTACCGCCGCTGTTGAACAAGCACCGCACAGCACGTATCTAAAATGCGCTGAAGTTCCTTAAAAATATCTTTGATAGCCGCTTCACAAAAATTTCAATCTTCCAAAATGGTTGGTACAACAGAGTTTGCGCTTGTATCAAATTATCTCTATTTTCGAATATATACCGGTCTTAAAGAAGTATCACAGTCGCACAAGTGTCAATCTTTAATAAGCACCTGTCTTGAACAAGCTCGAGTGCCACAACAAACACGTGATAGGGTAGAATATTGTCCTTCCTATTGACTTTGGTCTTAGCCGCGTCTTAGCTTATCAGTCTGGAAGCCCCATAGGTCTCTAAAAAGCATCACTTCACAAGCTTCTTTGTAAAAAGCATTGTTTTAAAGAGTCAAATATGTACCACCATTTGGAACCTTGTTAAGCCAAGTTTTATGTTTGTATTTTCTCAAAAAATTGGACAGGATGAAAAATTTCAACTCACTTCCTCAAATGATTCAATTCTTTTCTTTTCAACTTTTCCTCCCAATTCACAGAAGCTAAAGAAAGTAAGAAGTTTGTGTAACAAGCAATAAAACTAATATAAGACATTAAAAAAGAATATTGGAAGCAAATAACTATCTTAATAGATATCTCACTATTTCTGAAGCCAAGGAATATATGTGTAACTCTCTATTATATAACTTGTGAAAAAGAAGCCAGATCTGAAAAAATAAAAACTTAATAAGCTAACTGAATCTCAATTATACGAGAGTGTGATTCTAAATAGCACCAGAGGCCATTTCTATTAAAGTTAATTCACCCCAAAGGCTGTCAGAAATGAGAATGCTGGAGGTCTTGATCCCCTCGATAATTTTGAAAACAATAGTATGACATCATAAAATAATGATGTCATCATATACTTTTCAGTTGTTTGGCCCCCCTCCTTCCTACAAAATTGTATCCCTTTTCCCAAAAAGTGGTTTTCTTATTTCAGTGTATACTTTATGTTGAATTGCTGCTTATAGTTTGAAATTTGTTGAATGCCCCAATCTATTTTTTGTATATTCCTTTGTAGACTGCTGAAACCAAGGACATATCCACCAACTGAAAGAGTCTAATTTTCTTGATTTCTAGTCTAACTGCAGCAAAATGGAGCAAGTCTTGTTCCAAAATGGAGACTGCTTATCAGCAATTTTGCTCCATAATGGGTATGATATTTAGAAATTTTGGTCTTGTCCTCCTGCTTAAGATACTTACTTGTATTTTTCTGGTAAATTTTGCTTTTTAAGTTCTTCTTTTGAAACCTTTTTAAGAAATGGAACCAGATCATGCCATTCTGGGAGCTGAAAAAGTTTTCCATGGATTAGGTCACCAAATTTTCTAATTTTTAACAATGAAGGTAAAAGATGTACTATTAGAATATAGCATATAGGATATACTGGCTGGGATTCAATGATATAAAAGCACCAAGGTCACTTTTATATTGTTAAGAGATCCCTCTAGAATGAAAGACCATGGAATAGCTGCATTAGGAAATAGGTATTATTATGCCTCCCACTTACTTGATCAATTTCATGATCATACAAATTATACCCAGAACATATTGATATCCCAATTTTATTAGCATCTTTCCTTTTTGACAATTCTTCTGCCCAATCCCATGTCACTTTGCTCCATTTCCTTCATTAAAGAAATAGTCTAAGTTAGAGCCATATAAAGATTAAACTTTAACTTTGCAGAAAACATTGGGGGGGGGGGCGGTAAGGGCTGGAACAGATGTTGGACAAGTTGCAAGCTATGCAGAGTGTTGCATGGTTTGCCAAGATCTCAGGATGTGCCGAGCTTGTGGCAAATGGCTGACATTCAATAGTTCAATAACTCTTGAAAACCCCAATGGACACAATTTTTTATTTAAGGTCCAGAGTCCAGCATTAATTTGAGAGTTAAGTGGAAAAAATTCACCCAAAGGGGGCATTGAAGATATCGAGTCTAGAGCTGATTGACTGGGGCCATACAGTAGAGCCCTTGTCTGTCTGGCCCTCTTTCTGGCACTGACCACTTGCCATGTTAGTTAATAAGGACCAGCCTTGATAGGGTGGCACTGTGTGGTGAGAAGGAGATATGTGGTGTGCCCTTCCACAGCTGTGGTGTCCCTGCACAGATTGTATCCTCCTAAGGCAAACCCTCGTACTCAGTTAGACGACAATAAACCTTTGCAACTCCATTGGGGTGTCTTTCAGCACGAATGGCTCCCAGATTCCTGCAGCCACGTCACTGCATGTTTCTGGTGAGAACGATTCAGACAGCAACGTCACATCGAGATATGGGCATGCCTTCTTCAGGTTATATGCTGTAGAAAACCCGATCACACCTCCGCCAATAATTGCAACTTTTGCCATTTCTGAGAAAACTTCCGGGTTTTGAAAGATTTTGTTTTGTGCCAAAAAGACAACATTCAACAACAGAAAAACTTCCGGGTTTTGAACAACTCTAAACAACAACAGCAACGTTATTAACAATGTCAATCACTTTAAAATCACAGGGAAACAAGTGACGAACTTTCTTGATTTGACTCCACGTCAACTTTATTTATTTTCAAGATTTGAAATCAATTTCCTAAAGATGATTTGACAAGAAAAACTATCATAATGAGTTTTGGAACAAAATACAACACTCGCAGTCCAGGTATACATTTATTTTCTTGTAAATGTCGATGAGATTTTAATAATATAATAATAAGCGAAATGAAAGTCTCGTTATTCTGTGGCCTGGGCTTCCAGTTCATGGGTTTGGCTTTTGGGGACAGATAGGTATATATGGGCCTAAATAAAAACTTCCGCAGACGCACACAAAGGAATAAATGATTGGATTGGGAGGAGGTCGGGGGAATTTAGCAACTGACCTCAAGACCGTCGGAAGGAATCTCAGATGGGGGGGGGGCTGAACAACTAAAAAGTACTTGATGATGTAATGATTTTATGATGTCATTCTATTGTTTTCAAAATTATTGGGGGGGGGTGAACCCTGCCGGTCCTGAACCAGTTGAAGCTCTTAAAAAAATTGTTTCTTTTCTATTGTTCATTATTTTCTCTTCTTTTTCAGCTGTAAAACGCTTGATGCGAGAAGCTTATGAATTGCATGAGCCCACAGAACAATACTGCGCTCAGCCATTAGAGGTGATTATATGATTTTTGATGTGATTCAGTTTGATTAAATTTGATTCAAGCAGATTTGATTCTGTTTGATTTGATTTGATTCAGTTTGATTTGATGGGGATCTGATTCAATTCAATTTTTTTCAATTAAAATCAATTCTATTTAGGGATATCATATGCTGTCCCTCAGCTTGATTTGACGATTGAAGGTGCTGTAGCGTTGTGGTGTAATCCAGCTGACTCGTGGTGTCAGAAGCTCAGTGTGGTCAGGGTTCAAGCCAAGCCACAGTAGCATCACAGCCAGGGTCGAGGTCTCGATTTGTTAACCTACTACTGAGATCCTAGCAACTGGTGCTAAAACACCATTTCACCTTCACCTTCACAATGCGTTGTTGCAGATCTTCTTTCTGTTATCTACAGTAAAATCAAACACTGCAACTGTTTTTTGGAAATTACACAGAGGTGTGACTTGCCTCACTACTTCATACACAGCAATTTGGCATGGATCCAAATATGTGACCTTATGACCACATGTCAAACTATGAAACCACTTTGCCATCCCTACACTTAGCAGATAAGATAATAAAATTTTATATTTCCTTTTTGCAGGACAATCTCTTTGAATGGCATTTTACTGTCAGAGGAGCTCTTGACACTGAATTTGCTGGAGGAGTTTATCATGGAAGGATTCTGTTGCCCCCTGAATACCCCATGAAACCCCCAAGCATTATGCTGCTTACGGTGAGTTCATTTTCTATTCTGAAAATAGCTTTTCAGTACACATTTTCAACATCAAAAGCCATCAAGTTAGCTCCCCTGCTACATAAGCCCCTTCTTCAATAAGCCCCCCTCAAATTTTCCCCACCCATAGATGCTAAAAATTAATAAATCTCAAGGGAGTTAATTCAAGGAATAATGGTACCATTAAAGCTTTTAAATGCTTTTTTAGCTGACGTTCTTTAACAGTATTTAAGATTGATTTATTCATTATGTTTAATTTGATGTTATTATGTCGATTTCAGCCAAATGGAAGGTTCGAGCTTGGAAAGAAAATATGTCTTAGCATGTCAGCGCATCATCCAGAAACATGGCAGCCGTCTTGGAGCAGTAAGTAGCTACAGAATTAACTAACAAACTAAGAAACTAAGTAACAACTGCAGCCAGTCTTAAAAGAGCCATTTGATTCTTCTTTTTTCTTCTCTCGTACGATTTGTACCTTTCTATTTCACTTCTATTCTCAGTTCTATAACTTACAGATGCATATTCAGATTTCCGTTGTTTTTTTCTGTCATTTGAAGAATTCTGTCTTTAATGAATTTGATCATATTTCAGTTCGTACAGTTCTGCTTGCTATCATTGGTTTCATGCCTTCAAAAGGAGAAGGTGCCATCGGTGCTTTGGATTATACAAGCTCAGAAAGAAAAATATTGGCAGCTAGGTAATTTATTTTATTCATTTTATTTATTTTATTTTATTTTATTTTATTTTATTTCATTTTATTTATTTTATTCATTTATTTTATTTATTTTATTCAGCTCCTCGACTAAGCACTCCCCCTCAAATAATCGCCCCCATTAGAGTAAGCTGCCCATCAGGTTTGTCCCTGAGTCTCCTTTCATAGTGTATATGCAAGCTTCTGATGGGAGGAATCAATAGACACCTTGTGCTAGTTGTGCAAAACTTCGTTTTCGTCAGAACGTAATGAGTTTATTCATAAATTTTTTCAAATAGATACATATTTGCTTCTCTTTCAGAGCCCAAGGCTATTCTTCCGTTTGCATTTTGTGCTTTCGCTATGTTGAGTCTTCTTCGGCTTCTTACATATTTTTAGATATTTGTCATGAACGGCGAACACTAGAATAGATTTTTCCACAAGTAGTATACCGCAGCAGATGGGATTCGAACCTGATCTGCTGCTGCATGACCAGACAGCCAACGACGTTTCCACTGAGCTATAGTGCTCAATGAAATCACTGAAAGTCAAACAGCCCAAGGCTCTCCTTCCATTCGACTTATGTGTTACGGCCGTTGCGGGTTGGCAGAGCCGTGTTATTCTATGTATGCACTTAATCTATTCTTTTTATTAGAATATAAGTAACTAGCCCTGGTACCAGTCGATGCCGGGTTGAATTTTTTCAACTTTCCTTTAATGAAGTGGAGACTTTTCAGAGATATAATTCATTCGCATGTTTAATTTGACGTATTAATCGTTTCTTGTATCAAGCGACTTTTGTTTAGCCGAATCGTACAACTAATAAGCATCATGTTGATTAATTTGACGTCAACATGGCTTCAAGAAATCGGAATCCCGTCGCTTTTATTTCCATTCTACTACCTATTTACCTAATATTGAATTCTTCTAATTCATAACGTTTTTGAAATTTTTTTCGCCGAGGACACTCTCCGGAAAATGCCGATTACAAAGATACCTTTTGTTTTTCAGTCCGTGGAGTGGTTCTTGAGTTATAAGCGAACATATATACATACATACATACATACATACATACATACATACATACATACAAACAGTTCTATTTTATATATATAGAAGTCTAGGTAAAAGCCAGGACAAACCGCATTCCCCCTTGACTTGTAATCCCAACCATGTTAGTTTTGCCATAACTCCTAGTACGTTAACGCTTTTAACCAAAAGAAGTTACTTGGCTTGCAGTCTACCTACCTAATGTATCTGTAATTTATTTCATGATTAATTAACTATATTTACTTATTCTTCTATTGATTTATTGTTGTACTTAATTTTAGATCTCTAAAATGGAAGTGTGCAGTCTGTGGTTCTGAAAATGGCAATGCTCTTCCTGAAGGTACGATTAAATAATCCAAACTTCAATTTTTCCGTTACTATTTAGTTTTGAAAATACATGAGTTCCTATTCGCCACCTCTTCGCAGCAAGGCTTGATACGCTAAGAATAGGATTAAGCGAAAATGCTGGCCGAGATAGGGAAGTGCGCGTTTGGCGCATAACAGCATAATACTGTAGAGGATTTGCTACTTCGAGTGCCCAAATATGAGAACATAAAAAAGCAATATGTTTAGTCCCATTCTTGTTGTTTATTGGCGACCATGGCGTTGTGGATTGAAGTTTCTGGCATTTTAGCAATGGGTTATTCTATCTGATCTCCTCGCGTCCCAGGTCGACTCTGTCTTCCATTCCTGAGGTGGATGAATGCCGGGTGATCACAGCTCCTGGAATACCGACGATGCGTGTTGCTTCAATTGAATGCGAAAGCATTGTGGCCGTTGGATACCGCTTACAACCTGGTTAGTGGGCTGCTCAATGTCCTGCACAGTACCCAGGGTATTCGTTTTAGAATATCAGTCTGGGGGCACAAGCTGCGAGTCCACATCAGCTGCATAGCTGCCAGAACCCCCAACTTGCTTTGATAAATGGATATTGCTTGCTTGCTTGCTTGCTTGCTCTGGGCTTGTTTCGAAAGTCCTACATCTCACTTGCTTTATGCTTTGTCTGTAAGTGAGTTAGCTAATTTAAAACATTTCAAATGATTTAAGATCGGTAATTTCTTTGTAAGCTGTGGAAGGGAATGATATAATCAGCAAAGAGGCAAAAGAAATCGCTTCACAGATAAGTTTCAAGGTAGGTTATTTTTATATTATTGCGATTAATCAAAACGAAAACATTGCATTAAGAAATTGTTTCTGACAGTTTATTATAGGTATTTTAGTTTGTTTGAGTCTTTCAATACCTAACTTTGATGAAACTACAGTCAAATTTGAGTAGTCTCTAGTATGCCAGAAGCTTTTTATGTGATTTTCTTCGAGGAGGAAATCGAAACATTGTAACTCAAAAGTGAATGACTATAATCATCAACTCAATTTGATTTAAAGCTTTTTCTTTTGACATTATTTGAAGTAGCAAGCAATGCAAAAGACAATGGCCAGTAACTTGAATCAATAAGTCTTTTGGAGACATAGTTTCGTGTTTAGAATACATGGAAGTTGTTCTACTGACAATCTTCAGAGTATGGAACTTCAGAAAGCAACAAAAGATTGCATTGGAACCTCCTTATGACCTTTTTCAGTGGGACCAACTTTTCATCCCTTGTAACGCTTGTAGAGAGTTTTCCACTATATGGAGTTATATTTGTCCATAGATCAGACGTTGTCCCTTGAGGACCAAGTTTTGGCGGCTAAGAGCTTGATCGTCTATATATGGAATGGAATGATAGCACGGAATGGTAGTAATTTAACAATGAAGATATAGTGTTAATTTAAACCATAGTGAACTTTGAATGCTCTCACGTCCTTCTGGCACAGTTCGGAGAATGAAAAACGAGCCATGTGCTAGCCAAAACGATAAACTACTGAAAAATGGAACTTATTTAGTAACATCAAGGTTTTTAATCAAAAAATCTCCAGAGAATGAAACGTTACTTTTGTATAGCTAACTTTCACACAAGGCTGATGATGACGAAATTTAGTTATTGAAGCAATAAACTACTGGAAATATATTAGGTAGGATACAGAAAGCTCTTTTTTACCGTTTGTTTTCTATTATCAGGGAGAGAAAGAAGAAGAGAAGAAGAACGAAAAGACCAAGGAAAAATCAACTGATCAAGTGGAAGAAAATCTGAACCCTCTTCAAAGCAAGGAAGAAGAAAGCCCATCCATCAATTCTAGGAACGGAATCCACGAGATTAAAGAAACAGACGAATTAGACGGTCAAGCTGTTAACGAAACCGGTGAAAATAACGAGGCCAATACACAGAATTTAGATTCTTCAAACGTAGTCAGACAGCGAGTTAAACCAAATTCAAGACAAGTTGAAACCACTAGTGCAACGAATCGGAACGATGTAGAATCACAAAATGGCACATGTTCGCTAGTTCTCCTCTGGATAGTTGTAATTGCACTTTTTATACTTATATTAAGAAGACTCTGCATGGACCCTGTTACCATAAGTAAATCTTAATGTTCCATTTCATTGTATATTCATTAAAAGTAACTGAACTTTAAATCTGTACTCTGTAGCTTTGTATTATAGATGAATGTTCCCATATCTTTATAAGAAGTATATATTAATATTTCAACATCTGACAAGCCTTTCTCTTTTGAATTTCGCCTCTCGATTATTTTTGAAGCACGATAGAAACTTTGCATGATATAGCTAGAGGGTGAGGTTTCCTAATGTATCACGAAAACGCTAGATCCAAAATAGCAACAAGATCTGCAAATGAAATGCATTTGGTTGTATAACGGTCGGTGTAGCCTAAAGATCATCGTTAAAATCGGGGAAATAAAGGCCTGGCTAAACAAGGAGACATTTCGCGTGCGTTAATATATTCCGCGTGTGTCCCAAGGTGGCTAAATATGCGAGCGACAAGCGAGCAACATGTCCCCGAATCGCGGAGACAAGAAATGTTTCTGTTGTCATTCAGAAAGATTTGTGTTTCTCTCGTTACAAATTTTGTCGCACGCTACAAAGTTTCCGAGGTGGCTAAACCGGGAGACATCAAGAGACATGTTACATATGACAGTGTAGCGCGCGACATGCCTCCTAGTTAAGCCAGGCCTTAAGAATTCATCCCTTGCACTTTTACAAAGCATAACCTCCGTGAATGGAGAAAATCTGCAAAATCAGATCAATAGAACTTCTTGGGCGCATGAAACTTTTGCAAAGTTCATTCTTTGTCAAAGACAGAAACCTTGCAAGAGCAGAAACATTGAAACCTATACTTTGCATATCGCGTATAACGCATGAAACCTTTACAAAGCATGAAACTCTACCCTGCGCCAGAGCCTTATATAAGTACGAAACCCATGCAATGTGGTGAAACTCACAAGCACGAAATCGCAGAGGGGTATGGCACCAGAATGTTTGCAAAAGCGCAAGCGAATTCCTTCCAACGAAACGAGAAGTACAGACGATTCTGTACATAAACTGATATGGTTTACTATGACGAAACCTTTCCCCGATAGTTTGCGAGATAATCAAGGCAAAATGATGAAACAACCGACCACCATTGAACTCAATGCCGACCATCAAGGATAACCTTGGCCGACCACTAGTCTAGCCGACCACTTTCTTAACGACCCCACCCACTTTTCGTGAAAACGAGATTGAGCCTCTCTGTTGGAAGGCGATGGCTCATTTGTCTTTTGCTTCGAAGTTGCTGCATTCTTGTTATGCTTGACTAAGAGTGAAAAACACAGAATGTATAATCAAGTAATGGAATTTCAAACTGCGATCATGTACTTCAGATTATTTGTCAATTGATGTCAACAAAGATACTATCACGCTGTTAGAAATATCTCCTGTTTGTTAGCTTGTGAAATGATCTAGGTTTTTAGAAAGTTATTTTACTGTGAGTTTATCAAGTATGGCTACCATTGTCAAAAAGTGTTCGCTCGATGTTTATGTGAAAGAAAGTCGCCTGAAAGAAGTTGAAAACAGAATCGAACACGTTAAAAATCTTTTTAATGTTGAGTTGAAATATGGTTCTAATCAAGGAAAACAATATATGGTCAATCCTGGAAAGTGGTTTGAAGTCATTGGGGATCGTGAAAATGCCACCAAGGCTCGGGTGAGTAGTCGAAGCTATTTAGGCCATGCTCTGATTTTTAACTTGCGGTTTTACAGACAAGTCCATATTCTCGCGACATGTGTCGAAGATTTCAACCTAAGATCCTAAACAAATATCTTACAACCCTAAAGTTTCTTTATTTCCTATGTTTTTTATCATTTGTCTTGAGTTGTTTAATTTATTGACAGGAATACGTGAAGGGTTTATCAAACCCCGAAGAAGTCGTCCGTCTGCGAATTCCCGATTCCCTGCTGGAATGTTTATCAGAAAAGTCATCAGAACTCGAGAGAGAAACTGCCGCAATTATTTCTTTCCCGAATAATGGAGAAATAGTAGAAATCAGTGGAGGAATCTCAAGGGTAACGAAAGCTGCTATGAACATAGAGCACGAGATTAATATGTTTATAGAGGCCCAAGCCTTAGCGGGAACGGAACCCGACTCCAACAAGGCTGATGATGATGAATCTGTGGGATTGAGTCTAAATTCAGTTGATCATAATTTGCATGCCAGCAAGGATGGTGAGATTTATACAAATGTTTTGGCCTCACAGTTCTGTTTTCATGATCAAGAAAATCCCAATTTAATAAACCCCGAATCAGACCCAACCTATGATAAATCACCCAGCTGCACTTGTAATAATAACAATAACAACAATAACAACTTAGACACTAAAGAAAATATCAACTCAGACTCAAATTCAAATGCTGATTTGATGGAGTATGGTTTGAAGTTGGGATACAGTGAAGACGAAGTCAAAGGAGCAATGAAGAAACTTGGTAATGAAACTGCTGTGAATAAGAATGAGTTACTTCATGAGCTGATAAAAGCATCAACTTCTGCTAAACAAATTGGAAAGACGGAGGATTTCAAAACTGATAATTGCAGTGGTTATCCAAGGCCTTTGGATGCAAGCATACTAAGACATATTGTGATTGATGGTAGCAATATTGCTATGAGGTATGGTTGTTTTGTTTACTTGAGGTTTATGGGGCTTATCTGCCCTCAAAGTTTCCCCACAGTGTGATGTATTTTTAGAAGCACCCTGCTTTTCAGTCCTTTATTGAATTAAAAAAGCTCGAACTAAAATTTTCTAAGTGTAGCAAAATCTTTCCTGTTATTGATTTCCATGGTCTAATGCTATTCGCAAATATTGAGAAGAGAGATTGGAAATTTGCGCATTTATTAAGCCACCGGAATTCAACAAAATTTCTCAAATTCCTTTCATTCACTTCTTATACACTTGTAGACATGTCTGATTGAGGAAAGGATAAGGAAACCCATAATTCAATAATTATTACTTTGAAGTATAAGGCGTGCCAATTATTTGTAATTTTGACCAAAGATAATTTCAATGTAATTTCTTTTCAATTTGACTTTCATTATTACTACCCATAGCGTAATTGCTCTTTAAGATGACAAACTGCCACATTCTATGCGAAAATGAAGTCATAATGTTCAATATAAACATCACTTTAATCATTAAAGTTAATCACTAGAATAATGCTATAATTGGTATAATATATTTACACGAAAATATCATATTTTACAAAGGATTTATGACTTAAACATGTAACAATAACATTCCAAAAACAGCGGTATAAGACCCTCTTAAATTATCTTAATGATAAACCATAGGAATACTCTTAAATTGAAGAGGCTCGCCAATTAATCACAAATGGATTAAATTTTACTCTGCATATTTTGCATTGCAACGTTTCGAAGTTAAAAATGTTTCACACCCTTCAACTTTTCATCTTTTATTCAATAAGTTTTACTTTAGCACAGATAGGGTTCAGTTTGATCAACATCATCCTCACATTATCATCACCACTATTGTCATTATCATAACTATCATGATCATGTTCATTATCATCAACAGCATCATTATCATCATCACCATCGTCATCATAATCATTATCATCACCAACATCACCATTACCATCATCATTTTCATCATCATCATCATCATCATCATCATCATCATCATCATCACCATCGCAAATAAGAACATCATCATCATAATCAGCATCATAATCATCACCACCATCATCATCATTATGATTATCTTCATCATCTCATCATCATCCAAATTGCCATCGTCGTAATCATCATCATCATCATCATCATCGTCATTACCTCCATCATCATAATCATAGTCATCTTCGTCATCGTCATCATCATGATCATGATCATTACGTTATCGTAAATGTTGCCATCATCATC
This sequence comes from Chrysaora quinquecirrha, assembly GCA_014526335.1. Classification (NCBI taxonomy): domain Eukaryota; kingdom Metazoa; phylum Cnidaria; class Scyphozoa; order Semaeostomeae; family Pelagiidae; genus Chrysaora; species Chrysaora quinquecirrha. The sequence goes on from JACTAT010000026.1 coordinate 1,551,144, forward strand.
ATCTTGAATCCAAGCCATCCATTCAGTTCAATTCAACTCATTTCAGGGAATAAGTGATTGTGAACCAATGATTGTGAACTTAGATATAATCTTTTAAAATTATCAGTATTTCAAAACGTAATTAAATCTTAACAAAGATCAACCGTGTTGAAAAAATACAGCAAAATCAAATTAAAAAATCGTCTGGTAAAAATTACTAGACAACCTTAAATAACATTTGAAAAGTCTATGAATGTAGCAAAAGATAAAGTGTAAACCAATATGAAACCACAACTTTGTCTTAGGCCTAGCAGTTCTTTATACTATATCCGCCTCAAATTCCACCAGTCGTGACTAATTTTGAAAAATCACTCACTGTCTTCTGTATGCTATATACCTTATTCTCTGGGCTTCAGTCTATCGTAACTGTTGGACGGTGTGACGCTTCTAGGGGCGTCGTGCGGGGAGTTTTCCAAAATTTTCCGACACTACTAAAATTCTTGGGGTCAACTGACTTCCTGCCGACTAAGGAGAAGGTGACGGTGGAGGTGAAATGATGCATTTGTAACTTGTCGCTAAGATCTCAGAAAATAGATAAGGTAACCAAAGCGACCCAGAGTGTGATGTTACCGTTTGTGAGCCTCGAACCTCTGCCTTTCTCTTCCTGGTTACGGCTGCGTCAGAATTCCCGGAAGGGCCATTATTTAAGACATTATTCTGCAATGCTCGCTAATCTGTCTCTAACATAAACAATCTCTGAAGTCAAGTCTGGCTGGTTTTATTCAAATCACCAATGATATTGGGAACAGGGAGAGACATCCCTCAATGACCAAGTCTTAAGCCCCCTGGGGTAGTACTATAGTTATCTCACCTAGTAAATTCACCAAGCAGTTTCCCTCTCGTTCCTGTCTGTTATTGTATTTGAAAACCGTGGTTTGTAAAGCTTCCTCCATTTTCCCACAAATCTTCTTCGGGTTTGCGGGTTTTAAGATCTTTGCGTCAGTGACTGCTTAGTATTTTATTTGATTATATTTCTAATTCTCTTCCAGTCATGGAAAGAACGTCGTTTTCTCATGTCGAGGAATTGCGATCGCAGTTGATTGGTTCCGAAAACGAGGTCATAAAGTTACGGTGTTTGTCCCAAACTGGAGAAAAGAAGCCTCAAAGCCAGATACACCAATTGTTGATCAGGAAGTGTTGAATCAACTGGAGAAAGAGGGAATTCTGAGTTATACACCTTCGAGGAGAATTCAGGGCAAGCTTGTGCAATGTTATGATGATCGTTATATAGTGAAGCTTGCGTTAGAGACTGATGGTGTCATTGTATCCAATGATCATTTCCGTGATTTACAAGAGGAGGTGCCTGATTGGAAGAGTTTCATAGAACGGCGTTTACTGATGTATACTTTCGCAAATGAAAATCTGTTTATGCCTCCTGATGACCCATTAGGCCGACATGGTCCGTCACTCGAAGAGTTCCTAAGAACAACAGGGGAACATAAATTACGCCAGTGTCCGTATGGACGGAAATGCACTTTCGGACATAAGTGTCGATTCTTTCACCCGGAACGCAGTTCTCATTCAAATACGTTGCGAAACAAATCATTTGTCAACAACGCGATGTACAATATCCATCAACAACAACAACAACAGCAGTCGCAACAACAGCAACAACTTCCTGGTGGTTCCAGGCCACGCTCAGATCCAATCCAACCAAGTACATATGGCGTTCAGGACCCAAACAGACAAAGACCGATAAGTTTGCCAAACTTAGAACAACTATGGATCTCAAATCCTCCATCGAATCCTTATGTTCATGTCAATTCAATCCCGGCACAGAATGTCCAAGGTAGGCCAGTTTCTGGACCGCCATTTCAAGAGGGACAGATATGCCAAAACGAGGCTGTTCGCCGTGTATGTTCGTCATCGGATATGATGCAGAATTCTGCAAACGTGCCTCGCAGATTGAGCGGAGAATTCCCGCATTTTTCCATGCAACAGAATGGTCAATATGTTCAACAAGTGTTATTGAGTAGGCCAATGGCGCAATCTGGTGGTGAATACGTTGGAAGGCCTTTGTCGTCGGATTTCAGTAGTAGACCCCCGTCTGAAGATTTCAGCTACTGCAGTGGAAATAGCAGACCCGAATCTGGGGAATACGCAAGCAGACCAAATTCGGGAGATTATGGCACAACCCCCTGGAACGGTATGCCACCATATCAAAGATCTGTTTCTTTCGCATCTGGTGTACACGGAAATCAAATCGCTTATTTTGATACTAGAAACTTCTACCCTGTCAAAGGATTTTATAAAAACCGGGGGCCGCCTATGCCGGAGACGAAGGAAGAAACCAGGATGCCGAACGGACTAACAAGAATGGATCTCTTGGATAAGTTACGAGAACTTTTTCCTGATCAATTTGATAAGATTTTATCGATATTACGCAATCACCCAGACATTGCAAGCGTTGAAGAGGCTGCTCATTTGATCATGAACGAGTAAAGAGACTAGTGCAAAGAGATATGCCTTTATATCAAGGATAGCTACCCAGCTAATTGGAGTATTAGCTAGTCGCGGGTCTGCAGCATCCAGCCCGCTTGCTATCCATGCACTGGTCGCAATAATCTGAAACGGAAGACACGGAGCAGCCAGAAAATAGTGGAAAGAAGAATGAAGCAGCAGAAAGGCTCCGTGGAAGTGTAAGTAAGTTATCATCCTTCATAACTTTTATCATTTTTTTTCCATAAGTTGGTAGGTTGGTAGGTAGAACTTCTTTCACAAGGTAGCTAGGTTAGGAAAATAGCTATGTAAGACTCCACTGTATCAAAATAGCTATTTAAAACTCCACTGTATCCATTAGTTTAATTGATGATTTGATTAGCTAAAAGAATAGAAATGATTTCAAACCGTCCGAAGACAAAATCATCTGAGTTTCACGCCATATAGGCTCCAAAGCATCTAAATCGTGCAACATACATGCCACATGCAACATAAGATGTTTCATCTCGGTCACATCTTCCTGACAATTGTCTACAGAATGTGTGGCATTTGTTTGCTTAGAGTAATCTTCCTTGGCGTGAAAATGTTGATGTGTCTAGTACATTCTGTGATCTAGACCCGAAATTCTACACTTTTTCATTTGCATTGGGACCAGGGCCCACAGGCTCAAATCAGTCGACAGTTGAGGATTGAGAAAGTGCTTTTGGTGACTGGGAAAACCAAACTCCTAAAATTTAAGAATCATTTTTATCCATCAAATAATTAAAGTATAAGGATCCTAATGTAAGACCGTGTAAGACATAAGAAATTCAATTACGAATCCAAACGTCTTACATGTTTATTTGTCGTGTTTTTCGTGCACGAATCAATTGTTATAACCTCATTGAATTAGATTGAAATTTCGTGTAAATATGATTTTAAAATTTTTCAGAGCAATTTCGTATTTTAGAAACTTTTTATATGATAATGTAGTTTAAGAATAGACAACTCGACAATATTTCATTATGACTCATAAAAAGCCTTTAGATAGGTGAAACTTTTTGTTATTTCTAAATTTATTGGAACAATTTCGATACCTTCTAATTAAGTAGATTTCTTAGTTAAGGGAATGTGTTCGTAGTGCAACTTGTTTTTTAGTTGTCGTAACTGCTGAGATGCAGACAGTTTCAAAATCATCGAGAATTTATCTTTTTAATGATTTCCCATTTTTGTAGCCATCTTTTAATATCATCGTCATTCGTTTTATATTCGAAATTTAATCATTTTTTATATTTTAATTGCAGAAGCTTTAAAATTGCAGTGAAAAACGGAATTGTTTTCAGTCATCATTCAACGATCGCACGGTAGTCATGCAGATAATCATACTAATTATGATAATCACGGTAATCATGATTGCCTTGTTTCAATAAGATTACAATTGATGGCAAAATTGTCGTATGTAACATAGTTTTGTCAAACTTTCACGATTCATGATTGTTCAAACGATCACAACCCATGATAGTTCATCAATGCTCTTAGAGCCTGACCAAACGATCAAACATTGTTTGTGAAACATTTGAACCTTGCTTGGTTACGTTGCGAAACATTGCTCGTTTGATATTTCTTGCTTGCCTCAAGTAATAATGTTTTGAAGTTTTCAAAATCATTGCTATGCGAGTTCTGCTTGCCAGCAATGTTTGGTGACGTGGCCAATCCCTCAAACATTTCTTGACCAATGAATTTCAAATGTTTGACAAATATTGTTTGATAATTTAGCCAGGGCCTAAGTTTAAGAAAGCGATGGTACGTACGACTGTTATGGCGTCAGGGAAGCAAGGCTTACGCAGTGCGATTCATCGTCGTAAAACTTCCAGCATGACAGATGGCGTTTTTTATCTACGTACCATGAAACATCATTTCGCTTTTCTCTGCAATTTTAATCGTAATGATAAAAAATCTGCTTGTGTTAGGCCATTTTATAAGTGGTGCAGTGCCTGATTACAGGTTGATCAATTGACCAATGCTCTTAGTAAGAGCATGTGTAGTGTTTTTCTATGTTATTTTTGGGCAACAGTTATCGTTATATGCTATGTGTGTGAATCAATGTAATCTGGTATCCAGGTCATTCTTTATGTAGTCAGCACGTACAGTGGAACCCTGATTTTTCAAACATCAAATTTTCATCAACCCCCCGTTTTCTTAGACTATTCTTCATTGCAATATAAACGGGGGCGCTTGTTCACTTCTCGTAAATTTTCCAAGACCTAAGGTTATAAGGGAACCCAGTTTGTTAATTTCTCCGGACTTTCAGTGTAAGAAGGACTTGACTTTTCAATAAGATCCAATTCAACTAATACATGTGTTTCAATTCTACAACGGACCTTTCTCTGTATAGCCCTGGCCAAACGATCAAACATTGTTGGTCCAACATTTGAAATTTACTTTAAAACAAATGTTTGACCGTTTGGCTGCGTCCAAAAACATTGCTTGACAAGCAAAAGTCACAACATCTGTGGCGTGATGTTTTTAAAAGTCGAAAATCATTTTTCGCTTCACGCAAACAAAAATGCTCGACAAGCAATGTTTTGGATATATTCAAACAGTCAAACATTTGGCTTGACGAACAAATCTCAATGTTGGGCCAACAATGTTTGATCCTTTGGCTAGGGCATAACTGGCAGTCGCTCAAAACGTAGCCTATTCTATTGCACCACTCGGTTAGCAAAAAAAAAACATCTAAAGTTTGGACCAAATTTTCAGAATTTCTCGAACGGTTTTCCATGTTCTCTAGCCCCGTAAAGCTTTGAAAAATTGGGATCCACTGTACTTTTTTGTCTTAAAAATCATTTATTACTACGTTTAATCGCTATAATTTTAGAAAACACTGTATTATTCTCCTCATGGCATCTAAGGTCCTGGCAAGGCGATCAAACGTTGTTTGTCAAACATCTGAAACTTGTTTGACCGTTTGCCACGTTGCAAAACATTGCTCATGAGACATTGTGGCTTGTAACAAGCAGGAAATTGTTTTGAGGATTTCAAAACATTGCTAAGGAATTCTGCTGGTCAAGCAATGCTTTGCGACTTGGCCAAGCGGTCAAACATTGTTTAACAAACATCTGAAACTTGTTGGCCAGATGGTCCATGTCGCGACACTTTGCTCATCAAACATTTTTGGTTGTGACAAGAAACATCGCAAAGCAAATTCTGCCGATCAAGCTTTTTTGCGACTTGGCCAAGCGATCAAACATTGCTTGTCAAACAAATTCAAAATGTTTGACCAACAATGCTTGATTGTTTGGCTAGGGTCCGATCATATGAAGTGATTTGCCCTTTCATTTGACGAGACGGAGTGAGATAGGCCACGAAGAGCCAATTCGTTAGCCCATATGACGGTGTCAATTTGTGCCTTACTTTTGGACCTCGTCTTTGGTACCAACATCACGTCCTAACAAAAGTGCAAAATTATTTTGCAAATTTTTTTTAAAAAAAGGTGATATAATGTGTTTACTTGAAGTATAATCAATCGATTATTATTTTTCTACAATTTTTGTGATTTTATATAAAGTTAAGTTTTCATACGATAATTTGTATACATTATATATCCAATTTGATTCTATATGATTTCATGTAATCGATTTTTCCAAAACTTTTCATTAAGAATTTTTATGTCTTCTAAATCAATGTATTCATTTATGTATGGTGGGAAATGTAAAAAGATTAATTTGTGTTATGACTTGTTGGTCTTTGCTTTGCTCACTCTAATGTTTTAGAAGGTGGATGCCGTTTCACGGTATATGACCTACCGTATATTTTTGAGGGGGATGTCCATGCACGAAAATGCCCCCCCCCAATTATGTGATCCTCTTTTCTGGTCAAATACGTAAAATGAAATGTATTTGCCAACAATTTTTGCCTCTGTGTTCCCGTCGATGACCAATGAATGCGGAAAGTATGGTTCGCTGCATTCATGGATCTCGGTTCTTGCAGCGACGCAAGATTGGCCATTGACGCAGCGCATTGTAATTATGCGTCAAGGCATGTATCGGGCATGTATCAGTCGTGAGTAAAGTTAGAATTATGTTTATATGCTTTCAACAATCAAGCAACAAAAGTTGAGATGATCTGGTCATGTCACCTTTAAGAATGATAAACTGAGTTTTGCTCACACTATTTTGCATGGTCTTCTTTTGCAGCCCCTCGATTTTCAGGATAGCGCTGCATATGCGAGGGCAGGCCAAGGCTCGAATGGCAGTTTCTGGAGCAAGACGCCTGTGGGTTCCTCGCGCTTCAGCTTCCCTCCTCCTGCCTTCCTCAAACGTCGCTGACCCATCGTGGATGGCCTTTCGCCAGCCACGTCTGTCCAAGGTCATGCTCTGCCATTGATCTGGAGCAATGATGCAGCGCTTGAGGGTCTCTTTTAGCAGGTCTCTGTAGCGCTTGCATTGAACGCCGAGCACCCAGGAAAAGAGGCTGAGAAAGATCTGGAAACAACTCATTTTTTGAACACTTTTAACTGGATCTTGAAGACCATCAAGGCACTACATAAATAACGGGATATCGAATCAAATGAACAGCCAATTCCCGGGGGTCATGTTCACCTCAGCAACTTGTCTACGGGCAATCATGAAGGTGATGTTGAAGGGTCTTCTACTGAGAGTTTGATTGCACGTATACTTTAAGTAGTTATCCCATCCACCTTTGTTGCTTGTATCCCACTTATGTTTTAAGTAGTTATCCCTTCCACTTTTATTGCCATGACAAGATTTTCGCATTTGCAGTTCACCGAGCGCACTTCAAACCATAGAAATGCTTCAAACCTCCAAAACCCTTTGCTCAGTCAGTCCCTCGCGTCCCCCATCTTTATCCCCTGTATTGCTTTCCCTGCCCCTTTTCCACCCTTTCCCCCCAAGCTACCTATCGCTTCCACCTTTCCGCCTCTCTCTGGTTTCTCATTTCAGTTCCATACTATTCACCAACGTCCAAGGAAGTGAAAGATGACCGATTTTATGATGGCTTCACACTCACCGTGAGAATTTCTTCAAAACCTCTCCTTTGAAATGGGTTAGCAGACGAATCCTTCTGAAGAAAAGAAAGGCCAGAGATGGACTTAAAACCTATTGTCACTAGTAAGTATCACAATGACCTCTGAATGCAGAGGAAGAGCTTCTATCTTTGCATTTGTTTGATCCTGTCTGTCTGACCCGCTTGGCCTGATGTCTGTCTGGCTTTGGTAGGTTGGTTGAAGTGAAAATTCTCGCACCGTGTAAGGCTGTTTTAACGTTGGTTGTTTATATTTTAGATTTTGGGGATGATAAATTGTACATTCCTCTATCAAAGGAAATTGAAAGACGTTTGCCATCAAAATCTGTTGAATGGAAAAGGTATTTCTATTATAAGTACCGTAACTTAATAAAGTTATTTCCATTGTAGGTGAAGGTAAAATTGTATTTTGGGGCCAGTTGCTAGGATAGAGGATCTAGTATTAGGTTGGCTAATTGAGCCTTTGGAACTGGCTGTGATACTACTGTCCTTGTTGGAAAACATGTTTTAACTCGCAGCAACGATTTCAAAAAAATTTTTCGACTCGCATCCTTGAAAGTGAACTCTCACACATTGGTTGCCATTGTTGGCGGCTTTTCACTCACACCTCAAGCACCAGTTTTGGAGGTTTCTCGCAGCTCGCAGCTCGCAACTTTCACTTTCTCGCACTGATGCGTCCACAAAAATGAGCATGTTTTCCAACCTGGACTACTGTATCCAGGGCTTGAACCCCAACCTGCCACGAAGCTGGGCGAAACTAAAGAGTTGGGCACATGCACGGCCCCCTGTAAATCAGTAATTTATTCTGAGGGGCAACCATGCTGAAAAAATTGAAAATGAATGAAATGAAATGCACACCCAAGTTTTTCAATAGAACAATGGGCTAACAATAGGATAGAACAATAGTAAGGGGCTCTGTCACCACTTGGTCATGCTGACCAAAATAATCTAACTGTTAATGTTGCCCTGCCTCTTTCATTGTTATTAGGAAATATTAATGTATATTGGTTTTGTGTTATGAAAATATTCATGTGAAATCTCTATCATGTTTTGATTAGATAATGGTTTCTTTTTTCTAGGTCATTTGGAAGGCTATCAAAAACAGTATGCTTGAAAGCAACATTCACCAGATACAACTCTGACACAGTAGGTGGCACCTCAGAAGGCAGTGTCAACAAACAGCCATTTTTACATATTTATTGGACATCATGCATGGTATGGACATCAAAATTAATAGAAATTTGAAATAATATGTTTTTCGATGAAGCTCAAAGCATAGGACCAATGTCAAGTAATGTCAAACTGGTTCATTCGCCTGATGGTGCAACCAATTTTAGCCTCCCTTAGTTAAGGAACTAAGGGTCCCCAACCAAAGGGGGCCTCTGACAAATTTTTCATATTTTGTTCTTTTTGGCCAAACTATACTAAAGGCCACCCCATAAACAGTCATTAACCAGGGGACACAAAACATGCAATTTTCAAAACGAAAAAAGTGTGTTATGCGTTTGGTACAGCACAATGTAGAACAAAAAGAATAAAAATAGATTTTGTACCATTTGAAATTTTCTTATATTAGATAAAAATGACGTTTCGAGCATGAACTCATTATCAAGTCATATTGAGTTGATAATGAGTTCATGCTCGAAACATCGTTTTTATCTAATATAAGAAAATTTCAAATGGTACAAAATCTATTTTTATTCTTGTTTGTTATGCAATTTTCAAGGTTCTACAGGGCATGTTTCCAAAATTTCCCACTACTTTGAGCCTTCTTCCCCTTGTAGAGCTAATTTTGCTTCACTGTCCCTGCATAACCACCCCCCTACTGGCTCTGAGTGCCTCTGTTACCCCACTTGCCTGACAAAATGACTTGAAAAACTCTGTCAATTCAGACAGCTTGCTTTGTGGCAATCTTATCCATCTTCTGAGAGGGGAGCATTATTTCTTTTGGTCATATGCCACAGCTTCCTTTTGATAGACTTCCTCTATGGAAGATAATGGTTGCTCACTTCATGATGAAAGTTCTTGTTTGTTTTAACAGGAGAATGATGATTACAGAAATGGCATAAAACAAAGAATAGTGAATTGGCAACAGAATCTGAAATCAAGAGATATCCATGATTGGCTTGTTATTCAAGTTGTCACACAAGATTCTTCAAAACCAAACAGAGCTAAAATCACTTTACCAAGAAGCAGTGTCTTTGATAAAATCAGAAATGACATCTGTGGCAAAATTCCATCAAGGTAGATAATCATTAATGAATACCCAACTACGTTTGTTCCATAATATCAGTCTGGGGGCACAAGCTGCTGGACCACATCAGATGTATAGCCGCTACTAGTGCCCTGCAACATGTTAAAAAAGATTGTTTGCTTGCTTGGTTGTATAGGCTAAAGCATTCACCAAAAGATCAAACATAGTAGGTCAAAAGTTTATTATGCTTAAGCAATGTTTCATTATATGGCCACCTCACAAAACATATTAATTAACAAGCGACTTTCAGATGTTAAGCGTTTGATCTTATGTTTGATCTTCTGGCCAGGGTCAACATCAGGTGAATGGCTGCCAGAGCTGCTGACTTGCGTTAATAAATAAAAATTGCTTGCTAATAACACATGATTATATTTTTTAGATGTGCACAACTATGGGAGCCAGATAAAGAGACCTTATCAACAAAATCAGCCGAGTCATGGGAAGCATTGGTTTCACAATTACGTGAGCTTCTACTGGAATCAATTAGTCGACATCTTACGAAATTTGAAGAAAAAGTTCGCAGTCAAAGAGAGAAATATGCTGAACCTAACTGGTCCTTTGTGGAATATCTCAAATTAAATGTATGTAGCTTTACCGATCAGTTTTACGTCTTTAATTATGTACATTTCATTCATGTGCTTAATGGCTTCTAGTAGCAGTAACATTACTTTCAGGATGCGTTTTTGGGGCATTTTTCTGTCTCTTCTTTTTTCTTGGAACTTGTGAGAGCCAGTGCCAAGCTCGTTCTTTAAGACAACTCTGAGGAACATCAGAGAGTTTGGGGCTCGTTTGAAACTTACCACTCTAAGCAAACAGCTGTTGTGCTTGCAAAGACTGGCACTCATGTAATAAGTCTATTCAAATCATTGTTTGTAGGAAGAGTTGGCAACCATTTTCAAAAGCGTTACATTACATGAAGATGCTCTTATTCAGTATGACGAGTTGGATGCCCTGTTTTCACAGTTTGTCGTCAACGGGAAAATCAAAGGTTTCTTCTTTAAATTATTTTTATTTGTCGTGTCTTTCGCTTAATCGTTTGTATATTTCAGTTGGATATTTAATAAAGACCCCTTATACATTATGTTAGCATCGAGACAAATGAAAACTATATACATACTGTCTTTATATGAAAACGGCATACAGTGGCTAAGAAGAACACATGCACCTTTGAGACGCGAATAGTCTATTAAAGACCTAAGAGCGGCACCGCAAAGCAATTGCTTTTTAGCTACTATTCACCGCTCAGTCTAGCTGCAATGATGGGTCCTGAAATTGAGCGAAACCAGTCTATAGCTGACTGTTTGAAGTGTCAGTGGTTTTCTGGCACTTAGCATAGTATATACAGTTCGACCGTACATTTGGACGCCGCTTTGTTTAATTCATTTACAAAAGTCATTACTCTCTGTTCAGATATCGTAGGTTCAATATCATACCATAAAAACCTGGCTTCGGATGTTTTCATTCGGTTACATTTAATGTATGAATGTACACAACTGAGAATTTTTATTTGGTTTTATCCTGTTATATCTTACTTACTTCTAAGGCAAACCTCCTTGGCTGGAGCATTTCACCAAGACATTTTCCTGTTGGGATGGCATATCATTACACAAACAAGCCGTGAAGTTCTATCGTGATATTGTTTATGATGGAAAAGCCACACTTCTTGAATTAAGAATTATCTATTCATCAGACAATGGCAAATGTTGGCCAAAATCAATAAAGATTGTGATGTAGTCCATCGTCTTCTGGAGTTCCTTTTTACTGTTGTCAATGAAATCAAGATCTTAGAGGTCAGTTATTAGCAATTTTTCCTTCTAGTAGTCTTTCAGCAGGACAAAGTTTCGAAATTGCAAGAAACAACGTATACATCTCCAGACATAGACTTATTACTTGAGTCGTATCTATCGCTACTGAATTCACCTGCTGGACGCTCAAACTACAAATTGAGCGATCTCGGTTTGGTGTTAGTCTCGGTTTGATGAGCGATAACTGAGAATCAGGTAATAAGTCTACACTGGGCATAGCTACTAAAAAGCTTTTTTCGTCTGACACTCCTCAGAGTATAAACGTCAGAAACAGACCAAAACAACTGGAAAAGGCAAATTCTATAACTAAAACTCTTGTTCTTCGAGACCTTGTGATTTGCTCTGAAACTCAACTCGATTTGGAATTGGACAAAATGGTAAATTTAAATTGAAAACGGCTATCCTGAGGACATTATTCTGGATTGTTTTTGCAAGAGGATCGCGCATTTTTGGCTGACAGAAAGTGTGGTCCGCAAAAGTGTCCTGTTTACCTAAAAATGCTTTAGAAAGGCAACGTCTTGTTGCGATACGAAACCCAAGTAGAAAAGGCCATTACGAAGTGTTTCACTACTGATATTTTATTAGCTATATATATATTTTTTAATGTTTTATAATTGTAATTCTATTTGCTTTTAGGTTGATGTACCTGATTATATTCCTGCCTGCTGGGTCGTGTCATCCTGTCTTGAATTCATACGGATGTTTGAGAAAAAAGAAATGACAGATCAACCAACGATTGCTTGTTTTGCACAGATACACGATTACGCCAGAGAGAAATTATTACTAATCGGTGAGAGATTGAATCTATTACCTTCTGAAGAACCAGCGAATTTAATTGATGAAGTGTTAGTTGGGCTATGCAAATCGCATCAAGTTAAAGATGATAGTTCTTCAGGTTCTAAATCGTTACTGAATGGTTTATTAAGCAAAGAGGCATTTGAGAAACTTTACTTGCATTTATGTGAGAAAACAAGGATTTTATATACGAATGTAGGGCGGCATAGATTCGCTATTAAAGCAGCTATCGATTTAGCGAAATTTCATCTCAAACAAAAGGATTACAGTCTTGCTGAGACATACCTCGAACGAGCTCTTCACACCTTCGGACAACGTCAATGGGAGGTCTTGCATATTGATGTACTAGAACCGCTAGCAGAATGCTTGTGTTATCTGCAGATGTTTGATCGCTATCTGTGGTCACTAGCTTGCTTGTCATGCACAAAGACACTGCCTTTTGAGAAGAGGGTTCATTATTCGAAAGAATTTCTTAATATCACTGAGAAGAACCTAGGTAAGGGTCATATCATCAATACAGAACCTGTATTAAACATCGAGGATGTGAAAATTGATTTGGTTAAAGAAATTGGCCATATTGGAGAAATTGTCACTGTGATATTGAATCTAAGAAGTAACCTCCCTTTGGAGTTTCGTTGTGATGGAATCGAGATTAGACTGAGGTATACTGAAACTGACAGTGCGAAATTGAGTGAAGTTGATGGTGAAAACACGCCTTCAAAACCTGTTTCTGATGTTGTGAAATGGTCAGAAATATTCAAGAAACCGGATAGTGAGAATATTGATAATTCCGAACGTAAACTCGGTCTTTTGCAGAGGATTCGATCGAAACGAACGCCGAAACAAATTGAACAGCCGAGCAGAAATGATAATGCGACTCCGGAGAAGGCGTCAATGCCTGATAACATGGCTCAACCTAAGCGAGTGCCTTCATCAAAGGTTATAAGCAGAAAACTTGATCTAAATTCTGAGAAGAACACAGTTGAAAAGAACTCAGTTACCTTAGCTGAAATGGCAAGAGGCTCGCCGTTAGCCAAAGAAATTTTTGATGACCGATTTAAGAGTGAATTTATTCGCACGGATTCTGCATCTAGCTCTCTGTCTAACGTGTCAATCGTTAGCGATGTTAATGAATCTGCGGCTGAGAAAATCGTTAAAAACCAAGATTTAGATGCCATTGAAAATAACAAGGACGAACTGATAGTGTCAACAAACTATCTTCTGATTCAAATGGTTTAAATGAGTTTGAAATTGATGACAATAATGGTAATGGTACAACTCAGGAAATCAGTGATAATAATAACTTAGTTTTTAATGATACTGTATTAGAAACAGAAGCTATTGATATCCGTGAAGAAACTTTAGATCCTGGAGATGTAGACTTAAACGCAAGGGGTTCTAATGAAGCAGATGCTAATGGAAAGGAATCAATTGAAGCAAACTGTGATGTAATGGGCCTAAATGAAGTGGATTCAGTGAACCGAGCACCATTCTTGTGGACGCCAATGCAGCGGAATCTAATGGAACGGAATCTGTCATTGCGGAATCTCAAATGCCTTGGGCCCTAATGGAAAGCTATGCAATGTAGCAAATGCTGACGAAGTGGACTCTGCTAGAGCGGGTGCTAATGATGTGGACTCTACTACGCTGAGCTTGAATAATGTGGATTCCAGTGCAACTGACTTAAACAGAGTGGAATCTAAGGATGCTGTTTCTAACCCAGTGCATACCGGCCAAACGGATTCTAATACTCCGGGCTTTACTGCAGCGGACACTGATACTGTGGGTTTTGATGGAGTAGATGCTAATGCAGAAATTCTTGCTGAAGAAGACATGCGGTGTTTGGATGAAACTGACAAAGATACAAATGGGTATGAATTGTGCTTGCTTGTAATAATTCCTTAAATTGTATTGCACCAGAGTGTTTATAATAGCTATTACATATTTTACTTTAACTTGAGTAAGTGTTGCAGCGAAATTGCTATCAAGTTGCATACCTTGCAGCCTGAAGCTTTTTCATTTTTAGGTGCTTCTGTCGGAATTTCGCTGCAACACGTGTCGCATTAAATTTGCAAGCAAGTTGCATGCCTGTTACAACCTGAGATGCTTCATTTTTTGCTGCGCAATGTTATTGCAAGAAGCGCTTTTGAATGAAATGCTGCTGTCGGAACTTTTACTGCAACACCAGTTGCAATAGAATTGAAAGCCAACTGCAGGCATGTTGCAGCTTAAAGGTTTTGCTTATACTATAAGGTACAGATGTTTAGTAGATTTCTTCCCTTTGCAACCCATAAGGTCTTGAACTATATGATTTTTTATTTACAGATTTCAGAATGGGCAAATTGAAAATGATTTAGATGAAATTGCTGAGGAAATATTGGAGATTGAAGAAGAAGAAGAAATCGTTCCTGCTCAAAAGCTTTCAGCAGCTTCAACAACACTTCGACCTGGTCTCAATTCAGTAGCAGTTACAGCAAAGGTAGGCTTACTAATATATTTGAGGCAAGCAAACTTTGATTAAAGGTATTCAAATGTGGTATGAAGAAAAGTCCAGTGAAATTGCTGCCAAGTTCTCAAAGTCATACAGTCAATAGCACTCAACCCATTTTTTCTCAGCTATATCAAGCCATAATTTGTGTCACTGATCTAGATCATTGGCTTACCAAATGTGCTTAGAGCTTGGAGTGTGTTTGACTTAGAGAGGCCACTGTCAGCTCAGTAGAATCGTTGCTACCTTTTTATCATCTCCCGTAAACTCTGAAGTGCCACTTATGGAGTAATCTTTTCTTGGGATCAGGAAATGGAAAGTGGTTGAGCATTTTGGGCCTTCGCCTGAGTAAGACCTTACTCCTGCCCTAGCACTGAAAAATAACTGCACTTTTGGCCTACTTAAAAAGTGATGCGCGGCACAAGTAGGCCATGATTTGAATTCAATAAGGCATCATTAGTGAGAAATGCACTCAACGAGTGTGTTAAGTAACAGTTAAGAAAGTCTTGATAAACATACAGTGCTGAAATTTTCGGTTTTCTAAGAAAGTTTGAGTTTCATGAATAAACAATCAATAGATTCCTTTAGAGTTCTTATTAACTGTTGTACTTTGCTTAATATGATGTTATATCTATTTCAGGTATTACACGAAGGTAGATACACATTACAATCATTGAGCTGTAAAATTGGTAATGTCTCATTGTATCATTTACTTGGATTGCCAAGGAAATCAAGGGCATTTTTTGTTGTATCAGATCCACCGAAATTCACTTGGACATCGACACATTTAGGTATATCTTATATTCATCTTATATTTATACGTATATAAAGCAATTTCTCATTAGCTTTAAGCTTGTTGCAATGACGCGAAATTGTATTGAATATACTGCGAGACATTGAAAAGAGAAAACCTCACTTTGATCTTTATTTTCTTCTCCAGTAATTGCGTAACTGCTTATTTTCTTCTGCAAAACCAATGTAACATCCGAAAAAGAGATCTTAATAAAGGAAAGCATACTCAATTCCTAATTTCGAACATCAGAGTGCATAGCCAAAACATAGAGCCCAACGGGAAGAGAGCCTTGAGCTGTATGACGTGGAGAGTTCTGAACGCTTTATATGCGCTCTTTAGCTCAGTGGAATTGTTTTTGGGTCTCCAATCATGCAGTCTGAGTTCCAATTTCATCCACTGTGGTATGCCGCGCGGAAAAATCTATTCTAGTATTTTGCCATTCATGGAAAGCATATATAATTACGTATGGTACTGAAGAAGGCCTAACCTAATCAAACGGGAGGATAGGCATGGCCGCATGGCATGGAGAGTTCCTCGAAGATTTCGTTGGGTTCTTAAGCTCAGTGAAATTGTTATTAGCTGTTTGATCATGCACTGGCCACTCGTAAGAAAGCAAAATCATATAGGGTTGATTTAACTGCATCATTATTCATACTTAAATTCTTTATTTTGTAGCTGAATGTTTGTTGCTTGGCAGCAAGCAGAGAGTTCACGTGACACTGTCTAACGGTCCTGGTCATATCCCAGCATGCTCTGTTCTTCGGATTTCCACAAGTACCGGATTGGAATTTTCATCCGTCTCGCCAAGCTCTGTGTTCGTTTATTCACCAAATAAAAAGGATGAACCAAAAGAAGGTGCAATGCAAATTGAATTGGAAAATTCATCAAAGAGTTCAGCATTGATGTATCTACCTGAATGTGGCGCATATGAAATGGTTGATTTGTTTTTGATGTTCTTGCTCCGGTAGAGAGCTCAGATTTGATTGGTCATATGGCAAAACACGAGGTAAGAGGACTTCTAATGTTTCTCCTCTTACTCTTATTATAATTAATGACCATATCAGGGGTGAACCATCAGAGGTTGATGCCAGAAGGTCAGACCATTCGGATTCGTATTACTTGAAGGTGCTGTGGCGTCGTAGTGTAATCCAGCTGACTCGTGGTGTCAGAAGCTACGTATGGTCAGGGTTCGAGCCCAGCGCAGCCACGGTAGCGTCACAGCACGGGTCGAGTTCTCAATTAGTTAATCTACTACTGAGATCCTAGCGAGTGGCGCTAAAACACCATTTCACCAACAGACCATGAGTCTGCAACGTTGGCCGCAATGCCCTATGATGAGCTACCTGTCCTAAGGATCAAATTTAAGTGGCCAAATCTGGAAGTCCCAAGAAGCACATTCAGGGCTATTGTTCCATAAATACTAGGAAGCTTGTGGAAAAAAGTAAAGGGCTGTAGAAACTTGAGCCCTCCGTCTACTGTGAAGTTTTGACGCCAGGCTCTACATTCGCCCTTTTTGTACCAACCGCTTTAATTAGATACTTAAAGGGAATCTCAACCTATCCTGGTTGTACCAATTTGCCATGCTGTTTCGATAAGTAGCCCCTTGTTCCTCAATCCTCCCATCCCAAGTATTACCAGTATCGTCAGAGGTTTTCAGAGAAAGCAGCTCGGCTTACCGGGCTGGCAAGCTTCCATGTCAACAGGCCCTAAGTTAGTAAAGCAGTTGTGTGGATACCATAGGTCATAAGCACGGTACCTCATAGCAGTTGCTCATGTCTTCCTTAACAACCTCTCATATTCGTTCATTCTGTTCAATCTTTAGGTTTCATTAGAATGCCTGTGGCTGAACGAGGTGGCGAATGCTAAAACCAAACTAGAAAGCATTTTTTATGAACCTTTTACAATCGACCATGATTATCACGTCAGTAATGGAGGGTAAGTCATCTTGTGTATCATCTATCCAAGAAAACTTGCATTCAGTTTACTTTTTTTAAACCAATATATACAAGCCGGCATCTTTGCAGGATTCTCAGATCTAGGAAGGGGCTTTTTAGAGAAGAGAAGGGGCTTTTTAGAACGGAGAAGGGGCTTTAGAGAGGAGAAGGGGCTTTTCAGAAAGGAGAAGGGCTTTAGAGAGAGAGAAGGGCTTTTTAGAGATAAGGGCTTATAGAGAGGATTTTAGAGAGGGAAGGGCTTTTAGAGAGGAGAAGGGATTTTATAAAGAGGAAAAGGGGCTTTTTAGAGAAAAGAAGGCGTTTTTGGAAAGGAGAAGGGGCTTTAGAGAAGAGAAGGGGACTTTAGAGAGGAGAAGGGACTTTAGAGAGGAGAAGGGACTTTTTAATAGGAGAAGGGGCTTTTAGAGTGGAGAAGGGCTTTTTAAAGATGAGAAGGGGCTTTATAGAGAGGAGAAGGGCTTTTAGAAGGAAGTTGAAGATCTTGTACATTTTATAAATTTTTCATTATTTTTCTAGCCAATTTCTTCATACTGTTCTACGCAACCTGAATCCTGTGCAAATCACAATCCAGAACCCAGAACTCAAGTGTTTGGATTCTGATAAAATATCATTCAAAATATTACAGTGTGATTTTGCAATGGTACGTCTTGCTGTTTGTTATCATGTCTGGCAATTGTAAACATCACTTGTTACGTTTTAATGCTTAGAACCTCTGCATCCAGAAATCCAGAACAATCCAGAAAGTCTTTGGATTGAATATGTCTAAATTAGCAGAGATTCAAGGATATATTTCCTTGTTAGTGGATTGAAAAGTTGACGTTGGAGAATTCAAGAGTGACATTCTAGGCTCGGCAACCAGATTGTGTGGATATTTATCATTACGCCTGCTGGTGATTAGTTGTTTAATTTTAACTTTTTTCTTTTTAGACTATAAATGCTGGTGAAGACCTTTGTCTTATTTGGTTTGTTGAAAACAATCAAGAAGGTTGGTTCTTTCGCATAGAATATCTTCGCTATTGCCCAGCGATCAAACAACGTCTGCCAAAGATTTAGCAATGTTTTAACTGTTTTGCTACGTCACAAAACAATTGCTTGACAAGCACAATTTGCTTGCTGCGTAATGTTCTCGGAAAAGTTCAAAAACGTTTTTCGCTAGACGCAGGAAAAGCTGTCTGCCTTGACTGTAAACGTTGTGCTTGGCCAGCAACTTTCAAATGTTTGCAAACAATGTTTGATAGTTCCGTTTTCTTAGAATCGCAGGGTTTTTTTAGCTCGTTTGATTGATTTAAATTTTCTCCTTTTTTGTAGATCTAGAAAAACAAACCGCTCTTACCTGTCAACTAACGATACAGTTCAAAACCGAGGTATGCTTGTATTGAAATCTTGGATTATCATAAAAACCCCTTTTAATATTTTGCTAATTTCACAGATGTAATGTTGTTTGACGAGCATTGTTTTGCGACGTAAGGCCAAACGGTAAAGCATTCGGCTTGTGAAGCAAATCTCAAATGTTTGACCAGCAATTTTTGATCGTTTGACTAAAGTCCTAATGTTCTGTTGGTCACCTCACTGTATCCTGTGAGCTCATTTGTTTAAACTATTGTCCAGTCCATAACTGCTGTATTTCGCTTCACAACTTGGTATAGCTTTCATAATAATAAGTTTTATCGGTCTATTTCTTCGTTGTTTCTTAGTAGTATCGTTATCGGTCTATTTCTCTAACGTTTATACTCAGAAGAGTGTGTGCCCTAAAGCCTTTCAATATGTCGGATAGTGTTCTGTATTATTGCAACTGCCAACTATCTCAGTCTTTCCGCTATTGTAGTTATTTGCATCATATATTAGAAATTAACTTTTTACTGCGATGCTTAGGCTGATTGAATTATATTTCACATTTTCTAGAAGCAAGAAGAATTTGGATCTTTCCATAAAACCTCTGAAGTTGCCATTATGAAGGTAAGTTTCCTGTTTTCACTCTTTAGTTTGAAAGGAAATGAAATAACTTTGGAGTAACTATGAAAAAACTATTACAATAATGTTTGTCCTTCTCATATTAGCAGCAATCTCTTTTCTCGCGGCCACGGCTTGGCGATTTATTTTATGGCGGATTTACTGCGTTTGGCTAATGTTTCCGCGGTGTCATGGCCTCTGGGCCCCCTGTAATAGGCTTCCTTTGAGGGGGGTTTTCTTATTCGAGGGGACAAATTTCATAGCGATAGGGTTTCTTACTTAAAATCTTAACTTTCAGTAGGGATTTAAGAGGGGGGGCTTTACCGAGAGGAGAGGCTTAATGGAGCTTTTACGTTGAAAGTAGGGGCGCTTTTTCTCTAAGTTATGTTCTTTTTTATCATTCTAGCCATTGTTGGCTGTAAATATGTCTTTGAAAATCGAAAAGAACGGAAAATTATATCAAGGAACAGCTTACAAAATGCAAGTAAGAATCAACAAGACTAAGGAGACAGACTTTCATCTTTTTGAGTATGTTTTGTGTATACTTGAAGACAACGATCAATGGAAGTTCAACGACGAAACTAAATGTAGAAAATTCGAGAAAGAACTTCAACAATCAGGTGAAATTGAAATTATTTCAGAAATTATCCCTTGTACATCCGGCAAACTTGAATACCCAAATATAACATTATTGAAGTCATTGTGTGATTCTACTAATACTAAAGACGAAACTCGGACACACCGGACACCGTCAACATCTAAAATTGCAGTAGAGAAATTGTTATCAAGCCGACGGACCTCACAAACTACCGCTCATGATACCGCGCGGCCGTTTGATGCAGGAGAAATCGTGTTTTGCCAAGCTGGCAAGTTTGTTGAAGTGAATGAAAGTAAGAAACTTTTAACGGATGTTTGATTTAGGATGAAAATTTTCCGCTCTGATTTGTAATTTGTAGCTAAAATTACACAAGAATACACCACTATGATTGGCGATCTAGTTTTCGTAGTATTAAAAGATAATTTCGAATAGAATTTTTAATCCTGTTTGAAGTTTAGATTCCGGTTAGGTGGCGTTCTGTCTGATGCAAGTGCTTATGGGGAGGTATATTCACATAGAATTCTTGGATGTTTGAAAGTAGAAGGGCTTTAGGATTCTATTCTCCTGTGGGTCTGTTTCAAATTTGAGAAGAGCTTGTCGATTTCAGGGGTGAAGAGATTTGCCAAATCTTCAAATGATCATTAACAGACTTAATCCTAGTGTACAATAGAAGCCGACCAACCTCGTACCCAGGGTAAATAGGACCTCTACGTGAACACTGCGCTGCCCCATTTGGGCTGAGCTAACAACAACAACAGCAGATATCCTTGGGAACGAAGTTGGAAGCCGACAACATTAGGTTATTATTATACACCTAAATATAAGGTGAGGCGAAAGAGAAACGATAGTATTTTTAAGGACTCTCAAACTTTTCTGTATTCCGTGCATGTTATGAAAAAATTTCAGTATAAACGAAGGGCTAACCCGGTATGATATGGTTTCGTTTGCGTGATAAACGGATATTCGTGCATAGATTCTATCGTCAGGCTGTGTGCCACTCGCCACTCCGTTTAAAGTTGTAGTTGTTGTTACTAAACTTACCTCGCAAAGTTGCTATGTTTCAAGCTAATTGTCTTAAAGCTCTTTTCAGATTTTTTGCTTGTTTATACAAGATCTTATCGTCGTCTAATTAGCATATTTTTTGTAATTTTCAAGAAATATTTAGATAGCTAAATTTCTATTATTTTAATTGCTTATTTAGTGATCTTATAGATTTTACTCTTCGTTTAAATTTTGTATGCCAAATTATGGGTGTAAATCAAGCTTCAAAGATTTCTAATTCATTTTTTAGTTTTTCTTTTAGAAGCACATTATCTGGAATGAGCTGGTCCGGCTCAACCAGTGAAAAGTCTGGTCCCGTTACTTGGATAGCTTGGTTCCGGCTTTTATTCCCGGAAAATAATCCTTGAGAATCAAAACCTGCGATTGGGTCATGGTCCTTTTTCAGAAGAAGAGAAATTTTTCCAAACGTCCATAGCTTATAGAGGAAGGAACTTCCTGGACCTGTAAACCCCAAACATAAAGCTTGAATATACCAAACGTAGCTTTTATTGGTCATACAAGCCTCCTTAGGAAGAAAACTCCCCTTACTGAACTTAGCAGGTTCTTAGCAATTTCTTACGGATCATGCAGCAAGCAGCACTGGGACATTCCTTTTTGCCTAGATACATATATTAATTATTTCTTTTTTGTCTACAATGCAATTCTTAAATGCTGCATTGGTATGGTGCGTAAAAGACTGGTAAAAAGAAGTTGATCATCGTATGGATCCAAAGCTGTCGGCAGAGAAGCGGTAAG
Organism: Chrysaora quinquecirrha; assembly: GCA_014526335.1. NCBI lineage: Eukaryota > Metazoa > Cnidaria > Scyphozoa > Semaeostomeae > Pelagiidae > Chrysaora > Chrysaora quinquecirrha. The sequence goes on from JACTAT010000026.1 coordinate 1,573,079, forward strand.
AAGCCTTATTTAAATGAGGCATTAAACTCAGATTAAACGATACAACATTTCATCCACCATTTATCCAACATTTTCTGGTTAATTTGCAAGAATGGCCAAACTGTTCTCACAGAAGCTGGCAGCAGGCTGCAGAGTAGCATGCACAGAAGTAGCAGATCGACCATACAGCTATTACAAATATAAATTCTATGCTGTTCTCATCTACGTCATCATTCGTATTCAATATTGTTTCGTCAGATCATTACAACAGATCATAGAACCCTGTGAATTTACATATTTGCAGTAGAACACCTGCGGCAAATCGTCAATCTTCATAAAATTTCTTTACTAATGTTTTTTACTCATCGATATTCTTGTATTGTTTTATGCAGTTGGGTGAATCATTGAAGCTGGTATGACATTGTCTGTATCAGTGCAGTAATGGTATGAAATGGTATTACAAGGCATTGGTATAGCATTGGTGACATGGTATCAAGTCTCATCTTTACAGGTACATATATTTTTATTATGATTCGCAGTGAAGTTATCGCGGAATTGGGATGACGGCGGAACGGCATCAGACGATCAGGCCACTCTCTTATAATTGATCGTAGCAGTTGCCTTTTCTAAGTGAAGGATTTCGGTTAGCGGCGACAAGAAACGTTAAACTGGGACGGAAAATTTGTAAGAAAGCCTAGGCATTTTCTTCTAAAGACGCTGATAAGAACAAGAGACGCTCGTATTCCTCATAGGAAAAAACACTTTTAGATATATGAGGCTGAGAACTGGGTCTAATTTTCTAAAATCTCGGAAGGTGCCTAAGAAACTTCCCAATGATTCTATTTGCACGAAGCAGTTGTTCCCAATAAGACTAGATTTATTTTGTGAAGTATGGAGAGAGATGCAATGGTGAAAATCTTTCAAGAAGCATGTAACATTCAGGCGAAACGAAACTTATTGTATTCCTTTAAAAAATCGGGCATCAGCTATGTTAGTGGATCGAAAACGTTGCAGCGCAATAGGAGCGCGTTGCAACGGCAATGCGTCGCGTGCAGTGAAGACCCGCGCGTTAAGACCAGAGAAACTAGCCAAATCTTTATATCCCTGCAAATTTTAAATAAATGAAACATCAATTTCATCCATAGTGTACATAGTATTTTTCTATTTCACGGAAAGATGCCAGTAGCTACATAGAGCTATATTTAGAAAATAATTGTGAAGCATCTGCAGTTTTTGTGTGAGCGCAACAGGATTCCGTCAGCCAGAAACGCGCGGCGAGGAAATGCGTGGCTAAGAAACGCGCGGCTAAGAAACAGAGTTTCTCGCAAGCAAACATTATTAATTTCAAAGTATAAGCAGACAATACTTGTACTTCAAACTAGAATGTCTACGATTAAAATTCCAACATGTTTATTTATTTATTTTATTCTCTATATTCTCCATAATGATAAAATTTTCGCTGGGATTTTTCATCCTGTTTCAATTTTGATTCTGTTTAGAAAACAGGTGTTTCTTCAGAAATCCTTTTCCCTTGTTTGCTGAAGTTTATTAAATTATTCTCCTAAAGTCCCTGTTCTTCTTGTCAGTTTTGTTTATCCAATAGAAGAATTCTATTTGTTTTATTGGATTCTTTTAAAAGAATCAAGATTTGAAATTTCAGCCGGTGCTCTATTGTTTCCTATATCAACTTTATTTCATTTCTGATACTGAGATCACAGCCTCGTTCTCATGGATTCATATCTAAGCCTCGCCCTCACGCAACGTTAAATACAGCTGTAAATTAAGATTGTTTCTAGCATCACAAGCTATCTCACCAAACAGGCCAAAAATCATGTCAATACGGGCTGTTTAGAAGGAAGCTTTGTTTGTTACTTTGTCTTGATTTTTACCATCCTATCACCTCCTGTCCTTCACTGAATGTAATGTGCTTTTGAACAAATATGACTTAACTCGACTTCGCGTTTGGTTTGTCGTGTGCAGAATGAATTTTATACTAAAATAGACAGGTTGTTTCGGTTACTGATGTTACTTTTAAACTTTAATTTAGCGGCCCAAGCTTAGATAAGCTCTGCTTCTCTTGGGTCGCGTAGAATACAAGTATTTTTATACTTAAATTTTCTTTTGTAAACTTGTATTTTACAAATAAATTTGAATTGAATTGAATTGAATATTTTTTCTGACAAGGGACAAACTAAAAAATCTCTTGAAACAGATCAAATAATTATTGACGATGCTAGGGTTTTCAGATCACACGGGGTACTTTCCTCTCGAATCTGATAAACCATGTGGGTACCCTAGACTTGTTTCCCAAGTCCCTAACTTTTGCAACTCTCGCTCACATTAAATTGAATTAATGTTGATGCAGTGTCCAGCAATTCAATTCAATGATACCTGCGATAAGTCTGACTCAGGTTTTAGTTTGGGGATACCCCTGCGCTTTCTGTAACAACTGACAGGGGCTGGGCGACCTCCGTAAGCATTTCAGTTCATTGAATAATGTTATCCTTGGCTCCACAGGGATTCGCCTAAGTCTTCCTTTTTAAACGGGTTTAACATGCACTAAATGCGGAAAGCATAAGGGATAACATATTCGGTATATTTTTGAGATTGGATAATAGGATAGGGCATTCGATAGGATTCGATATCGCGTCTTTAGAGCGCTTGATGTGAAATCAAAGAGAGCGAAAGAGTGCTATCTCACGCTGAATCTAACTGCGAAATCAATCAAATACGCTTAATTATGATCAGAAGGAATCGTGTAATCAGATTCTCGGTTTAATGTGTTCAATTTACCCCTTTATCTAAAGGTTTTGGAATATGTGCATGTCAGAACCAAAAAGCCGGTTCTGTGTAGAAAGAAAGACTTCGTTTTCTCGCTTGGACTCTTCAACTAATTTCATTGATCATCCAGTTGTATTACGTAAGCTGATTGATTTCCAAAACACAATGCCAATCCAGCTTCGCATTTCTAATTGTGGGTGCTTCGATACACTTAGTTAAATACTTAGTTAAATGTTTCTGCCTGTTTCTGACGTTTACAATCTGAAGAGCTTCAGACGAAAAAGCTCTAAGTGTGTTCATAGACGTTGCGTTTCTGCGTTTCTGCGCCGGTCTTGGCAGTCCTTGTGGCAGAGCGTCCAGCGGGCCTCTGGTTTATCACTCCAATGGGAAGCTGGTGTCTGTCGAACCCAAGACTTGCCCGAAGTCTGTTTCTCAATATCCTTCTTCTAGGATGGCGTTCTGTCTCATGCGGGCGTCTTTCCTTGGCGATGCCGCTCTTTGGTCTTTAATGCTATGGCTAAACTAGGAGACTTGTCCCGCGCGACTCTGTATTCAGCATGTCTCCCAGGGTGGCTAAACATGCGAGTGACAAGCAAGCAACATGTTCCCAAAGTCGCGAAGAAAAGAAATGTTTCTGTTGTCTCCCAGAAACATTTGCGCAAAGAAACTTTACAAAGTTTCCGAGGTGGCTAAACTGGGAGACACCGAGGGACATCAATGTCGCGCGCGACATGTCTCCTAGCTCTTCGAGTGTCAACAGCGCATGCGTTTTTCTTAGCTAAAAAACTTCCCTTACAATACGCCTAAAGTAACAGAAGGCCACTTGTAGCTGAAAACAATTTTAAAAAGATCAGTTTAAAGATATAACTCTCGATTTTGAACTTTTTATCTGTGCATTTGCCTGTTTCGTGGATCTCTTTCCTCGAGATAAGATTTTATCAGAAAACTTCATCAGAAAATCGATTTTTTCGCTGGCAATGTGATCTTATTCAGTCACGATATAGCATCATCATATTCATAATGGATATCAGTATTCTAAGTATCTCTCTACATTTTACGTTGCTTATCCGTGTATTGACAAAATTAATCAGATCATTTTTAATACCATACTATATTTGATTGAGATTATAATGAATGTTCGCATAACTTTTATAGTCTATTCAGATGAAGACAAATTCACTATTGCTAAGGCTTTCTATAAAACCCGGAATGCGGACCATAGCATGCGAAAGGCAGAATGCTTGCATGGAATTGTTGGCTTTAGATTTTGTAATTTAGTGAAGGTGAAGGTGGAATGGTGTTTTAGCGCCAATCGCTAGGATCTCATTCTAATCTACATTGAGTGGTTCGTAGATGCAAGTCATCCCTGAAGATCAGCAATAGTTTTTTATTTGATTGTTCTATAAAGATTTTTGTTATTATGGAAGTTTTCGAAGCAATTAAGTAGGGCCACATTACGTCAGGCCCATTTCAGGGCTCCCTGGCCTAGTTCATTCGTCGAAGTTATTCTGCAGCTAATTAAAGCTATGAAAAATTTCAACAGAGTGAGGAAAAAGCCACGGTCACACGGTCATTGACCGGAGGAAGGTCCATTAGAACAATAGAAAATATTTTACCACACCCAAAACACGCCTACTTTTCATTGTTAACTGAGGAAGGTTTCCAGCTAGGCATATTTTTGTCTGGAGGAAGGTTGAACACTTTTCTGGACTTATTCGGTATAATTTCGACGTATGGAACCAATACTGTAGTTAATCGTAACTGCATGACTAGCTACTGCACAACTACTTCAGCGGCTCTGCTGCGAAAAACGCCTTAATTGCACCTTCAACAGATTAAAGTTCGACCCATGAATCCATTGCCGCAGCAATGGCGGAGAAAGAGCGAAGGTAAAAGTTCACAGCTGAATTATATTCACTGCGGCACAAGTTCGACGCATGAACTAGACTAGACTAATTACCTCAGTCCCAGTTATCGCTCATGAGACAGAGGCTAGCAGTAAAAGGAGATCGCTCAAACTGGTAGCAAACTGGTAGTTTGAGCGTGCGGCAGATCAATTCAATAGCGATAACGACGACTCAGGTAATAAGTCTAGAACTAGACTAAGCAGTATAGTGAGTTTTGTATTCCAGATTCCTTGTTCCATGTTTTAAGCATAGCCTGTAGCTATCAAGGCTATATCTTGATGCGCTTCGATCTGAGCTGCTTAATCAAACAAAAGCTTTAAGAATACTCTCAAAGCAGGAAAACAAGCAAACAAAATCCTCCATTGCTCTAAGAAGCATATAAGGGCATCCTGTAGTGTTTGACTCGCAAATAAATAATTCAAAATCGTGTAAACAGTAGGCTAGGCTATCGATTTTTGACTCATAAAAGACACAGAATATCGCTGGTTTAACAAGTCTAGCTGGAAATACGCTGCTTTAAAGTGACTCATTATTAAAATATATCTTACAGGTTGCAGTTATATTATTGATAGTCAACGGAGGCTCAAAGTGGATAAATACCGCACGGAAAACTGCAGTTTGTCTGGTTTGGCCGTCAAGCTGACGCCTCAAGAGAAGTTTTTTGGATAAACACGTATTTTGCTGCAAGGCGAGGTAATTTCTCTTCATCAGATTCAATCTTTTAGTAAAGATTATTTTCTTCAATGATTTTCACGCAGATATCCGTGACTATATTTTCCACAGCGTGTGTTTAGGCCCCTTGATCGCTCGTTGGAATGCTTGCGTAAGAGAAGACCTTTTGTCACCAGGCCTTTAGATCGCCTGAGATGAACTTACCGCCACTTAGTCCCCTTCTTGTGTGTAACCATCTTCTCTATGCCTGTAATCCCGTTTGGTGGTATATTTGCAAAATAGGTTTAAAGGTTTTTGAATTTTCATTGCACACTATCCGCAACTGTTTTCATTCATTTAATCATCTTGGTTATAAATTTCTTTCTTCATGAACCAATGAAACTATTTTATGAGACACAGCTGAAACATTTAAGCGTTTAAAACCTTATCCTGTCAGTTCGAAAGCTGTAACCCCTGAAAAACTTCAGCGATAATTCTAAAATTTCATCCCTTTCCTGAACATCCGCACACAAAAGCCGGCAGAAGGATCTGACGTTGCTTGTCAAACAAAATATTGGACCACTTAAACGCGTCGGTCGCAAAACATTGCTCACTAAAAATGTGGCACGCAAAAAATGTTTCTTGGATTTTTATAAACATTGTAGAGCGATTTCTCCTTCTCCGTCAATTTTTGTAACATGGCCAGACGGCCGAAAATTGCGGATAAGGCCATGGCCAAACGATCAAACATTGTTTTTGAATGATTGGCCACGTCACAAACATTGATGACCTGCAAAATGAGCGAAGTTTGTTGCACAATTTGTTTGGAAGAGTTTAAAACATTCCTTGCAGTTTGACGAGCAATCTTTTGTGACGTGGCCAAACAAGGAAACATTATGCTTGATAAGCGAATTTCAAATGTTTCACCAACACTGTTTGATCGTTTTGCACGGGCCCAGCCCTTACCTTGACGATTTTATGCGATTCCCGTTCGTGCAACACGAATATTCTGATCCATTCTACTCCTTCGCAAGTGGCTTCGCAGACGTTCCATGCCTCATTCATTCTTTTCGGTTTCAAGCTAAAAGCCATTCATGAAATATGAAAGAACTAGGCTCTATTTAATTACATAATGGTTGTCCTTACTTATGCAGAGAAGCGGTGAAAACCTCGCAGCTTCAAACAACTTATGATTGTTCCAAACAGCTGGTTCCTTTAACTTTTTAAAAGAGGCGAACGGTGCACAGTTCAGAACGGCATACCTAAAATTTGCCAGTCAGGTTACTTTATTAGCCAACAAACACGTGTGAATATTTTTTAAAAAAGGTGCCTTTTCCTAAGAGACTAAGGCCCTGGCCAAACGATCCATGAATGTTTCTCGAACATTTGAAATTTGCTTGTCAGTCAATGTTTGAACTTTTGGCCACGTCACAAAACATTGTTTGAAAAGTATGATAACTGAGCAGAATTCTTCAAAAAGAATTTTTGCTTTATGCGATCAAAAAATGTTTGAAGAGCATTGTTTATCAACATGGCCAGACGGTGAAACATTTTGCTTAGCAAACAATTTCGTTTGTTTGACAAACAATGTTTTATGGTTAAATAACCAAAGAGTGTCTCTCAGGTTTTAGCTCATAGCTTAATTTATTGAAAGTTTCGTGAGTATAAACAGTTTCCTGGAAGTACCTGTATGAGGGTAGGGATGTTATTAGCATGACAGTTTCTTATTCTTCATGAAATTCCTATAGGAGCACATTCCGTGAAATAATCAAGCATGTTTTTGCACTCATTCCTTTTGTCTTTTTGATTTGATTATTCCACGGCATGTGCACTCGTGCAGTATATATAGCTTTGCATGCATGTTTTTCTCAGTTCTCGTCGCCAGAAGACACGAGTAGAGTACGGAGATCTACTTTTTCATAGGCATTTGGCCTAGGCAAGTGGCCTAGGCAAGTGGCCTAGGCAAATGGTCAAGGGAAGTGGCCTAGGCAAATGGCCTAAGCAAGTTTTGATTTAGGCCACACATTTTTATTCTTATTGCTGCAAGGACATATAGATTGTAAGTTATATTTAGCTTTGTCTGTTATTTATTTAACGCATTTATTTATTCAGCTATTTATTCCCGCTTGTAGCTAAATTTATTCGCGTTTATTATTGACTTTCTTATCGATTTCGTTATTTACACGCTATTGAATTGTTATTTAATATGATAATTTTTTATTAAAGTGAACCATATCACACATTGAAACCCGGCTGTTGTTGCTGTGTCGTGGGAATCTGCGTGTGGTCTGCGTTTGAATTTACGTGGCAAAAGACGGTTACAGACCACCTTATTTCGGTAGACGCCTTAAACCCAGCTTCGACGCCGGCTAAACAAGGGGACATCTCGCGCTGGACACGGTATTCATCGTGTCTCCTCGTGTCTCCAACAATGGCTAAACAAGCGAGTGACAAGCTAGCAACATGTCCCCCGAGTCGCGGAGATAAAAATTATTGTTGTCTACCAGAAATTTTTGCGTGTCTCTTGCTACAAATTTTGTCGCGCGCTAGATGATTTCCGAGGTGGTTAAACATAGAGGGGACATGTCACGACCGACAATGTCGCGCGCCACATTTCTCCCAGTTTAGCCCGGCCTTAAGAAAATATAAGACTAAGAAATAATACAAAGATTTGCAGGGGGTGGGAGCCTATTCGGAGTTGAACAACGGTGGAGTGATTATCATATAGACGTCCATTTATTTTCTGTTTCAACTCTGGTAAAGACATGTATCATTTTGGTTGAAAGAAAAAATATGAAATAATTATAATACAGAAGAAAGTTATGTATTATGGATTGTAAAAGCAGCGTTTTAATTCTGTTTACCCAAAATGGTTGATCAAGATATTTAGCTGGTTTAATTATGATGCAATTAATGAATATTGGTTTTTGCTGATCCGATAATATTATCTATATTCATTCTATGCAGGCTTGAACTCAGACTGAGATTCACTTAGTGCGAGCTGTGATTAGGAATTGGAATAAACACAACAATGCCAGGGAACAGAGAAGAGTTCCGAAAGCCTAGGCCACCTATATCTACTAATAACATCCCGAACGCTGTTTTATATTCAAAACCACGAGATGTTCGTATTGAATATACACCAGTGAGAAAAGACAGAGATTCAAGACGAGATTCGCATATTTCTCACGCGAGTTCTATGATACAAGATTACGCGTGCAAATGCCCGAAAGCCTTGAAGCATTTCGTCAAATACATGTGGATTCTGATTCTCCTTATCTACATCTTCGTAATGCCGTATCTTGTATCGAAGCTGTACATCAAAGTTACGAAAAGCCATACCAAATTGGCAAGCTTAGAGAGTATGCTTCAGAAACATATTGCAGCGAAGGCAGTTTCACCACGACAGATCGGGGTGTCAGATACTCAGAAGGGGAACTCTGTCAATGATCGTTTACACGAATATGCCAAAGAATCAAAAGCACGAAAGAAAATGTTGGAGCGAATCGTTAATCTTGAGAAAAGGTGAGACTATTACACATTGTTTTTCATTGTTGTCATCATAACCTTTTGTTTTATTTTATTTCATTTCATTTTATATTATATTATACATTCTATTTTATTTGCTTCTATTTCCTTTATATTTTATTTTATTTTTATTTATTTTAAAATTTCATTATTATTTATATTTGTTCTATATCTCTAGTTTCCCCCGATCTCTTTGTAAGAGCCTTCAAACCTCGCTTCAAGCAGCACTAGGGTTAGTAAAGGGGGAGTTTTGGGGCTACCCCCGATTATGCTCGAATTTTTTAATTACTTTTACCTCTGATACGGCTATTCGACTATCTTGAATTTAATTTTTAACGGACCCAACCATGAAAAGATGCATAAGCAGAACCCCATAAGGAACCCCTGATATAGCAAACCAATTGGACGATGCCCTTGATACGAATTCTTCTTGTTTCATCGACATCTGACATAGCGAGCACTTTTCTTGCTTCGTTACACCCCGAATTCAACTTCATTTTGAAGGGAGTGAGATATAGATGCCCGTTTTCCTTAGACATGGAGTTAGCTTATATTAATTTTTCGATGTTTTCCGATGTCCAAGTTTCCATATTAAAACATTAGGCTCTTCCTAAATATCTTTATTCTTATGAATTGTTTATTTTCCAAGTTTCTGTCTTTCTCTAAGCTTGTATTTGTTAATATTATGCTCCATTGACAATATTTTCCGTTTGTGAATTAATTTTGATTTACAAGATAGACAAGAACTCTAAAATAAAGTAAAAGGGGATTAAAATGCTCACAAAAAACGTCTTTTTTCGATTCTATGGATTTCATTATTTACTATGACAAGATTTTCAGCCCGATTAATCATGGTATGGCGAATTTATGTCATCTTTAGTTTTCCAGAATGTTAAGTTTTTTGGTTTTACAACAATATTTTCATTTCGCGTTATTTAACTCTCTGCACACAGATCAGAGTTCCATTTGTATAGTAGGACAACCTGGTGCTGCAGCTTCGCCCAATCTTAATAATCAGTGCAACATTAAGACTACATTAACCTTAAATCATCAATGGATCTTTTCAAAGAGGTCTGGATCAGCGCGGCATTTTTCTGGAAAATGGTAGCCATCTTGAATAATGGAATCTTTTGTTTGATATACTGAAACGCTTTTCATCTGGCACTCAGTGTATAAACAGGCAGAAACGATTGCCTAAGGCGTGATATACCCAAGAGGCCAATGAATTGACCAATTTTATAAGAAAGTTTTTTTTGGGCCAGTATTGAAACTTTCTTATATATTTCATGTTTTCAGTACCAAAACTTTCTTGTGATTTTCTTAGCAAAAATTTTAGAATGTAGTACTTCTAAGAATGCACAGTTTAAGGCATTGTATACATTGCACATATACCACGTTTTTCAAAGAAATTAATCATCAGACTCGTTTAATAGCAGGATGAACGACCGAACAGAAAAGCGAAAATAACATACAGAACATTAGGAGTGAAAATATGAAACAGAACTTTCTTAAGTTTCAAGATCCAGTATTGAACTTTCTTAGGTTTTTAAGATGCTGAGCACTACTTTCTTATAAACCACTTTCTTATAAAAAACGTGTAAAACACCATATCACCTCCTCCACCTTCACCTGAATCTCAGACGAAAAAAGTTTCGTAGATTCCATTTAAACGGGAACGGATCCGAGTGATCCCAATTAGATCAGGCGTTGAGTTTTCACTGGTATACGCAGTGGATCCGTTCCTCTTTGGGAACAGGGTCGTTCTTTTCAGGTACGCAAGAAAAGCAGATTAATTTGAATGTATTTTTTCTCTCGTGTAAACAAGGGGGTCTAAGTGTGTCTAGTGTGCTTTTCGTTACAAAACATTTACTTTTTGCTTGGATTTGTCCGTTGTTCAAAGCTGTCCGTCGTACAAACGAGTCCATTGATAGAGGTTGTACTGTGTCTATGTACCTTCCCTCTTTCTCAACTTTTATGTCTCTCTACTTTCCAGGATTAAAGAGTTGAGCATCTTAGAAAAAGGCATCTGCAATACAACACTTCTTACCAATGAACAAAATTCTTTGTTGAAAAACGCAAGTATGTATAATGCTATTTAGATATTTCTACAAGTGGCATATGGAATTTGAACTCAGGGCTGCATGATCAGAGAGCCAACACGTTTCCACTGAGCTGTAGAGCTCAATGAAATCGCCGATTAACTCTCCAAGTCATACAGCCCAACTTTCACCTCCCCTTTGGCTTTTTTACAATGCTATTTAGTTACAGTTAGCATATTTCGGGATACTGTTGTGCAATGCAAGGTTGTTGTATATGAAGTACTGGGAGGAGGTGTGACCAACAAGCCTACAGTCTACTCAACTGTCCATCCTTCTGACGTCGGTGATTGCGTACCGAGGGTATTCGTCCTAGAGTATCAGTCTGTTGGCGGAAGCTGATGTCCACATCAGCTGTATAGCTGCCAGAACTCCTGACCTGCATTAACAAACAAAGGTTGCTTGCTTGCTTGATTGCTTGCTTTCTTGCTTGCTTGATAGCTGGATTGATTGCTTTATAGCTGAAATGCTTGCTTGATAGCTTGATTGCTTGCTTGCTTGCTTGATTGCTTGCTTGATAGCTGGATAGCTTGATTGCTTGCTTGCTTGCTTGCTTGCTTGCTTGATTGCTTGCTTGCTTGCTTGCTTGATAGCTGGATTGCTTGCTTGATGGCTGGAATGCTTGCTTGCTTGCCTTGTTGCTTGCTTGATAGCTGGATTGCTTGCTTGCTTGATAGCTTAATTGCTTGCTTGATAGCTTGATAGCTTGATTGCTTGCTTGATTGCTTGATAGCTGGATTGCTCGATTGCTTGCTTGATAGGTTGATTGCTTGCTTGATAGCTTGATTGCTTGCTTGATAGCTTGATTGCTTGCTTGATAGCTTGATTGCTTGCTTGATGGCTTGATTGCTTGCTTGATAGCTTGATTGCTTGCTTGATAGCTTGATTGTTTGCTTGATTTCTTGCTTGATAGCTCGATTGCTTGCTTGCTTGCCTTGTTGCTTGCTTGATAGCTGGATTGCTTGCTTGCTTGATAGCTTAATTGCTTGCTTGATAGCTGGATTGCTTGCTTGATAGCTTGATTGCTTGATTGCTTGCTTGATAGCTTGATAGCTTGATTGTTTGCTTGATTTCTTGCTTGATAGCTCGATTGCTTGCTTGCTTGCCTTGTTGCTTGCTTGATAGCTGGATTGCTTGCTTGCTTGATAGCTTGATTGCTTGCTTGATAGCTGGATTGCTTGCTTGATAGCTTGCTTGCTTGATTGCTTGATTGCTTGCTTGATTGCTTGCTTGATTGCTTGATAGCTTGATTGCTTGATTGCTTGCTTGATTGCTTGCTTGATTGCTTGATTGCTTGCTTGATTGCTTGCTTGATTGCTTGCTTGATTGCTTGATTGCTTGATTGCTTGCTTGATTGCTTGCTTGATTGCTTGATTGCTTGCTTGCTTGATTGCTTGCTTGATAGCTTGATTGCTTGATTGCTTGCTTGATAGCTTGATTGCTTGCTTGATAGCTTGATTGCTTGCTTGATTGCTTGATAGCTTGTTTGCTTGATTGCTTGCTTGATGGCTTGACTGCTTGCTTGCTTGATAGCTGGATTGATTGCTTGCTTGCTTGATAGCTTGATTGCTTGCTTGATTGCTTGATAGCTTGTTTGCTTGATTGCTTGCTTGATAGCTTGATTGCTTGCTTGATAGCTTGATTGCTTGCTTGCTTGCTTGATTGCTTGCTTGATTGCTTGCTTGATTGCTTGCTTGCTTGCTTGCTTGCTTGCTTGCTTGCTTGCTTGATTGCTTGCTTGATAGCTGGATTGCTTGCTTGCTTGCTTGATTGCTTGCTTGATAGCTGGATTGCTCGATTGCTTGCTTGATAGCTTGATTGCTTGCTTGATGGCTTGCTTGATAGCTTGATAGCTTGATTGCTCGCTTGATAGCTTGATTGCTTGCTTGATAGCTTGATTGCGTGCTTGATTGCTTGATAGCTTGTTTGCTTGATTGCTTGCTTGATGGCTTGACTGCTTGCTTGATAGCTGGATTGCTTGCTTGATAGCTTGATTGCTTGCTTGATAGCTTGATTGCTTGCTTGATTGCTTGATATCTTGTTTGCTTGATTGCTTGATTGATAGCTTGATTGCTTGCTTGATAGCTGGATTGCTTGCTTGATAGCTTGATTGCTTGCTTGCTTGCTTGATTGCTTGCTTGATAGCTGGATTGCTTGCTTGCTTGCTTGATTGCTTGCTTGATAGCTTGATTGCTTGATTGCTTGCTTGATAGCTTGATTGCTTGCTTGATTGCTTGCTTGATTGCTTGATAGCTTGATTGCTTGCTTGATTGCTTGATAGCTTGTTTGCTTGATTGCTTGCTTGATGGCTTGACTGCTTGCTTGCTTGCTTGATTGCTTGCTTGATAGCTGGATTGCTTGCTTCCTTGATAGCTGGATTGCTTGCTTGCTTGCTTGATAGCTTGATTGCTTGCTTGATTGCTTGCTTGGTTGCTTGATAGCTTGTTTGCTTGATTGTTTGCTTGATGGCTTGATTGCTTGATAGCTTGGTTTGATACCTTGATTGCTGCTTGCTTGATAGCTTGATTGCTTGCTTGATAGCTGGATTGATTGATTGCTTGCTTGCTTGATTGCTTGATTGATAGCTGGATTGATTGCTTGCTTGCTTGATTGCTTGCTTGATAGCTGCATTGCTCGATTGCTTGCTTGATAGCTGGATTGATTGCTTGCTTGCTTGATTGATAGCTGGATTGATTGCTTGCTTGCTTGATTGCTTGCTTGATAGCTGGATTGCTCGATTGCTTGCTTGATAGCTTGATTGCTTTCTTGCTTGCTTGATTCCTTGCTTGATAGCTGGATTGCTTGATTGCTTGCTTGATAGCTTGATTGCTTAATTGCTTGCTTGATAGCTAGATTGCTTGATTGCTTGCTTGATAGCTGGATTGCTTGCGTGCTTGATTACTTGCTTGCTTGATTACTTGCTTGCTTGATTTCTTGTTTGTTGGGAGGAGTATTGTGGCTAGGAGAATAATAATTATTTTTCCGTGGCTGACATGGTTTATTCGTGAATATTTCAGATACAGAAATGATTTCTTAAAGATATGAAATTAAGCGCAGTTGATCTATCGTTTATTTTAAATTATTTTGTCTATCTAAATGTCACAGACTATTTAGACTAAAGTGCAATGGAATACGGGTGTATCAGGTGGTCGTTTTATTAGAACAATTGTTTATACCCTTATTAAAAAATTTAGTTCGTTATTAAGGGAAGGCTATTCATCAGAGGGTGCGTTATATTACGAGTCTGTTGTCTTCTTTCTTATGTCAACTACTTAAAGATAGTAGCTAATAGGATCGCAAAGGGATATTCTCCGCATTTTTGTATTGGGGCATGAAGGGCACGAAAAAAATCGATCAACTGAAAATTTCACCAATACGTAAAATCCCAACCTCCACGGCTCCTTTTCAAAAATATGGATGATAGTGCCTATGCATTTGTTATGTCAATTGCAAATTTTACGGAAATCATAATTAGTCTGACAATTTTCTTTCTAATAGGTTCCAGATGCAACTTTGGTCCCCGTGGACCCCCAGGACGGCCAGGATCACCTGGAAGACCGGCAGTAAATGGAACGGTAAATGTCTAATAAATTCTTGTTGCTCTGTCCAATATGCTTTGGTTTTGCTACTATTTTAGAAACTTTAAGCATAAACTATTGTGATTCTATGCCAAATCATGTTATACATAGATGCACTGTTTTCTTAGATTGGACTTCGTGGTCTGGTTGGCGCCAAGGGAGAGAAAGGTGACAGAGGACCGAGAGGAGAACAAGGAGTTCCAGGTGCGAAAAAGGATTTGATTTTTGACTGATCTGATCTGATATGATTTGATCTGACCTAATCTGGCCTGATCTAATTTGATCTGATCTAATCTGACATGATCTGATTTGATCTGGTCTGATCTGGTTTGATCCGATCTAATCTGACCTGCTCTGATTTGATCTTATCTACTTTGACCTGGTCTGATCTGTCTGACCTGATCTAACAGACCAGGCTTTATTTTGTCTGGTCTAATCTGATCTGGCCTAAACTTACCTAATCTCGTCTGATCTTACATGATCTGCTCTGATCGTATGTAATCTGTCTGAAATGATTTCATCAGTTCTGATCTAACCTCGCTTGTTTTTTTTTTATCTGATTTGGTCCGATCCGATCATCAAATTCTATTTGAGCGCATTCAATCAAGTCAAATCTGATTTCCTCTCTTAATTTAGATACAATTGTAATTTATTGTACCTATTTCTTGCAAAGGGCTGAATGGTTCTTGTCATTGTGAAATAGAAAACCAAATACGCAAAATTGGTGCTATTTATACACATTGGGGTCGAAGTGATTGTCCAGAGCAGCAGAAGTCACGGCTGGTTTATAATGGTAAGATGAAACATACCAAATAACACTTAATACTTCTTGACTTGCATAGATAAGTTTTGAACAAAGACAGTTATGTTTTGTGAATAGAGTTGATACTGACATTTCGCCTTTTGAGGTTTCTGCAGAGCTACAAGGATGGTAATGATAATCAAGATCATGATATTGACTGTGGTGTTAGTATTAGTCGTGTTAATAGTTGTCAAATAGTTGTAAAAATAGTTGTAGTTTTTGTGATAGCTGTAGTAAAAGTAGTTGTGCTAATAGTAATAGTAATAAATGCTTCTTGTAATTTTTATAGTAATAGTAATATTTATAGTCACAATTATAGCTAGTACTTGTAAGAGACGTTTTAGCAATAGCAATAAATGGTAATAGTAATAGTAGTTGTAGTAGTAATAATAGTAATAGCAATAGATGGTAGTAGTAATGGTAATAGTGATAGTCATAGCAATGATAATAGTAAATGAATTGGGAAAGGTATAGTAATGGTAATAGTGATAGTAGAAACTATTGTAATAGTATCTGTAACATTGTAGTCGCAATTATAGCTTCTAGTAGTAAGAATTGTTGTAGTAATAGTAATTGTAGTATTAGTAATCAAAATAGCAATAAATGGTTATAGTGAGTTATAGTTAACAGTAACAGTAGTAACAGTAGTAGTAGTAATATTAGAAATGGTAGTAACAATAGTGGTATTAGTAATTGCAGTTAAGATTGTACTAGCAGTTGTAATAGCAATGTTTATAGTAATATTTGTTTTTTTTATATCAATAGCTAAAAATTTACCTTACACAATACGAAGAACCTACATTACATGGACGATGCCCTGGGAAGCAAAGATCGTGACTATCCCAGGGCCATTTCACAAAATACTTACTCACACAAACGTTAAATTAAAGGAAAAGATACATAACGAACAAAGTAACCTAAAGAAAGGAGAAAAAGCTTCTTCAAAAAACGTAATTGAACCGACTTGTTTTATGTATGAAACTTAAGGTAATATTTGTAGTGGTATATCAGGTATTAAATATCATTCCAATCTGAAATATCTGTTTTGTGTTGTAGGTTTCGTTGGTGGCTCACATCACAATCATTTAGGAGGTGGATCAAACTTTCTTTGCTTGCCAAGATATCCAAAGTACTCCAATAAAACAGATGGATTATCCAACACAGACCGTGCATACCTATACCCAGTTGAGTATGAGATTTTCACTGGAATATTTGATACAAAAATCCCTGGTAGGAGTTCTAGTTATTTCGATGCTGTGTGTGCCGTATGTAGGATACAAGGGCGCGGCTCAGTTCTCATGATACCCGGCCTAGATTCATGCCCGAGTGGCTGGTTAAAAGAATACAATGGTTACTTGATGGCACCTAAGAAGGAACTTCATCGTGCTGAGTATATATGTGTTGACAGACGCCCTGAGCTGGATATAAAGACAGTAGGAACGAATAAAAAGGCGGGATATTTGAATTTTGTTGATACCAACTGTGACGCATTAAAATGTCCGCCTTACGAAAAGAATTTAGAGTTACCCTGTGTTGTTTGTAGTTATTGAGTAATAAATACCCTGTAATACAGGTAGCTAGTAATGGTTAATAGAAATGGTTAAAACTTACAAATCTGACTAATTGCGAAAGCACAGGCAACCTCAAAACAAATAGCTGTATAAATTCCAAGATAGTAGCAGACCATGCTACCCAATAGGTAATTTCCACTTCAACACAGACACTGCTACGTGACTGAACATGGGAACTTTTCCGCTTTGGGAAGACCGTGCTATCCGAGCACGCCAGGTAGCTTCTACTTCAACAAAGACACTACTACATTACTATACTTGGTAAGGTCTGTCTGACGCAGACCGTGCTACCCGAGCACGCCAGGTAACTTCTACTTCAACGAAGATACTACTACATTACTATACTTGGTAAGGTCTGCCTGACGCAGACCGTGCTACCCGAGCACGCCAGGTAACTTCTACTTCAACGAAGATGCTACTACATTACTATACTTGGTAAGGTCTGTCTGACGCAGACCGTGCTACCCGAGCACGCCAGGTAACTTCTACTTCAACGAAGACACTACTACAATACTATACTTGGTAAGGTCTGCCTGACGCAGACCGTGCTACCCGAGCACGCCAGGTAACTTCTACTTCAACGAAGATACTACTACATTACTATACTTGGTAAGGTCTGCCTGACGCAGACCGTGCTACCCGAGCACGTCAGGTAACTTCTACTTCAACGAAGATGCTACTACATTACTATACTTGGTAAGGTCTGTCTGACGCAGACCGTGCTACCCGAGCACGCCAGGTAACTTCTACTTCAACGAAGACACTACTACATTACTATACTTGGTAAGGTCTGCCTGACGCAGACCGTGCTACCCGAGCACGCCAGGTAACTTCTACTTCAACGAAGACACTACTACATTACTATACTTGGTAAGGTCTGCCTGACGCAGACCGTGCTACCCGAGCACGCCAGGTAACTTCTACTTCAACGAAGATACTACTACATTACTATACTTGGTAAGGTCTGTCTGACGCAGACCGTGCTACCCGAGCACGCCAGGTAACTTCTACTTCAACGAAGATACTACTACATTACTATACTTGGTAAGGTCTGCCTGACGCAGACCGTGCTACCCGAGCACACCAGGTAACTTCTACTTCAACGAAGACACTACTAAATTACTATACTTGGTAAGGTCTGCCTGACGCAGACCGTGCTACCCGAGCACGCCAGGTAACTTCTACTTCAACGAAGACACTACTACAATACTATACTTGGTAAGGTCTGCCTGACGCAGACCGTGCTACCTGAGCACGCCAGGTAACTTCTACTTCAACGAAGACACTACTACATTACTATACTTGGTAAGGTCTGCCTGACGCAGACCGTGCTACCCGAGCACGCCAGGTAACTTCTACTTCAACGAAGATACTACTACATTACTATACTTGGTAAGGTCTGCCTGACGCAGACCGTGCTACCCGAGCACGCCAGGTAACTTCTACTTCAACGAAGATACTACTACATTACTATACTTGGTAAGGTCTGCCTGACGCAGACCGTGCTACCCGAGCACGCCAGGTAACTTCTACTTCAACGAAGATACTACTACATTACTATACTTGGTAAGGTCTGTCTGACGCAGACCGTGCTACCCGAGCACGCCAGGTAACTTCTACTTCAACGAAGACACTACTACATTACTATACTTGGTAAGGTCTGTCTGACGCAGACCGTGCTACCCGAGCACGCCAGGTAACTTCTACTTCAACGAAGACACTACTACATTACTATACTTGGTAAGGTCTGTCTGACGCAGACCGTGCTACCCGAGCACGCCAGGTAACTTCTACTTCAACGAAGACACTACTACATTACTATACTTGGTAAGGTCTGCCTGACGCAGACCGTGCTACCCGAGCACGCCAGGTAACTTCTACTTCAACGAAGACACTACTACATTACTATACTTGGTAAGGTCTGCCTGACGCAGACCGTGCTACCCGAGCACGCCAGGTAACTTCTACTTCAACGAAGACACTACTACATTACTATACTTGGTAAGGTCTGCCTGACGCAGACCGTGCTACCCGAGCACGCCAGGTAACTTCTACTTCAACGAAGACACTACTACATTACTATACTTGGTAAGGTCTGCCTGACGCAGACCGTGCTACCCGAGCACGCCAGGTAACTTCTACTTCAACGAAGACACTACTACATTACTATACTTGGTAAGGTCTGCCTGACGCAGACCGTGCTACCCGAGCACGCCAGGTAACTTCTACTTCAACGAAGACACTACTACATTACTATACTTGGTAAGGTCTGCCTGACGCAGACCGTGCTACCCGAGCACGCCAGGTAACTTCTACTTCAACGAAGATACTACTACATTACTATACTTGGTAAGGTCTGCCTGACGCAGACCGTGCTACCCGAGCACGCCAGGTAACTTCTACTTCAACGAAGACACTACTACATTACTATACTTGGTAAGGTCTGCCTGACGCAGACCGTGCTACCCGAGCACGCCAGGTAACTTCTACTTCAACGAAGATACTACTACATTACTATACTTGGTAAGGTCTGCCTGACGCAGACCGTGCTACCCGAGCACGCCAGGTAACTTCTACTTCAACGAAGACACTACTACATTACTATACTTGGTAAGGTCTGCCTGACGCAGACCGTGCTACCCGAGCACGCCAGGTAACTTCTACTTCAACGAAGACACTACTACATTACTATACTTGGTAAGGTCTGTCTGACGCAGACCGTGCTACCCGAGCACGCCAGGTAACTTCTACTTCAACGAAGACACTACTACATTACTATACTTGGTAAGGTCTGCCTGACGCAGACCGTGCTACCTGAGCACGCCAGGTAACTTCTACTTCAACGAAGATACTACTACATTACTATACTTGGTAAGGTCTGCCTGACGCAGACCGTGCTACCCGAGCACGCCAGGTAACTTCTACTTCAACGAAGACACTACTACATTACTATACTTGGTAAGGTCTGCCTGACGCAGACCGTGCTACCCGAGCACGCCAGGTAACTTCTACTTCAACGAAGACACTACTACATTACTATACTTGGTAAGGTCTGCCTGACGCAGACCGTGCTACCCGAGCACGCCAGGTAACTTCTACTTCAACGAAGATACTACTACATTACTATACTTGGTAAGGTCTGCCTGACGCAGACCGTGCTACCCGAGCACGCCAGGTAACTTCTACTTCAACGAAGATACTACTACATTACTATACTTGGTAAGGTCTGCCTGACGCAGACCGTGCTACCCGAGCACGCCAGGTAACTTCTACTTCAACGAAGACACTACTACATTACTATACTTGGTAAGGTCTGTCTGACGCAGACCGTGCTACCCGAGCACGCCAGGTAACTTCTACTTCAACGAAGACACTACTACATTACTATACTTGGTAAGGTCTGCCTGACGCAGACCGTGCTACCCGAGCACGCCAGGTAACTTCTACTTCAACGAAGACACTACTACATTACTATACTTGGTAAGGTCTGCCTGACGCAGACCGTGCTACCCGAGCACGCCAGGTAACTTCTACTTCAACGAAGACACTACTACATTACTATACTTGGTAAGGTCTGCCTGACGCAGACCGTGCTACCCGAGCACGCCAGGTAACTTCTACTTCAACGAAGATACTACTACATTACTATACTTGGTAAGGTCTGCCTGACGCAGACCGTGCTACCCGAGCACGCCAGGTAACTTCTACTTCAACGAAGACACTACTACATTACTATACTTGGTAAGGTCTGCCTGACGCAGACCGTGCTACCCGAGCACGCCAGGTAACTTCTACTTCAACGAAGACACTACTACATTACTATACTTGGTAAGGTCTGTCTGACGCAGACCGTGCTACCCGAGCACGCCAGGTAACTTCTACTTCAACGAAGACACTACTACATTACTATACTTGGTAAGGTCTGCCTGACGCAGACCGTGCTACCCGAGCACGCCAGGTAACTTCTACTTCAACGAAGACACTACTACATTACTATACTTGGTAAGGTCTGCCTGACGCAGACCGTGCTACCTGAGCACGCCAGGTAACTTCTACTTCAACGAAGACACTACTACATTACTATACTTGGTAAGGTCTGCCTGACGCAGACCGTGCTACCCGAGCACGCCAGGTAACTTCTACTTCAACGAAGACACTACTACATTACTATACTTGGTAAGGTCTGCCTGACGCAGACCGTGCTACCCGAGCACGCCAGGTAACTTCTACTTCAACGAAGACACTACTACATTACTATACTTGGTAAGGTCTGCCTGACGCAGACCGTGCTACCCGAGCACGCCAGGTAACTTCTACTTCAACGAAGACACTACTACATTACTATACTTGGTAAGGTCTGCCTGACGCAGACCGTGCTACCCGAGCACGCCAGGTAACTTCTACTTCAACGAAGACACTACTACATTACTATACTTGGTAAGGTCTGCCTGACGCAGACCGTGCTACCCGAGCACGCCAGGTAACTTCTACTTCAACGAAGACACTACTACATTACTATACTTGGTAAGGTCTGCCTGACGCAGACCGTGCTACCCGAGCACGCCAGGTAACTTCTACTTCAACGAAGACACTACTACATTACTATACTTGGTAAGGTCTGCCTGACGCAGACCGTGCTACCCGAGCACGCCAGGTAACTTCTACTTCAACGAAGACACTACTACATTACTATACTTGGTAAGGTCTGTCTGACGCAGACCGTGCTACCCGAGCACGCCAGGTAACTTCTACTTCAACGAAGACACTACTACATTGGTACTGCCTGACGCAGACCGTGCTACCCGGTAAGGTCTGCCTGACGCAGACCGTGCTACCCGAGCACGCCAGGTAACTTCTACTTCAACGAAGACACTACTACATTACTATACTTGGTAAGGTCTGCCTGACGCAGACCGTGCTACCCGAGCACGCCAGGTAACTTCTACTTCAACGAAGACACAGCTACATGACTATACTTGGTAAGGTCTGTCTGACGCAGACCGTGCTACCGAGAGCACGCCAGGTAACTTCTACTTCAACGAAGACACTACTACATTACTATACTTGGTAAGGTCTGCCTGACGCAGACCGTGCTACCCGAGCACGCCAGGTAACTTCTACTTCAACGAAGACACTACTACATTACTATACTTGGTAAGGTCTGCCTGACGCAGACCGTGCTACCCGAGCACGCCAGGTAACTTCTACTTCAACGAAGACACTACTACATTACTATACTTGGTAAGGTCTGCCTGACGCAGACCGTGCTACCCGAGCACGCCAGGTAACTTCTACTTCAACGAAGACACTACTACATTACTATACTTGGTAAGGTCTGCCTGACGCAGACCGTGCTACCCGAGCACGCCAGGTAACTTCTACTTCAACGAAGACACAGCTACATACTATACTTGGTAAGGTCTATACTTGGTAAGGTCTGTCTGACGCAGACCGTGCTACCCGAGCACGCCAGGTAATTTCTACTTCAACGAAGACACAGCTACATTACTATACTTGGTAAGGTCTGTCTGACGCAGACCGTGCTACCCGAGCACGCCAGGTAACTTCTACTTCAACGAAGACACAGCTACATGACTATACTTGGTAAGGTCTGCCTGACGCAGACCGTGCTACCCGAGCACGCCAGGTAACTTCTACTTCAACGAAGACACAGCTACATGACTATACTTGGTAAGGTCTGTCTGACGCAGACCGTGCTATCCGAGCACGCCAGGTAACTTCTACTTCAACGAAGACACTACTACATTACTATACTTGGTAAGGTCTGCCTGACGCAGACCGTGCTACCCGAGCACGCCAGGTAACTTCTACTTCAACGAAGACACTACTACATTACTATACTTGGTAAGGTCTGCCTGACGCAGACCGTGCTACCCGAGCACGCCAGGTAACTTCTACTTCAACGAAGACACAGCTACATTACTATACTTGGTAAGGTCTGTCTGACGCAGACCGTGCTATCCGAGCACGCCAGGTAACTTCTACTTCAACGAAGACACTACTACATTACTATACTTGGTAAGGTCTGCCTGACGCAGACCGTGCTACCCGAGCACGCCAGGTAACTTCTACTTCAACAAAGACACAGCTACTTGACTATACTTGGTAATGTCTGTCTGACGCAGACCGTGCTACCCGAGCACGCCAGGTAACTTCTACTTCAACGAAGACACTACTACATTACTATACTTGGTAAGGTCTGCCTGACGCAGACCGTGCTACCCGAGCACGCCAGGTAACTTCTACTTCAACGAAGATACAGCTACATGACTATACTTGGTAAGGTCTGTCTGACGCAGACCGTGCTATCCGAGCACGCCAGGTAACTTCTACTTTAACGAAGACACTACTACATTACTATACTTGGTAAGGTCTGCCTGACGCAGACCGTGCTACCCGAGCACGCCAGGTAACTTCTACTTCAACGAAGACACTACTACATTACTATACTTGGTAAGGTCTGCCTGACGCAAACCGTGCTACCCGAGCACGCCAGGTAACTTCTACTTCAACGAAGACACTACTACATTACTATACTTGGTAAGGTCTGCCTGACGCAGACCGTGCTACCCGAGCACGCCAGGTAACTTCTACTTCAACAAAGACACAGCTACTTGACTATACTTGGTAAGGTCTGTCTGACGCAGACCGTGCTACCCGAGCACGCCAGGTAACTTCTACTTCAACGAAGACACTACTACATGACTATACTTGGTAAGGTCTGCCTGACGCAGACCGTGCTACCCGAGCACGCCAGGTAACTTCTACTTCAACAAAGACACTACTACATGACTATACTTGGTAAGGTCTGCCTGACGCAGACCGTGCTACCCGAGCACGCCAGGTAACTTCTACTTCAACAAAGACACTACTACATGACTATACTTGGTAAGGTCTGCCTGACGCAGACCGTGCTACCCGAGCACGCCAGGTAACTTCTACTTCAACAAAGACACAGCTACTTGACTATACTTTGTAAGGTCTGCCTAACGCAGGCCGTGCTACCCGAGCACGCCAGGTAACTTCCACTTGAACAAAGACACTACTACATGACTATACTTGGTAAGGTCTGCCTTACACAGACCGTGCTACCGGAGCATGCAAGGTAACTTAGCATACTACTAAGTGGCTTAACTTAGTAAGGACTACCTTAGGCAGACTGTGCACCCGAGCACTCTATTCAACACTCCCTGTAGTAAGAGCATTGTTTTTGCCGTTTTAAGTTGCTGCTGCCTGCTGCTTTTTGCAAGTGGTCAAGAAATTCTTTTATAATCACTGAAAGGAAAATAAAGTTGTTTTAGAGGTGTAATTTTCTATTTGTTTGACTCAATTTTCTGTCAACTGTTTACACTCCCCTTTTTATAAGAACAATGTTAACTTGAGGCTGGCTTTTTCTGATGCCCCAAAAATATCGACTTAATAAGAAAGTAAGACAGTCACACTTCATGTAAAAAATATAAATAAGCATTTTGGAATTTTACAAACCCTTGGCACCACTCAAAATATTCGATGAAAAGTATTACGGAGGCATTATGGAGTATTACATAAGACATTTCAGGCTCAAAATAGCAAAAACTTAAGACCGGTCAGCCTCGATCAAAATTTTCTGGTTCTTACAAAAAAGGAGTGTATCTTTGCCAAAGCTCTCTATATGTATTTCACATGTTAATCTATTATAAAGCTCTTAAAATACTCTTGTGACTGCCATTTCTTGTTCTGAAATCGATCACGAATGCATAAATATTCTTTGTTTATCATATATATCATATATTATATATAGAATCATTTGTATATAATTAGACGAGTATTCAAATTCAAAAGATTAATTTTCTCAACATGTATCAAATTTAAATATTCAGCGTTGTCTTGAGTTTTTCTTCATGTCCATGACTATGCACGTTGCAAGGAAACTTTATTAAACATTCACATGTTTACAATTAGCTCTAGCTAAGAGATAGTGTGACGCAAATGGTCGGTAGGTAGTTAGTTACCTTACTAAATAACTAGCTAACTAACCAACTAACAAAATAACTAACTAACTAACTAACTAACTAACTAACTAACTAACTAACCAACTAACAAAATAACTAACTAACTAACTAAGAAGCAAGCTAGCTAACTAACTAATTTACAAGCGTTGCTTGCTAACTAACTTTAACTCCATCGGTTCCTACGCAGACCAGAGATTATTTCAAATAATACACCCTTGGTTGGCAGTAAGGAGGTCGTATCATTACAAATACCAGCAACAAACATTAACAAAACAATTTAACCAACGATGAGTATAATAGCATATATACATAAAGCACTAAAGAACTGTTCAGCCGCCAATTGGGCGGCCTATTCCGCTTCATTCTTCTTAACTGATACTGAGATTGGAGACGTCTTCTTCTACTGTATCTTTCGGTTGAAATATGATTTAGAATTTCTGAGTCTCTAAATATATGACACTCGTATAAATCTCAGCTCCCTTTTGGGGTTGCTGGTTACTCAAAATCTCAGCCTCTTGCTGGTTACTCATATTAATCTCAGCTTCCCCTCTTGGAGTCGCCGGTTATTCAAATAAATCTCAGCTTCTCTTCTTGGAGTCGCCGGTTACACGTAACAATCTCAGCTCTCCTTACCGGAGATGCCGGTAACGCATCACGTTCTCAGCGTCTCTTACGCCGGTTACTCAAAATCTCAGCCTTCAGCTGGTAACTCGTATCATTCCAGCCTCTTGCTGGTTTAGCGAATCTCAGCCTTCTGCTGGTAACTCATATATTCTCAGCTTCCTGCTGGTAACCAAATTCGTGTTAGTAATTCTGTTCTACCTTTTAAAGAAACGAGTAGTGATACGACCCAGGGAGGGAGGGTGGGGAAAAACGTAGCAAAACTGTAAGTTAGGACGAAATAACTTTATGCTCAGAAAACGTGACTGAAAAGAACAGCGACTGAAAGAGGAATGATGATGCAGGACGGAGGTATGTTGTCGAGCCCCGATGCCAAGCATCAGTCAGACGGGGGGGCGTATACACCTCGGCGTTAAGCTACATTAACATGGTTAATGTCCGAAAATCGGCCAAAATCAGTGGTTTTGAAAACTTCCTTTTTTCTTCAAAAATATTTAGTAAATCTTATCAAATACCACCTGACCAGCTTCTATGGGGTAAATAAGGTGTTATTCTACCGTTTTGGGTGCAATTTGGGAGAAAAGTTTTCCCCCCAAAAGTCGACAAAAAGGTAAGTCTATAGCCTTGCCAAATTGCAAAAAATCGGTCAAAATCAGGGGTTTTGAAAACTTCCTTTTTTCTTCAAGAATATTAAGTAAATCTTATCAAATACCCCCTGACTAGCTTCTAGGGGTTAAATAAGGTGTTTTTCTACCATTTTGGGTGCAATTTGGGAGAAAAAATTTTCCCAAAAAAATCGGAAAAAAGGTAAGTCTATAGCCTTGCCAAATTGCCAAAAATCCACCGAAATCAGGGGTTTTGAAAACTTCCTTTTTTTCAAAAATATGTAGTAAATCCTACCAAACACCCCCTGAAAAGCTTCTAGGGGTTAAATAAGGTGTTTTTCCACCGTTTTGGGTGCAATTTGGGAGAAAAAATTTTCCCCAAAAATCGACAAAAAGGTAAGTCTATAGCCTTGCCAAATTGCCAAAAATCGGCCAAAATCAGGGGTTTTGAAAACTTCCCTTTTTCTTCAAAAATATTTAGTAAATCCTACCAAACACCCCCTGAAAAGCTTCTAAAGGGTAAATAAGGTGTTTATCTACCGTTTTGGTTGTAATTTGGAAGAAAAAATTTTCCCCAAAAAATCGACAAAAAGGTAAGTCTATAGCCTTGCCAAATTGCCAAAAATCGGCCAAAATGAGGGGTTTTGAAAACTTCCCTTTTTCTTAAAAAATATTTAGTAAATCCTACCAAACACCCCCTGAAAAGCTTCTAAGGGGTAAATAAGGTGTTTTTCTACCGTTTTGGGTGTAATTTGAGAGAAAAAATTTTCCCCCAAAAATCGGCAAAAAGGTAAGTCTATAGCCTTGCCAAATTGCCAAAAATTGGCCAAAATTAGGGGTTTTGAAAACTTCCCTTTTTCTTCAAAAATATTTAGTAAATCCTACCAAACACCCCCTGAAAAGCTTCTAGGGGTAAATAAGGTGTTTTTCTACCGTTTTGGGTGCAATTTGGGAGAAAAAATTTTCCCCAAAAAATCGACAAAAAGGTAAGTCTATAGCCTTGCCAAATTGCCAAAAATCGGCCAAAATCAGGGGTTTTGAAAACTTCCCTTTTTCTTCAAAAATATTTAGTAAATCCTACCAAACACCCCCTGAAAAGCTTCTAGGGGTAAATAAGGTGTTTTTCTACCGTTTTGGGTGTAATTTGAGAGAAAAAATTTTCCCCAAAAAATCGACAAAAAGGTAAGTCTATAGCCTTGCCAAATTGCCAAAAATCGGCCAAAATCAGGGGTTTTGAAAACTTCCCTTTTTCTTAAAAAATATTTAGTAAATCCTACCAAACACCCCCTGAAAAGCTTCTAAGGGTTAAATAAGGTGTTTTTCTACCGTTTTGGGTGCAATTTGGGAGAAAAAATTTTCCCCAAAAAATCGACAAAAAGGTAAGTCTATAGCCTTGCCAAATTGCCAAAAATCGGCCAAAATCAGGGATTTTGAAAACTTCCCTTTTTCTTCAAAAATATTTAGTAAATCTTACCAAACACCCCCTGAAAAGCTTCTAAGGGGTAAATAAGGTGTTTTTCTACCGTTTTGAGTGTAATTTGAGAGAAAAAATTTTCCCCAAAAATCGACAAAAAGGTAAGTCTATAGCCTTGCCAAATTGCCAAAAATCGGCCAAAATCAGGGGTTTTGAAAACTTCCCTTTTTCTTCAAAAATATTTAGTAAATCCTACCAAACACCCCCTGAAAAGCTTCTAGGGGTAAATAAGGTGTTTTTCTACCGTTTTGGGTGCAATTTGGGAGAAAAATTTTCCCCAAAAATCGACAAAAGGTAAGTCTATAGCCTTGCCAAATTGCCAAAAATCGGCCAAAATCAGGGGTTTTGAAAACTTCCTTTTCTTAAAAATATTTAGTAAATCCTACCAAACACCCCTGAAAAGCTTCTAGGGGTAAATAAGGTGTTTTTCTACCGTTTTGAGTGTAATTTGAGAGAAAAATTTTCCCCAAAAATCGACAAAAGGTAAGTCTATAGCCTTGCCAAATTGCCAAAAATCGGCCAAAATCAGGGTTTTGAAAACTTCCTTTTCTTCAAAAATATTTAGTAAATCCTACCAAACACCCCTGAAAAGCTTCTAAGGGGTAAATAAGGTGTTTTTCTACCGTTTTGGGTGTAATTTGAGAGAAAAAATTTTCCCCAAAAAATCGACAAAAAGGTAAGTCTATAGCCTTGCCAAATTGCCAAAAATCGGCCAAAATCAGGGGTTTTGAAAACTTCCTTTTCTTCAAAATATTTAGTAAATCCTACCAAACACCCCTGAAAAGCTTCTAAGGGTAAATAAGGTGTTTTTCTACCGTTTTGGGTGCAATTTGGGAGAAAAAATTTTCCCCAAAAAATCGACAAAAAGGTAAGTCTATAGCCTTGCCAAATTGCCAAAAATCGGCCAAAATCAGGGGTTTTGAAAACTTCCCTTTTTCTTCAAAAATATTTAGTAAATCTTACCAAACACCCCCTGAAAAGCTTCTAAGGGGTAAATAAGGTGTTTTTCTACCGTTTTGAGTGTAATTTGAGAGAAAAAATTTTCCCCAAAAAATTGACAAAAAGGTAAGTCTATAGCCTTGCCAAATTGCCAAAAATCGGCCAAAATCAGGGTTTTGAAAACTTCCCTTTTTCTTCAAAAATATTTAGTAAATCCTACCAAACACCCCCTGAAAAGCTTCTAAGGGGTAAATAAGGTGTTTTTCTACCGTTTTGGGTGCAATTTGGGAGAGAAAATTTTCCCCAAAAAATCGACAAAAAGGTAAGTCTATAGCCTTGCCAAATTGCCAAAAATCGGCCAAAATCAGGGTTTTGAAAACTTCCTTTTTCTTCAAAAATATTTAGTAAATCCTACCAA
Source organism: Chrysaora quinquecirrha (assembly GCA_014526335.1). Lineage (NCBI taxonomy): Eukaryota > Metazoa > Cnidaria > Scyphozoa > Semaeostomeae > Pelagiidae > Chrysaora > Chrysaora quinquecirrha. The sequence continues at coordinate 1,602,041 of JACTAT010000026.1, forward strand.
ACACCCCTGAAAAGCTTCTAGGGGTAAATAAGGTGTTTTTCTACCGTTTTGGGTGTAATTTGGGAGAAAAATTTTCCCCAAAAATCGACAAAAAGGTAAGTCTATAGCCTTGCCAAATTGCCAAAAATCGGCCAAAATCAGGGGTTTTGAAAACTTCCCTTTTTCTTCAAAAATATTTAGTAAATCTTACCAAACACCCCCTGAAAAGCTTCTAAGGGGTAAATAAGGTGTTTTTCTACCGTTTTGAGTGTAATTTGAGAGAAAAAATTTTCCCCAAAAATCGACAAAAAGGTAAGTCTATAGCCTTGCCAAATTGCCAAAAATCGGCCAAAATCAGGGGTTTTGAAAACTTCCCTTTTTCTTCAAAAATATTTAGTAAATCCTACCAAACACCCCCTGAAAAGCTTCTAAGGGGTAAATAAGGTGTTTTTCTACCGTTTTGGGTGTAATTTGAGAGAAAAAATTTTCCCCAAAAATCGACAAAAAGGTAAGTCTATAGCCTTGCCAAATTGCCAAAATCGGCCAAAATCAGGGGTTTTGAAAACTTCCTTTTTCTTCAAAAATATTTAGTAAATCCTACCAAACACCCCTGAAAAGCTTCTAAGGGTAAATAAGGTGTTTTTCTACCGTTTTGAGTGTAATTTGAGAGAAAAAATTTTCCCCAAAAAATCGACAAAAAGGTAAGTCTATAGCCTTGCCAAATTGCCAAAAATCGGCCAAAATCAGGGGTTTTGAAAACTTCCCTTTTTCTTCAAAAATATTTAGTAAATCTTACCAAACACCCCCTGAAAAGCTTCTAAGGGGTAAATAAGGTGTTTTTCTACCGTTTTGAGTGTAATTTGAGAGAAAAAATTTTCCCCAAAAAATCGACAAAAAGGTAAGTCTATAGCCTTGCCAAATTGCCAAAAATCGGCCAAAATCAGGGTTTTGAAAACTTCCTTTTCTTCAAAAATATTTAGTAAATCCTACCAAACACCCCCTGAAAAGCTTCTAAGGGGTAAATAAGGTGTTTTTCTACCGTTTTGGGTGTAATTTGGGAGAAAAAATTTTCCCCAAAAATCGACAAAAAGGTAAGTCTATAGCCTTGCCAAATTGCCAAAAATCGGCCAAAATCAGGGTTTTGAAAACTTCCTTTTCTTCAAAAATATTTAGTAAATCCTACCAAACACCCCCTGAAAAGCTTCTAAGGGGTAAATAAGGTGTTTTTCTACCGTTTTGGGTGTAATTTGGGAGAAAAATTTTCCCCAAAAATCGACAAAAAGGTAAGTCTATAGCCTTGCCAAATTGCCAAAAATCGGCCAAAATCAGGGTTTTGAAAACTTCCTTTTTCTTCAAAAATATTTAGTAAATCCTACCAAACACCCCTGAAAAGCTTCTAGGGGTAAATAAGGTGTTTTTCTACCGTTTTGGGTGTAATTTGAGAGAAAAATTTTCCCCAAAAATCGACAAAAGGTAAGTCTATAGCCTTGCCAAATTGCCAAAAATCGGCCAAAATCAGGGGTTTTGAAAACTTCCCTTTTTCTTCAAAAATATTTAGTAAATCCTACCAAACACCCCCTGAAAAGCTTCTAAGGGGTAAATAAGGTGTTTTTCTACCGTTTTGAGTGTAATTTGAGAGAAAAAATTTTCCCCAAAAAATCGACAAAAAGGTAAGTCTATAGCCTTGCCAAATTGCCAAAAATCGGCCAAAATCAGGGGTTTTGAAAACTTCCCTTTTTCTTCAAAAATATTTAGTAAATCCTACCAAACACCCCCTGAAAAGCTTCTAAGGGGTAAATAAGGTGTTTTTCTACCGTTTTGGGTGTAATTTGGGAGAAAAATTTTCCCCAAAAATCGACAAAAAGGTAAGTCTATAGCCTTGCCAAATTGCCAAAAATCGGCCAAAATCAGGGGTTTTGAAAACTTCCCTTTTTCTTCAAAAATATTTAGTAAATCTTACCAAACACCCCCTGAAAAGCTTCTAAGGGGTAAATAAGGTGTTTTTCTACCGTTTTGAGTGTAATTTGAGAGAAAAAATTTTCCCCAAAAAATCGACAAAAGGTAAGTCTATAGCCTTGCCAAATTGCCAAAAATCGGCCAAAATCAGGGTTTTGAAAACTTCCTTTTTCTTCAAAAATATTTAGTAAATCCTACCAAACACCCCCTGAAAAGCTTCTAAGGGGTAAATAAGGTGTTTTTCTACCGTTTTGGGTGCAATTTGAGAGAAAAAATTTTCCCCAAAAATCGACAAAAGGTAAGTCTATAGCCTTGCCAAATTGCCAAAAATCGGCCAAAATCAGGGTTTTGAAAACTTCCTTTTCTTCAAAAATATTTAGTAAATCCTACCAAACACCCCTGAAAAGCTTCTAAGGGGTAAATAAGGTGTTTTTCTACCGTTTTGGGTGTAATTTGGGAGAAAAATTTTCCCCAAAAATCGACAAAAGGTAAGTCTATAGCCTTGCCAAATTGCCAAAAATCGGCCAAAATCAGGGTTTTGAAAACTTCCTTTTCTTCAAAAATATTTAGTAAATCCTACCAAACACCCCTGAAAAGCTTCTAAGGGGTAAATAAGGTGTTTTTCTACCGTTTTGGGTGTAATTTGAGAGAAAAATTTTCCCCAAAAATCGACAAAAGGTAAGTCTATAGCCTTGCCAAATTGCCAAAAATCGGCCAAAATCAGGGTTTTGAAAACTTCCTTTTCTTCAAAAATATTTAGTAAATCCTACCAAACACCCCTGAAAAGCTTCTAAGGGGTAAATAAGGTGTTTTTCTACCGTTTTGGGTGTAATTTGAGAGAAAAATTTTCCCCAAAAATCGACAAAAGGTAAGTCTATAGCCTTGCCAAATTGCCAAAAATCGGCCAAAATCAGGGTTTTGAAAACTTCCTTTTCTTCAAAATATTTAGTAAATCCTACCAAACACCCCTGAAAAGCTTCTAAGGGGTAAATAAGGTGTTTTTCTACCGTTTTGGGTGTAATTTGAGAGAAAAATTTTCCCCAAAAATCGACAAAAGGTAAGTCTATAGCCTTGCCAAATTGCCAAAAATCGGCCAAAATCAGGGTTTTGAAAACTTCCTTTTCTTCAAAAATATTTAGTAAATCCTACCAAACACCCCTGAAAAGCTTCTAAGGGGTAAATAAGGTGTTTTTCTACCGTTTTGGGTGTAATTTGAGAGAAAAATTTTCCCCAAAAATCGACAAAAGGTAAGTCTATAGCCTTGCCAAATTGCCAAAAATCGGCCAAAATCAGGGTTTTGAAAACTTCCTTTTCTTCAAAAATATTTAGTAAATCCTACCAAACACCCCTGAAAAGCTTCTAAGGGGTAAATAAGGTGTTTTTCTACCGTTTTGAGTGTAATTTGAGAGAAAAATTTTCCCCAAAAATCGACAAAAGGTAAGTCTATAGCCTTGCCAAATTGCCAAAAATCGGCCAAAATCAGGGTTTTGAAAACTTCCTTTTTCTTCAAAAATATTTAGTAAATCCTACCAAACACCCCTGAAAAGCTTCTAAGGGGTAAATAAGGTGTTTTTCTACCGTTTTGGGTGTAATTTGAGAGAAAAATTTTCCCCAAAAATCGACAAAAGGTAAGTCTATAGCCTTGCCAAATTGCCAAAAATCGGCCAAAATCAGGGGTTTTGAAAACTTCCTTTTCTTCAAAAATATTTAGTAAATCCTACCAAACACCCCTGAAAAGCTTCTAGGGGTAAATAAGGTGTTTTTCTACCGTTTTGAGTGTAATTTGAGAGAAAAATTTTCCCCAAAAATCGACAAAAGGTAAGTCTATAGCCTTGCCAAATTGCCAAAAATCGGCCAAAATCAGGGTTTTGAAAACTTCCTTTTTCTTCAAAAATATTTAGTAAATCCTACCAAACACCCCTGAAAAGCTTCTAAGGGGTAAATAAGGTGTTTTTCTACCGTTTTGAGTGTAATTTGAGAGAAAAATTTTCCCCAAAAATCGACAAAAGGTAAGTCTATAGCCTTGCCAAATTGCCAAAAATCGGCCAAAATCAGGGTTTTGAAAACTTCCTTTTCTTCAAAAATATTTAGTAAATCCTACCAAACACCCCTGAAAAGCTTCTAAGGGGTAAATAAGGTGTTTTTCTACCGTTTTGGGTGTAATTTGAGAGAAAAATTTTCCCCAAAAATCGACAAAAGGTAAGTCTATAGCCTTGCCAAATTGCCAAAAATCGGCCAAAATCAGGGTTTTGAAAACTTCCTTTTCTTCAAAAATATTTAGTAAATCTTACCAAACACCCCCTGAAAAGCTTCTAAGGGGTAAATAAGGTGTTTTTCTACCGTTTTGAGTGTAATTTGAGAGAACAAATTTTCCCCGAAAAATCGACAAAAAGGGAAGTCTATAGCCTTGCCAAATTGCCAAAAATCGGCCAAAATCAGGGGTTTTTGAAAACTTCCCTTTTTCTTCAAATATATTTAGTAAATCCTACCAAATATCCCCTGAAAAGCTTCAAGGGGGTAAATAAGGTGTTTTTCTACCGTTTTGAGTGTAATTTGAGAGAAAAAATTTTCCCCAAAAATCTGACAAAAAGGTAAGTCTATAGCCTTGCCAAATTGCCAAAAATCGGCCAAAATCAGGGTTTTGAAAACTTCCTTTTTCTTCAAAAATATTTAGTAAATCCTACCAAACACCCCTGAAAAGCTTCTAGGGGTAAATAAGGTGTTTTTCTACCGTTTTGAGTGTAATTTGAGAGAAAAAATTTTCCCCAAAAATCGACAAAAGGTAAGTCTATAGCCTTGCCAAATTGCCAAAAATCGGCCAAAATCAGGGGTTTTGAAAACTTCCTTTTCTTCAAAAATATTTAGTAAATCCTACCAAACACCCCTGAAAAGCTTCTAGGGGTAAATAAGGTGTTTTTCTACCGTTTTGAGTGTAATTTGAGAGAAAAATTTTCCCCAAAAATCGACAAAAGGTAAGTCTATAGCCTTGCCAAATTGCCAAAAATCGGCCAAAATCAGGGTTTTGAAAACTTCCTTTTCTTCAAAAATATTTAGTAAATCTTACCAAACACCCCTGAAAAGCTTCTAGGGGTAAATAAGGTGTTTTTCTACCGTTTTGAGTGTAATTTGAGAGAAAAATTTTCCCCAAAAATCGACAAAAGGTAAGTCTATAGCCTTGCCAAATTGCCAAAAATCGGCCAAAATCAGGGTTTTGAAAACTTCCTTTTCTTCAAAAATATTTAGTAAATCCTACCAAACACCCCTGAAAAGCTTCTAGGGGTAAATAAGGTGTTTTTCTACCGTTTTGAGTGTAATTTGAGAGAAAAATTTTCCCCAAAAATCGACAAAAGGTAAGTCTATAGCCTTGCCAAATTGCCAAAAATCGGCCAAAATCAGGGTTTTGAAAACTTCCTTTTCTTCAAAAATATTTAGTAAATCCTACCAAACACCCCTGAAAAGCTTCTAGGGGTAAATAAGGTGTTTTTCTACCGTTTTGAGTGTAATTTGAGAGAAAAATTTTCCCCAAAAATCGACAAAAGGTAAGTCTATAGCCTTGCCAAATTGCCAAAAATCGGCCAAAATCAGGGTTTTGAAAACTTCCCTTTTCTTCAAAAATATTTAGTAAATCCTACCAAACACCCCTGAAAAGCTTCTAAGGGGTAAATAAGGTGTTTTTCTACCGTTTTGAGTGTAATTTGAGAGAAAAATTTTCCCCAAAAATCGACAAAAGGTAAGTCTATAGCCTTGCCAAATTGCCAAAAATCGGCCAAAATCAGGGTTTTGAAAACTTCCTTTTCTTCAAAAATATTTAGTAAATCCTACCAAACACCCCTGAAAAGCTTCTAGGGGTAAATAAGGTGTTTTTCTACCGTTTTGAGTGTAATTTGAGAGAAAAATTTTCCCCAAAAATCGACAAAAGGTAAGTCTATAGCCTTGCCAAATTGCCAAAAATCGGCCAAAATCAGGGTTTTGAAAACTTCCTTTTCTTCAAAAATATTTAGTAAATCCTACCAAACACCCCTGAAAAGCTTCTAGGGGTAAATAAGGTGTTTTTCTACCGTTTTGAGTGTAATTTGAGAGAAAAATTTTCCCCAAAAATCGACAAAAGGTAAGTCTATAGCCTTGCCAAATTGCCAAAAATCGGCCAAAATCAGGGTTTTGAAAACTTCCTTTTCTTCAAAAATATTTAGTAAATCCTACCAAACACCCCTGAAAAGCTTCTAGGGGTAAATAAGGTGTTTTTCTACCGTTTTGAGTGTAATTTGAGAGAAAAATTTTCCCCAAAAATCGACAAAAGGTAAGTCTATAGCCTTGCCAAATTGCCAAAAATCGGCCAAAATCAGGGTTTTGAAAACTTCCCTTTTCTTCAAAAATATTTAGTAAATCCTACCAAACACCCCTGAAAAGCTTCTAGGGGTAAATAAGGTGTTTTTCTACCGTTTTGAGTGTAATTTGAGAGAAAAATTTTCCCCAAAAATCGACAAAAGGTAAGTCTATAGCCTTGCCAAATTGCCAAAAATCGGCCAAAATCAGGGTTTTGAAAACTTCCTTTTCTTCAAAAATATTTAGTAAATCTTACCAAACACCCCTGAAAAGCTTCTAGGGGTAAATAAGGTGTTTTTCTACCGTTTTGAGTGTAATTTGAGAGAAAAATTTTCCCCAAAAATCGACAAAAGGTAAGTCTATAGCCTTGCCAAATTGCCAAAAATCGGCCAAAATCAGGGTTTTGAAAACTTCCTTTTCTTCAAAAATATTTAGTAAATCCTACCAAACACCCCTGAAAAGCTTCTAGGGGTAAATAAGGTGTTTTTCTACCGTTTTGGGTGTAATTTGAGAGAAAAATTTTCCCCAAAAATCGACAAAAGGTAAGTCTATAGCCTTGCCAAATTGCCAAAAATCGGCCAAAATCAGGGTTTTGAAAACTTCCTTTTCTTCAAAAATATTTAGTAAATCCTACCAAACACCCCCTGAAAAGGTTCTAGGGGGTAAATAAGGTGTTTTTCTACCGTTTTGGGTGCAATTTGAGAGAAAAAATTTTCCCCAAAAATCGACAAAAGGTAAGTCTATAGCCTTGCCAAATTGCCAAAAATCGGCCAAAATCAGGGTTTTGAAAACTTCCTTTTCTTCAAAAATATTTAGTAAATCTTACCAAACACCCCCTGAAAAGCTTCTAAGGGGTAAATAAGGTGTTTTTCTACCGTTTTGAGTGTAATTTGAGAGAACAAATTTTCCCCGAAAAATCGACAAAAAGGTAAGTCTATAGCCTTGCCAAATTGCCAAAAATCGGCCAAAATCAGGGTTTTGAAAACTTCCTTTTCTTCAAAAATATTTAGTAAATCCTACCAAACACCCCTGAAAAGCTTCTAAGGGGTAAATAAGGTGTTTTTCTACCGTTTTGGGTGCAATTTGAGAGAAAAATTTTCCCCAAAAATCGACAAAAGGTAAGTCTATAGCCTTGCCAAATTGCCAAAAATCGGCCAAAATCAGGGTTTTGAAAACTTCCTTTTCTTCAAAAATATTTAGTAAATCCTACCAAACACCCCTGAAAAGCTTCTAAGGGGTAAATAAGGTGTTTTTCTACCGTTTTGAGTGTAATTTGAGAGAAAAATTTTCCCCAAAAATCGACAAAAGGTAAGTCTATAGCCTTGCCAAATTGCCAAAAATCGGCCAAAATCAGGGTTTTGAAAACTTCCTTTTCTTCAAAAATATTTAGTAAATCTTACCAAACACCCCTGAAAAGCTTCTAGGGGTAAATAAGGTGTTTTTCTACCGTTTTGGGTGCAATTTGAGAGAAAAATTTTCCCCAAAAATCGACAAAAGGTAAGTCTATAGCCTTGCCAAATTGCCAAAAATCGGCCAAAATCAGGGGTTTTGAAAACTTCCTTTTCTTCAAAAATATTTAGTAAATCCTACCAAACACCCCTGAAAAGCTTCTAGGGGTAAATAAGGTGTTTTTCTACCGTTTTGGGTGCAATTTGAGAGAAAAATTTTCCCCAAAAATCGACAAAAGGTAAGTCTATAGCCTTGCCAAATTGCCAAAAATCGGCCAAAATCAGGGTTTTGAAAACTTCCTTTTCTTCAAAAATATTTAGTAAATCCTACCAAACACCCCTGAAAAGCTTCTAAGGGTAAATAAGGTGTTTTTCTACCGTTTTGGGTGCAATTTGAGAGAAAAAATTTTCCCCAAAAAATCGACAAAAAGGTAAGTCTATAGCCTTGTCAAATTGCCAGAAATCGGCCAAAATCAGGGGTTTTGAAAACTTCCCTTTTTCTTCAGATATTTAGTAAATCTTACCAAACACCCCCTGAAAAGCTTCTAAGGGGTAAATAAGGTGTTTTTCTACCGTTTTGAGTGTAATTTGAGAGAAAAATTTTCCCCGAAAAATCGACAAAAAGGTAAGTCTATAGCCTTGCCAAATTGCCAAAAATCGGCCAAAATCAGGGTTTTGAAAACTTCCTTTTCTTCAAAAATATTTAGTAAATCCTACCAAACACCCCTGAAAAGCTTCTAAGGGGTAAATAAGGTGTTTTTCTACCGTTTTGGGTGTAATTTGAGAGAAAAAATTTTCCCCAAAAATCGACAAAAAGGTAAGTCTATAGCCTTGCCAAATTGCCAAAAATCGGCCAAAATCAGGGTTTTGAAAACTTCCTTTTCTTCAAAAATATTTAGTAAATCCTACCAAACACCCCCTGAAAAGCTTCTAAGGGGTAAATAAGGTGTTTTTCTACCGTTTTGGGTGCAATTTGAGAGAAAAATTTTCCCAAAAAATCGACAAAAAGGTAAGTCTATAGCCTTGCCAAATTGCCAAAAATCGGCCAAAATCAGGGTTTTGAAAACTTCCTTTTCTTCAAAAATATTTAGTAAATCTTACCAAACACCCCTGAAAAGCTTCTAAGGGTAAATAAGGTGTTTTTCTACCGTTTTGGGTGCAATTTGAGAGAAAAATTTTCCCCAAAAATCGACAAAAGGTAAGTCTATAGCCTTGCCAAATTGCCAAAAATCGGCCAAAATCAGGGTTTTGAAAACTTCCTTTTTCTTCAAAAATATTTAGTAAATCTTACCAAACACCCCCTGAAAAGCTTCTAAGGGGTAAATAAGGTGTTTTTCTACCGTTTTGAGTGTAATTTGAGAGAAAAAATTTTCCCCAAAAATCGACAAAAGGTAAGTCTATAGCCTTGCCAAATTGCCAAAAATCGGCCAAAATCAGGGTTTTGAAAACTTCCTTTTCTTCAAAAATATTTAGTAAATCCTACCAAACACCCCTGAAAAGCTTCTAAGGGTAAATAAGGTGTTTTTCTACCGTTTTGGGTGCAATTTGAGAGAAAAATTTTCCCCAAAAATCGACAAAAGGTAAGTCTATAGCCTTGCCAAATTGCCAAAAATCGGCCAAAATCAGGGTTTTGAAAACTTCCTTTTCTTCAAAAATATTTAGTAAATCTTACCAAACACCCCCTGAAAAGCTTCTAAGGGGTAAATAAGGTGTTTTTCTACCGTTTTGAGTGTAATTTGAGAGAAAAATTTTCCCCAAAAATCGACAAAAAGGTAAGTCTATAGCCTTGCCAAATTGCCAAAAATCGGCCAAAATCAGGGTTTTGAAAACTTCCTTTTCTTCAAAAATATTTAGTAAATCCTACCAAACACCCCCTGAAAAGCTTCTAAGGGGTAAATAAGGTGTTTTTCTACCGTTTTGGGTGCAATTTGAGAGAAAAATTTTTCCCCAAAAAATCGACAAAAAGGTAAGTCTATAGCCTTGCCAAATTGCCAAAAATCGGCCAAAATCAGGGGTTTTGAAAACTTCCCTTTTTCTTCAAAAATATTTAGTAAATCCTACCAAACACCCCCTGAAAAGCTTCTAAGGGGTAAATAAGGTGTTTTTCTACCGTTTTGGGTGCAATTTGAGAGAAAAAATTTTCCCCAAAAAATCGACAAAAAGGTAAGTCTATAGCCTTGCCAAATTGCCAAAAATCGGCCAAAATCAGGGTTTTGAAAACTTCCTTTTCTTCAAAAATATTTAGTAAATCCTACCAAACACCCCTGAAAAGCTTCTAAGGGTTAAATAAGGTGTTTTTCTACCGTTTTGGGTGCAATTTGAGAGAAAAAATTTTCCCCAAAAAATCGACAAAAAGGTAAGTCTATAGCCTTGCCAAATTGCCAAAAATCGGCCAAAATCAGGGGTTTTGAAAACTTCCCTTTTTCTTCAAAAATATTTAGTAAATCTTACCAAACACCCCCTGAAAAGCTTCTAAGGGGTAAATAAGGTGTTTTTCTAACGTTTTGAGTGTACTTTGAGAGAAAAAATTTTCCCCAAAAAATCGACAAAAAGGTAAGTCTATAGCCTTGCCAAATTGCCAAAAATCGGCCAAAATCAGGGGTTTTGAAAACTTCCCTTTTTCTTCAAAAATATTTAGTAAATCCTACCAAACACCCCCTGAAAAGCTTCTAAGGGGTAAATAAGGTGTTTTTCTACCGTTTTGAGTGTAATTTGAGAGAAAAAATTTTCCCCAAAAAATCGACAAAAAGGTAAGTCTATAGCCTTGCCAAATTGCCAAAAATCGGCCAAAATGAGGGTTTTGAAAACTTCCCTTTTTCTTAAAAAATATTTAGTAAATCCTACCAAACACCCCCTGAAAAGCTTCTAAGGGGTAAATAAGGTGTTTTTCTACCGTTTTGGGTGTAATTTGAGAGAAAAAATTTTCCCCAAAAAATCGACAAAAAGGTAAGTCTATAGCCTTGCCAAATTGCCAAAAATCGGCCAAAATCAGGGGTTTTGAAAACTTCCCTTTTTCTTCAAAAATATTTAGTAAATCTTACCAAACACCCCCTGAAAAGCTTCTAAGGGGTAAATAAGGTGTTTTTCTAACGTTTTGAGTGTACTTTGAGAGAAAAAATTTTCCCCAAAAAATCGACAAAAAGGTAAGTCTATAGCCTTGCCAAATTGCCAAAAATCGGCCAAAATGAGGGGTTTTGAAAACTTCCCTTTTTCTTACAAAATATTTAGTAAATCCTACCAAACACCCCCTGAAAAGGTTCTAGGGGGTAAATAAGGTGTTTTTCTACCGTTTTGAGTGTAATTTGAGAGAAAAAATTTTCCCCAAAAAATCGACAAAAAGGTAAGTCTATAGCCTTGCCAAATTGCCAAAAATCGGCCAAAATCAGGGTTTTGAAAACTTCCTTTTCTTCAAAAATATTTAGTAAATCTTACCAAACACCCCCTGAAAAGCTTCTAAGGGGTAAATAAGGTGTTTTTCTACCGTTTTGGGTGTAATTTGAGAGAAAAAATTTTCCCCAAAAAATCGACAAAAAGGTAAGTCTATAGCCTTGCCAAATTGCCAAAAATCGGCCAAAATCAGGGTTTTGAAAACTTCCTTTTCTTCAAAAATATTTAGTAAATCTTACCAAACACCCCCTGAAAAGCTTCTAAGGGGTAAATAAGGTGTTTTTCTACCGTTTTGAGTGTAATTTGAGAGAAAAAATTTTCCCCAAAAATCGACAAAAAGGTAAGTCTATAGCCTTGCCAAATTGCCAAAAATCGGCCAAAATCAGGGTTTTGAAAACTTCCTTTTCTTAAAAAATATTTAGTAAATCCTACCAAACACCCCCTGAAAAGCTTCTAAGGGGTAAATAAGGTGTTTTTCTACCGTTTTGGGTGTAATTTGAGAGAAAAATTTTCCCCAAAAATCGACAAAAAGGTAAGTCTATAGCCTTGCCAAATTGCCAAAAATCGGCCAAAATGAGGGGTTTTGAAAACTTCCCTTTTTCTTAAAAAATATTTAGTAAATCCTACCAAACACCCCCTGAAAAGCTTCTAAGGGGTAAATAAGGTGTTTTTCTACCGTTTTGGGTGTAATTTGAGAGAAAAAATTTTCCCCAAAAAATCGACAAAAAGGTAAGTCTATAGCCTTGCCAAATTGCCAAAAATCGGCCAAAATGAGGGTTTTGAAAACTTCCTTTTCTTAAAAAATATTTAGTAAATCCTACCAAACACCCCTGAAAAGCTTCTAGGGGTAAATAAGGTGTTTTTCTACCGTTTTGGGTGCAATTTGAGAGAAAAATTTTCCCCAAAAATCGACAAAAAGGTAAGTCTATAGCCTTGCCAAATTGCCAAAAATCGGCCAAAATCAGGGGTTTTGAAAACTTCCTTTTCTTCAAAAATATTTAGTAAATCCTACCAAACACCCCTGAAAAGCTTCTAGGGGTAAATAAGGTGTTTTTCTACCGTTTTGGGTGCAATTTGAGAGAAAAATTTTCCCAAAAATCGACAAAAGGTAAGTCTATAGCCTTGCCAAATTGCCAAAAATCGGCCAAAATCAGGGTTTTGAAAACTTCCTTTTCTTCAAAAATATTTAGTAAATCTACCAAACACCCCTGAAAAGCTTCTAGGGGTAAATAAGGTGTTTTTCTACCGTTTTGGGTGCAATTTGAGAGAAAAAATTTTCCCCAAAAAATCGACAAAAAGGTAAGTCTATAGCCTTGCCAAATTGCCAAAAATCGGCCAAAATCAGGGGTTTTGAAAACTTCCCTTTTTCTTCAAAAATATTTAGTAAATCCTACCAAACACCCCCTGAAAAGCTTCTAGGGGGTAAATAAGGTGTTTTTCTACCGTTTTGGGTGCAATTTGAGAGAAAAAATTTTCCCCAAAAAATCGACAAAAAGGTAAGTCTATAGCCTTGCCAAATTGCCAAAAATCGGCCAAAATCAGGGGTTTTGAAAACTTCCCTTTTTCTTCAAAAATATTTAGTAAATCTTACCAAACACCCCCTGAAAAGCTTCTAGGGGTAAATAAGGTGTTTTTCTACCGTTTTGGGTGCAATTTGAGAGAAAAATTTTCCCAAAAATCGACAAAAGGTAAGTCTATAGCCTTGCCAAATTGCCAAAAATCGGCCAAAATCAGGGTTTTGAAAACTTCCTTTTCTTCAAAAATATTTAGTAAATCCTACCAAACACCCCTGAAAAGCTTCTAAGGGGTAAATAAGGTGTTTTTCTACCGTTTTGAGTGCAATTTGAGAGAAAAATTTTCCCAAAAATCGACAAAAGGTAAGTCTATAGCCTTGCCAAATTGCCAAAAATCGGCCAAAATTAGGGGTTTTGAAAACTTCCTTTTCTTCAAAAATATTTAGTAAATCCTACCAAACACCCCTGAAAAGCTTCTAAGGGTAAATAAGGTGTTTTTCTACCGTTTTGAGTGCAATTTGAGAGAAAAAAATTTTCCCCAAAAATCGACAAAAAGGTAAGTCTATAGCCTTGCCAAATTGCCAAAAATCGGCCAAAATCAGGGGTTTTGAAAACTTCCCTTTTTCTTCAAAAATATTTAGTAAATCTTACCAAACACCCCCTGAAAAGCTTCTAGGGGTAAATAAGGTGTTTTTCTACCGTTTTGGGTGCAATTTGAGAGAAAAAATTTTCCCCAAAAAATCGACAAAAAGGTAAGTCTATAGCCTTGCCAAATTGCCAAAAATCGGCCAAAATCAGGGGTTTTGAAAACTTCCCTTTTTCTTCAAAAATATTTAGTAAATCCTACCAAACACCCCCTGAAAAGCTTCTAAGGGGTAAATAAGGTGTTTTTCTACCGTTTTGGGTGCAATTTGGGAGAAAAATTTTCCCCGAAAAATCGACAAAAAGGTAAGTCTATAGCCTTGCCAAATTGCCAAAAATCGGCCAAAATCAGGGGTTTTGAAAACTTCCCTTTTTCTTCAAAAATATTTAGTAAATCCTACCAAACACCCCCTGAAAAGCTTCTAGGGGGTAAATAAGGTGTTTTTCTACCGTTTTGAGTGTAATTTGAGAGAAAAATTTTCCCCAAAAATCGACAAAAGGTAAGTCTATAGCCTTGCCAAATTGCCAAAAATCGGCCAAAATCAGGGTTTTGAAAACTTCCTTTTTCTTCAAAAATATTTAGTAAATCCTACCAAACACCCCTGAAAAGCTTCTAGGGGTAAATAAGGTGTTTTTCTACCGTTTTGAGTGTAATTTGAGAGAAAAATTTTCCCAAAAATCGACAAAAGGTAAGTCTATAGCCTTGCCAAATTGCCAAAAATCGGCCAAAATCAGGGGTTTTTGAAAACTTCCCTTTTTCTTCAAATATATTTAGTAAATCCTACCAAATACCCCCTGAAAAGCTTCTAGGGGGTAAATAAGGTGTTTTTCTACCGTTTTGAGTGTAATTTGAGAGAAAAAATTTTCCCCAAAAATCGACAAAAAGGTAAGTCTATAGCCTTGCCAAATTGCCAAAAATCGGCCAAAATCAGGGGTTTTGAAAACTTCCCTTTTTCTTCAAAAATATTTAGTAAATCCTACCAAACACCCCCTGAAAAGCTTCTAGGGGGTAAATAAGGTGTTTTTCTACCGTTTTGAGTGTAATTTGAGAGAAAAAATTTTCCCCAAAAAATCGACAAAAAGGTAAGTCTATAGCCTTGCCAAATTGCCAAAAATCGGCCAAAATCAGGGGTTTTGAAAACTTCCCTTTTTCTTCAAAAATATTTAGTAAATCCTACCAAACACCCCCTGAAAAGCTTCTAGGGGTAAATAAGGTGTTTTTCTACCGTTTTGAGTGTAATTTGAGAGAAAAATTTTCCCCAAAAATCGACAAAAGGTAAGTCTATAGCCTTGCCAAATTGCCAAAAATCGGCCAAAATCAGGGTTTTGAAAACTTCCTTTTCTTCAAAAATATTTAGTAAATCCTACCAAACACCCCTGAAAAGCTTCTAGGGGTAAATAAGGTGTTTTTCTACCGTTTTGAGTGTAATTTGAGAGAAAAATTTTCCCCAAAAATCGACAAAAGGTAAGTCTATAGCCTTGCAAAATTGCCAAAAATCGGCCAAAATCAGGGTTTTGAAAACTTCCTTTTCTTCAAAAATATTTAGTAAATCCTACCAAACACCCCTGAAAAGCTTCTAGGGGTAAATAAGGTGTTTTTCTACCGTTTTGAGTGTAATTTGAGAGAAAAATTTTCCCCAAAAATCGACAAAAGGTAAGTCTATAGCCTTGCCAAATTGCCAAAAATCGGCCAAAATCAGGGTTTTGAAAACTTCCTTTTCTTCAAAAATATTTAGTAAATCCTACCAAACACCCCTGAAAAGCTTCTAGGGGTAAATAAGGTGTTTTTCTACCGTTTTGAGTGTAATTTGAGAGAAAAATTTTCCCCAAAAATCGACAAAAGGTAAGTCTATAGCCTTGCCAAATTGCCAAAAATCGGCCAAAATCAGGGTTTTGAAAACTTCCTTTTCTTCAAAAATATTTAGTAAATCCTACCAAACACCCCTGAAAAGCTTCTAAGGGGTAAATAAGGTGTTTTTCTACCGTTTTGGGTGCAATTTGAGAGAAAAATTTTCCCCAAAAATCGACAAAAGGTAAGTCTATAGCCTTGCCAAATTGCCAAAAATCGGCCAAAATCAGGGTTTTGAAAACTTCCTTTTCTTCAAAAATATTTAGTAAATCCTACCAAACACCCCCTGAAAAGCTTCTAGGGGGTAAATGAGGTGTTTTTCTACCGTTTTGGGTGCAATTTTGGAGAAAAAATTTTCCCCAAAAAATCGACAAAAAGGTAAGTCTATAGCCTTGCCAAATTGCCAAAATCGGCCAAAATCAGGGGTTTTTGAAAACTTCCCTTTTTCTTCAAATATATTTAGTAAATCCTACCAAATACCCCCTGAAAAGGTTCTAAGTGGTAAATAAGGTGTTTTTCTACCGTTTTGGTTGTAATTTGAGAGAAAAAATTTTCCCCAAAAAATCGACCAAAAGGTAAGTCTATAGCCTTGCAAAATTGCCAAAAATCAGCCGAAATCAGGGGTTTTGAAAACTTCCCCTTTTCTTCAAAAATATTTAGTAAATCCTACCAAACCCCCTGAAAAGCTTCTAGGGGTTAAATAAGGTGCTTATCTACCGTTTTGGTTGTAATTTGGGAGAAAAACTTTTCCCCAAGAAATCGACAAAAAGGTAAGTCTATAGCCTTGCCAAATTGCCAAAAATCGGCCAAAATCAGGGTTTTGAAAACTTCCTTTTCTTCAAAAATATTTAGTAAATCCTACCAAACACCCCTGAAAAGCTTCTAGGGGTAAATAAGGTGTTTTTCTACCGTTTTGGGTGTAATTTGAGAGAAAAATTTTCCCAAAAATCGACAAAAGGTAAGTCTATAGCCTTGCCAAATTGCCAAAAATCGGCCAAAATCAGGGTTTTGAAAACTTCCTTTTCTTCAAATATATTTAGTAAATCCTACCAAATACCCCTGAAAAGCTTCTAGGGGTAAATAAGGTGTTTTTCTACCGTTTTGAGTGTAATTTGAGAGAAAAAATTTTCCCCAAAAAATCGACAAAAAGGTAAGTCTATAGCCTTGCCAAATTGCCAAAAATCTGCCGAAATCAGGGGTTTTGAAAACTTCCCTTTTTCTTCAAATATATTTAGTAAATCCTACCAAATACCCCCTGAAAAGCTTCTAGGGGTAAATAAGGTGTTTTTCTACCGTTTTGAGTGTAATTTGAGAGAAAAATTTTCCCAAAAATCGACAAAAGGTAAGTCTATAGCCTTGCCAAATTGCCAAAAATCGGCCAAAATCAGGGGTTTTGAAAACTTCCCTTTTTCTTCAAATATATTTAGTAAATCCTACCAAATACCCCCTGAAAAGCTTCTAGGGGGTAAATAAGGTGTTTTTCTACCGTTTTGAGTGTAATTTGAGAGAAAAAATTTTCCCCAAAAAATCGACAAAAAGGTAAGTCTATAGCCTTGCCAAATTGCCAAAAATCGGCCAAAATCAGGGTTTTGAAAACTTCCTTTTCTTCAAAAATATTTAGTAAATCCTACCAAACACCCCTGAAAAGCTTCTAGGGGTAAATAAGGTGTTTTTCTACCGTTTTGAGTGTAATTTGAGAGAAAAAATTTTCCCCGAAAAATCGACAAAAAGGTAAGTCTATAGCCTTGCCAAATTGCCAAAAATCGGCCAAAATCAGGGGTTTTGAAAACTTCCCTTTTTCTTCAAAAATATTTAGTAAATCCTACCAAAATCCCCCTGAAAAGCTTCTAGGGGGTAAATAAGGTGTTTTTCTACCGTTTTGGGTGCAATTTGGGAGAAAAAATTTTCCCCAAAAAATCGACAAAAAGGTAAGTCTATAGCCTTGCCAAATTGCCAAAAATCGGTCAAAATCAGGGGTTTTGAAAACTTCCCTTTTTCTTCAAATATATTTAGTAAATCCTACCAAATACCCCCTGAAAAGCTTCTAGGGGGTAAATAAGGTGTTTTTCTACCGTTTTGAGTGTAATTTGAGAGAAAAAATTTTCCCCAAAAAATCGACCAAAAGGTAAGTCTATAGCCTTGCAAAATTGCCAAAAATCAGCCGAAATCAGGGGTTTTGAAAACTTCCCTTTTTCTTCAAAAATATTTAGTAAATCCTACCAAACACCCCCTGAAAAGCTTCTAAGGAGTAAATAAGGTGTTTTTCTACCGTTTTGGATGCAATTTGGGAGAAAAAATTTTCCCCAAAAAATCGGAAAAAAGGTAAGTCTATAGCTTTGCCAAATTGCCAAAAATCCGCCGAAATCAGGGGTTTTAAAACTTCCCTTTTTCTTCAAAAATATGTAGTAAATCTTGTCAAATACCCCCTGAATAGCTTCTAGGGGTTAAATAAGGTGCTTTTCTACCGTTTTGGGTGCAATTTGAGAGAAAAAATTTTCCCCAAAAAATCGGAAAAAAGGTAAGTCTATAGCCTTGCCAAATTGCCAAAAATCGGCCAAAATCAGGGGTTTTGAAAACTTCCCTTTTTCTTCAAAAATATTTAGTAAATCCTACCAAAAACCCCCTGAAAAGCTTCTAGGGGGTAAATAAGGTGTTTTTCTACCGTTTTGGGTGCAATTTGGGAGAAAAAATTTTCCCTAAAAAATCGACAAAAAGGTAAGTCTATAGCCTTGTCAAATTGCGAAAAAATCGGCCAAAATCAGGGGTTTTGAAAACTTCCCTTTTTCTTCAAAAATATTTAGTAAATCCTACCAAACACCCCCTGAAAAGCTTCTAGGGCGTAAATAAGGTGTTTTTCTACCGTTTTGGGTGCAATTTGGGAGAAAAAATTTTCCCTAAAAAATCGACAAAAAGGTAAGTCTATAGCCTTGCCAAATTGCCAAAAATCCGCCGAAATCAGAGGTTTTGAAAACTTCCCTTTTTCTTCAAAAATATTTAGTAAATCCTACCAAATACCCCCTGAAAAGCTTCTAGGGGGTAAATAAGGTGTTTTCCTACCGAATTGGGTGGAATTTGGGAGAAATAGTTTTCCTCCAAAAGTTGCCAAAAAGGCAAGTCTGTAGCCTTGCGAAAAGGTGAAACATCCGCCGAAATCAAGTGTCTTAAAATTGGGCAGTTTTGTGCGAAATGGCAGGGCTATAGAAAAGCAAAATGTCCGGGTTTGAAGATCCCAAATTTTTGCCAAAACGGAGGGGCCATACTAAGGCAAAATTTCGCAAACATAGCCTGCAATCGAGGGTCTCAAATGGACTAAATTTGGCTATAAAGGCACGGCTGTACTTGTAGAGTACCAATTTGATCCTGGCGAGTTGCGTGAGTTCTTGACTATAGACCAAAAGCTCCTATGGGTGATAAGCTCCTTCGCTCGATCATCACCCGAGCCATTCATTTCATTTTCGGCAAAAACACTCATTTTTTATAAGAAACCAACTATAAGAAACTATATATGCCTTTTTTATAGATTAAAAACCTCTTCTATATGGATTATTAACATGTAAAACAAAAACTAAGAAAAAATTTTCCGCATTTAAATTCAGCTATCTATTTTCTGATGTGCATTTTGTAATTTTTAAGTTAAGAAATTCTGGAAGAAACTTTTACTACACGCTTTTTTTATCAAGGACCACTTATAAATAAAAAAGCGTGTATACACTTTTTTAATAAGCAACCGATCAATAAGCAACTAGGGCTGAGATGTTAAAATTTTTGGTGAAATAGCTCTTTTTATACTTTTCATCCTTGCAAACTTGTCCTTTACATTGAGAAGCCAGAGAAGAGCCAAAATAAGGTTTTTGGGGGTACCAGGCATTCTGTGAGGACTGAAATCCTAGATATGTTAAGCAACTCTTGAGGACTGGACCAAAGTCCAGTTGCTTATAAAAAAAGTGTACCAATTGTGCTCAAAGTTACGAAACCCTACTATTTGGCTTAGAGCATAGTTCCTTATAAAAAAAATGAGTGTTCAAGGAAGAAAAGGTGACATTTTTAACATAATAACAAATACAGTAGAACGATCGACAGTGTCAACAGCAGATAAGACACAAAAACAAGTAATGTTTTCTCCAGAGAAGCATTCAATTACTAAATATACTTATTGTACATACATTAATCAACCCAGCAATAAGATAACACGAAAAGATAATCGATAATCGATAATCGATACGATTATCACACCAAACCCTAGGCAATCTACATTTTATACACGTTCTTCGAAGAAGACATGGCCAAAAATCGCCCATAATTGGCGGTCTCCAAAATTGGCCAATTTTGGCCAAAATGGCAAGCAAGGCAAAATGGCTAAAATTCGTCCAAAATCGAGGGATTCAAAATTGGCCAATTTTGTACGAAAAGTCAAGGCAATACTAAGGAAAAATGGCGAAAAATTGCCCTTAATTGGCCGTCTCAAAAATTGGCCAATTGCAAGCAAAGCAAAATGGCCAAAATTCGCCCAAAATCAAGGGTCTCAAAATTGGCCAATTTTCGCAAAAATTGCTTTTTTTATCACAGGCCTAAAGACTGTGATGAACCTGGCTTGCAAAATGCTAAATCTTTGAACGGCATCAAAAATCACAACGTAAGTCTTAGATAAGGGTATAAAAGCATTGTCAGTTTGTAGGATCAAAGAAAAATGCACCTCAAAATCGACCCAATTTGCCCAAAAAGACAAGGTTTTACTATGGCAAAATGGCCAAAATCGATGAAAATCGTTGACTTGCAAAATGCTTGGGTCTACAGCGTAAGGCTTAGGTAAGGGTATAAAAAGCATTGTCAACTTAAAGGATCAAGGATAAAATGGCAAAATGTCGAAGAAAGGCCTTATGCCCTGCCAGTATAACAATACAAGCGCGTCCGAATGGCCAAGTAAAGGGTGTCACTAACTTGAGGCAAACATTTTGAGATCTGTACAAACAAATTGAAATGCGTAACAAGTGCTTATAGTTAGATTTCCATCAGCAGAAACCGCAAAGAAATTTCCCAAGAAATTATGACCAAGTAGAGGGAAGGTATTAGAAAACAAGCCTAGTAGGATATTCACTGGTACCTAGTAAGACTGCACGTAGTTGAAAGCTATTGGGGTGAGCACTTGAGCAGAGAAGTAAGATTTGCTGAATTTTGACACGGAAGACAGCCAGTATATGAGATGGTTTACGGTGGAGAACATTATCGTCATTATCAAGATGATCATCGCGATTCAAGTTATTTTGAGTACAACAGAAAGAAATTAATTGGCGGGAAAAAGCCGAGGCATACTGCAGAGAGTCGTAAAGAAGCGACGAGACGAGAACGTTTACGAGTGAAAGCACTCGCACAGGCCTACTTGTCGTTACAAAGAGTTATTCCCTTCGATAGTGGCACAAAGATAACATATTTGACGGTTTTAAAAGGCGCAGTGGCTTATATAAAGGCGTTAGAAATGATACTGGGTATAAGGAAGGATATTTTCAGTTGTAAAAAGGAAGGGAAAGGAAAAATACCAGCGGAAACAGAGGAGAATATTCAAAATAAAATAAACGAAGACAGGATGGTGAAACAAGAACCGGAATGAAGGACATGTCGATACGATCAGAATGATACTAAGGGGATACTGAAAAGGAAATATGTAGGTATTTTGGTTCGTAAAATGTTGATTAAAGTCGAACGCAGAGACGTTTCATCCTTATGTATAGACTTTAGCTTTAAAAAGAACCTACACTGTATTATTTCGCTCGTATAAGATTTATTATCTGACTCCATGAGCCAGGGATTTAGAGCAAGCTGAGGCTAGCATTATTGAAAGCCTATTCAAACTCCAGACTGCATGAACAGAGCCAATGACGATTCCCATTATCTAAAGAACTTAATGATATCATTAAGTTGATCTCCAAGCCATGCAACCCGAAGCTCTCTTCCCTTTGGGCTTTATATTTCGGCTATGTTGAGCCTTTCCTAGTACCATATATATTAATATGTACTTTCTATGAACGGCAAGCTCTTGGGTAGACGTTTCAGGAATGAATGACATGCCACTATTTACAACATTCGAGCCCAAAGACTCCATTATCAGAGAGCCAAAGACATTTCCACTAAGCTAAGAAGCTCAATGAGATCGTTGAGAAATCTCCAAGTGATACAGCCCAAGGCTCTACTCCCATTTGGCCTGGTATTTAGGCGATGCCGAGCCTTCTTTAGTACCATAAACGTACGTTTCCCTAACCCTAACCCTAACCCTCCTACTCATCATATGTTAAGTCTGGCAACTTTTTCATACGAAACCTTCCATAAGAAACCAACAACTAAATAGGACACAATTTCAACGAGTTATACTTATCTAATCAAGACATGTCTAATACTTCAGTAGATACTATCAAATAATTTCCAAAACGACATTAGTAGCAAAACCCTTGGCTTGAAACGAGGCTTGAAATGTACAAAGATACAAACGCAGGCCCTTGCCAAACGATCAAACACTGTTGGTAAAACATTTGCGATTTACTAATCAAGCAAAATGCTTGACCATTTGCCCATGCTGCAAAACCAACATTGCCCGTCGAACATTTTTTGCTTCATACAAGCATAAAGTGCTTTTGAAGCTTTTCAAGAACATTGCTCATCGAATTCTGCTTGTCAAGCATTGTTTTGTGATGTGGCAAAACTGTCAAACATTGCTTGTAAAGCAAATCTCAAAGCTTTTACCAGCAATATTTGATCGTTTGGTGAGGGCTTTAGCCTTATCGAATTGTTCTTCTTCCTAAGTAATCGAATTGTTCTCGTCACAAAGTCACAGCATTATATTGTCCTCTGTTTGCAATTAACGGCAGGGTTCCGAGATACTTAAGAGCTGAATTTTTATTGTAATATTGATTTTTTTTAGTAAAAATCAAGTGTAGCTTAGTATAACCTTCTTCTTCTTCTTCTTCTTCTTGAGTTTCTCCGACGCGTCAGCAAAAAATACTATGCTATTCGCTTCCATTTCGGATTGAATGAATTTTAAACCAGCCATGTTGAACCCAATTTGATCCTGCAAAAAATAAGGACACATAAAAATTGCAGATTTTAATGGGAAGAAGTTGGATAAATAAAGTGGGAAGAAAAGAACAACAAGGGAAGAAGTATAATTAGAAGCAAAATAGGGGAAATATTATGGGAAGGGTAATAAAAGGGAGAAGAATACAGGTAAAAAGTAAACAGAAGTATACAGTATACAGGTTAAGAAATATACAGGTAAGCGCTATAAAGGGAAGAAGAATCAGGGAAGAAGTATAGAAGGAAGAATTATAGAGGGAATAATCACACGAGGAAGACGTTCACAGGGAGGAAGTATACAAGGAAAAACTAGCATGGGAAGATGTGTAGAAGGAAGAATTATAAAGGGAAGACATACGCAGGGAAGAAGAACAAAGGGAATAAGTGTAGATGAAAGAAATATAAAGGAAGAAGCATAAAGGGAAGAAGCAAAGATGGAGAAGTGTAGTGGGAAGAAGTATAGAGGAAGACGTATAAAGGGAAGAATTATAGAGGAAGAGGTTTGAAGGAAGAAGTATCAGGGAAGTGGCATAAACGGTAGTGGACGGAGCTGTGGAGGAAGAAGAAAAGAGGGAAGAAGAAAAGAGGGAAGAAGTAACGAGGGAAGAAGTATAAATGGAAATATTAGAAAAGGAAGAAGTACAAAGGAAAGAGGTATAGAGGGAAGAAATATACAGGGCAGAAGTAAAAAGAGGCAAATTAAAATGGGAAGATTTTTAAAGGAAGAGGTACAGAGGGAAGAAGTATAGAGGGAGAAAGTATAGTGGGAAGAAGTATACAGTGAAGAAGTAGACAGGGAAGAGCTATAGAGGGAATAAGTACAGAGGGAAGAACTGTAGAGGGAAGAAGGAAAGAGGGAAGAAGTGTGAGCTAATGAAAGATGTTCATGTTCATCATACCTTCATTTCTCTAAGTTTTGAGGTCACAATTTGTTTTGATGATTGAATTGTGTCTAATAAAACTTGGTTTGCAACGATTTGATTATGATGGACCCTGTAAAGATAAGTTGGTTTTTTGATTCCCAAAATTTTGATACGGAAGTCATCCCCACAAGGCATATAGCAGCTATTTGACATGGTTGGTAACATTAGCTTTGTAACAGTAACAGTTAAGAGCGGGATCAGACGGACCTCCCTCGATGCTGTTTGAAACAATAGCCTTTGGTCGGGAAAGACTAGAAAGCAATGCTTTGCAGATCCAATAGCTTGGTCCCCAATAACATTGCGTCACTTGTAGTTGAAAGCACCCTCAGTCAAAGTTGTCATGAAATTCCACGATTGAAGGGGTAGTGTTTTAGAAATAGTTTGTTACAAAATGCATGGGGATACAGGGGGGTCAAGTCGGTTTTTGTAGTCATCTTACCAAATGACTAAAAAATTGCCCAGTTATAGAAAGAAAGAAATTATACTTCTACTCTGGTGTCTGTTTTGTAGCTACTACCCTTTAAATCCAATTTCCTGGTTTTTTGGGCTTAGATTGCAACCTTTCATGTATTTGAATGTCAGAGGGTTATTTTGAAAATTTAAGCTTTGGTCCTCTTTAGCCCTGACTGAACCCCCGTCAGGCCTCAACGGGGGTACCCCCTGGATAAGGTGTTGGTATTCATTGAAGCTAGATAATCCAAATTGTGTCATACCGAAGAAGAAAGAACAAACATCTTGAGCAAAGTTCTACTTCCCAGGAATTCTAAAATATAAAAATAACATTCGGTTAATCAATGACCCAAGTTTAAAAACTTACGCGGCCTTTTAGGCCAAGTTGCGGTTACAAATAGGAAATTAAGCTATCATCAAAATCCACAAAAACGAAATTGTATTCTTTTTTGGCCATTTTTGAAATGAATTTATTTGGACAAGAGGTTGAGGAGTTGACCTTGTTATCTACAATAGCTTTCGGTATGCTTTTGCTAAATTTGCAGCGATAGAAATAGATGTTCGAGTGCGGACCGGATAAGAATACAAAGTGTTCCATGTCTGAGTTCATGAGTCCGGAACAATCAAACTTGAGTTTTTGTTTGAATTTGATGAGAATGACCTGGCTTAAAAGAGTTATTAAGAGAAACGATACTGGTTCCAGTTAATTTTGTTCTGATCATTTCACCATGATATGCTTTAAGTGGTATATTCAAATTGGATGGGGCGGATAATTGCGCTTAATGTGAAGGGTAAAATACTAACATAATAGTGGGCTATTATGTAACGTGTCCAGAAGCAGTAGTTTTCATTAACAAACTCTATGAAAAAATCTCCCAGGTCACCTAAATTTCAAGAAGCTCCAAGGATGGGAAAAATTTACCAAGAAACTTTTTCATGAAAATAAGAAAACCTTTCAATTGGCTTCATGTTTTCTTCAGTGCAGTAACAAACCGTGAAGGCTCTTTTGTACCCCCACTCTCTTTAAAGTACTCTCTCTCTTTTAAACCCCCTATAAAAAATGTCTGAATTAAATAAGCCACTAAGAATAAGCCTCTCCGGGACTTAAGAAGCTTTAGCGGTATTTGCGCGATTTTTAGAATTTGCCGGCAAAGTTACGTACAGGTAAAAGAACGCAATTCGACTCTTTGGAGGAAGCAGCTGTAGCTAGACGGGTGTCAATGTAAGATATCTAAAGCTGTGGCTAAAATAGGAGGCATGTCGCGCATGACATTGTATACGGCGTGTCTCCCAGGGTGGCTTAACATGCGAGTAACAAGCGAGCATCATGTTCCCGAGTCATTCACGTGTCGCGGAGACAAGACATGTTTCTGATGTATCCCAGAAACATTTATGGGTCTCTCGCTACAAATTTTGTCGCGCGACTCAAAGTTTCCGAGGTGACTTAACTGGGAGACATCAAAGGGACATGTCACGCCCGACAATGTCGCATGCGACATGTCTCCTAGTTTAGCCAGGCCTTAAGTTTTTCCTACCTGTACCCATCGATTAATGATTTTTAGGAGATCGATGACGAAAGAGAAAGGCAGGACAAGCAGCGATTCTTCAATTTCACTAGAAAAGCAAAACGTTTTTACAGTATTTTCAGAAAATAAATAAGAAATAAAAAGTTTATTTAGGCGTCATAACGATTCGTAAACAAACACAGAAGACTTGAAAAAATTCTGAATAGTATGTCAAGAGATGTTTCCGCTATTTCCAGCAAATTTGAAATTTTTAACTCGAAATTTCATCTCGGGTAGCTCAAGGTGTGATGAAATTTCAACCCCGGGCATAATTTCATTCCCAGAGTTGAAATTTCTCCATGTAATTGAAAATTGAAATCAACCAGGAAACAAATGGAAAGGTGGGGTGGAATTTCAACTCGGCTAGGTGGGTTGAAACTAGACGCCGGGGTTGAAAACTCTCATGTAATCGGGCCATAAACCCCTGGTCGAAAGATCTTCGAACATCTAAATTTGCTTATCAAACAGAATGCTGACTGTTTTGCCACGTTGCAAAACATTGCGCGTCAAACATTCATGTTCAGGAAAGCGAATAGTTTTTCTTTTAACATTTTTTCAAAAACATTGCAAGGCAGATCTAAAATGTTTGACCAACAATGTTTGATTTGGCTAAGACTTAAGGTCATAAACTAGAAAATTTATTACTGTCATGTGACACATGTTATTGGATGATGAAACAATAGATCCTAGATCACATGACATGTGCACGTTCACGATATATTGACTGAGAATTAAGTTGTTCAGAACTCACCTGGAACGAACTTTCTTCAGGACTTCCAAAACATAGCGTAAAGGCTGAAAACAAAATGGTTAAAATTAAACCCAGATTCCTTTATTCATGACTTTGTTAAATATTAAATTCAAACCCGAATTCGCTTGACATTTCGTGCTTGTCACAAGAAAAATGATAGATAAGCAGTGTTCATATGATGTGGCTAAACACTGAAACATTTTTAATAAGAATATTTCAAATGCTTGACAAACAATGCGTGATCATTTGGCCAGGGCGTAAGATTGAAAGTATCATACAGTACTTAACTTACAGATATGTTTCCATATGCTCTGAGTATGGGATTCAGCTGCGGAGGAGGAAGCTGAAAAACAAAGAAACAGCCTTGATCTTTTCGTGCTATTACCCAGATTCACGAAAAATCAGGATGAATTTATAAAGCAACCAGGTAGCAGCACTATAGTCTAGAAAAGCGCTTTTTCATGTGGGTAGGTAGGCAGATTTATGCATCTATTTTCTATTCAATTAAATGTAGGTTTATGATCAATATTGGCCTTGATCCAGTGGTATATAATTGTATACAATTCAATGTAGGTAGGTAACATAGGTGGTGTGGCCGAGTGGTCAAGGCGTTCGGCTCACGATCGCAAGGTCGTGGGTTCGAATCTCGTCGGGACCACTTTCCACAAGCCTACAGTCAACTCAGCTGTCCATCCTTCCGAGGTCGGTAAATGAGTACCCAGGGTATTCTTTCTAGAATATCAGTCTGGGGCACAAGCTGCAGGTCCACATCAGCTGTATAGCTGCCAGAACCCCTGACCTGCATTAACAAATAAAGATTGAACTATCAAGGGTCTTGCTTGCTTTCTCGTGATAATAATAACAATAACAATAACAATAACAATAACAATAACAATAACAATAACAAATAATAACAATAATAATAACAATAACAAAAACAATAACAGATCCCTGTTCTTGAATTAACCTCCATCCAAAACCACCAAAACTGATAAGCCCACCAAGGAGGGGGGGTTAATTTGAGGGTTTTTTCAATGTGACGATAATTTTATGGTTTAAAGAGGCAGAACAGATATACATTAATTTACCACTGGTTCGCCTCCTTCTGCCAGACTCTTTTCATACTCTTTTTCTCTTTCCTAAAAGCAGAAAATTTGATATAAATGGCAATAACAGTATATGAGCCTTGACAGCATTAATAACATGAGCTTTACTGACGGTGTTGTGTTACATACAGTTAAAGAAGCTTCACTGAGTATAATAATTTTTTGGAGACTTTTGTTCACCAATAATCTAAGACTTTTGGCACAAGTTTCTTGGAGAGTTTCTCAACTTCAGTCAGAGATTCATCGGAAAATTAAGATATGAAAAATGTCGGTTTATCGATATCGACGCTGCGGAGCGCTGCTATGAGGCTTCTGCTAAGAAAACCCTTAGCGTCCACACAATTTACCGAAACTGTGTCCCTGTTATACCTCAAAGGCTTGTAATGATAAGCAGTGATTTTATGTCTAAGACAGTGTCAGAAACAGCCTTGATAACTTCGAATATACAAAATTTGATTTACAGAAAATATTCAGGAATAGCCAAATGTACTAGGATATATAAAGGTTATCCCAACAAGAGGTGTCCATCGTTTGAAGATATTACCTACCTATGAAGTTTCAACGGGGATAACGAATCTAACGTTGACTTGCCTCCTAGTCCAATCAAGGAGAGCTGCTTGATTTTCACGAAAAAGGCTTTTGTGGTATCCTATAAGAGGTTCCTTAAAAAAACTGAATCTACCTGCTCACGTTCCTCCTCCACAACTAACAGCTCCTCCGTTCTCTCCCACAAACGCAACGACTTGTCATGTGAGCCAGTTACCTTGGAGAAATGCAATCAAGATGTAGTCTGGTTTACAATAAAAACCTAGTTAGAGTCAGTTTAAACGAAATAACAGTTTGAAGAGAAATCTTGATATTACACAAGGAAACAAATCATGAAATAAGAGACTTACTACGTAATCTCCACTACGGCTTACAGCTAAACACCAGATTTCAGATTGGTGGCCCTAAATCAGAAAAGAGAGTATATGATTAGATACAATTCACATTTTCAAGCATGAAAACAAAGTAAAAACGAGCAAAAACGTATTGAAACGTAGATCAGGGCTGAACTTATCTGATCCGACCTGACCTGATCTGGACCTGATTTTAATCGTGCTGGCCTTATCTCATTTCACTTGTTCTAATTTTAGATCAGGTCTGAGCTGATCAAATCTGATCTGACCTGAGCTGATCAAATCTGATCTGACCTGACCTGATCTCCTGACCTGACATGACCTGACCTGATCTAAACTGACCTGTCCTGAGCAATCATGATCTGACCTGACTGATCTGACCTGACCTGACTTGATTTAATCTGATTTTGTAAATCTAGTAATAGATGTAAACACGCATTGAATGATCTTACCTTCAATGTCATTATGTTTTCGTATTTATCTGCGTCCCAGTATTTTACAGTTTTATCTTTGCTCACTGAGAAAAAGTAATGAGTGCGAGGAACGAACTGAAAGAGGGATTATTATACATCAATATATCATAAAATAAACATAAATAAATCAATAAATCAATAAACAAGTATATAAATAAATAAATAAATAAATGAATGAATGAATGGATAAATTAATTAATTAAAGGATAAATAAATAAATTGATAAATAAAAGAAAAAATAAATAAATAAATGAATAAATAAATAAAAGAATAAATAAATAAAAGAATAATTAAATAAATGAATAAATAAATAAACAGATAAATCATGATAATAGATAATAGAAAATAAATGAGTGATAAATAAACAAAAATACAGGAGAAATCATAAATCACAAAATAAATATTTATTGAAATATCACAAAGAAGACTAGCGAATAATGAAATTAAGAAAGCATAAATGAAAGGTCTTTAACAAACCTTAATATCCATGATACTGAAATAAAAAAGAAGATTATTAATAAGAATTTTATGCAATTTTGCTCTGGGTATTATAAATTGTATTTTTGTATTATTGGAGCCTAATTCTGTAGCCCTAAATTAGTATTGTGTTTTGAACACAAATCAGCTTGCAGGATGCAGGAGTCCACTGTCTAATTGAGAAAACAAATTATCTGTCTACACAAAATGGCTTTTTGGTTTTTAAATGGACTGATTCCAAAACAACGATCTCCTCTTCTTAGAAAGAAAAGTTTATACGCCCGTATATATACGCTTATATATGAATGAATGTATGCTTATATTTATCACATTAACATTTAATTTGAATATTTTAGACACGGTAGCATCGTCAATCCCTTAAATAGGACAGCTTTTCAGGGCGCCGTTTATGTCCAAGATGATTCATGCCAAAGATAATTTGCCTGTTAGACTTTTACTATCGCAACTTTCAATAGCTAGTAACAACAACAACAACATAGCTGTTTCTCAGATCTTTAACCCCTGTTAAAGAGTCGTACTATGAAGCAAACAGCAATCTGTTGTTGTGGTTGTTCGTGTAATTGTTGGTTGTTGTTTGCGAATAGTACGACTCGTGTAATAAGTCTATTTACCTGTCATCGTGAGCGAATATCGATTTATGACAATCGCCAAAATCAAGTCCCCAGATTTTGATGTTTTTGTCTGAAGATCCAGTAATGAGAAGAGTGCTATCCTAACAATATAAATTGTCAGAGTTATATTAACACGCTAGCGAATCTATACGCACTACTGTAGTGGATACACACTAATGTGGTGGTATATTCTGCGTACTGCGATGGTGTTTTTGAATACTGTGGTGGTACGACATCATAGGTAAAATCTATAGGTCAAGCAAGAAAAACCACAAAATCCACCACATCAAGCATAATAACCCACCACAGAAGTGCTTATCCATCTTCTGTTAAAGTTCTTGAAACTAGAAATGTTTTCAAGAGAGATAAAAGCAAAGTTCAAGGGAGAGTAATTTGCTTCCTGAACAGCATGGATTTCTTGCATCATGCAAATTTTTACTCGTACATGCTTCTGCAATTAAATCTCTGGCAAAACAATCAAATTGTTTGTCAAACATATGAAATTTCCTTGTCAAGCAAAAAATGGCCAAAGGCCTTAGAGAAGGAATTTCTGCTCTGAAATGACACTGTAGCTCCAACACCATACCAAACTCAATTCATAAAAAAATAGTCTTTGAGTTGTACAAAACTTCAGAATTGCGATGAACAGCGGAATCATTTTCGGGCATACATAAAAGCTTTTTTTTAAGAGTGTCAGACGAAAAAAGCTTTTAAGTATGCCCGAAAATGATTCCGCTGTTCATCGCAATTAAAAAAAAAACAGGAAAAAATCTGTCTTACCGATGATATATCCATGCAAAGAACAGGTAACTTATGACCATAAAGAGACAGAAAGAACTAAAAAAAGTAGATAATGTTAATATAAGATTTTCAAAGGTAAAGTAAAGTTGCCGTTTTGAGTCTACTACTAGCCTAGGGCTACTGAGTCGATTTTACACTTTAAACCTGGTCTGGATGCCTATAGCATATAACAGGGTGCGGCCACACACGGCGCTCCAACCAGGTACCCATTTATTCACCTGGGTAGAGAGAGGCACATTTGTGTTAACAACTTGCCCAAGGTTGTTATCTCTGCAACCACAAGTGGAAGGACCGTGGCTCGAACCCACAACATTCTCGTTGTGAGCCCAGCACGCTAACCACTGCGCCACAAAGACCAGGATAAAAGGTACGGACGGTTTAAAATATGGATGAAATATAAAACAATTTTGCGAAGCATGCTCAGGAGAAGAGGAGTATATGTGATAAAGTGGCAGCCCTGATCCATTTGCTACGTTGTCATTGATACTACTTCAAAACAGGATTATTGGTACACGATTTAAGACTATTTCTAAGGTTGTTCTGCTACAACCTGAACAATTAAGCTTGGTACAATCATATCATGCTAAGGACAAGAAGAGACAACTCAACCATGACGAGTCAACTAATTTTAGGTCTAGTTAAATTCAAGTCAGATCAGGTTAGATCAGTTCAGGTCATATCAGATCAGATCAAATCAGTTCTAATTAGATTAGGTCAGGTCAGGTCAGACTAGTTCAAATGAACTAAAATATTCTCACCTTCAGGGTATCGGAGAAGAACACTTTCACAGTACTATCAAGTAATGACACTGCAAGCAGCCTCTGGTCGGGGCTAAAATAAAACGAGGCAAAATTATAATGATAATTTTGCAATGATAATACATTTTCATCCTCCAAAGAAGATTGCAACTTAGTTCGAAATAGAAAAGTCCAGAGTCTCAAGTGAAACTCAAGATAGCTACCTGAATTTTACAGCTAAAATATCTTCAGACATTTTCAGAGTTCTTGTATGTACCATACTTAGTCTTTGCCTGAAATTTGAAATTTTCGTAAACAGTAGATATAAAGATTTTACATTCAATTGCAAACAATACATATTAAATGAAAACATGATAAATTTGACAAAATCTTGAAGTTGCAAAATTAATGAAAATTTCCTCACGTTGTTTCTGAGTACTCTGCATCACTAATCAACTCAAATTCCCAGAATTTGACCTCGTGATCAGCACTTCCGGATACAAATCCTTTCTACAAGAACAAGGAAACATAAAGACACTGAAATACACTTATTGCATTGGGTCCCTAGGACCTTGCTTTTCTCAGACAAAAAAAGGAATATTTTAAAACAGTAACAACTATAATGCTTGTTGAAGGTGATGATGAAAAATTGTTTATTTCGCACCAGTCGCTAGGATCTTTGAAACAGGTTAGCTAATCGAGATCTCGACCCTGGCTGTGATGGTACCGCAGCTCTGGTTTGATCCCTAACCTAGCTTAGCTTCTGGCACCTACGTAGCCTGCAACCCCAGAGTGAAAACCAACGTATATCCATCAAACTACGCACCTTATCAGGAGCCAATGTAAGGCCCCAGATTGCCCCCTCATGAGCATCAATCTTCTCGAGCAAAACCCCAGCAGCTATATCATAAAGTTCAAGTTTCCCAGTCTGTTGACAAGAAAAGAAAGACAGTTCAGCACGACGACGGGTATGGATGTAGTTCTTGGGCATTGTCAAAGAATACAAGACATAGGGATATGAGGGGAATAACTATAACACAAACCTTTGTGCCGACGATTGCATGGCGATCTCCAGGAACAAAGAAAGAACACAGTGCATATTCAGATTCAAGAGTTCGAATACATTTCAAAGTTGACCTAAAATAAGAGACTGCAATGACAGCAAATTCGACCACTATTATGGCCAGATCAAGGCCAAAGCATTTTAGCACAATTTAGGCCCATTTTTGACTGTTTTGACAACCCATCCCTTAAAAAGTTCGGTGTCAAAGTGCTTGATTTTGAAGAAAATTTTGGGTCAAAAAATCTGCATGCTATTGCAAAGATTTACCGAGTCAAAACAGCTAAAAATGGGCATAAAACATGCTGGAATGCTGACACTTTTGAGTGTTCTGATTAATCAGTTCAAGACATGCTTTCAAAGCGAATTGTAAATAATTGCAAACGATTGTAAACAATTGCAAACAATTGTAAACAATTACAAACAATTGAAACAATCGCAAACAATTGTAAACAATTGCAAACAATTGTAAACAATTGCAAACAATGGTAATTGTAAACAATTTTAAACCATGTCAAACAATTGTAAATAATCGCAAACAACTGCTAACAATAGCAAACAATGTAAAACAATAGTAAACAATCGCAAGTAATGGGTAACAATCGTTAACGATTGTAAACAATTGTAAACAATCGCAAACAATTGTAAACAATTTTTAACTGTCGTTAAAGATTGCAAACAATTGTAAACAATTGTAAACAATTGCAAACAATGTCGTTAAAGATTGCAAACAATTGTTAACCATTGTAAACAATTGCAAACAATGGCAACAATAACAAAAATCGCAAACAATCGCAAACAGTTACAAACATTTGCAAACCCGTATCACCAATTGGCAAACTTCTTCAATACTCAACCGATCACCAGTAAGCTGAACATCCTTCTTGATCATACACTCGTACCACTTTTTAACTAAGGCACTTAATGGTCTTTTTAAAATTTTATACTTACCTGTTCCATACTTTAACACTTTCAGCAGATCCACTTAAAATGCATGTCCCTTCAGTATTGAAACAAACAGTTCTAGAAGAATAATAACAGTTTATAAAACGTACGAGTCTTTCAGCCATACAGAACTCAGAGATTGTTACTTTATTTGAAACAATACTGAAGGATTGAGAAAAGACTGCTCAAGGCAAAAGGCAAAAATAAGTAGAACATATAAGAAAATACCTTGGATCGGATCTATGACCAGGAGCACTTATATTTGACATCACAGCACAATCTTGAGTTTGTTTATGATCGACTTTGTAAAGACTGATTGAATTATTACTAAAAAGCAGTAGAATCTAGGGAAAAAATAAATTTGATAAATCAAGCATTTAAAATGTTCCTCAGTAGTTTCATTAAAGGTCCCTCAAGCCAAAAATCTTTATTCTTCGAATACGTGCATTGCATCCATCTGATTTCAAATCTGCAATTATCTAAATGTTTCTAGTTTCATTAACATGTGCAACTTTTAACCTAACGGTCTGGATTAAAAATTCGTGGATGTTTTTCATTTTATAGTCTCTTTGCAATGAAACAGTTCAAAACTGTCTATTCAAAAATGTGAAAAGCTACAACTAAAGGGGCACCAGAAGACTACTTTCTTGCCTGAAGAATAGACTACTTTATATTTTTGTTATTAAGTAATTTTTATAGAAGATAATCTTTCAGCAATATTGAAAATACATTGTAATACTAACTGACAAACGGACTACAAGTTGATCGCTTAGAACAAAAGGGTAGCTTTCATTAGCAGTTTGGTCCGGAATAGACCAATTCAACGAAAGGCCTCGTTTTCAAAAAAAATTGAAAATTAGGTTATAGGGAAATTTCGTCTTCTTATTCGAATTCAGAACCTTCTTTTTAGTGTTGAGGCAAACTTTTATGCTTCAAGTCCTTAAGACACTGATTTTATAGGTGTTAAAAGATTGAAGTATTTTAGATTCCTTGTACTTATATTAGATTTTTGTATTCTACAAATAAAAATGATGATGATGATGATGATGATGAAGTTCTATAAAGGATTTGACCGTAATACTAACAGACTATCAGACGCTTTGGTCGCTTAGAATAAAAGGGTAGTATTTCATTAGCAGTTTGGTCTGCAATAGGGAAACTATGTAAGGTTAGTACCTGGCCTAAGGTACCGAAACGCATGAAGTTAGGCTCATATCGCATGAGCACAAATTCATATTCGGCCTATATGAATAATTTCACCAGCCGCCCCATTCTCAAATGCCAGACGCGTTTCGCTCTTATTGGAGCTCATCAGTGACATGTGTGAGAATCGAACCGGGGTTTATTGCGTGAGAAGCACAAGTGCTAATCACACGACCACCGGAGCTGGGCTGACTGGTCTGCAATAGGGGAAAAGTTTTGTGGAAGTTAGAAAAATGGGGTGCCACTTGCCATCCCGTCTTGGATCTCTAGATTGTTACTAGGACGCCGTAGGCTTTTAAAATTGAGGGGATTACAGCTGCATAAACAATAAAAATAATGAAAAATTGAGGGGCTATAGCCTAGAAGACCCCATCTCCGGCGTGATTGTCCTAAGTTTCTGACAAAACAAACAACAACTGACAAACCTTGATGTCATTCGACGAATCAACTACCAAATCACAAGATCTAAATCAAAAGAGAAAAACTTTAAGTAACAAATTTGAAATAAATAAGATAATAATGCGAAACGCAAAGCTAAGATAACAAAAAAGGTAAACTCTAATTTTGATCTTAGCTTGTTCCTTACCTTATTTTTGATTTCAATTTATAAGTTTGTACTCTCTGAATCTCATCTTCGATTTTTCGATCGACGATTAAGTCTTTCTACAAACAATAAAGACAAATAATCGACAATGACAGGAAAAGACGTGCATTATAATTTTAAGGGTTTAGGAACCAAGCAAAGAAAAATTTTCAGCCAAACCACTTACCACTGCAAAACAGCAGCAGAGGGAGAGAGTAAAATTTAAATCAAAGACACTAATAGACATAAATAGGAAAAATTTACCTCGTCTAACCTCTCAGCCTCGGGTTTTTCACTAGAAAAAAGGAAAATATAGTAATCGTTATTATGGTGATAAAAGCGGAAAAATCTTTGAACATACTCTAAAGATTTTTTATCGACACCCCTCAGAGTATCTATAAACGTCAGAAAAAGGCCGAAACAAATGACTTAGGTGGAATTTATACCCAGATGCGGATTGAAGTACACCAAGAAAAAAGTTAAGCTTGACTGGTACTTATTCCAAAGGAAAAAAATAAACAAAATGTCATTCAAAATGGGGATTTTCTGAAATTTCTCGCAAAATAGAAAAGGAAAAGGTAGATGCCCAGAACTTGCCCTGGGCGCTTAAAAGAGGGGAGGCGCTTAACTCCTACCTCACAAAATTTGGATGGGCGCTTATATTATTGAAGGGTTGCTTAAAAGATAGTAGGCGCTAAACAGAGGGAATACTGTATGTAGTGAATGATCTTGTTTGGAGTAAGAACAGCAACGACGCTCAAGAAGAAGAAAAGCAATTGAGTTTAATTTACTTTTGTTTTTTCTTTAAATTTTTCAGCTTTTTCCTTAAAATTTTGTCAGTTTCGTCGTCAGTGAGAAGTTTGAAGATTTCCAAAACAGCATCAGTTCCCTGGTCGAATGAAACAAAAGATAGAAAAGTAAATAAATACATAAATTAAGATAACTTTGTCCTATCATATCTTTGTACATTCTTTTATCTATCTGCTGTCGTAAATACGATACTATCTTTAATTAAGCTATACTATCTCAATTACGACGCTGCTAGAATTGACTTAAAAAATTTAGCATCGAACAGTGACCGATCAAATCAAAGAAGCCGCTTATTGATGAGAAACTCATGGTGTCCAAACTGCCCATTGTCAAAGGGGCGGGGCGGCTGATATGGGCCAAATCGCATGTTGTGATGACACAATAGGAACAGGGACAAGTATGGCTTTAATAATAACCCAATTTAGCGGACTGGCGATTGCATGGAGATAGTGCTTGCGATAGGGTAATAAAAAAATTTGATTTCTAAAAATTATGGCGTTAACAAAAACGCACTTCAGCGTACCTAGTAAAGGCATCACAGCTAACTGATTTAATTAAGATAATAGCTAATAAGTGATTGAGCCAGGGTATAAAAAACTCACGTGGCAAGCAAGATATTTGCCTGCGGAATCGATAGTTAACCCGGCTACTCTGTCACGTCCTTGTCTTAAAACAGAGCCAAGGTATGAACAACTCAAAGGTCCCTGTGAAAGAAAAACATCTGAATTAGAAGGAGGGGATGTGGTCAAGATAACAATGCTCGGAAATAAGGATTTGTCGAGGGGACTTTCAGTAGCGATCAGACTCAAAGCAATGAAAGAGTTGTTCGAGTTAGAGGTTCAATCAATATAGCTGCAGCGAATTGGAACATACAGTATAACATTAAGTCAGGCTTATGCCGACCTACGATAAGATAGAACTAATACCAACTACTTGAACCTGCTAACTTATGTCGACATGTCAACAGCTGGTAAGAACATAAAGGATACAGTTGATCGCGGTCGCAAGAGCGTTCGGGTAAACTGCGACTGATGGGAATCAGTAGTCAACTAATCGCAGATGTAGAACATGCCCAACTTCCTGGAATTGTGCGCCAACGAGTTGTCGCCAAAAAAGAAAGCAGTTGGCTACTAGCTGCGAAAGCACTCTGTCGACAGGTTAGTTGCGACAAATTAGTTCTATAAAAATTGCCAATTAGCAGCCGGCAACTAGTTCTAACTGCACGCGAAGTCGGCATAAACCAGAAGTTCTTCTATATTAAAAAGAATGGAAGTCGGTCATTCAAGTAGACGTTGCTAAATTATCGAGAAGAATCAAAGACAATCGAAATTTCTACGACTTGAGAAAGTTTAAAATTTTATTTATAACTCACATCATTTTCTCCTTCTGTGTTCCCAACTTCGTCTTCATCCAAATTTACATCCGATTCCTTTCTTTTCAAATCTTTCCTTTTTTCTGATTCTTTCTTCTGCAAGAAAGGGTCGTAAACATTAAGAGAAAAATCATTCTTAAATCCTTCCTAAAAAATCTCCCATTCCAAAAGGAGACTTGTAATAGATCTTCTTATAGGGGTCTGGGTCGGGGTGAAATTTTTCTGGAAGATGGCGGATCTCTTGGGTAAGGGAACACTCTCAGCGTGCAACGATGGGATTGCCGTTGCTTCAGGAGAGCTAGTGCAGCAAATTTTGCTTCAAATTCACGAATAATTCAAGCAAAAGTGAAAGACAAGATTCAAGTCCCTTCGTTTCTGCCCAGGGAGGCATTCTATCAAGTATTTTCCTTTTTGTCAGCTACTTGCATCTTGTCTCCTGAGTTTCTGCAGATAATTTCATCATTAATAGTTCTTCTCTCTCCGTTTCTTCAATCTTTCGTGAATTTTAAGTAAGACTTACTGCATTACCTCCCGGAAGCGACTGCAATGCAGGTCTGTGCATACAGAGAGGATTCAATAACTCAATATGTCCGCCATATGCCGAAAAATATCGCACGGTCCAAGGCATCTCTGAAAAGGTCTAATCCATTCCATGCTTGAAAATCAAGGTGTTTTGTATCATCGGAATCAAGTTACTCGGTCTATTTCTGGTTTTTCAAACTCTGAAAATCGCCATGCAGGGAGCTTTCAGCATGTTCAAAATTGTTCTGCTTTTTATCAGGGTTTTGAAGAGTACTTCTATCACAGTTCAAGCAAATAGTATATTTTACCTGATTTTTGTTGATTTCAACTTTCCATACTCTCAACTCGCTGTCTGAAGATCCAGTGATTAATCGAGATTCACTTTTAGCTGTAACGAAGCCCCATACCTAAAAAAAGTGTGAAAAATAAACAAATAGTTTCCACGAATTTTTGCTTTACCATAATTTAATCAATTCAGACATATCAATACCGACCTCACTTCGATGACCAACCAATGTTAGAAAACAGTGTTGAGTATCAAGGTCCCAGAACTTCACTAAAGTATCCTTTGAACTGAAAAAATGAACTTTTGTTATCATGATATAATTATGATTCTATTTATGATAATTACGATCATAATACACAGGATCACAATCATAATCATAAGCTTAGTCATATTTGTAATTATAATCAAATTTTCATAAAGATCAAACATAACCATGAAAATAATCACAATATTCCAATCACAATCATAACCAATAAACAATGATCATGAATATGATACACAAAAACATAATCATAATCATAAGAATAGTCATACTTATAATCATAATCATAATCACAATCAATCAATAATCAAAAATCACTAATCAATAATCATAATCATTGACATCATACCTTGTAATCAGCACATTTTGACTTTTCATGAAATCACATTTTGTTATTTCACCTTTATGTCCTTTGAATCTAGATTGGACAGATCAACAAAATCAAAGTCTAATTACCTGAGAATTATGTGTTTGGATCCATGGTAGTGAAAATAGGATCTAAATCTCACTGATCTTGATAGAAATGATCACTGGTGTCTATCTTACCTATAAAGTCCACATTCATTGACAACATCCCAAACTATGACATCAGTATCCTGAGAAAATACAATAAATAAAATAGTTACTTGATTGCTATAATATTGCCAAACACAAATAATAGAAATTTGCAGAGTATACATAGATGGCTTACTTTTGAACCAGATACAAGTCTTGAACCAATGGAGTCAAATTTGAGTGTAGTGATAGCATACTTGTGACCACTGAAAGAACAAGAATGGTCTTATCATCAATTCACAAATTAAATGGTTTGGGGCTGGTGTCTGAGGAAGCCTTCCTGTTTTTAACATGTCTTGCTAAGACTGAAGGTGAAGTTGTGTTAGTCATAAGGGCCCCCGGGGGTAACTTCAATAGAGCAGTGACGGAGTTACCCCCAGGTTAGGACCTCAGAAATAGACAAACCAATGATACCTCACTTTGATGCTGTCATGACTGAAGCATTATTTCTGATATTAATGAGCTTTTGACACCACAAGCCAGCTGGATTAGACCAATGCTGCAGCATCTTCAATTGGTTGGCAACTGGGGGGCTTAGGCCCTCCTTACGTTCTGAAAAGATTCCACTAATAACAACCTTAAGAAAAGAAACAAAAAAAACCTTAAGGTCACAGTGTTGCTTCCACTTTGTAGATCCCATATCTTTATTGAGCCATCAGAATACCTAAAATATTAAAGAAACTGCCTAAGCAAAAACATCTTTAGAAGTACGTTCTTAAAATCTTAATTCATAAGCATCAGAAACAGGCCAAACCATTTGCTTAAGGCAGAATATATACCCAGACGTGAATCAAATCTTCTGTTCATTGCAATTTTATTGCACTTTCCAAGTAAGTTTGAAATTGTGTTCACCCATGAAGTGCCACAAAATTTAAAGTGGGGGACCACAGCTTAGATCCATGTATCAGTGTACTGGCAATTTCGCAGAGTACTGGCCAGTATTTGTGACAATGTTCTGGGGTACCATGTTATGGTTTTGATTTTAAATAAGTGTACCATATACCACATTGTGTTTGTACTGTGCATGGTTGATTTTTATCCTGCCATACTGTGAACTGGGTCTCTGTACCCGCCTACCAGGAAGGCTATCACCCCCCACTTTGAAGTGAACACTTGCAAACTTGAAATTTTTCCATGCACACTTGAGATCTTCAGACTGGCACAAAGCTATTTTGTGCTCTCGATAAAGTTTCCACCCATGCCCTAGCCTAGGCCAGGGTGCATTCCATGTTAAGTCCACGCCAAAGATTTTGTGATATACGCCGGAAAACAATAAATTTTATTGTTCAAAGGCAAGTTGCACGCTGAAGATCTTCAGGCCTAAGTACATGAAATGCACCCTAGAGCCTAGGTACTGCTCATACTTACCCTGCAGCTAAAATTTTGTCATTGTTGCCTTTTGCAATGGCTGTTACTTCGTGCTCTTCACCAACTAGAACCATTACCTGGAAAAATCAGAAAAACATAACATAACAACCTTTCATAGGATGAAAAAACACTTTGCCAAAGTCAACAAAATAAAACTTGGACCATTTTTATGCGGGCTATGTTTGGGATTCAAAAGAAAGAAACTAAAAGCTCTCACCTGTTCGGCCTTTTTTATATCCCAAATCAGGACATTTTCGACTGCACCAGTGGCAGCATACAATGTTGATACTGATGATGAGGGAACTGATCTAGGCCTAGCCTGTTTTTTCTCCAGCAAAACTGCATTACATTTACTGCTGCCAATAACTGAGAATTGCGACAGCAAGCTATATCTCTGATATGTTTTAACAAGACCCATGATATCAGTTGTTAAGGTTTATCTATTTAAAAAACGGTTTAGTTCATAAACATCGACTCACGCTTCTTGATTCCACATGGAAGCCATGAAAATGCATGGCAGCAAAATCCTAAAGTTTCTCCGACGACATTGGCCTCTTTCTCCAGAAGCACTAGAAGCATCCCAATCGAGATTGCTC
Organism: Chrysaora quinquecirrha; assembly: GCA_014526335.1. Taxonomy (NCBI): domain Eukaryota; kingdom Metazoa; phylum Cnidaria; class Scyphozoa; order Semaeostomeae; family Pelagiidae; genus Chrysaora; species Chrysaora quinquecirrha. Next base: position 1,642,577 of record JACTAT010000026.1, read on the forward strand.
ATTAACCAATCAGTGATCGGAGTGATTACGACATTTAGCCGAAAATACCTCAATTTGTTTCAGCCCTTTTGCAGCCTCGTTTATCAGTTACTAGCAAATAAAATGGTTGCCGGTAAAGTTTTTTCCACGTCTTAAATTTCGTTTTTAAAATGGCTGGGAGCCTAGATAAAGTCAAAATAGCTGTGATCGGAGACTCGGGTATGTTGCAAAGATAAAATTTCATTCATGATATTGCAAGTCTGTGGTAGATTTTAAAAGCACAAGCTTATTACGATTAAATCTTCGACGGGCCTAGCCCATCAAGTCTTTAAAGTTAAAAAGCTGACTAACCTCCTATCGTTTATTTCGTTCCTTTTTAGGTGTAGGAAAAACATCTCTGGTGCATATTTTGACCCAAGGAGAAATTTTGTCAAGTGCACCTTGGACAATTGGATGCTCTGTAGAAGTTCTAGTAAGAATTTGTTAAGAGATTATTGGCATCTCTAAACCTGAGCTCTTTGATTTTGGATACAGGCAGAGACTATTAAGGCTTGGGCCCATATGGGATGCAGTATGTAATAGGCAGATCTCTAAGTGTTATTAGCGTCCCATATGTGATGTGCTCGATGTCTACCGGTGTTCACCAGGAAACTCTGGTGGAGGTGTTATTCCATTGTGTTCTGGTCTAACACAGCTAGCTCTTGGCATCAGGAGCTCAGTGAGACTGGGGTTTGAGCTGCAGCCACAGTTGGATCATAGTGAGGGTTGTGGTCTCATTCTTCTTATATCCAAGTGACTCTGTCTGGCACTGAACACACCTTCACAATCTTTTGTAATCTTTTGTTTTCCTTTTGTTTCCTTTCCTCTCTGCACCCATCAAAAACTTCTGCTTTTGGTGTGCATTCTCACACACCCATAGAAATTCAGGAACTAAGTTTCTTATAGAGTGGTTTCTTAAAAGGTGGTACTGTAGCACTGGGGATTTCAAGCATACTAATGTCTGAAAGCCAACATATACTCTTCATTACATTTAATGTCTTTCTCTTCAAAGCTTTATGACTACAAGCAAGGATTATCAGAGAATAAGTCTATATTTCTTGAATTTTGGGATGTTGGTGGATCTACAAGTCACCAAAACAGCAGAAGCATATTCTATAATTCAGTCAATGGTAACACCTTTATACTCAATATTTCTTCATGTTTTTAGGTTAGTCTTTGATGTTATGTATATTGATTTTCATGCCTCCTAACTGCATACTTGTTTTTCCAGGGGTAATTCTTGTTCATGATTTAAGTAATAAAAAATCATATCAAAATTTGAGGAAATGGTTCTCAGAGGTTATTAATTCAGGAAAACAAGATTTCACAGGTAAAAATTATTGCAAAAACTTATCATCATCATCATCATCATTATCATCATCATCATCATCATCATTATCACCATCATCATCATCATCATTATCAACATTTCATCAGCACCTTAACTATCATTATCAACTTCATCATAATCTTCATAATGATCATCATGATCATGACCTTAATCACTATAACCCATCATCGTCAAACATCATAATCATCAACATCATCATTATCATTGTTATCATCTTCATTTTCATCATCATCATCATCATTATCATTGTTACCATCTTCATAATCATCATTAGTACCATCATCAACTGTTCATCATCAGCTTCATCCTCATTTCTGAAATGTTTGTCTTCACTACTATTATCACACATTTACAAGTTCACTTATGTACTTTTAGGTGTTACTGTAAAAAGTGGAATCTATGACAACATGGGGTAAGTAGTAGCACTTGCAGCTTATTCAAAACACATTGTCATTTGTCATTTCCTTGCAACATCTGATTTTCAAACTGTGACCTTTTAGGAGACTTTTCTCGTTTTTAGGGTATCAGATTTTGATAGAGAAGAATTTTCTGGCAATACATTACCAGTAATCATCGCTGGAACTAAGTTGGTAAGTTAAAATGTATTTGTTTTGATGATGAGGCACTGCATCTACCCTTTAATATTAATCATTGTGTCTTGCAGATGACCGATATACCTTAATTTATGCATTTGTTATTATGATGATGAGGCACTGCACAGAACTGTCATATTAATTATTATGGCTTGCAGATGACCGATATACCTTAATTTATGCATTTGTTTTGATGATGATGAGGCACTGCATCGACCTGTAATATTAATTATTGTGTCTTGGAGATGACCAATATACCTTAATTTATGAATTTGTTGTGATGATGATGATGCACTGCACAGAACTGTAATATTAATTATTGTGGCTTGCAGATGACCGATATACCTTAATTTATGCATTCATTATGATGATGATGAGGCACTGCACAGACCTGTAATAATAATAACTGTGGCTTGCAGATGACCGATATACCTTAATTTATGCATTTGTTTTGATGATGATGAGGCACTGCACAGCTCAGTATTATTAATCATTGTGGCTTGCAGATGATCGATATACCTTAACTTATGCATTCATTATGATGATGATGAGGCACTTCACAGACCTGTAATATTAATTATTGTGGCTTGCAGATGACGAATATACCTTAATTTATGCATTTGTTATGGTGATACAGTAGTTAAATGGTAAAATAAGTTGCTTGACAAGGAAATTTCAAAACCTTTCACAAACTTGATCGTTTGGCCAGGTCCTTGGTCTGATTCATCTTGAAAAAAAACATTTCAAAACTGACCAACAGATATTTGAAGATAAACTTTTTACTTTATCTTTCTCTCGCTTTTGTTGATCATAGAAGGCAAGTGGAGCAAATTTTTATCTGAATATGATAGTGTATTGGGGGCCTTTGACAATGAAGTGAATTCTAGTCTCTATCTTTGCATTTAGGATCAAGCTCCACAATCAAGGCTAGCATCTGGCTACTGCAGTCTTGCTGGAGAACTCGGAGCAATGCAGGTCAATCTGGTAAGCTACGTTACGATGTTACGTTTTTGAAGGTGCTGTGGGGTCGTGGCCTTATCCAGCTGGCTCATGGTATCATTAGCTCGGGGTTCAAACGCAAGCTATAGTAGTGTTGTGGCCATGGTGGCAGTCTCAATAAGTTAACTTACTACTAAGATTCTAGCGACTGGCGCTAATTACACAATTTCATCTTCACCTGTTTACAGCAAATGCAATGCAGTTCCGATGCAAAACGCGTAATCTTTTCTACTTCCAATGGTGAATTAATAACAATGATAACTGGATGTAACGTACGACTCTCCTATTTCTATCGCTTTTTAACAAATTTTCAATCTATCTTTGTTCCAGGATTGCCTGCAAAAGAAGTCCTTATCTCTTGGCTCTCAAAATTGGGAAACATTCACAAAGTTCTTTGATAAGGTAGGCAATAACTGGTGTTCGCTTCAACTGAATTTCTGTAATTTAAATTTTGCAGGCATTTGAAGCGATTTTCGCTACATGAAAGCCTTAAATAGTGATGTTTTTACTACATACATAAACAAATTAGCTCCTCTTTACCTACATATATAGCTGTCACGAATGGCGAACACTAGGATAGATTTTTCCAAGTGGCATACCATCATAGATGGAACTCGAACCTGGGCTGCATGATCAGAGAGCAAACGACCATTCCACTGAGCTACAGAGCATAATGAAATCGCTGAGTAACTCTCAAGTCATGCAGCCCAAAGCTCTCCTTCCGTTTGATTTTATGTTGTGTTGTTGTTTTTATGTACATATTTCTACATATTTGTCATGAATTGCGAACACTAGGATAGATTATTCTTTATCTAGGTGATTGAAAGAAAGCTAGGAAGAGTCAAAGCTACAACTCTCCGGTAAGATTAAAATTTTCCATTATAATTTATTAGTAAGTTAGTAAGTTACTAAGATACTAAGTTAGTTAGCTAGCAAGGTAGTTTGTAAGTGACTTATCAGTTATTTAGTTAGCTCGTTCTTTAGTTAGCTAGTCACTTATTTAGCTAGTTTGATAGTTAGCTAGTTAGTTAGTTAGTAATTTATTTAGTAAGTTAGTAAGTAGGTTAGTTAGTTAGTTAGTTAGTTAGTTAGTTAGTTCGTTAGTTAGTTAGTTAGTTAGTTAGCTAGTTAGCTAGTTAGCAAGTTAGCTAGTCAGTTAGTAAGTTAGTCAGTCAGTCGGTCAGTTAGTTAATTAGTTAGTTAGTTAGTTAGTTAGTTAGTTAGTTAGTTAGTTAGTTAGTCAGTGAACCCGTTAGTTAGTTGCTAGTTATTTGGTCATTTATCTAGCTAGTTGGCTAGTATTTGTCATTTTCGTAATTCCTTGTGATTTATTACGATAATTATATACGGTTTATTATTTATTTTAGCATCAGAACTCGTTCGATGTCGATTCTCCTCGAAGTTCAATTGCTGACAAACGAAGAAAAATGTATTCAGTGTTTTCATAGCATCAGACACAACCATTTACTGTGATAATAAATGAAGATGCAATCGAATAAAGTATGAAATTGGTATGAAATGAATACACTTATAAATTGTTTTAGGCCTTGGCCAAATGATCAAACGTTTGTCAAACATTAGAAATTCTTTAGTCAAGCAAAATGTCTTACCGTTTGGCCACTTCACAAAAGAATGCTGGTCAAGCATTTTGCTTGCGTCAAGAAAATGAATTTTCTGAACTTTTCAAAAACCTCGTGCAACGAATTCTAGTTATTTATGCTTGTCAAGGAATGTTTTATGACGTGGCAAAACGTCAAAATATTAGCTGATAAAGGAAATTCAAATGTTTGACAAACGATATTTGATCGTTTGGCCAGGGCTTTAGCCTGAAAACAGAGGTATACATCGGAACAATTTTTAGAAACGAAATTTCATAAGAAAAATTATTTAAATGTACCGTCTTCTTATTGAAATATGGGATGGAAGATTATTGTTTTCTTGAAATTTATCAAATTGCATTTTATCAAATTATTGCGTTAGGGAAATGTAAATATTGTTTATCGACAACATAACTTATAAAATTATATAACTTATAAAATTATATAATTTTATAATGAAATAATAATTGTGTTTTGATTCTCAAACCTGCCTCAATTCGCTGAAATACTGAAACCATCCTATTTTGAGCCAGAAATTCTACTGGCTATACTATCAACAACGTCATCCAGCCAAATTTTGTTGGCTTATCAAGCAAAGGTATTCAGGACAAATAGCCCTGATTGGATATTAAGAACAGTAAGGTCTGTGTTTGAGTACTATGATTGGTTTATTACACAATGAAGCGACCGTAGAGAGTTATGATTGGCTAAAAAGAACGTGAATGAGTTGAATTTCGGTTCTTTGAGATTAGAAAACAAAATTCTATTTTCCTCACGCTACACACAAATCTTTACAAAACTGCTGACGTTCACATCAACCCAATTTATTTACATTGCGGGTTTGCACGTATAAATTCAGGGAAATTAATATTAGCTAATCTTGGAAATGCTACAGATCTATATAATAAAAATTAAGTAATTTGAATTTATATTCTGTCTCTCTTAAAAGTCTAATAAATAGCACTAACCTTCTTTATTCGTATTCGAGGATCTGTTTGTGATAAAATAGAAGGTATCTAAAAAGAAAAAGTAATTGGTCTTAGTAATTAGAGTGAATACATAGAAAGCATGCAAGTCGACTGAAGAAGCGAAAAAACCGAAATTTAGGCCCTAGACAACAACCAAACATTCTGTTAAATATTTGAGATTTGCTTATCAAGCATGTTTTATTGTTTCATGGCATTTACTAAACATACCCTTCACTGTTTAATACTTCATTTAAGCTTGCTTTTGTAAGCCATGCATCGTCACATTTGAACCACTGGAATGAATATAACGCATGTTATAAATATTGGGCACAACATTTAAAATGATACAGAGAAAAAATTATTCGCTACGTATGGAAAAGAAAAATAACATAAGCTTCAGTCAGTTTCTTACCTCGTTCTTTTGCTGTCGTATGTAGCACATGTAGTGACCGACCTCAAGAGTTCCCGTATGAATAACAACCGCAAATAATGAATACCTGGTACGGAAAGAATGAAGTGTTACAGAAGATGGAAATATGAGCTAAAAAGCACTTGCATCTTCCTTACTATAGCCTATTCAATATGACTGTAGCTGAAAGGGGTTCTTTCGTTACAGTTTACGAGTTAGTCAAGTCACTAGCTAGCTAGTTAGTTACTTAGTTAGTTAGTTAGTTAGCTAGCTAGCTAGCTAGTTAGTTAGTTAGCTAGTTAATTAGTAAGTTAGTTAATTAATTAGATAATTATTTAGTTAGTTAGTTATTTAGTTAGTCATTTCAATACTTAGTGATATACTTAGCAGGTAATTAGCAAGTAAGTAATTTAGTTAGTTAGTTAATTAGTTAGTTAGTTAGTTAGTTAGTTAGTTAGTTCGTTAGTTAGTTAGTTAGTTCGTTAGTAGTTAGCTAATTAGTTAGTTATTTAGATAGTTAGCTAGTTAGTTAGTTAGTTAGCCAGCAAGTTAGCTAGTGAGTTAGTTAGTTAGTTAGTTCGTAAGCTTTTTAGTTTTTTAGTTATTTATTTAGTTAGTTTCTTAGTTAGTTAGTTATTTCGTTAAGTTTGTTCCTTAGTTAGCTAGTGAACTAGTAAGTTAGCTAAAAACCTTTTTAGTTGGTCAGTTAGTTATTTAATTCGCAAGAACTGCATCTGCAAAAAATGCTAAATAATTAAAAAAATTCAACCTACTTATTATCCAAACAAATGCGTGATTCTTTATGGTTTGTATATCTATGATTTTCTAAGTTTCTGAAAAGAAGAATTACAAATTATAAATTGTCGTAGTTTTTTTACGTTATAGATGGTGATGAAGGTGAAGGTGAAGGTAATATGGTGTTTTAGCGCCAGTCGCTAGGATCTCAGTAGTAGGTTAACTAATCGAGACCTCGACCCTGGCTGTGACGCTACCGTGGCTGGGCTCGAACCCTGACCACACTGAGTTCCTGACACCACGAGTCAGCTGGATGACACCACGACGCCACAGCATATAGATTGAAGAGGGTTTGGCATGTTACAGAATTGAACGAAGAATGGTTACTAAAACTTACGTCGACGCCATGAATGGAGTCATGTCTAGCTCTTCAGGAAATGGAATAAAAGTTGATATTTTCTTAGACTTTTTAGAATGCTCAAATCGCTACAACAGAATAAAACCACTTAGGCCCTGGTTAATCTATCAAAAATGTTTACCAAACATTTGAAATTTGCAATCGTAAAAAATTGCTTGTCAACCATGCATTTGAAATATTTAAAAATCACTGTGTTACAAATTTGATTTATTTTTGCTTGTTCAAAGCATGTTTTGCGACTCGGTAACAAGATGGTAACAAGATGTTACCAATGGTACCAAGATGTTCCCTATGATGGATGTTCTCCATGAGGGTATCAAGTTGGTAACAAGATGTTCACTATGATGGTAACAAGATGGTAACGACATGTTCTCTACAGTGGTAACAAGATGGTAACAAGATGTTCCCTAGGATGGATGTTCTCCATGAGGGTAACAAGTTGGTAACAAGATGTTCTTTATGATGGTAACAAGATGGTAACAACATGTTCTACATGATGGTAACAAGTTGGTAACAAGATGTTCTTTATGATGGTAACAAGATAGTAACAAGATGTTCTCTATGATGGTAACATGATGGTAACAAGATGTTCTCCATGATGGTAACACGTTGGCAACAAGATGTTCTCTATGATGGTAACAAGTTGGTAACAAGATGTTCTCTGTGATGGAAACAAGATGGTAACAAGATGGTAGCAAGATGTTCTCTATGATGGTAACAAGACGGTAACTAGATGTTCTCCACAATGGTAACAAGATGGTAACAAGATGTTCTCTATGATGGTAACAAGATGGTAACTAGATGTTCTCTATGATGGTAACAAGATGGTAACAAGATGTTCTCTATGATGGTAACAAGATGGTAACTAGATAGTATGGTCCATAAGTTTGAATAATCGTAGAACTTACCTTGAGATGAAAACAAACCACAATTGGAAGCTTCCGCATTGTTAACTGCTTGGTCGATTCCTGTAAAAAAATTGTTAAATTTAAAAGTTAGAAATTCAAATAATTGAACGCGATTATATTTCATTAATTAACATCACAACACCAACCGATAAAAGGAATAATAGATCTCTGAGCTGACCATCAAGAGCTTTTCCCGCCTCGAAACATTAGTTGAACAAAAAATGAGGAAACTGTAAGGGCCTGGCCAAACGATCAAACACTGAAATCTGAAATTTGCTTTTCAAGCGAAATATTTTACTGTTTGGCCATGTCTAAAACATTGCTTCTCAACATCTTTTACTTACATTGCCCAGTCGATGTGCTGCAACGTGGCTAAAGGATCAAGCAATGTTTGGCAAGCAATTTTCCAATGTTTTAGCACCAATACTTGATCGTCTTGCCAGGGACTAGATCCCAGGGATAAAATATCAGATGCTGAAGTTTCTTACTGGTTATTTACCTGGTAACTATGACAGTGACTACATCTTATTTTTGCCTCGCTTCCAAGCTTTTCTGGCCTAGTAAACCTACAATGAGAAAAAGAGCTTGTGATTCAACTAGGATGTCTCTAGTAGCAAGACCTTGAGCTGAGTTGTTAAATAAATAAATCCTCTCAATGCAGCTCTGCACCAAACTTGGTATATTCTCCTTTGTCGACAGATTCTCTTTCAAGTGACTCAGCTTTTATCACATGGTAGAAATATTGTGTCTTGATTGGCTACTCGAAAATATAAACAAAAGGATTTTTAAATGGAATACAAAATTTATCCTTACCCTTCTAAACAATCCAGTAACGACTGTGGAACAGCAGGCTCTGGAATGGACTGACTGCTCAGATCCGAGTCTTGTGATGCTGTGTCTAGAACGTTAATAGAATATCTGTTGAAACGATTCCAAAATTAAAGATAGTCTTGCACGTGCCACAGTGATCAAACTGAACAAGACTGAAGAATACTTTACGTCAAACGTTACGAACTTTTCAAGGTGCTGAGGCGTCGTGGCATAATCAAGCTGGCTCGTGGTGTCAGAAGCTCAGAAAGATCTGGGTTGAGCCACAGCTACGGTAGCATCAGGGCCAGAGTCGAATCCTTATAAGTTAACCGGTTACTAAGTCCCTAGCGACTGGCGCTTAATATACCATTTCACCTTCAACTTCGCCTTTACCTTTTACTAACCAGATCTACATTGGCAAGAATAGCTGATGACGACGGTGATCATGATGATGATGATGACGGTGATGGTGATGGTGATGATTATTCTGATGACGGTGATGATGATGATGATGATGATGATTATGATGATTATGATGATAATGGTGATGATGATGAAGACGACGCAGAAAAAAAGGAACGAATAGATCACTCACTCACCTTCTGGCGTTGAACTAACGACTAACGATGATCGCTGACTTTGTGAGTTGTTTGTTTTTGTAGGTGTAATAGTATAACCAATGCTTCCAAGATCTAATGAAATATCCCAAAATGGGTCGATAGTAGTTGAAATTCCCCTGAAAGTAAAAGAGTACTTGCATATAATCTCGTTTTTTCTACGTACAATCGATCCATTAATCTTCAGCGCCAAATAGATGGGGGGAAGCTTAATTTCTTGAAACTTTTACCATTCTATATTTAGACCCCACGAACGCATTAGGGCATTTTCCCAGACTTTCAATCTGAGCCAGATCTTTTCTAGTCGAGAAGAACCAAGTCAGTAAAAGCCTTAGTCTCTGTTCCTTCAAGATACCAATGAAGATATCAAGGGTTAAAAAATCCCTTTAAACGAAACTCCCCCCCCCTCTTTATTTGCCACTGAAGAGTTTATCACAACCCTGTCAGTGATGCGCTCTTTTGCGACATGTATCTAGTCTTAAATCCGAAAAACCTTAACCGAAGCTGACTTGAAACCGAGAATCTCTGCTAAGTCTGCGAAATCTTCAAGCTCTGGAGTCGGGAGAGTTTGGAGCCTGCAAAGTCTTCTATTTTCCCAAAAGAACGGGCTTTTGATATCTCGGGAGTCTGTAGAAAAAATGCGGCAGAAAAAGGCCCCCAAAGAGGGCACACTAAATTTAAAAGCGATATTTCGTGTGTACTTACTGACATCCAAAACATGTTAATTTTGATTGAAGTCCGCCAGTGAATATTTGATCAATAATGCAGTTACATTTATTGTGATTATTCGAGGGAATCGTACCATCGTCTACAATATAATAATTTTCATATTTTTACAGGGAATACAGTATTACTCGAGTGAGCGCTTGAGTTGTTCACTTTACGATTACTCTTCGACGATGGATTTTTTTCGAGAGGGGTGCTAATTCTTTCGACGGGGGTGCTGATTCTTTCGAGAGGGGGGATAATTTACAGCTTCAAACTATTGTCTAGCAAAAAGATTTAACTACTTTACTACCGTATTTCTTTGAATAAGCGCTCTCCGTCGAATAGGCGCCCCCTCTAGTTTCATCCAGCCATTAGGCTGATCCAAGACACTCTTTGATAGTGTATGTACAAGCTCCTTGTTTCAAAAACATTACTAGGCAATATCTTTTCGTCAAGCAATGTTAGTAGAGGGCAAAACGGTCAAACATTACTTGTTAAGCAAATCTCAATTGTCTAAGCAACAATCTTTGATCGTTTGGCCAGGTCCTTGGGTCTTGCGACAATTTTCTATTGTTTTGTGACGTGGCAAAGCAATTTTTGTAAACGTTATTACTTTTTCGTAGCCGAAAATGCTTGTAAGTTTTGCAGAAACATTGCAAAGCAAAAATAACTGTTTTTAACGCAATGTTTCTCAAGCAATTCGTAAAGTGGTTTAACGGTAAAACATTGCTTGCTAAGCAAATCCCAAATGTTTAACCAATAATGCTCTCTCGTTTGGCCAGGGCCTTAGGCCTGAGTATCTAATACCACTTCTTCACAGTATATTCTTACCTCTACAATGCTGATGCAGAATATCCAATGCAGCAATAAAGAATTCGTGTGCATCTTGCTGCTCGTATCCTGCTAAATGCTTCGCATTTGTCCAGACTTTATGCAACAATCTGAATGGTATATGTGGCGCTTTTTTACCAGAATAAAACTAAAAAGGAACGCAGAGTTAGTTAAAAGAAGATGGAAACAATTGCGAGTCAAATATCTTACAGAAAGAGAAGGGACGGCCTTCAAAATCTATTTAGGCCTAATTCAATAACTTAAGTTCTCGTTCACACCGGGGTTCACACCAGCGAGTGATGAGACCTTATACTGGAAAACGCCGGTTTGTATCCGACTGATTGACTGAATCATACACTCTGGATACCTAGGCACCGATCAAAACTTTACAGGAACTAAAGATCTTTCAGAGGCCCAGTCTTATGGAATAGCCTAGGCGAAGATATGAAGAAATCAACCATCGGAAGATTCAAAATAAAACTCAAGCATGAACGACATAAGATTAACGCTATACGATTTAACAAAGAAACCGGATAATTTTTGAATAAAAACTCTAATTTTACATATTTTTACAATATCAGAAGGAATAGAAATAGGCTAAAATTTTTTGATAGGTCCACATCAGCTTGTTTAGCTGCCAGCAATCTAACATCGTCATAAAATAAATTTGTATGTTTGTTTGTTTGTGCATGTACGTTTCAGTGTTTTTAAAAACTGGCGGATGTTTGACAGTACCCCGGAAACTCAAATAGCAACAATGGCTGCCGAAAGTGTTGGAACGCCTGTGCTGAAATTCTCTTTCACTGCCTGTCATTGCTTCAGCCTCCCCCTCCTCCCCCTTAAATTGTTGTTTAATACTACAATTTCCAGCTAATTCTGGCCTCGCGCGATTGCTAAGAGAATCATCCATAGTCTCAATATTGTGTGAGGGAGAGGGGAGGGCTTAGGCTCGTGAATATGCTAGATTTACCGAAAATGTCAGTGATTCACCAAAAAACCTTGGGTGTTCCAACTAGATTTGGCAGCCATTGAAGATGCTTATAAATGAAAGAACCTCACCTCTTGGACTAATAACGACATTTCACACATGAGGCAATTGTGACTATCTTCAGCAGACGGACAAGAATGTTTATCAGAGAGAAAATAACTTCTAAGCATTGGAGTATGAATCAGAGCTTGTAGAATGCAATTCATGAAACAAGTATTGCCAAGGTTTATAAGACCTCTGAGCCCTGAAAAAATTTGCAGACATCATGAAAACCGGTTTTTTACCGTACCAAAGTTCAAAATCGCTAAGAATATCGTACGAAACAAACATTTTAGTGAAATTAAGAGCAACAAGGAAACATTTCTGGACATACTTAAAAGACTTTTTCGGACACTCCTCAGAGTGTAAACGTCAGCAACAGACCGAAACAATTGACTAAAATGGAATGTATACCCAGATGCGGATCGAAATACACCAGTCAGCAGGTGAAGGTGAATTTCGATCCGCATCTCGGTATAATTTCCGCCCGAGTCAATCGTTTCGGTTTGTTTCTGACGTTTATACTCTGAGGACGAAAAAAGCTTCTAAGTATCCCAAGAGATGTTTCACTGCTTTTCGCAATTTTGAAATGTCGTACCACAAAGATAAAAAGCAACTTTAGAGAGGGCAAGCTCTAAGTTAAGTTGCTTATTAAAAAGAGAGTGTAGTTCTCTAAAGAGTGGTGCTTATCCGTATTAAAAGCAGTATTTGGAGCAAAGATATAAACAAAATTTGAAGCAGTGTTTCTTAGTTCTTTTTACTTTGTAGTTAATACTAGGTACTAGAACAGTAGTGTAACGCAGTTTAGGTTCCCTTAGTTCAAGAACTAAAGTCCGCCGACACTAAGAAGCCCCTGTATTGTGTTCTTTCGGTCAAACTATGCTAAAAGGCTTCCTAGGGCCATCCCATGAACTGGCATTAACCATGGGACACGTAACGTGCTTTGTTCAAGGTTTTAAAGGATATTGTTTCAAAAATTGTCCCATATTCTCTATAATCAAAATACAGAGCCTATTAGAATGCATTGCTAATTTGATGCCTGATGCTAATTAAAGGAAACACAGAAACCCTACTGATATTTACCAACAGTTGAATTCAAACATATTTTTCTTCTTTTTGTGTTCAACATAAGAAGGTTGGCTTCCAAATCACTCGGCTGCCATTCGAAATATTTTCGTTTGCCACAACCTAGAAAACCAAAATATCAATGTTATTTAGAGTTGCTGTGGCATCGAGTCCCCAAACTAGGAGATTTCACAGACAACGCAAGGAATCTCACTCTCGCTTAAAATGAATAGTCTAGTTCAAGTTTGTTCAATCAGCCTGCCATTTTCGGCAGCTTTATTCTTTTGGTACAGGAAACTGTTCCTGCTGCAGTCTAACGTTTTCAGAATTCGGAGAATCTGCAGAAAACCGAAAGTTACACCAATAATACGCTCATGGTAAACTACCCCCCAAAGAAAATTGTTTCCCCAATTTTTGGCTGAAGTAAAGGGAATGGTCCCTTAAAATTTTCTCAGGGGCTACCCAACATGACAAGAAAAGTACGCCAAAAATGTTTCCACTGTTTATCGCAATTCTGAAGTTTTATACTATTCAAAACCATGCAGTCTTCTTTCAGACTACTATTTCTTTGGATTCTTCTAAAAACGGGAGATTTACGAGACTTCAAATGCGTAAGAGAATACACCCTAAATATAGTGAATTCAAGCAAAAGTTTGCAGCAGAAAAAGAACCTTTAATCCAAGATATCTTATCTGATTCGTCCCTTGCAATAACATCTATTTCATCATCATAAACATAAGTAGAGCACAAAAAACAGTAGATATTTCCATACAACAGATCAACAGCTGGAAAAGAAGAAGTTTTAGAAATTAGTATCATATTCATTTGAACAACCTCCCATATTCAAGGGCAGTGTATAAAAAAAGGCAGATTACAATCAAAGACCTGGAGATGAAATGCATTGGAAATGCCCCCTCCCCCTGTAGAGCACTTAAGGCCTGGCTAAACTAGGAGACAAGTCCCTTTGATGTTTCCCAATTTAGCCACCTCAGAAAACTTGTTGTGGCAAAATTGTTGTGGCAAACATGCATATGTGTCTGGGAGACTACAGAAACATTTTGGGTCTCTGCAACTCAGGAGACATGTTAATTGCTTCTGACTTGTTACTTGCATGTTTATCCAACCTAGGATACTGGCTGAATGTAATGTTTCATGTGACATGTCTTCTAGTTTAGACTCAACTTAACACAATGGACAAAGCAAAAAGGCTAAAGAGATGTACATGATGACATCATCCACCTTTTAGCAGGAGGCACAGAAATTAAAATTATACCTAATATATGGTTCTTCTTTTTTGAATGATCAAAGACATGTTTTCCACCAGAGTAACAACCAAAGTAGACACAATGCAGACAGGCATGAAGACGATTGGAATATGTGTGACATTGATGACATTTTAACCATTTTGCCTGCAGAAACCAATTAAGAAAAATTCATTAATATTATAAAACATTTCTTTAAGATTTTTACATTTTTTACTGCACTGTACTAAGACTTTCAAAGAATTTTCAGTAGATTTACTATCTACATATGTAAACCATTTTTTTGAAACAATAGATTCTATTGTTTATTATTTATGAAAACAAAAGAGAACAATAGAGAATTGTTAAAAACTTTTATCTGTAGATGGCAAGTTAAGTTTACCTAATACCTAACGAATAAAAGGCTGTCTTCATTCTATTCCTTTCTTCACGTTTTGAGATAAGCAGCCCAAAATATGAATAAATTCTCCGCAGATTTTCATTCACTAGAACGCAATAGGAAATGAACCAAAAAGTTAAAAAGTTTTTTGGAGCATCATGTTCGTACCTTTCGTATCTGCGCTTCCTTAGACGAACAAACGACGAAATTGGAGAAGATAGTCTGATAATTTGCTGTTCCGTTGCTGTCTTTAAAAGCTACCAGATGCTGACAAGACATTGCTGAGAGAGGAGAGCGAAGAGAAAACGGAAACACCTTATCGGTTGCAGGAAACAGGTTCACCATTCAGAATTGTTGTCGTTTAGCACGCCATTAGGCAATGGCCTCGTTTCCATTCTGCGTGGTCTTCATTGTTTTTTTGCTCCATTTCCTGGATTTTGGAACCTGAAGTTGGGAACTAGGAACACGAGGACCTTTGGAATCAGGAATAGAGAAGTTGTGCACAATATTTTCTTATATTCGGGGAGTTTACTTTCAAGGAAAACTCACGGTACCCAAGTAGGAGCACAAATTTTATGGAGATTAATTAACTTGGTCTCATGGTTTGGAATGAAATTTGCAAGAGCTGCACGACCAATTCCCAAACCAATTTTGCAAGAAAATGTCCCATTTTCAATTCTTCGGACGTTTAAGAGTTGTCAGATGAATGAGTGGGGTGCTACAGCTATAACTCAGAAGCGACGGCGCTGGATATCTGGAAATTTCCTATCACAAAAGACACAAAAATATCAGAAAATATAGTCATCATAATAATCTGAAATTTATTATATTTACAATTTTGATTTCGCATACAAATTTATAGTGAAAAATAACAGTGCATATATAAACAAAGCACTTGATTATGTATTTCCAAACATGAAAATTACAAAAATATAAGAGATCAATTTACAACATTAAATTTTTCTTTCAAAATAAATCAAATATTCTAAACGACCATAAACGTCATTTACCCCTGATGAACAGTAGGATTCCTGAGTTGAGTTTAGTGTAGAATAACTATATGTTATATTGTAATATATAAGTATACGACAAAATATATGTCCTCATGTATGCCCCATCTTACTTGCAAAGTACAAAAAGTACAAAATGAACAGCAAAAATCGGTTACAATGTTAATATCCGAAACGTATGTCTTCTAATACTAGAAGCAACAAATTTTATGTTCTATAATAAGACTAAACCTCTTCAATCTTAGACAGAATACTGTGAACAAGGCTACGACTAATTCTAGCGACTTTCTACTCTGCTTGTCCTCCGTCTCGACGCTACACCACACCCTCAAAATCTGCAAGACCAAATGAGCACATGGGTGTAATTTATAGACATTTAGCGATATTTGATGAAGATTCATATATGCGTGTTCCCATTAAGATTTTAAGTTTCATGTAAGAGCGTTTACGCCGAAATGTTGTTCTTTTGATAGAAAGTATCTGAGATTAACAAGGATTTAACTCCCGGGGTGTACTTCCATTGTTCGTTATACTAGACGTGCCGCCAAAATTGGTAACTTTTCAGCGCCAATTTCCCTACATATGAGTTGATTTTTCGTAAAGAATCTCTATACATGGGTAGTAAAATTAACTAGACTTGCATTGCTTTGAAAAGCCTGATAAAAAGTGCGTTTTAGTTTTCACCGCAAATGCCTTTTTGCCGCATTTAGAGTTGCCTCAGGCGTTAAATTGGGTTCAAACATTTGGGATATTGATACAAATAGGTAAAAAATTTCGTTGTTTCTTCTATACATGGGTACCACGAGAAACAGAATTTATCGGTAGACATGGGTGGGTTTGGAAAGACTTGGCGGCACGTCTAGTCATTTGAAAATTGAAGTACCCCTCTGGGATTTAACTCTGTATAGTAATGAATGCTGATATTACAGAGGGGCGTTTCACTCTCCGAAGAAGCGTACGAGATACCTGTTGAAACAAAAGGATTTTTGCAAGATTACTACGAAAACAATTGAGACTCCATCTGTCGGTTTACGAAATTCCAAGCAGTGAATTTCCCCTCGGCTACAACAGTACAAGTTACGAAAAATTCAACGTTACAAATCACGAGTTCACCTGTTTAATTTTGCCACTCTTTACTCAACTTTCACTCTCAGATCTTCAATTGAGTATTTCTCTTCTTTACCTTTCGCCATTTCATCAATATACTTTAAAATAAATGGTCTGAAAAAAAGCAGAAACGGTGGTAAAAAGGATTCGTTTTCAGTTTTTCAGTGGTATAAAATTTCAAAACTGCGAGAAACAGTGGAACATCTCAGGACATAGAAAAAAGTGTCTGAGTTTGATTCAACAAAGTTTGGGGAAATAAAACGATAAGAAATATGGGTGCTCGCCTTTGGAATAACCTCCCGGAGTCACTGAAACTAACATCTAATGGAAAGGCTTTTAGCAAAAAATTTAAGAACCTAACTTTTGAAAGCTACTAATATCCCAAGAAAAAAATGACCAGCGAACAGAGATGAGAAACCTTATTTCCTTTTTCAGAATATTAGAAAAATTTATTATTTTAAGTTATCCCTTTATGTTAGTCGGCTATACTTAAGACTAGTAAGAAACTAAGATGCCAATTAATATCATTATTATCCGCAACCTTTTTTTTTCATCAATATAACCAATATTTTTAGAATTTAATAATTGTTAGTTTTGTTAGCTTTGCAGCGGCCAAAGCAAGATAAGCTCTGCTTTTCTTGGACCGTGTAGAGTACATTTTATTATTTTAAATTGTATCAGTTGTATTTCTACGAATAAAAATGAATTGAATTATCCAGAGATTTTTCCGCTGTTTCTCGCGATTTAAAAGTAAAATTTGAAAAAATTTGTAGAAGAAACTTTTACTTACAGTTCGGACTTGCTCTTTAAATATGAGAGAAGTACAGTCCAGAAGAATGCAACAGTTGAAATGTAGATGACTCTATACGCAGTGGGTACCAATGCGAAATTGATCACCTTCAAGAAGAAAAAGGGTAATGAAAATCAAAGTTTGAAAATTTCTATATCAGAGACAATTATCGTAAACTAAGAGGTGAAAGTCTTTTACCAATTATATACAATGTTAAGAAATAAGAAGAAGCTACTCAGAATAGCATTGTTAGAGATTCAAGGAAATACTAGTATATTTTCAAAACGTATATTTTTGTCATGAATGGCGAACACTAGGATAGATTTTTCCACAAACGGCATACCGCAGTAGATGGTATTCAAACCCCGAACTGCATGATCAGAGAGCCAATGACGTTTCCACTGAGTTATAGAGCTAAATGAAATCGCTGAGTAAGTCTCCAAGTCATACAGCCCAAGGCTCTTCTCCCGTTTGACTTTTGTGTTCCGGCTATTTTGAGTCTTCTTCAGCACCATACATATCTATATATTTTGTCATGAATGGCGAACACTTGGATAGATTTTTCCACAAGTGCCATACCACAATAAGATGGGAATGGGCTTAAGACGTGGACTACATGATCAGAGAGCCAACTACGTTTCAAAACAAAAACGACGTTTCAAAAACGTATATTCACGTTTAGTCTCAAGCAACATATGAAAGTAATAACATTGACCAAAAGGTTTTTAAACACGATATACAAAGTCTAAGTCATCGCATCGAGTCAAAGAATCACTAATAATGAAAATTTTGAATTGAAATTTTGTAATATCATTTAAACTTACCTGGGCTGTTGGCCAAACCATGAAGCTCGCCTGCATAAATAAATTCAGTTTAGAAATAGATTTAGTAATTTTTAAACTATTAATTAAAAGTTAAAGTTTTCATAACACATCTTCAGATCTGCCACAGATAGCTCTAGGTGTGCAAAGGGCAAAATAGGGGGCAACTTGTCAAAAAATGAAAACGAAAACTTACAGCATATGTTGGAAGAAACTTCTTGCGTAGTTCAGCCATGTTTTCCTTCCAGCTTTTTCCTTCAAGTAGTGAAATCCCTGAATAGAAAATTGCAAAACTGCAAAAAATGTTGGACCAGCCAGTAAAACATTTAATGGTAATTTGTGTGTTCTATATAATTGATCACAGTTATGCCCCATTGTGTGGTTATGAAGGATTGAAGAGACATCTACTTTGACCACTAAGAGCCTGTTCATATGAGGTGGGACTGCCAATTAAGGGTGAGACAGCTCACTGAAGTGGGATGATTTTCCTCCGCTCTCTGTTCATATGTTGCGATTCAGCCTGGGGAGGTATGCCTGTGCCTTACAGTCATTTGAATTTATGGCACCATTCACTGGTAATGACTTTCAATGCTTATTGGTAGTGGCATAGCCAGGCATCCACCATTGGAGAGGCAAAAGGGCATTATCCAAAATTAGGGTGTGGCTTTATTAACAACGAATAACCAAGCCGTACCATGGGACACTTTTACATCTGATTTACCCTATATACAAAAATTTATTTGGTGATGATTGGGGAGCAACCAATGGTGTGCTCACATTGGCTATGCTACTGTTTATTGGATTTGCGCATATGTATGATTCACAGATTTGTCCTACCATAGTGGGCTGGCTCAACTGGAGTTCGTTCACATGGGTAATTTTCATTCAACTGGGTTGAGATCTCACCAGCACTGCAGTGAGATCTCACCTGGATTGGATAGCCCACAAGTCATATAAACACAGTTGTACAGTATTATCAGGATGAAATCACTGGGCTATCCACACAACTTAACTCAATGGGCTATCCCACCTCAGTAGGGTGGAGGTGGCAGCTATATAAAATGTACCAGTGCACCAGCTGTTTTGCAAGCGTGCTGGTCATAATTCATGACAATGTACTGGTGTACCAGTTTTTGCCCATGCCCATGTTATGGCTTTGATTTTTCAATACTATCATCATGTACAAGATTGTACCATACTGGGTCAATTTTTAGCATGTTGTTACGTGTACCGGGTGCTCTGTACCCATGTACCGGGAAGCTGACATCAAAGTCACGTGATTTGCTTGTTGAGGTGACTGCTCATTTCCTTACCAACATAGAAAATGCAACATCCAAACGTCGTCAGAACAAACTGATCAAAAACCAATTTTTTCAAAACAGTCTTCGTAGCAGTGCCTGGTAACACTTTGTCTAGATTATCATACACAAAAGTCATGAAAGGTCCATAGTATGTACAGCCAAGGATCGCCATTCGACCAGTCCTCGCGAAGTCATGTTGGGCGACAACGCCATATTGAATCTTCTGACAGAAGAAATCGGCTGACGAGAGTAAGCAAGTGTAGAAAACAGCATTTCCAATGTATCTGTTGTTTCTGTTGTCTCCCAGCAACATTTGCGCGTTTCTCGCTACAAATGTTGTCGCACGCTACAATGTTTCCGATGTGGTTAAACTGGGATACACAAAGGGGGCATTTCCCTGGCGACAATGGCCCAGCCCTCTGCATCACACATAAGAAAACTATCAACCGGGCGTTTCCAAACAAACTGCGCCCAGATTGCTAAATAATCGTCCTTTGACCCACCCTCGACCCCCGTTTGCCGTACTAGCCTCCTGCTCTCTCAGAACCCTCCCTCGCACTACAGTAGAAGATGACACATTTATTAAGAGATATTTGTAGCACAGCACATGCAGAGCATTATTAATATCACGTAATTGTTCATAAGAGTACAAAGAGCAGATGAATACAAATCTGGAAAACAATATATATTGATGTGCAATGTTGGGATTACATAAGTAAATGAGTACGGAACCAGTAAATAAATAAATAAATAAATAAATAAATAAATAAGTAAATGAGTTCGGAACCAGTGCCATAACAGCGAGACCAGGAAGACCAGGGACCCCAGACGCAATCCCGGTCACAAATTTTGAACTGCACAGAGCTTCCCAGACACTTATTCCCCTTTCCTAATTGTGTGACTTTATGTTTTCTTCTTCTCCATTTCTTTCTAGATCCTCGGCCTGAACAGCGAGACCAGGACGACCAGGCACCCCAGATGCAGTCACGTTCTCCACACTCGTTGCCATAATAACCTTTGCTGCAATCACATTTAGCAGTAGCTGAACAATTCATACTCTTGGAGCCTTGCTTGTTACAGTTGCAACACCGTGCGGTGGTCTTTGTACAAGAGGCAACCTTGGAACCAGCGTTATAGAAGCCACTTTTACATTTGACATTAACTGCATCGATACCAGGATACATGTAAAACCCTCCGCTGCACTGCGCGTTCACTGAATTAACCAGATTGAATTCACAAGTGTTTTTCTTCAAGAACTTCATTTGCTCACTTGTGCGATTTTTGTATATCTCCTTGGTAAATAAAGTCGGCTTTCCATCGAACTCTAAGGCCTTCGCCCAAACAAGGAACCCAATCTCCTGTATCAAAACCAGCTCACGCCAGACACTGTCCATTGCTGTCTTGTACTTAGCAGTGCATGCATTTTTCTTCAGTTTGTCCATATACACAAACAGAATTGACTTATGCTGAAATATGCTCCCTGGACGTCCAAGGAAAAGAAACTGGATATCATAAAGCCATTCTTGGATACCTTCAGGTCTTAGTATGACTTCAGCAAGCTTTTTACCCACGATGTTCTTATTCGTAGCTGAGCCAGTACCGAGTTTGGCGTATCGATGTGCAAAATACTTGATCTTCCTTATTGCATAGCTATAGCGAGTGACAAAATTGGCCCGATGAAACAAGTTCGTCATTTTATCAGATAGTTTATCAAGCTCTCGCTGGAATGTCAGCTGTAGATGGCTCACTGCCTTCTGTAATGCTGCAAAGCTAACCCCGACATATTCACGCAGGTTTTTAATGTCATAGACTATATCACTCATTGTTGGTAGTTTATTGGTTATAGCAAGCATGGAATCGACGGTTTTTGCCAATTGAGCCTTTGAATGTACTTCACAGTTCTCGCCATCGTAGTATGCTTTACAATTGCAGTGATTGGCTGATGAGTAAGGTTTTCTGTAACAATTTCCTTTCCTGCTGCATGTAAGCGTACATTTCTTTGCACTGGCCTTTTCTTCAGATTTTAGAACTACAACCAAACGAACACTTTTTGTATCTTTAACTGTACGGCTTCTTGCGCGCCCAATATAATAATCAGTTTTCAGCTTGAACTTGTCAGAAATATAGTAACTTTTCTTCGTTGATTTTATGTCCAGTTTTTTGTAGTCTACAAGCACATTTATGCTTGCTATGTATTTGTTGGCATCCTCATTCTTTAATTTATTTTGAAATTTTTTCAAAATTTTTTCCGCATTACTCTTTATTCCACGAAAGTTAACATCTTTCGCTATTTTTTTTATTGCATCTGTAACCACTTTCTTCTGAGTTTTATAAGTGCCAGATTTATCAGTTGGTATCACGATCAAGTTTCTTTTTCGTTTGTTCTGGTCTTTAGGCATCGACCAAAAGGCACCGTATTTGCATTGAATCCAATGTTTTGCACCACCATACGCTCCATACGAGTACACAACCCAATCAAGCCAGGGGTATTTACCGTCCATGAACGCCTTGACTTTTTTATTTATTTTCTCGTTCGAAGACTCTTTCTGATAGTCACTGTTGGTGATATCCTTAAGCATGTAATCTTTAATTTTATCATAGCATTTTTGCTTGCTTTTGTAAGTTGCTGATCTTAATTCATAAACATATTTAAGCCAGTTATCAAAACTTTGCGTAATGCTGTGGTTTGTGCCAGTGAGCTTCTCATGGGCCAGAATTTGTTGCTGGGCCTTGAATGCCAATTTCAAAACACTGTTTGAAAATTGGTCGATTTTGGGCACATTGCATTTAAATGTTTTTTGCACAAGGTTCAGTAGTGGGTCACCGAAGGCTGAGGTTGTATTTATTGCACCGTTCATGATTTTAAATAGGTCAGCTTGAACGTTGAAATCATTGACAAATCTTGAGGCAATATTTGATCTGATACGGAGGCAGTTCTGTTTATTGGCACATTTGGTCTTCGCTATGCTTATGAAATAGTCTTTTGACATGCGAGAATACCATTATTTATCGCTAAAAGAAAGGGCACAGCACATCACTTTCACACCTTTCACAGCACACCACCACAGGAAGAGGCATCTCAAAATTTTTATTATTTTGTTCAGTTGTACGCTTGCGCATAACTCTCCCCCCTTCTCCATTTTGATGTCCTGCTGCTCTGCCTGTCACTGTGAAGGAGCAAAACCGCTGACCGCTGGGAGTTTATTTACCGCTTCCCCTCCTTGGAGGTGAGCATTTCGAACAACTGAGGGAAAGGAAGTGTATTTATTATTTTGCACAACCCTATTACCACTAAAGCACATCACTTTCACACCTTTCACAGCACACCACCACAGGAAGAGGCATCTCAAAATTTTTATTATTTTGTTCAGTTGTACGCTTGCGCATAACTCTCCCCCCTTCTCCATTTTGATGTCCTGCTGCTCTGCCTGTCACTGTGAAGGAGCAAAACCGCTGACCGCTGGGAGTTTATTTACCGCTTCCCCTCCTTGGAGGTGAGCATTTCGAACAACTGAGGGAAAGGAAGTGTATTTATTATTATTTATTGAACATTTGTTGTTGATAAACACAAATAATTATCATCGAAAGATAGATAAGTGGGTACCTTGAAAAGAGGAGCGTTTCTGGAAGTGCATAGCTTCCGATCTGCGTCTTCAATGCTGTTAGTTTTCGTGATTGTCTATGTACCAACCCGTTGCTTTGCTTGGAGTGAGAGAAGTAAAACTTGGTCTATGCCTGTCCTTCGCAAGTTTGGAGCTCACAAGGCAGCTGTACGAAATATAAAGATATCCGAAAGGTAACTGGACTATTTATTTTGTCGTTTAGTCATATTTTGAACCGCTAATAACTGTTAAGCGTCAGAAAAATCAACTTAGGCCCTGTCCAATGAACATAAAGCCCAAAAGCTATACAAGCGACACACACGCACACATGCTCCTCTGTTTGCGAAGTGCGACCTCTTTGGCTCTGGGACAACCCGATTTGGTCGTGCCTTAGACACTGTTCCAAAGATCTTACAAGCTTTTAAGAAAGATTATATTCGATTAAAGAAACTTAGAGCTTTCAAGCGCAAATTAAAATATCAATCAGCATTGATGTTAAAAAACTGTCATATGATGAACAGAATTTTCATTTTCCCTACTGTATGTCGAGGAATTTTTTCACATACTGTTAATTAGCCAGGGGTCATTTGTTTAGTTGACAATTCATTTACCTTTCAAGCATTTTTTTTGTTGTCAAGCAGGTTGTCATACTTTTTGCTGATTGAGGGATGATTGCTGACCCAAAAGGTGTATGGGATTGCTCTTATACCCTTGATTCATAAGCAGTAAAGCAATAAAAACAATTTATAACAGCTGTCTTGTTTTATTTCGCAGGAATGGTAATTTGAACACACACAGTACAGCAAATGCCTCTCTGTTGTCACATTTGACAATTAATCCAATCTACCATAAGCCAATTCCAACCTTGCCAGCAATGACACCAATGCAGTTTGAGCTTCTGCTTTTCAGTTACTTAATGGTTGCTCTGATATTGCAGTATCTGAATATATACAAGACGGTAATCTACTTTTGTTGCTAATCAATCTAATCCCAGTTAACATGACAGCTTACCCTAAAAGCTTTGTCATTCCCTTCTATATTGAGCTACTTTTTAGCAGAGACTTGAAGTAAGCCTTCCCCTTCAGCGGAGGGGGCAGAAGCCAGGAAACTGCCAAAAATTAACTCAAAGCCATAATCCATCATTAATAATTTGCTAAGCTGTAACTAATTAACATAACTTGTTAACGATTAACATTACTGGACTATTTGACACTAATCCGGTCACTTTTTTGCTTGGTGGCTTGCTTACTTTTCCTACTTCGTTTGCTATAATAGGCCCCCTACTAGTAACTGCTACTAATTTCTTGTGCTTTCTAATTAAAACTATGTCACCTATTCCTTCTTTGAATGCCTGTATGTAACATCCTTCTTAATCGACAAAATGAAATGTACCTTTCAGTTTTCGCTGCCATGGCATCATTTAATTAAGAGTGTTTTCTTTTCCAGAATACCTTTGCAATTGATCTGCATCTGGCATTGTTCATCACAATTATCTTAGCACGGAGGTTGTCCTGGCTAGCTGTATGGATGGTAAGACAAAAATTGTTTTTCTAATTCATTTGGAAGACCATTACACCCTGACCAAACTATCAAACATTGTTGGTCAACCATTTTAGACTTGCTTAGAAAGCAGTTTTTTGGGCCTGGTCAAACAATTAAACATTGTTGGTCAAACATTTGCAATAGTTTTCCAAACAATGTTTGGGAATTGCTAAACATTTTTCTGGAAAATTTTTCCGGACAATGATAGGCATGTCAGGGAATCCTCTCCCTGTGCAACAACTGGAATTACAGCCGTTTCAGGAGATGTTGTGCATCAAATTTTACTTCAAATTCACGTTCATTGTGAAAAAAAGTGAAAAAAAGGCTTCAAATCCCACCATATCTGCTCAAGGAGACATTTAATGAAGTATTTTCCTGTTTGTGAATTGCTTTTATTTGGTTTCCTGAATTTCTGCACATATTTTCAACACTAATTGTTGCAGATTCCTTTACTCTCTTTTTCTTCAATTATTCCTGAGTTTGGAGCAAATATTGCTGTTCTACCTCTCCTAAAACAACTGTGATTCAAGTCGTTGCACACGCAGAGGATTCCCTTAATGGAAATGCCTTCCATTTTCCAGCAAAATGTCCTGTTTGATTCAGGCCTCTTTGAAAAGGTCTTATTGCTATAAAGCCAAAGAGTACTCTGTACTTGTCACAGTGTTAGGATGAATTAGATTTGAATTAATCAAGACCAAAAGATATCAATTTAATATGTTTAAAGTTACTAAATACTTTATAAACCTTTATTGTATCAAATATAATGCGTTTTTATTTCGTTATCACCAGACTTTGGCCTCGGAAGTTGTACATACATCTCGTTACTGGGCTAAAATAATTGGAAAAGCGAGTGCCACATTGCTGATGGTTGGATTAAGCATATGGACGTTCTCTTCTGTTGTTCAAAATAGCTCATTGGAAGATGTCTTATTCCTGTGTTACCCGTAAGTTTTTGAAGCGATTTTCATTCTTCTCGGCAAAATGCATGTGTTTTTTAAGGATAAGAGACGAAATTGTGATGAAAAGCAGAAACATAAAAAGCATACGTGAAAGCTTTTTTCGTCTTGCTCTCCGCAGAGTATAAACGTCAGAAACAGAATTTGGATTAGTAGAAAGTCTTGCACATCAAACAGCTCTCCGGATACAGGGAGTAGACCAACAGACTGAATGTTTTTCGTCTGAAACTCCTTACAGTATAAACGCTAAGTATAAACGTTAGAAACACGCCGAGACAATTGACTAAGGCGGAATTTATCTCAGATGCGGATCAAAATGCACCAATCCGAAAGTGAAGCTACTCTTTGTCAAAAACGTCAGAAACAGACCGTAACAATCGATTAATGCTAGAGGAAGTACAGCGAATTTTGTTTAAAATTCAGGAATAATGAGAGAAAAGGGAAGAAAGGAATCTGCGGCAATAAATGTTCAAATATCTTCAGAAACTTAGGAAACAAGATGCAAGGAACTGGCAAAATCGAAAATACTTGATGAAAGCTGGGACTTAAAGCGTTTCTTTCACTTTTTCTCTAATGAAACGTGAATTTGAAGCAAACTTTACTGAACTACCTCTTTTGAAGTGACTGCAATCATGTCCGCAATCTTCCAGAATAATATTGCGCCGTCCCAGACGTTTTGAAGTTGTCTATCACAGCAAATTCAGACTTAGCTTGATAAACTAACAATACGAAAATTTTCTTTTAGTTTCGCTGTTTATATCTGGACTTTCGGCTTCACCTTGAATCCTTATGGTCACAAAGTACTTGTCAAACTCGGGTCCCATCAGAGTGACGTCATGCAGGATCTGATCACAAGTAATACGTCGATGTTTTAAAATCATCCTCGCAAAAAGTACTAGGACAGATGTCAATCAATCATGCTGTTAACCAATCAGGAGATAATAAAAACAATGTGGAAGAGCCGGTCGAGAATGGTCAAACACACATGAATGAAAATGGATTATCAAGAAATGGTCAAATTGGTAAAAATACATCGAAATGTGAGGAGGACCACTGTACATTATCCCCAGACAGTGTCAGATATGAAGCTGAATGCCTGAGAACTGATTTTAACCTGAGGATCAAACAAGTTATTTTTAATTCCGTTGTCAGTGCATATTACGTTGGTTTTATTCCAGTCAAATTTATCCAGGTAAGGCCTACCATTCACTTTGTTTACTTGTACAGTGGAAATTTTTCCATGTGGCGAAAACTGTACAGTGAAAACAAGAAACTTTATTTATTAGGAATCTAGTAAGATTTCAGATTTTTGTATTCAGTGATCAAATAGTCAGTGATTCAATCAATTATTGAGATAATCCAGTGATAATTCATTCCTGATTCAAATGATTTAGTGATTATCTTTGATTCGCTTCTTAATTCATAAATCAAATAATCAATGATTTAGATGACTCAGTAATGATGATCACACATGATTATCGGTTCGTGTGTTGGTTCACTGATCCACTGACTAATGCTTTGAATGATTCGGTGATCAAGTAATCAATGATCGAGGTGATTTAATGATGATTTATGATTTGATTTCTAGAATGGTTGGTTATACTATGATCTCTGTTGGTCAGTCCAATATGTGATATTTGTGTGGTTGAATTGCTTTGTTCTTTTCATGAATTATCTCATGCCGTTTGTTTATATTGACGGACTTCATCGGTGTGCAATGCATCTTGGGTCGTGGAAACGTTACCATGGAGTCAAAGATACGCAACACGTGTAAGTTCAGTAACACTTTGGGCTTGTTCTTCCAAAACCTTCCGAATTTCAAAAGAAGAAAGCTTCAAAAACAGAATCCATGATTTTCAAAAAACAGGAATTCTGAAAATCCGAGACTTTTCCAAATTTGTTCCAAACGTCAGTCATTTTTCGCGCCAAATTTCTTGCTTGCCTCGTCCCCAGACCCATTGGTGGAACGTCTCCTGGCAACTGGTAAAATGGCAGTCTCTTTTGAACTTCAAACCAAAAAACTCTATCGAAAGTCTCGGAAACCTTCTTTTCTACAGAACACCTCTTTTTGTTATCTTAGCTTATACTTCTCTGTGTGCATCGTCAGGGAGAGACTAAAGCCCTTGCGAAACGATAAAAACATGATAAAAACGTTAAAAACATTCAGTTGAGCAAAAGAGCTCAATGAAATCGCCAAGTAACTCTCCAAGTTGCACAGCCGAAGGCCCTCCTCCTGTTTAGAAATATTTGTATATCTGCTTAAAATCATGGTTTGCATGTTAATATTTTCTTTAACGTTTTATATTATTGTTTAATATTTATGAGTTGATATGGCATTTTTTCTTTGGTTTTTAGTTGGTCACCTTTAACGATATGGCCGCAAGGAGTTTTAGTAAAGCATAGCAAAGTAATTTACAAATCAGTGGGCAAGCAAAACACAGCAGTACCCGGAGATGCACCTCAATCAAGGCTCTATGTAAGTATTTGAGTGTGCAAGTTGACTTATTATGTACAGGTGCTCCGCGCGTCGCGACTCGCATGAAATAATCTCACACTCGGTTCGACTGAGTCGTGTCATACGGCAAAGGCCTCTTGTCCAGGCCAACCCAGCAATACTTCGAAATTTCAGTTTCCTCTGAATCGACTGGTGGAATCGGTGTATTGAAAGAATCATCAATGTCTGGACGACGAAATTATGCAGTTGTTTTGTTAAAATGCCCGCCAGACCCTCAAGAAGCATGAAAGCGTGCTAAAGTGACAATATTTAGTTAGACTGTCTTGTTTCTCTCATTTTATCTAGCTGATGTAGAGCCAGGGTTGAAAATTTGTTAGCTTTTCCATATTCTTAGTGTGTATTCAAAATGTCTCTTGATTGAATATTTAACCATTTGACCATGTTATACGTTGGCTTTCGAACATTTTTTACTTGTGGAGCAAAAAAGTGTTTGAACTATTTCAAAAACATGGAGCTACAAATTTAGCTTATCTTTGCTTGTCAAGCAATGTTTTGTGACGTCGCGAAACTGTCATACATCCATTGTAAAGCAAATCTTAAATGTGCGACCAACAATGCTGTGAGCTGTAAGCTTGTAAGCCCTGTAAGCCCTTTTTCTACCAGGCTCCAAGATCCTTTATTTTCAATTGTTTTTCATTTTCTTTTAGTTCATGTTCGGTAGTCCACTACGTCTGCTAAACTGGCTGGTGCTATTACAACTATTCATCTCTAGAGTGATTATCTGAGTCCCAGTTATCGCTCATGAGACCGAGACCAGCACTCAAAGGAGATCGCTCAAACTGTAGTTTGAGCGTCCAGCAATTCAATTCAATAGCGAAACTACGACTCAGGTAATCAGTCTATTTCAAAGAGATCTGGGTCGGGCGTGACATTTTTCTGGAAAATGGCAGCCATATCGAGTAAGGGAATCCTCTCCACGGACAAAGACCAGAATTGCAGTCGCTTCAGAGGAAGTAGTGCAGCAGATTTGACGCGAAATTTGCTGCAGTATCTCTCCTGGACTGACCGCCATTCCGGTCTTTGTGCGTGGGGAGGATTCTCACCCTAGGTAATGTCTGCGCAGTATTGTGGAGGGTGTGCAGTAATGTGGAGGGATTTTCGCAGTAATGTGGAGGGTGTTCAGTAATGTGGAGGGATATCATCAGTAAGGTGGAGGATTTTGCAGTAATGTGGAGGATGTTCAGTAATGTGGAGGGCTATCTTTCAGTAATGTGGAGGGTGCGCAGTAATGTGGAGGCTATCTTTCAGTAATGTGGAGGATATCATCAGTAATGTGGCGGTTGCGGAGTAATGTGGAGGCTATCTTGAAGTAATGTGGAGGGCTATCATAAGTAACGTGGAGGGCTATCTTTCAGTAACGTGGAGGATGTTCAGTAATGTGGAGGACTATCTTTCCGTAATGTGGTGGCTGCGGAGTATTGTGGAGGGCTATCTTAAAGTAATGTGGAGGGCTATCATCAGTGATGTGGAGGATATCATCAATAATGTGGTGGTTGCGGAGTAATGTGGAGGGCTATCTTGAAGTAATGTGGAGGGCCCGAGTAATCAAGAAGCACTCTCGTAGCGGTTGCCGAGAATTTTCGTTTTTTAAACGATTCTCATTGACAAGAAATGCAATTCGGAAGCTAAACCGTGCGTTTTTAGCCATGAGAACCTTCACACTGCTTTAATATTTCATCATATAAGTGTAAGAATCACAGTTTTGGTTCATTTGCGTAAAATGTCTAATACATATATATTAACAAAACATGAATAAAATATATCTAACATATGATATGAATTATCTAATATATGAATATAAATTCGAAGAAGAAAACATTGTTCTTTTTTACAAACGAAGATACAATGAGTTGAGCGATAAACTGATCTGTACATGAATCAGTGGCAATTTATTTTGTCTCTCTTCCTCAGTCTAATAGCAAGTTTATTCACGTAATATTTCATTCATGTCGTTGTGGTTATCATTTGACACTAATCAAACAGAAAGGTCACAAACTAAATAGCAATATTTATCTTTTCTGTTCATAACGTCAATTAAAGTTTTTTTGGGTTTGCAAAAATAGATACTACCTGTAGGAGGGCTTCGAAACAAAAACGAATGTGAATACGTTCTGCTGCTATCACGATGTCCACACGCAAAGGGTTGAACAAAGTAAGGCAAACAAGCAGTATTACGTGAATAAACTTGCTATTAGACTGAGGAAGAGAGACAAAATAAATTGCCACTGATTCATGTACAGATCAGTTTATCGCTCAACTCATTGTATCTTCGTTTGTAAAAAAGAACAATGTTTTCTTCTTCGAATTTATATTCATATATTAGATAATTCATATCATATGTTAGATATATTTTATTCATGTTTTGTTAATATATATGTATTAGACATTTTACGCAAATGAACCAAAACTGTGATTCTTACACTTATATGATGAAATATTAAAGCAGTGTGAAGGTTCTCATGGCTAAAAACGCACGGTTTAGCTTCCGAATTGCATTTCTTGTCAATGAGAATCGTTTAAAAACGAAAATTCTCGGCAACCGCTACGAGAGTGCTTCTTGATTACTCGGGCCCTCCACATTACTTCAAGATAGCCTCCACATTACTCCGCAACCACCACATTATTGATGATATCCTCCACATCACTGATGATAGCCTCCACATTACTTTAAGATAGCCTCCACAATACTCCGCAGCCACCACATTACGGAAAGATAGTCCTCCACATTACTGAACATCCTCCACGTTACTGAAAGATAGCCTCCACGTTACTTATGATAGCCTCCACATTACTTCAAGATAGCCTCCACATTACTCCGCAACCGCCACATTACTGATGATATCCTCCACATTACTGAAAGATAGCCTCCACATTACTGCGCACCCTCCACATTACTGAAAGATAGCCTCCACATTACTGAACATCCTCCACATTACTGCAAAAATCCTCCACCTTACTGATGATATCCTCCACATTACTGAACACCTCCACATTACTGCGAAAATCCTCCACATTACTGCACATCCTCCACAATACTGCGCAGACATTACCTAGGTTTCCAGAAACATGTCGCACCCGACCCAGATCTCTTTGAAAAGGCCTATTTACTGAAGTGTTCTCTCCCCCCCCCTCATTTAATGTTGGGCTCATTCAAGGTGCGATAAAGTAGGTTAGTGATAGCTCTTAATGGAGACCTGAGTTGTGGAGTTATGGAAAATGAGTTGCGAGCGGCATCCCCGTGAAATGGGACTGAGGCCGGGCGACAAGCGTAGGTAGATAGTTCTTCAAGATGTAAGCTAACATAGAACTTTTCTGTTGTGTGGAGAAAATAAGAGTGTGCCTTGAATTGAAGGACTGCTGAAAACTAGTAAGGATTTTGTGGCAAAAGCTTTGGTTCTCGTGACTAAAACTAGGGAATAACTAAATATCTAAATAACTAAATACTAGGTATTATTTTGATGAAAAAAATGATTTGTTCAATTGAATCCGGCAACCCGTACGAATTAAGAGAGTGATGAGGTCAACAATAAGGCGAATACAACTAATGACTATTTAACAAGAAGTTAATGCGATTAAAAATTAAATTAAACTGATGCGAATAGTTAATTTAAAAGATTTACAGAGAGATATTTGACGATAAAACGACACTGTCTGTCGCAAGGACGATAATGATGACGAAGCCGACGATGATGAAGATGGTGATGATGCTGGTGGTGACGATAATGCTGATGATGATAATGCTGATGATGGTGACGATTTTGATTATGATTATGACGATCATAATCACGATGATGATCATGGTGATGATGATGGTGATGACAAAGATGGCAATGTTGATGATGATGATGACGATGACGATGATGATTGCCATGATTCTGATGATTCTGAAGATGGTGATGAATATGGTGATGATTCTGGTGGTGATGATAATGATGGCGACAACAATGATGATAATGCGGATGATGGTCGTGATTATGATCATGATAATGATGATCATGATCAGGATTATGGTCATGATGATGATGATGATGATGATGATGACAAAGATGGTGATGATGATAATAATGATGATAATCATCATCCTCATAACCATGATTATCATCATCATCATCATCATCACCATCATAAGCCTAGCAATCGTAATCTGTTCATTCTGTATACATAAGTGAAAAAATGTTTATTGTGGCTCGAAAAGGTAGGGTCCCCCCATTACTTTCTCTTACGTTGTTATTGGGAACGTGACAACTAATATGGACATAAAATAATCATAGGTAGAAAATCAATTTTAAAGAAAATCTCTGAAAAGATTCATTGAGATTTAAGTGCCTTAATTTCTTCATCGATTTCAACACAGCGCGGTTAAGCAGCTGTCTTAGACGAAATAAGGAACGGATAACGACGGCACCTGACTCATTCAATGGCATACAGCGTAAAAAATAGATCATTAGAGAATCGCCTCTGTTTGTGTGGGCTACAGTCTTGCGAAACTCCTTGCTCAAAACACATGTTATTATTGAAAAAATCAGAGGACGACAAGTATTGCTAACAATATTCAAGTCAAATGACGAAATCACACTTCTTGGTGTACAGTAGAGCTATTCACAAATCATGATTGTTTTCGAAGAGGATTGGCATATTAAATCCTTAAAACTGAAAGTAAGTAAGACTAATACTTATGTTTCTTATTTTCTCAGATTTGTTTCCAATGAATCGTACTGTAAATCTGAAGTTATTAGCCTAAACATTGATTATGCAAGCCCACAGGTTTTGTGTAAGAATTACAAGCAAATTTGTCTTTACTATTTTGGATCATGTAATTTTTGGTCGACACAGGATTAAGCTCTTCTTTTTGAAAATTCTAGATTTCAAAGCCATGTTCTTAGAGGATATCCACAACCAACGATTATTTGTAATCTAGAAATAATACTCGATTTTACAGATAAAAGGATATTTGTATTTGGAATAACAGTGGAGGGTCAGAATAATATTACATAAAAGAAGAATATTCAACAATATTCGCGTAGACATAGCTCTGCTGTAAGAAAAAAGATAACAAACAATATTGTCATATGAAAGAAGAGTATGAAACAATATTCGATATAGTGCTGTGTAAGAAAAAAAGATGGCAAATAATATTGCTATATGCAAGATATTTGACAATAGTAGTGGAAGAGGATAACAAACAATATTGTCATATGAAAGAAGAGTATGAAACAATATTCGATATAGTGATGTGTAAGAAAAAAAGATGGCAAATAATATTGCTATATGCAAGAAGATATTTGACAATAGTAGTGGAAGAGAGAAGATAGCAAACGATATTGTCTACTGAAAGAGGATAACTAACAGTATTGTCAAATGAAAAAAGAGTATCAAACAATATTAAGAATAATGCAGTAAGAAAAAAGATAGCAAATAATATTGCTATATGCAAGATATATGACAATAGTAGTGGAAGAGGATAACAAACAATATTGTCATATGAAAGAAGAGTATGAAACAATATTCGATATAGTGCTGTGTAAGAAAAAAGATAGCAAATAATATTGCTATATGCAAGATATTTGACAATAGTAGTGGAAGAGGATAACAAACAATATTGTCGTATGAAAGAAGAGTATGAAACAATATTCGATATAGTGCTGTGTAAGAAAAAGATAGCAAATAATATTGCTATATGCAAGAAGATATTTGACAATAGTAGTGGAAGAGAGAAGATAGCAAACGATATTGTCTACTGAAAGGGGATAGCACACAATATTGTCATGTGAAAGAAGAGTATCAAACAATATTCGAAATAGTGCAGTAAGAAAAAAGATAGCAAATAATATTGCTATATGCAAGAAGATATTTGACAATAGTAGTGGAAGAGAGAAGATAGCAAACGAAATTGATATTTGACAATAGTGATGTGGGAAAGAAGATAGCAAACATTATTGTCATCTGAAAGAGTAAAAGAATACGGAAATATTAGACCAAGATACTGTATTAAATAAGATTATAATATAAACAATAATATTGATCATTGGAGCTACGCTATCCACAAGTATTGAAGTTTAAAAGAAAGATGTTAATTCACCAATATTTAACGATATTGTTGCTATTGCAGAGAAGATAAGGACCAAACCAAAACAACTATTCAACCATGGCTGTCGCTACAATGCAAATGGTCGGTTTGGAGGGAGGCACAAGTGCTACACCAGGACTTCGCAGATCATATTTAGGCCAATTAGGCACAGATAGTTCCAAAAGAAGGAAAGCAAGAAGAGGAAATGACGTCACACGAGTGAGAATAAAGATTAATGTAAGTGGTACGATATACGAAACGCTAGCTTCGACGCTTAGTCGATATCCAGATACACTATTAGGTGACCGGACAAGAAGAGCGGCGTATTTTAATGAGAAACGCCAGTGTTTGTTTTTTGATCGATGCCGCGCGGCATTTGATGCGATTTTATTCTATTATCAATCAGCCGGATGCCTTATCTGTCCTTTGGAGATGTCAATGCAAGATTTCGAGAATGAGTGTGTATTTTTTGGCCTGAATGAAGATGATATTTGGATGATGAAAGAGCGAGAAGGTTATGCTAGGCCACCTGTTCTAAAGCAAAAGAAAATTGCCAATACGATTCGTTCCAAGGTTTATCAATTTCTCGAAGATCCCAACTCTTCAAAAGCCGCTGGCGTATTTGCGATATTTTCGATGTTAATGATAGTAGGCTCGGTCACAATGACTTGCTTTACGACGTTGCCGAACATTCGAAACAATTTAGATTCGGGGAAGCTCAACGGCAATCCGATAACTCTGACAGAAATGACAATGAACGTATTTTTCGGCCTCGAAATCGTCTTGAGGTTCCTCAGTACGCCAGAGAGATTCAAATTCGTCAAATCACCAATGAATATGATCGACGCACTTGCCGTATTCCCGTACTTCGTCGCATTTACGGTCGACGCAAAACAGCTCTCAAGTCTTGCCTTTATAAAAGTGTTTCGTACGATACGAGTGTTACGCCTGTTACGATTTTCGAAGCATTCCGATACTTTACGCGTGGTTATCAATATTCTCAGTAGCAGTGTCCGGGATCTTTTCACGGTTGTGTTTTGTATGTTATTGATGTCAGTTATGTGGGGAAGTCTTGCGTTTTACGTCGAAGCTGGTGTCGAAAATTCGCAGTTTACGAGCATCCCTGAAGCTATGTGGTGGGCGATACAAACGATAGTCTGTCTTGGTTACGGTGATGTAATCCCAGTTACGCTTGGAGGCAAAATTGCCGCATCTGCCGTAGCGGTTGTTGGCGCACTTACGCTCACCGTTCCGCTGCTTTCTATTGGTGGAAGGTATCTTACGATGTATTCGAAAACATTCGAGGTTAAGTCCATGATTGCTGATGATAATAATAAAAACAATAACGACGGCGGCAATATATTGGGAAATAAAACTGGTTCAAGTATATCGAAATAGAAATGAAGTATCAAAAGTTTCATTTCAACGCCAGGAGT
Organism: Chrysaora quinquecirrha; assembly: GCA_014526335.1. Taxonomy (NCBI): domain Eukaryota; kingdom Metazoa; phylum Cnidaria; class Scyphozoa; order Semaeostomeae; family Pelagiidae; genus Chrysaora; species Chrysaora quinquecirrha. The sequence goes on from JACTAT010000026.1 coordinate 1,678,420, forward strand.
TGTTTACTTATTTCAACATCTCCCACGTCGCCATTTCCTTTATTTCTTAACAACCAATCAATGCTAAGCATACGTAAACACGTGAAAAAATCCATGTCGCTTGCACCGCAGAGCAGAATTTGTGAATGGAAAATTTTCTCTACTAATACTAGCTAATACTTCTATAGAGTGATAGTGTATATTGCGAATATAATTCGTGTAAATAAATTAAATTAATATATATGAAATCAATTACCTTAAAAATCTGCAAATTCGTGCGATTTGAGACTCTATTTACATTGTGAGTTCGTCAATTAGCCAAATTTTAGGCCCAAGAAACGTCTACTTGGTTGTCTTGTTTACAACGTTTATGTATGTATCGTAAATCACAAAGCAACACAAACTTTGCTTTTTTCTTTCGTCTTTCCATTTCTATTTGACTCGAAATTCTGGTTTGAATCTGTCTTTTGCTTTCCTTTTGCCAATAAGTATGATTCTGGGTCATATTCCTAGGTTGAAAACGCAGAAAATAAACAAGAATTACATTCAAATGGAACCATGCATAAACTTAAGCGAGTCTTAAAATCTTTTGGGAGTAAGTAAACAAATGAGTAAAACATACTATTTGTTGGTTAAAATAAAGTAGCTTTCTCAAGTGCCTTCGTTTTGAACTTTTATTTCTTGTAAATTTTGAAAAAGTAAACTTTGGAGGTTTCCAATTCCAGACGCCAAAAAAACGCACTTTCTTGAAAAACGGAAAACTTTGGAGAAGTTGATTTGGATTTCTCTGCGAAGTCTGCGAAATCTTCCAGCCTCCAAAGTCCCTGCTTTTCCAGAGAGTTGTCAAAAAGATCAGGCTTTCGATCTCTCGCGAACATCCAGAAAAGACGCGGAAAAAGGACCAAAAAGAACCCCAAAAAGTTCCGTATGAAAACTTTTGATTCATGTTTCAGGGCCAATAGCAGTCTATAGGGTTTGGGAGCTGTGACTCCCCCAAATATAGTTCACAAACCCTGTTGGTTGACAGGGAGAATTTTACCTGATGCCTGTTCTCGATGTTCCCTTGTTCCCTTTTAATTTTGGCCGCGTTCCCTTGTTTCCTGGATACATTTCGTATGTTTCGATGTTCCCTAGAACCCTTAAACGAACCTCTCAAATGTCCACCGAAGCTTAACTTATAATTACGTCATAGAAAGAATGAATGTACAATTACTGTGATACTCACAACAAATGAAATATCAATGAATTTCATATCAGGACCAAATGTTTTTCTGTACCATTGCACATCACTGGACGAATTTGCTATCAGATAGTCTTCCGACATTTTTGAATAAATTGCTTCCATTCTGAAAATAATTGTTGCAGCTAATGAAAATCAAAGATGAAGAAAGAAATTCAAAGTAATAACATTGTTTTCTTAGATCTTTCCTAAAAATTTCAGGATATCAATCCTCATCATCATCATCATCATTATCATCGCAATCATCGTCGTCATCATCATCATTATCATCATCCTTGCCATCATCATAATTATCATCATCACCACCACCATCATCATCATCATTATCATCATCATCATCATCATCATCATCATCATCATCATCATCATCATCATCATCATAATCATCATCATCATCATCACTATAATCATCATCATCATTACATCGTCAAAAATTATGCCGTGCCTTGTATCTTCCGTGGCGTCCCCAAATCCGAGAACGAACAATCCGAAAACCAACAATAAGAAAGCATTGTAACTGCATAATCTTTGATAAAATCAAAGGTAATATTGAACTTACTTTGGATGAAATCTTGTAATATCAATACAATCTTTGAATTCATTGATTTTTTCAACTATGAAATCTTTCCTTTTCATTTCTGCATTCTCCCATTTATCGTACTCATGTATCATATCCTCTCTATATTTTTGGTTATAATTTCCAATATCTCTCAAAGCTTCTTTATAATTTTCCAATGCCGTGTCTCTTTCTTGTGTTGCCTGAAATGGCAAACCGAATGGAACATATTATAAAGAGATGATTCTAATTGGCAACGTGTGTCGTAGTAAACTATGATGTTACTTGACGGGGGGGTTCAAACTTTCAAAATGGATGAAAACGTTTGAAGGACGTGTATTGTAGGTGATCAGGACAACGATGATTGTGGTGATCAATGATGATAATTATGGTGATCATGGTGATTATGGTGATGTTGCTGATGATGATGATGATGATGATGATGATGATGGTGACAATGATGATGGTGATAATGATGGTAATGATGATGACAATGATGACGATTACAGTGATGATGATGATGATGATGATGATGATGATGATAGTGATAATGATGATGATAGTGATAATGATGATGATTATGATTATGATAGTGATGTCGATAAATAACCCACATTTTTTTCAGTTGCAAACCTTGCATGCAAAGCATCATCGTCCCTGCACCATTATCACCATTATCATCGGACATAATAATCATCATCTTCATCGTCATCATCATCGTCATTATCATCATCATCATCTTCGTTCTCATCATCAGTTGTATATATTTGTGAAATTAGACGGTTCTATGAGCTCTGTTAGAATTTATTGTAAATATGTTTCATTATAAATGAAAAAAATGATAATGATAATAATTGAATAGTTAATAGTTGCCTTTTTCACTTTTGCTTGTACTTTCATTAACTGATCTTGAGTTGTTTCTTCTCGGTTCGATTTTAGTTCTTCTTCTTGTTGTGTCGCAATGTCGAGTGACTGGCATGAAGCGTGGTATGTTTGCTTGCCTTTAAGAACTAAAAAGTATGAAGGGGGCATAATTATTACAGCGCTTTTATATAATACAATATGAAATAAAGATGCTATAAATAGAAAGCAAACAATGATGCTGATGAGAATAATGTAGCTAAGATAAAGGAGCTAATGAAGACGGTTTGTAATAAAGAAGTTTATCAATACGGTATGAAATGAAGATGCTAATAAGTACAGTAAGAATATGAAATGAAGATGCTTATAAATACGGTATGAAATTATCATGCTAATGAATTCAGAATGGAGTGATGATGCTAATGAATACGGCATGAAATGAGGATGCTAATGAATTCAATATGAAATGATAATGCTAATGAATACGGCATGAAATGAGGATGCTAATGAATTCAGTATGTAAAGATGATTCTAATGTATACGACATGAAGGAAAGATACTAATGAATGTGCTGTGAAATGAAGATACCTAGTAATACGGTATGAAATGAAGATGCCAATGAATCAAGTATATCTAGCCATACTAACCATCGTTATATTTCTTCGCCCAAGGCTTCTGTCCTTTTGAAAAGCCATCTTCTGCTTTCTTAGTTTCTTTCAAACCAATTAGGCCTTTGTGGTATTTATCACTTCTCCAGCTCTGTATATTTGAAGAAACTTCTGAAATTTTTCCTTGAATAGCGAGATGTATATCTGCAATATCATTACTTTCTTCAAGACCTTTTCGAATAGATTCCAGATGTGAGCCGTATTCGAGGCCTTTTGAAAGAGAGGCTAACCATTTCTTGTTCCACGCTGAAAAAACGGTGTTAAAGGGGGTTTTAGTCAATGAAATTTAAGAAACGCTAGAAGAAATCTTTGTAAAAACGCTAAAAACGCTGTAGAAACGATTATAAAACCGCCTTTATATTGAAACTGTCAGGAAAAAGAGCTTTTGTAGAAGAGAAATGTGAAAAACTTTTGTAGTAGTGATTTTTTTAGGAATGCTTTAAAATTGAAAACATCGGAGAAAAACGCTTATATATATAAACCCTAAAAAGTTTTAAATGCATAATAGAAACACTTTGACATTGAACTGTTAAGGAAAACGCTTGTAGAAACGGTGAAAACGCTTAGAACCGACTGATGAAACGATCGCAGAAACAATTGTACATTGAAACTGTCAGGGAAACACGCCCACGTTTTCGTATAAACGCTAAAAACGCTTCAGGAATCCATTGTAGAAACGCTTTTACATTGAAAAGGCAAAAGCTATTAAGAAAAATGCTTTTCAACTGTTGTGTGGCAAAAACAATTGACTTCATGCAAAAAAATTTGGTAAACTCTTTCGAATTTGCTACCTCCTACCTGTAAAATCGCTTTCACAGAAGCGAGTGTTAAAACGTTATCGCGGTAAAACACTTTTGAGCTTTTGCATGTTGGGAATTGGAAAACCCTTCAAGTAAGGAGAGGAGTCATTGACGGATTTCGAGCCATGACTCACGTGGGGCTGAATTAGGGGGGTTAAGTGGGGTCTTACAGATTTTCGTTTCAGGGCACTGTGTGGAGAGGCAGAGCCCGGGGGATACACCTACCTCACAAAAATATGGGGTGTGCCTGCCAAGAAAATTTTTGGTACTCATTCAAATTTTGAAACCCCAAAAATAACACCCTTTCCAGAATTACTTCCAGAAATCTTTGTGAAACCAAACCATTTGAGGCAAGAATTAGACCAAAACCACACCCCAAAAAATTGTCCTGCTTGCTACACCCCATTCTGGAACTTTTTAATAGACAATCCTATATCCCCTAATTTACCTAGAAATGACACCCATTGGCAGGCACATCCCCAACTTAAAAATAAAATTAAGTGACCCCGGGAGGCAGAGACATTCGATCTGTAACAAAAATGAGTGAATATTTTAAACACACAATCTTTGCCTCCCTTTAGTTTAATACCTTTGAGCTTCTTTGCATATAAACTTTCTATCTCAGCTCTTTCTGCCAGCATTTGGGATAACTCATCACAAAATTTAGCACCATCTTCAACTTTCTTGACAATCTTCTTGTAATTTCCAACCAGCCAAAAGTTTGAAGAATCCACAGAGAATTGATCATTTTTAGTTGAATTAGGCTCAGCATTTTAGATGAATCCATTGATTCTTCGTAAACAGGCGGGGGAGTATTTCTCGGACAATCACCGGCTTCTTGATTATTGTTGTCATTGCTTTGATCGGGCCTAGGCGACCGGCCTCCAGCTTCAGTTAGGTCTAGCCCAGAATCATCAATCGTTTCTATAGATTCATTCGCCTCAATCATATTTTTCTGACCTTTTTCACCAAGGAATCTTTCAAACCTTTTGAACGCTTTGTGAGACAAGTTTTTTCACGGCGTCGGGCAGTTCTGATTTCAAACTGTTTTTGAATTATTTGATTGTTTGTTGTTGCAGTTGCATGGTTGTTGTTAGGCTCCATTATAACCTCGTTTCAGACGGGATAGACCACGGGGAGACCAAAGTTAGACTGTTTCATAGATGAGCATAGGGGTACCAGTAAGATCCCTGTATTTATGAGATAGATGAGCAAATGTTCATGCTGCTGTAACGGAGCCTCGATGGACGGGTTGTCTAGGTAATAGGTTCCCTGATTCGGGTGTCGCGAGTTCGAATCCAGCTGAGCTAGGAGCTATCCATTTATGGTCTGGGGGCCGGATATTTGTTCCTCCCCATTCGGCTGGAGGAGGATTAGCGGGAATAGCGATTTCCTGTAATGGGAACCCGGGGGTGAAGCTGCCCAAGATCAGGGACGGGGACTTGAGTAGGTGACCAAGCCAAACGTACCCAAGACTGGGGTGGATAATTTGAAAGTATACCAAAGACTGGGGGTAACTGTCACAGAGAAATTACTCCAAATTGGGGGGTCCCACACTCACAAAAACATTTAAAATGCAAAGCACCTAGGTATTAATTCCAGTCAAATTGTGTAGAAGCTCTGAAAAATGTATCTTGCTCAAAAGTACATGAGTAAAACTACAATAACCAAAATAACAGGAACAAAAAACCAGCCAAATTCTTTAACAAAGTCTAAAGACCGGTTTATCTCCAGCAAAATTAATCATCTAGAGGGCCAGAGTTGAGTCAACATTGTAACTGTTGTTTCCAATTCATGATTACTTGCCCTAAGTTTACCAATAATCTCTGTTATTTTAATAACACAAGTTCTTTTGATACCATTTTTTTATTATCTCCCTCTTTCCTCTAAAGAGAAACCTTATCTGCCACAAAATAAACCTTGTCTTCTTTCTTTCGTCCATTTTGTTAAATGAAAGTGCGGGAAAGCGAAAGCGAGGTGATATATGATCAAGCGAGGTCAATAGCAAATGGCTCATTTTCGAAAGTGACGTTCCAGGGCCTATCTACCTGTTTTTCTGCCAAATGTTCTCACAGCTGATGATTAATAACTACAGACTGATTAATTGATTCTAAAACGAAACCTAGTTTTTATTCAAGGTGAAAGATGATTCTTGATGCCACACTAAAAAGTGGATTATTTGTTATCTTCCTACTTTTGCTGAGACACTAACTTGGAGACTAGGTTTTATGGACCTATGCAGCATATATGCAGTATCTAGAGTATTATTGGTTTTTTGCCATCGGAGATGAGGTGGCTGCAGGATAGCTATAAGATGGGATTTCTGCATGAGGTGAGATCATTCCAGAATTGCTGCAGGAGAACTGAACTGGTACTACTTAAAAGAAGGAGGAATTTGGCTCCAGTTTACATTCAGACAAAAGACTTGAATAAGTTGTAGTAAAAACAAGATATAAATTGATTGAATCAAGGTACAAAGCAGCAATCAATTTGGCCCAATAATTGATGAATCTGTATCCCTCAAACTGGAAGTGATAGATGTCGTGGCCAAACTGACTCTTGGGATAGAAAGAATCTTCTTAAAAGATTGTACTGTAGTTGAACCGAGTTTATGACCCAAAACTGGGGGTCGATGGGGATTGATGGAAATTTATGACCCAAAACTGGGGTCCACAAGTCCCCGTCCCTTGTCTTGGGCAGCTTCACCCCCGGGAATGGGAACCACCGTAAGCCGATACAGCGCCTCAGCCACATTGGTGACTTTGTGGATGCAAGTGGGGAGTATCGCTCTATCCCGGGTCAGTTTTTGTCTCTAAATTGCATCTGGCATTCATGTTATCGTAAAAAGAGACTTGCACGCTCCTCTTCGCCCGATCTCAGCAACATATAGAAATGTACAGAATATCAATTTGATCCATCTCGTCTAAAAATCGAAAACGCTAAAAACGCTGTAATAATTTTGGTGCAATCGGTTCTCTTTCCATCGCAGTTTACAGTACAGCATGATCACCAAATAAAACTGTCTGGTCACCCGACGATGGCGGAGGCGAAATGTTGTATTAAGCGCCAGTCGCTACGTTGTCAGAAACAGATGACCCAACGATAACTCAACCATGGGTGTGACACTACAGAGGTTCGAGTCCCGGCCTTACTGAGCTCCTGAAACGTTCGATTAGACGACGACGCAACACGACCGCGCAAATCGCCGTGAAAATCAAGACGCGACGCGGCGGCACAGTGTAATCAGACCAATCTGACATATGATGTTCCAAAACCTTGCTTTTCTATTGTTTAAGATGCGAAGCAAATCTGCGAAGGAGCTGCCGTAGCATCTCAATGTAATAGCAACGATTGCCACAGAGATTATGGCACTGCGCTCGTGCAACTGATGGACAAAACGAAACGATATCATGCCGGCATAGTGTAACTGGGGCCTGAGCTTTGACTGTACGTTTGAACAGTGAAAGTTATCTTGAAATTATTATTTTTTTAGTTTTGCAGATATTCCTAAGGGTATCTACTTGACAAGTGAATTGATCTCTCTTAGACCAACGCTTTCTACGCATGCACCGTTTAGTTAAATCTTATTTTGCAAGTTCTTATATCAACCATGTTTCAAACAAATGGCATATTTTTCATGCAAATTTTAAAATTTATCAAATATTTCTTTCAAATGTGGGAAAGTGTAACCTGCTAACAGTCGAACATTGAGAACACGTGGTCAATTGCATGTGTTCTATTATTAAAAAACATGGCTTTCTTTGCTTAGCGACTAGGTAGTAACAATTCACTGCTATGAAACGGGCAAATATAAGAGATTATAATACGGATAATACACCGTCTGTACATTTAAAGCCGTCTCGATCAGAGAATTCAAGAGAGGAAAAAGCCGTTAGCTAGACTCACTGCATTAGTCTCACTACTTCGCTCGATGTTGTTGTTGTTGTTGTTTTCTACAATCGCTCAGTGTGGAGTGACAAATCAAAATAAGGGGAGCGTAAACTAGAGACTCGTGTAGTTAGTCTAGCTGTTAGCCTTTTGGCAAAGCCTATGCAATGCCAGCCGCAAATCAGTGCCTTGAAAGTTGGGATAATTGGGGCTAAAGTATACTCAGATGCGAATACGCGTGAGTAGTGTTCGCCAGTTTAGCGAGGCTAAGTGGACGCCCCTCGCTAAACTGTTATCTCTCACAAAGACTGGAAAAATAACGCACTAAAGGCATCTTTGGCAAGTGCAATAAGTATGCTTCTTGGAACTTTTTAATTTAGGGACTGGCTGCAACACTGTTTAGTATCTTGTTGTGGATTGTAGTTCATATTGTCATGGCTTCAAAGCATCTTCTAATTCTCACGCTGGCGAATCTATACTGTGGTGGATAAGCACTAATGTGGTGGGTTATTATGCTCCACACCACATCAAGCATAATAACCCACCACAGTAGTGCTCATCCACCAGAGTACGCAAAAACACCACCACATCAAACATAATAACTAACCCGCCCAGTGGTGCTTATCTACAACAGTACACAAAAAACACCACCGCATTATGCAAAATATACCACCACCAGAGTAGTGCGTATCCACCACAGTACGCAAATAATACCACCACAATATGCAAAATATACCACCACAGTAGTGCGTATCCACCACAGTAGTGCGTATAGATTCGCTAGCGTGATGCTACACATCTTGTTGAAGTTACATTACAGTGAGCAGGTGTTAAAAAGTTGTAAAATCTGAATTGATGAGAATATTAACGTTAGTTAATAGAAAATTCAAATGATTTACACATTTAATGCAGACGAAATGCTTTCAGATCGATCTTTAATTGTTGAAATTGGTTAATAAATCTTATTAATTTCGAAGTGATTTTCCTGAGCTATCACACCTGCTATGGTGGTCAAATGAGCAACTACAGAACTGGATAGAACAACGGAATATCATTAGCTACAAGGTTTTGAAATAGAACATCGGCTAAGATTGCCACGAGACTGATTTGTTTCTTCCATCGGTATAGTTATCGGTTTGGGGGTACCTAATATGGGCACGGGTATGCCCTACATGTGGGTTTTTGGCCCTGAAATTCTTTAAGCATGGGTGTGATTTTAACCAACTCCCATATAACATGGTGGGAAATTGAAGAAAACTAAAAAATTCCCTTCAATTGAGTTCAAGACTGCCATTAATTCAGCTCATTATGTTCACAGATAGTTTTGTCACGGTTTTCGCTACTGAATTTCGCCTCAACCACGGAAGCCTCACAGCCAGGTCGAGTTCTTGCTACTTCATGTACGATGTGATAGAGCTAACTCCAACAAGTTGCAACGGCTAATCCATTTTGCAGAAGGAAAACCTTACGGTCGCACCGACATAAACCAGAGAAAGGTCAATAACTATAGGATATAGTTGATCGCGGTCGCAAAAGCGCTCATATCCACTGCGACCAACGTGAATCAGTTGTCAATTAATTGCAGAAGCAGAACATGCCCAACTTTCTGGAACTTTGCGGAGACAAGTTGCCGTCAAAGTGGAACTAGTTGCCAACTTGTTGCCAAAGCGCCTTGTCGTCAGTTGCAATAAATTAGTCACAAGGCACTAGTTGCCGATTAGCAAGTCGGCAACTAGTTCTGACTGTGCGCAATGTCAAAATAAGATTGGCTTAAGATGCAGGGGACTGGTGCTAAAGACACAATTTCACCTTATCTCCACCGGAATCGAATTCCTTGACGTTGAAACAATTATGGGTCCAATTCTGAAGGAAGCAGGTTTTGAGTTGTTGTTGTAGTTGCTGTTGTTGTTGTTTTTGTAGGAATTGTTGCTGTTGTCCGGAAAAGGTTTATGTAACTGTTAGCGACTGAGCAATCTGACTGCATGCTCTCCTCCTTGAGTCTCAGTTGCACGAAAAACGCCTCCAGGAAACTGGCGCATTTAGCGCAAGTCGTAAGAATCTCAGACAAGGATGAACTGGCGAGACATCGACCCTTGCTCTGACGCTACTGCTGCTGGGGTTCGAACTGTTCGAGTCCGTGGCCTCACTGAGCTCCTGATACCACAAGCTGGCAGCGTAAGAGCACGCTACAGCAACTTCAAATTGCCTTGATTCTAATGTTCTTAACCACGCCTTCCCTCAACGCAGTAGCGGTTTCAAGGGGCAATTAACTTTTAAAAGCTGTGGCTAAACTAGGAGACATGTCGCGCGTGACATTGAAATCGGCGCGTCTCGCATGGGTGGCTAAACATGCGAGTGACAAGCGAGCAACTTGTCCCCAGAGTCGAGGAGACAAGAATTGTTTCTGCTTTCTCCCAGAACCATTCGCATGTCTTTCGCGACGCACAACAATGTCGCACGCGACATTACTCCTAGTTTAGCCAGACCTTTAGGGATCCAATATACCCTTGCCATAAGTTCTACTGATTTCATAGAAATCTCTTGGAAATCCTTTTGTTTCAACAGGAATCTCGAGCGCCTTTTTGCAGTGAAAATCACAGGGAGCGGTTTAAGAAATTTTGAAGAGTGCAATGCCCTTTCAGAGAGGCAATGAAAGCTCAGGAAAACAGTAAATGGGAAAATTTGATGTCTGAACTTGCATAACAGTTTAATTTGACAAAAGGAAATCTACGGTCGCAGACAAAAGTGGTCAGAACTCGGCGGTAGAATTCACAGCCAGCGGTTTAAGAAATCGAAGACTCAGAAATATATAAAAAATTTGTATTCATTGAAATGCCTTGCATTTGACTGTTTCTGGGTGACTAATTACAGGTAGGTCCCTTAAGAAATGCTTACAGATAGAATAGAGCCACCATTTTGAATAGAAAAAAGTCCAGTAGGGTAATCAAGTTGCACGCTGATCTATTAAGTCTGCAGAAAACCACCTGTTAAGGCGAAACCTCAAAAAAGCAACGTGCAGGTAGCATGTATCATGCATATTACATGAATGAAGACGCGATCTGATTGGTTGGGATTGTGAGAAAGGTCGGCTGTGATTGGTTGAAATTGACAGGTCTATTGTTTGACGCAGCTGTTGATCCTTTTAGACAAAAACACTGCGATGTTCTAGTTCGGTGGCTGTGTCACTCGCAACGGGCCCGAAGTTGCTGGCAACTTCTGTAGCAAGATAATAAGCCGAGCTTTTTTATCAAGAATAATATCAATCAAGTATCGGTTCAGCAGCTGCTGGCCTATCAAAATTAACTGTGTCGTAATGAGAACGATGAATTCGTTAGAAGATGCGGAGCGGATTAAATTTATTCATTTATCAGCAGCTTTGGTCAATTGTCCTTTTGCTGCTGGTTGCTTGAATAAAATCGACGTCAAAAAATTGGCTTTGGGAAAATTACTCGGTTCGGGAGGATTTGGCTCGGTTTATCAAGGAATTTATAAAGGCAGAAAAGTGGCGGTGAAAAAACTTCACGTCAACAGAAAAAATCCTCACGCGGTTGCGGAGAGTTTTCTAGCTGAGATATCAGTTGTTTCGCTGCGTCATAAAAATATTGTACGCGTTCTAGCTGTATCGTCCGTTGAAACGACTTGTAGAGACATTTACATCGTAATGGAGTATGCTGGAAATAGAAATCTACAGAACATTATAGTTGATGAAAGAGAACGCATTACAGATCAACGGAGAAAGCGGTATGCACTTGATATAGCAAGCGCGTTAAATTATATTCATCAGCGGCGAGTTGTTCATTTGGACTTGAAACCTGCTAATATCTTAGTGACCTGTCAAGACACTTGCAAACTTGGAGACTTCGGTTGCTCTAAAATTCTCCCAGAAAGCGGACTTTGTTCTCCTGCTACCCCAACGAATTCTTTCCTCACCGGGACGTTATCATACCGCGCGCCGGAGCTACTCAAAGGCGATTTCCCGTCAAGCAAAGCGGATTTATATTCTCTGGGAATTTGTTTATGGCAGTTATTGACGCGCGAGAAACCTTATGGAGCGGAGAATTTGTACGTTGTTATCTTCGGAGTCGTTGCTTATAACATGAGGCCAACTATTACGAAAAAACTCAGACAGAAATATAAAATATATGTTCGTTTGTGCGAGGCTTTATGGAAAGCGGACCCCATTGAGAGGCCAGACGCTTCAGAAGTATTGCGAATATTACGGAGTGACTCGCGGAAAAAGATGGAACACAGACCATTGATCTTATGGCGAACATAGGTTGAAAGGTTTGGGGAATTATTTTGATATTAATAAGATGAACCAAAGTTATTCACGCTTGATAATAAACAAACCAAACTGCTAAATATTCAACTTCAGATATTTTATAGAATTTTTCACTAAAAGGGGAGATATTTCTACTATGGATTGCCCCCAAACCAATAGACAGTTAAGCTATGTTGCCGTGTAAACGTGAAGACCACACCCAATGGCACGCCCGTGAGAAAGATAAAGTTTCGCAACTAAGCAGTAAACTATACAATTCAACCCCAGTATAGCAAAACACTGCTCACTTCGCATAGGCGCAGGGGTAGATAAAATCTAGGGGGGTGAAAGGTTCATAATCCATTGTTTATGAAAATTATGCTCGACTGCAGAAAAATTTTGTGCCCGAATATTCCCAATTTAAAAAGATTTTCATTACAGTAATAGGGGCTGAGCAAAGCAAAAGGATCTTTGAAAGTTTCATAATCCAAAAAATCCGATTTTGTCGAAGTATACATTTTTTTATAAAATCATGAATATTAGCTACTAAAGAGAATCTTGCAAAATTTTGATAGTAACAGTGATTTTAATAATTATTTACAGCTCTATATTGTGATAATAAAAGATAAAAAATTATGAAAATTTTCGATTAAAATTCTTCATTTTCTTTGAATTCTTTTATCTGTTAAGGTCATCTGTTAAGACGGAGCGGGCCCCGAGTTCAAGCGGATGGCAGATCCCAATAAGGCGAAATTCTAAGCGCGAAGAGGATGATTTCGTCCTTACACATGAGTGGTGCATAACTGCATTTTCTCGTCACAGCAAACGGCAAAAGTACAAGTGATTTCTTCGTTTTCATCGGGAAGACTATAGCTAAGATTCACGCATTCACGCACAAAAAATTGTCGCTTCACGGTCTGGTCCAATAACGCAGCTGTCAGAGCCGCTTGGCGAGCCTCTGAAGCAGAAACCTGTCGATATGTGAAGATTGGAAATGCCAAGCGCTAAAGCTGCGGTCGAGCCAGTTGTACGCTTCGGGATAGTAGCTATATTGGCCATTCCTCCGTACAACGTGATGTGCAGTATCGTGTTGGATGTGCAGTCAAGAGGAGGGTGTCGATTCAGCGTGGAGGGGTATCATTGGCATCCACCGCTGTACTGATGATATCACTCCACGTTGGATCGGTACCTTTCACTGTTCTGATGATAACAGTCCACATTTTATTGGCACCTTCCACTATACTGCACATCCTCCATGTTATTGCACATCACATTGTATGGGGTGCCATTATAATGAACCAACGATTCTTAAAATCAACAAAGTTTTAACATCAAGATTTATTTTTCAATTTCTCTGGAAACTACACTTGGAAAATTTATCTACAGATGTCTTTGATAATTTTAAATAATAATCAGGCGAGAATGGTTTATAGTCTAAATATTTTCTAGAATTTGTTACTTTAGGGATAGCTTTTTCAATCTGTGTGCCCTCATGCCACTCATTAAAAGAAGTGATAGAGATGATCTCTGGTGCAACATTTAATGCATATCTCCAACTGTTTCTATAATACTCACCCTTGGCTCTTTCTCTTGTATTCTCTGCATTCCATGGTCTTATACTAGTATCAATATACCCTGGTCCAACACTTGGTATGAATATTGAATTTGAGTCTTTAGTTATCTTTGACAGTTCCTCCCAGTTTTGCCAACTTGAGCCAAAAGTGAAACCATTAGTAGCAAAGTATGTATAAAGTCCATTAAACCCACCAACTGTAAGGTATCTTGTATGTGCAAAATCTACTGCCAGAGCTATCATTATGACATCATACTGTGTTCCTCTGATTGTATTCACACCTTCCTTAGTAAGCACCCTGGCCCAATCTTCGGGTTTTGTGTTATATGAATCATAAACATAAATCAGTGGAATCAATGCATTTTCTTGATATTTATGCTTATAAAATCCCTGATGATTGCCATATGTATCTACTATATGCACAATATCATCTCTTACTGTTTTCTCACTTCTATTCTTATAAGGCTCAATATGAAAAGTAACTTTCATGTTAAACCCAACAGCCTGATCAAGCAACATCAGGTATATATCATCCCAAGCTTTGCCATTGTCATCGGATTGGCCCAGGGGTAATATGACACAACAATCACCCCTATCCCTGCACTGGATATCTGCTCAAGATGCTCCCTTATCACTTCAGGGTCTCTTGAGCTATATGCCCCCAACTGGGGGTAAAAATTACTACCAATGTCATTTGGGGGGTTATGGGGCTTCTTTTCATACATTTTATCAATGTTTTTGTCCCAGTGGGGTAATATCCGGTGATTCCAATGTGCATAGTTTTGGTCAATCTTTGGGTTGCAATACCATGGGTAGTAAAATATATGTACGTTGGGACAAGGGGGTCGTTCTTGCTCTGGTTGTTCCGGTTTTGCCGGTTGTAATGTTATTTTATCAAGTCTTTTTGCTGCTTCTCGAGTTACATCTAAAGTCTTCAGCAAACTCAAAGTTGCTCTTTTATTTTCTCCAGACTTCGGTGCATTTTCGTTCACATTTGCTGGCGCAAGACGGAATGCTGTTGTCTTTCCAGGTTCGTTATTGAATGACTCCTCCCCCGTCGAGTCTTTTTGTTTGGGCCTAGCCTGACTCGGCAACTTCTCTCTGCCGTCATTCACGGTCCAGGCAAAGTAAATATACGTTGCAACGTACATTGCAAGTAGAAATGCAACTATAACAATTGCTCGTACTAAAAAACGTCGAATTAAGCGAAAAGGGAGCACCATCGTTGCAAAACTTCGCGACTTTCACCAGTGAAAAATCACAAGACGCCATCACCAGCAGTAACGAAAGATGAATGTGAATATGAATGCGCAAGTTACTCCCACCTATTTCATTTCTGATAAGAATCATCTGGGGACGATTTCCTTCGAGGTTTCGACCCTGGCTGTAACGCTACCGTGGCTGGGGCTCGAACCCTGACCTCGTGATCCCCTGACACCACGAGCTAGCAGGATTAGACCACGACGCTAAATTATCTTCACTAACAGCAGCCCTGCCTCTGTTATTAAACGCGGGAGAGAGAGCCACTTCGCATGGTAAAATGGTAATATTTGTATAGTCATAAACGATTTACGAAAGCCAGTTTAAATTTCCACACAATATTCCTAATAAATACGCACATAAAGCACTTAGTTTCGTATAAGTTAAGTAGCTACGTAATGCTACTGGTATAAAACCTAACATAGTATGGCTACAGTTACCTGACATAGTCCCGATATAGTATAAAACCATACAGTCAAAAGCCTATTAAAATATAAAAGCTCCTTACTCTTTGCTAAAATAGACAAACTAACGATTATATATATATTAAAATTATTAACAACATATATATTGTTAAAAAGTTATTCTAGTTGATAATTATAGTTTCAAATTGTTCAGTTTAATAAATAGCTTGGCCAAACAAAATGGATCAAATAGTCACCTACTGGTGTTTTGCATTCCAGTAATGTTCTGACTGCATTTCAGTTAATCTTGAAATCGTTCTTTCAAAAGCAAAGATTTCTTCTTCAGCTGTGAATATGCTTGCGTGAGAGCTTTCTCCTTTCTTAAAAGGAAAAACGATGTCTTTTTAGGCCAGAGGCAAAACAAGCAAAAATTGCTCGGCGGATGGAAAAACTGCCAGTTTCGCAACGAAGAGTGATACGAAGAGTGGCGCAATGATAAATCTATTCTTGGAATTTATCAATTTGCTCTTAATTTACTGACAGCATAATCCAGAAACGTTGAGCAGTCGCATAGTGACTAGGGCCCTGGCCAGACGATCAAACATTGTTGGTCAAACATTTGCAATTCGCTGGCAAAGCAAAATGCTTGACCCTTTGGCCACGTCCAAAAACATTGCTCGTCCAACATTTTTTGCTTGGGTCGAGAAAAAAATGTTTTTGGGCTTTTTCAAAAACATCACGCCTCAAGTTTTGCTTATTATGTTGGAGGAGCAATGTTTCTGGATGAGGCAAAACGATCAAACGTTGCTTGTAAAGCAAATGTCAAAAATGTTTGACCAAAATGTTTGTTCGTTTGTCCAGAGCCTAAATCTTTCCTTAGAATCCCGCCATTTATTTTACGGCTTTGTAGCGGAGGTCTTGTTTTAAAAACATCGCGCAACGAAGCCTGCTGATCTGTGAGTAAGCAATGTTTTGTGAGGTGGCCAAACATTCAAACATTGTTTGACAAGCAAACTTCAAATGTTTGACAAACAATCTTTGATCGTTTGTCCAGGGTCTTATACTGGCAACGCAATGCAAATGACGATTAATGTTAAACGATTTATAATCGAAAATAAGGCCAACAAAATGTTACTCACTGCGTCAATTTTTAAATCATCCATGAGCATTCTGCTATCTTCAAGATCTCTCTGTGAAAGTTGTGACGTCAGAAACAGCTCATCCTGCTTCTTCTCGGCCGAACAAACAATTCGAACCTTGAATGATGCAGATCAACGGTCAAAATGTTTAAAACGCGGAAAAACGCACGTGAACGAGTGGTGTCAAACCCTGAATCACGAAGAACGACTTAAAGACGCAGGAAAACCCAGGAAAGCGCGATCACACGTGTTGGACCTTTAATCACGGAGAATAACACTTAAAACAGACTGAAAAGGCGAGAGCGAGGTGAAACGCGAAAAAACGCAGGACAAGTGTGCCCGAGCCTCGATCACAATGAATACCTAACAACAAGACGTGAAAAACGCAGTGGCTGAGTGACCTTTCTTCGAGTGATTACGTCAATCAAAATGAAAACCGAAACTAGTATGGTTAACTGACTTTGAACGAAAATTATAGGAACCGTACATGTTACGTTAAACAGGCAAAATAACTTACTCCGTTGTCGTAGAGATTATCAACCAAAGTAATAAATCGTCGTGTTTCCATTTTTCTTCGTAAATTCAATTGCGGAATATCTGAGATCATCACGGTGTCAAATTCTCTTGAAACAGCTAGGAAGTCAGCAGGGCCAAGTGGCTACGAAGGAGAATACAGTGAGTTTTTAATGTGTGGCTTAAAATAAAATAACAAAGTTTTCTTGCGGAAGTTATACAGCAACGTTTAGCTATTCTAAGACCCTGGCGAAACGATCAAATACTGCTTGGTAAACACAATGTTTGATCGTTTGGCCATATCACAAAAAATGCTTGTCAAACATATTTTGCTTGCCACAATTCAATTCAATTCAATTCAATTTCAAATTCACAGAATACAAAAAAATCAAAGTTAATATAAAAAATACGTATTCTGTGCAACCGCAAATTAAAGTTGTAATAATACAGAAATAAAAAATTAGAAATAAAAAATTTATTGACACAAGCATAAAGTGCTTTAGAAATTGTCAAAAAATTTATCGTGACGTGGCCGTGGCCTAATGCCGCTAAAAATACCTAAATCGAATGGCGACGGCATCTAAGCTGCCTGGCCATCGGTTCTCAGCGAGCCCTAGCTGTATCAACCGTTCATAAAACCAGTTTCTGTCCAAGAATGTAATGGGAGTATCGGCAGCGACCTAATGCTACGTATCCAGCAGGTCAAAGTTAAAATTATCGTTTTTGAGTCTACTACTGGCCTAGGGCTACTCAGTCGACTTTACACTTTACCCCTGGTCTGGATGCATAAAGCATATAGCAGGGTGCAGCCACACACGGCGCTTATAACTGCAGACAAGGTACCCATCTATACACCTGGTTAGAGAGAGGCACATTTGTGTTAGCAACTTGCCCAAGGTTGTTATCTCTGCAACCACAAGTGGAAAGACCATGGCTCGAACCCACAACATTCTCGTTGTGAGCCAAGCACGCTAACCACCGCGCCACAAAGACAACGGCAGGAGGTCAAGGAAGCAGGACTTCAATAACTGGTGGCAGGGCTCCCATAGCCAACCATTGGAGAAAGCATAATTACCGAGTGAAATACTAACGATAGCAGGATGCAGGATTTGGAGAATAAGAAGAAATTTTGGGAAGGAACGCGAGGAACAAATGAAACTAAATGAAATCAAATGTAACCAATTAGCTGCAACAATAAAAGTGCCTATGCAACAATAAAATACCTTGTTACATAATTCATCAAAAGTAAATTTCGCAACTTTTCCACATGCCATCGGAACTACAACATTTCGACCAAATACAGGCAGCAAACGTTGCTCCACGGGAAAATCACCTGAAAAGACAAAACATGTAAAGTTAAAAATGTTATACTTTTTCTTAGACAAGACCAAAGCTTTATAAAAAAAAATAATATAATACTACTCTCAGGATAACAATACACTGGGGGGGGGGGGGGTTTGGGCATTAATCCTGTTGGACATTTGTGTAGTCCTCCTTTAAGCTTATATTGACAACCTATAAATTGGTGCTTTAAATTTTATCCGGGACTCCTGAAGGATTGCGAAAGCTGAAGCTTTTGGGGACCTTATGGTTTTAAAATCTCCGTCATTTCTACCGTCTACAAAAACGCTACTATCAAAGGTTTTGGAAGAATGGTACAGCACAATGCTTTGGTCTCCTTCTAAAAAAAACTTCTTAAACGTGAAACGAACCTTTTTCATTTTGTTCTTGACATAGTTTTAAGAATATTTCATCCATTTTATCTGGTGTTTCTGGATCATTAGAATCCAGGTAGATCTGTCCAATGGTAGCTAAATCTAAAACAAACAGTATGATTAAATCAAGAAACCAAAAATTTTTTGTCAGGAAATAGGCATAAAATGTTTAAAAGTTGTTCAAAAACATTGATAAACAAACTAAACATTTTTTGCTTGGAGACAAAGAACTCATAAAAGGACTTTGAAGTGAATCCTACTGAACGTTTAAGCGAAATGAGGATGAGAAGAAAGCAGCGCGAAAACAATTCAGAGGGAAACCGTCGAATTCCTGTGTTTGTCCGACTTGTGATTTGCGTATCATGACTGGAGCTCTTCAGCCATTTACAGCAACTTAGATAACAGACTTGAAAGGCACGTATCCATACTCGTTCGCGAAAGAGAGCCACACCGACGATTATGACGACAACGACGATGACGAGGATAGACAAATTCCGCAAGTCCAGCGATGTTCGGCGACGTGACCCAACCGATTAACATTGCTTGTAAAGCAAATTGTAAAAGTAGGACCAACAAAGTTGTTTCCTTGACATCCAGAGCTTGTAGGTATAGCGATTTTCTAAAGGAGCAAAAGTGAAACAGATTTTGAATGACAATTGTAGGACTGCATAAATTGAAAACTCTACCTAGTCGTCTGTAGTCTGTATTTGAATTGAGATCAACGATTTCACATTTTGACTACAAAGAAAAAAAAACAAGACATGAACAAACTCGAAAATATTAATTTGTAATTTTGGTATGAAAGATCGACTGAGATGCTGATTAGAATTCTACTTAGAAAGTATGATTTACCTTACCTTTAACAGTGGAATGAATGGAATGAAATTTGAGCGCTGCAAACCATTTTTATACAAATCTGGGAACAAAAGAAAGAGAAACATTGAGGTACACAAATCCAGCTAGGCAACAGGATAACGAAACAAGGTCATGGGTCGTGGCAAAACGATTAAATATTGTCTTTCAAACATTGCGTGAACGTTTGGCCACGTCAAAAACAGTGTTTGAAAAACATAGTTTGTTGAGGTTTTTTTGAACCTTTAATTTCTTGAACAATGTTTCTGACAGAGTTAAAAAACATTTTTCGCTTGAACAATGATTTTGGACGTGCCAAAACTGTAAAACATTTTGTTTGAAAATTAAATTTCAGACGTTAAACTAACAATGTTTGGTCTTTTGTTCAGGGCCGTACAGTTTAGTCAGGGCCTAACAGTTTTGTAGAAGGAACAATTGTACAGAAAAGATGGACTTCAAAGGAGGAAAGCATAGAAGGAAGGGGAGAAATGGAAAGGTACAGAACGAATAAAGTCGGAGGCCAAAAGATGACAGAGGCCAGAGGTCAAAAGACAGAGTGTAAAAAGGTCAGGGGTCTGAATTCATCATCTCAACTTCTATTCTATTCGACGCTGCACTGACAAAGATGTAGCAACGACAAGAAAGGGCAAAATAGGCGAGGACAAAATGTCAAGGGACAGTAGGAAAGTTCATAGCGCAGAATGAGAGAGGTCAAATGGCAAAAATCTCACCGTCTGGACTTCTATTCGAAGTAGCAACAACGATTACTCCACTTGCAAATAAATGTGAAAATAACTGACGCAATATCATAGCATCTGCAATATCTGTCACCTGAAAATCAAAATATTTGATTAGACCCCCGTACAACGTTATGCTATACATAGAGTTTGAATCAGGAATAGTCAAATTGACGGAGGATGGACACATTAGACATTTATACCTGGAACTCATCAAAACATAATAGCCATGTTTCATCAGCTATCTCCTCCGCAACTGGTTTTATTGGATCGATGGGCTTCGCAGTTTTGTCTCGGTGATTGACTGGGCCTGATTCCAATTTATAGTCATGAACTCCTGGAAGAAAAATTAGCCTTAGCTGAAATAAAATGACATTTGAGTGAGGCTGATTACGACATACGAACTTAAGACACCTATTCCTGAACAAGAACAGAGGCGAGTAAAGGGAAGAGGGAAAATTTGTCTCCCAATGCTCCTAGAGTAATCACCTAAGCTGTTGTTATCACTATTGAGTTGAATTGCTGGACACTCAAACCACAGCTAGTCAAGTGAGAGTAATCTCTGAGTAGGTTTTGTTGTTGTTGTTGTTGTTCAGATTGTGTAGTTGTTGTTGTTGTTGTTGTTGTTGTTGTTGTTGTTGTTCTTCAAGCTTCGAGAGAAACTGGAAAGAACTGCCGTTCCCATCCTGACAGGACAGCAATACTGTGTTGCTCAGAAAATTAACTGTTTATTCACAGAACGTGATAATTGTTATTGCAGCTACCAAGATAACAAACTTGTATGGAAAACATAAACAAAATGGACTTACGTTTATGAACATCCAACATGAATGAATTAAAATGAACTCGTTTCTTCTTTTTCATATTTGACGTTTTGAAAAATAAATCCATTAACATTGTCTTGCCAGTACCTTTGTAAAACAAGGTCAAAACTTTGAGTTGTATAAAACTTTAATATACGTAGGAGAAATGGTGCATTTAGCGCCAAGCGCTAGGATCTCAGTAGGAGGTTAACTAATCGAGACCTCGACCCTGGCTGTGACGCTACCGTGGCGGGGCTTGAACCCCAATTCGCTGAGCTTCTAAAAAGAAAAACGCTTTTTTGATGCTTGGGCTGCAAGTCCCTTCACAAAATTACGTGCCCCCGGGATTGGCGCATGTGCCTGGTTCATAGCGTGAGATTGTAAGGGGGTAGGTAATAGGGTAAAATTAAAAGGAAAAGAAAGGCTTACCAACATTTCCAAACATGTAAAGGCCTTTAGGAGCTTTGCTCTTCTTAAAACCGAAAAACTAAAACAAAATAAAAATAAAACCATGAAATTAATTTACAGTAACCCATTTGAGAATCAACGTATCAACTTGATGCAACTTGTCCACTGAAAGAAATGCACGAGGGTCAAAGCACGTGGTACAATAAAATTGTCTGATTGGCTATTGTGACTTGTTGACTGAAAGAAATGTGAGTGGGTCAAAGCACGTGATACAATTGAAATTTTCTGATTGGCTGTTGTAACTTGTTGACTGAAAGAAATGTGAGTGGGTAAAAGCACGTGATTCAATATAAATTTTCTGATTGGCTTATCCTTCGTGAAGAACAATAGAGAATACGCACGAGTGAATGCACGCGGAAACATTTCCTTCTAATGCTGCACTTTGATAAAATGGCAACTTTAACTTTCAGAAAAGCCAAAGGCAATCTAAGGAAATCGACAAAATATTCACCGAATAGTTTATAATATCTAAACTCTTCTGATATTGAATAACAATTTATACTCGATAAACTAGGAGTTCATATTTCTGGAAGTTTTTTATTTTAAATTTTGCTTCAAAAACGAACAAGCGAGTCCCGGAGTCAAATTGTTAGCGAACATGAAAGACATTGAACTATCCGTTCTGTAATGGTGAACCTTTTCGTAAAAATCGAAGAATCTTTCAAGAAATTGCCTAAAAGTGATCTTGATTTTGTGAAATGAGCTTCAGAAACTTTAGAAGGCAAAAGTGGACTGTTATTCATGAACTTCTTGCTTTCCGAATCTTTCCCTTCTGAGGTCCTTGGTTTCCCTCCGACAGAATTCTTCTTCGCCAAAGTTTGCAACATCATGAAAAGTTTATCAGGTCGAACTCCGTTGCGAAGTAAAGCTAGAATGTGTTCTGTTACTTCGCTATCAATCAAAATACCAGCGCTTGCAATAAAACTTTCAATTTCACTTTGAACAGACGTAGGCCCACTAGTAGAGTAAATCGAGGTACTCTCTCCTGAATAATTCGACATTTGAAAAAGAAAATCGTTCGAAAAGTTTTCCAAAATTTATACGCTTTTTCTGAATGAAATTTCTTCTTGATCTTACGCCAGAAAATCTTTTTGAACAATGGGAACACGTGACAGGGGAAATCTGTACGCGAGGACATGAATGGAATGCCGCAAGAGAGATATGCAAATCTATACACTTCCACTTAACGAAACGTGCTTAGGTGAAAAGGTCTAGGCAGGGCAGCGATCGTCATGATGAAGAACATGATAATTGTGATGATGTTCATAATAATGGTGATGGTGATAATGATGAGGATGATGATGAAGATGACCATGGAAGATGCTGATGATGCTATTGCAGATGATGATGATGATGATGATGATGACAGTGATGATGATAATGATGATGATGATAATGATGATGGTGGTGATAATGATGATTATGGTGATACTGACAAAGATAATGATGATGATGATGATGGTGGTGATGATGACAATGATGATGGTAATGATGATGGTAATGATGATGATGATTATGATAATGCTGATAATGCTGATAATGATGTGATGATGATGCTGATGATCAAGATTGATGATGATGATGCTGATGATGCTCATAATGACAATGATGATGATGAAGATAATCATGATACTTATGATGATGATGATGATGATGTCATGATGATAATAATCATCATGTACTATACAAAGGTAACTGTTAATACATTTTGGCAAATTGGCAATCAAATTACTTAAAAGTTTGCATAAAAGATAAGCAAGTAAACAGAAATTGAAAATCAAACCTTTCCAATTGTTCCTGGATGATATGGTTCATAATTCTGAATACTTTCATGAAGGTTTTGAAGTTTGTCAACCACATATTCTTGATGACGATCTTCTTTAAAATGCCACAAGATACCATGGAATTATATGCAGCTTTCAAGCCATTTTCAAATGATATATTTTTTTCTTCTCTGCTCTTCTCTTCTATGGGAAAAATCACATTATATCAGTCAAATACCTCAAGCAAGGCACAGGGGCACTGGACATAGGGGGCAGAAAAGACAAATTCAGGGCAAAAAATAGGAAAATCTGAGAATTTTGCAATTTTTATGAGGGTTAGGGGGTAATTGCCCCCTGCTGCCCCTTGCTTCTGGCACCCCTGGTAAATATGGTATAGTTAACAAGGGGCTTAGTTTGACCATTCAATACTCTCTGGGAATGGGTACTTAGATTTTCCACTTAGTAGAAATGAAATCTATAGCAAAATATCCTTTGATACATACAGAATAATTTCTTGCAAAATTTTGGAGGATGTTAAGTCTCATTAGCAACCTTGCTCGATGGCTTTTGTTCTCCAAATCTACCCCCTTGCATTTTTTCCAATTTCCCTTGCTTTAATTTCTGATATCAGAGAAAGCATGCATAATAAATGTCTTTTCTCCCTTGCTTTTGATATATAGGAGACTTGAATTGAGCACGGAGGGCTATTTTTCCAAACAACAGACAAGAAATAGGGGTGTTGTTTTCTATTGTTTTAGCTAAAATAATGCATCAAAACTCTCCAGTGAATAGGACAGCAGGGAATCACCCCCTGATGATTAACCAATAAACTTCTCATCAGGAGATGGTCTCCAACTGCAGTATGAACAAACTTTGGTTTTCTTTGTATATAGTCTTTATGATACCAGCAAAACAGCATTTCTGCAAAATAACGGATGACCCCCTTCAATCCTGTGAAATAAACAAAAGTTAGTTGGAATCGGTTGGGGGGCCCCGGGGGGTTGTCATGCAATAATGAAAGTAATCTCATATCTAGACTACCTCCCATTTCTTCCTCATTTGCAGAAGTAATACCATCAATATTTACAGCATTCTGACGATAAAAAGCCCCAAATGAGATTGTTCTTGAGTGTCCATATCTTGACTTTAGGCACTCCTTCCTTGTCGTCGTTGCAAAGCCGGTAAATTGATTAGGCCCATAAATTGGCCGACTTGAAAAATACCGAGAAAGGAACTTCATCGGGTTCTTTGTTGCTGAATTAAGAGACCTACATAGCTGGCAGTTCTTGCAAAAAACTGCGACATGCGAAGACATTTCTTATTTCACAAGATCAACACAAAATTATGGTCTGTAATTTCTTCCAGCACTGCCACAGCCACTCCATCATCTTTCATCCTGTCCTGTCCTGGGGTGTAAAGGAAACCATGATCATGACGTCACTGGACAAAAGATCGAGACTGACTTTCGAACGAGGCGACAACATCATCATAATCATTGAAATTATGCCTCTCAAATCGCTTGCAAAAAGACGAAAAGTACTCAAAAATCAAAATTGAAATTACGTACAAACTAATATTCTATCTTTTTCATTATACCAGAATTCATTTTGATAAAATTCAGATCATTTGATTCAAGTAATAGTAAAATAAAAAATTTGATATACGAGTGGAGGGCAAAATCTAAAACCAACCTTAAAATTAATCTAAATTGCACCACGTGCTTATGTTCGAATCTCTAGTGTCAGAACAAAATACTTCATATTTTAAATAAAATATTTCTGATTTAATCATCAGGTCTAAAAAATTTTAATTCATCAAAGAGTTAGGGATATATTTTTTGTTAGCTGTCCTAAGTACTAATAGGGAGAAAAATACTGCACTGTTGTACCTCCGTTAGACTAACAGCTTCTTAGAAAAATGTCTATATTTATGCCTTACTAGATACTAGAAACCAGAACATTTTTCCCTGACACATTGGGCGTCAAACACCTTGAATTTGCTTGTCAAACAAACTTTTTCTATTTGGCCACATCGAAAAACATTGCTCGTCAAACATTTTCTGAAATTGACAAGCAGAAAAAGGCCTGAAGTTTTTCAAAGACATTTGCCAACAAATTATGCTTGTCGAGCAATGTTTTGCGACTTTGTCAAACGTTTAAACATTGCTTGACAAACAAATATGTTTGATGTGTTTGACAAACAATGTTTGATCGTTTAGCCAGGGCCTAAGGCCAACTCCAGTTTTCCCTTGGCTGGTTTTGGCTGGTTTTTTAATTCTGTCTCAAATCGAGGCTATAGGTTGAAATTTCCATCGTGAAAAGAGCGTAGCTTGAATTTTGAGAATCTAAGAAACTTTTAGTACTGACACCAAACAACATCTTGTCCTAGTATCGTTAAAAATTGGCTTAAAATGATGGTGTGTATCAGATTTTATTTAATAAATGATTTAGTCTCTCGAAAGAGAATTTGTGCGTCTTGCATATATTAAAAAATCATTTTGCTTGTTCGTCAGTGTAATGTCTGATTCTCTGTTTTTGGCAATCTCAATGCCGTAAGACCCCCAGCAGAGAGTAACCCAGCAACAAGGAACAAAGGAATTGAACAATGTACGTCAACAAGTGCTCCAAATACCTGATTGGCTAAGATTGCACCAATCCGACCAACAGCTGCCTGGATGCCAAATGCAGTTGATCTAGAAAGAGATTGATATTTATTTATATTGTTATTGTTATTGTTATTGTTATTGATATAGTCATTGTTATTGTTATTGTCATTGTTATTGTCATTGTTATTGTTATTGTTATTGTTATTGTTATTGTTATTGTTATTGTTATTGATATTGATATTTTTATTGTTATTAATATTGTTATTATTATTATTATTATTGTTATTGTTATTGTTATTATTATTGTTATTGTTATTGTTATTATTATTGTTATTGTTATTATTATTATTATTATTATTATTGTTATTGTTATTGTTATTGTTATTGTTATTGTTATTGTTATTGTTGTTATTGTTATTGTTATTGTTCGCCTTTCACCACAATATGGGTAACAAACCATTGCCACAAACCCTTCAGGGACCTTTTTTTGAAGTATCCTTTGAATCATCGCAAATTTCCACGTCCAAAAAGCGTTTTGGAATCGTAATGCAATAATACTGAAGGCACAAACCTTAGATGAGTTGGATATAACTCCATAGACAATACATCCAATGCATTCCAACCAGCAGTTGCCAGTCCGGAGAATACACAAGACATTACGATCATATGTGTTCTTGTTGTAACGAACCAAAAGAAAAATGCACTGATACCACAAACAACCATAGAAGCAGCTACAAAGATAAAAGATGGAATACAAAAATGGCAAAAGAAGGCAATTTATCAACTTCAAGTTCAGATTAGCCTAGCCTGTAATTGCAGTAATTCACAAAAAAGTTGCTTTACAGTGGCGTAGGGAGAAGAAAATTTGGGGGGCTGATACGATAGGATCAATAGAAAAGCATCAAAGTTATATCCAAAAACAAAGGACTTTGCAAAGTAGAAGGTGCTGTGGCATCGTGGTGTAATCCAGCTGACTCGCGGTGTCAGAAGCTCAATGTGGTCAGGGTTCGAGCATAGCCAAGGTAGCGTCACAGCCAGGGTCGAAGTCTCGATTAGTTAACCTACTACTGAGATCCTAGTGACTCATCTCAGTGTGGTCAGAGTTCGAGACCAGCCAGGGTAGCGTCACAGCCAGGGTCGAGGTCTCGATTAGTTAAACTACTACTGAGATCCCAGTGACTTGCGCTAAAACACCATTTCACCTTCACCATTATTGGGGGCCGCAGCCCCCCTCCAGCCCCGTAGGCTGTTCGGTTCTGCTTTAGTCACTACTCTAAGGAATTATTTTATATTTTCAGTAGTTAATTTTCAGTCCCTATCTAATATATAACATTGAAGAATGAAACATGATAAAGGGGTATAGTTAATTGCTTCAGTTATTTCAATAGTTCCAATAAGAAAGTTTCAACCATGTTCCATATGCTACGCAGGCAGCCAGCAGTACTAACCAGTAGTACCAGATTAGTCTAGGAATGGCAAGACTCTCACTTCCAGATTAGCCTTAGAAAGACAAGAGTCCACCCAGTGACTTTTATCCTTCTTTCAAGTCCAGTGCATTTCACCAGTCAACAATGTACCTTTGAGAAGCTGACGCGAGAATTCGAGTTTGGTAATTCACTCTTTGGAATCTCGTACTCCCTCAGTTGAAGTCTCTGCTGTTTACATGGGAATTTGGGAATCATTTTCTTTCAATAACATGCATATTAACATGTGTCCGCAGAAGGGCCAACCTCCTCAGACTTAGCGAAAGTTCAGTTTGAGTCATTGGAAGAGCTCTTGTCTTTCCAAAGCTAATCTAGAAGGAAGAGTTTTGTCTTGCCAGGGCTAATCTGGTAGTACTTGCTGGTACTACTGGCTACCTGCGTACCAGGTTGCCAGGTACAAAGCTTGTCTTCTAAAACAAATATAATCATCAAAATCAAAGCTATTAACAATATACATACAGCAACGGACAGCTAGGTATTTAAATGATGCTCTTACCAAGTAATTTTCGTCTCCCAATTTTATTAACAGTTAAAATCATGATGACATTTCCAGGAAGGTTTGACAAAGCAACCAAAAATGATTCAAAATAGATTCTGTTGTTATGTACGACTTTCTCTTCGCACGTCAAGTTAGCCATAGGGTGCTTGGCTCCCGCGTGACCCGCAGCTCTGCTGCACGAAGACTGGCCACTCTGGATCCTCTGGAACAGCTCTGGAAACCACATCCAAAGTCCATAGAACCTAAGGGAATGCAGAAGAGATATCTGTTTGAGTAATTCCATGGGTAAACGTAAAGGAGGGTCTAAAAGCAGCTCTATCTAAAAGTAGATCCCATTTACACGAGAAAACTTTGTGGGCACGCACGAAATGCTATCCATCAGGAGTAGGTGCTGCGAGCCTCCTTCGTAACAACTAGATTTCGTTGGTCAAACGAACGGCCGAAGTGACTTTCAAAACCACCGAGTGGCCGTCCATTAAAACACAATGCCAACTCGGTGCTACTTTCTGATTGGTGCATTTCGATCCGCATCTGGGTAAAAATTCTGCCTTAGTTTATTGTTTCAGTCTGTTTCTGACATTTATACTCTGAGGAGTGTCAGACGAAAATAGCTTTTAAGTATGTCTGAAAATATTTCCACTTTTCATGCAATAATGTGTGGATGTTTGTTTGAATCAAGGCCCTGGATCGGTTGAGACGCTGTGCTGACACATTAACATTCTAAGGATATTCTCTCGCCCGAATATTATGAATCGATGAAAGACATAAAACAATTTAGCTTACATACCCAAATGACAGTGTGAACCAAATAAAAATAGAGATCCAACTTCTTGAAACAAACGGTTTTCTGAATATCTCTTTTGTTGACTTCCACAACTGAAAAAAGGAAATCTTGCTCTAGAATTTCGCAAAACGCTGATACTTAAATGAAAAAATAAGTCAAATATATCTGATAGTGTAATGAGGAATAAGAAATAAAAAAAATGAACAAAAAGATGAAGATACAATCAATCAACCAACCGACCAACCAACCAATGAATCAATTAATCAATCAAACAATCAATAAATCAAACAATCAATCAATCAACCAATCAAGCAATCAATCAATCAAATAATGAATAAACCCACCAAGCAATCAAACAATCAATCAAACAATCAACCAAACAATCAATCAATCTATCAATCAATCAATCAATCAAACAATCAACCAACCAACCAAAAAACCAACCAATCAATCAATCAACTAAATAATCAATTAATCAAATAATCGATCAATCAATCAAACAATCAAACAATTAATAAAACAATCAATCAATCAATCAATCAAAATAAACAAGCAATCGATTTCAATTGTTAATCACAAGTGTCACAAGTTAACCCAAATACAAAATTAAAGAAGTGTATTGTTTTGCAAAACCAAAGAAAGAAAGGGTTTGTCTTCAAGCTTGAGCCACTAAATGAATGCTATGAAAAGTTGCAAAACCAAGATCTCGATAATTACTTGAGGCAATCATCACCGCATTGACAGGAGGAAAGTTTCTTTAAGAATATCGACTCACTCGCTTCAAAGTTCGAGATATGTTTTGACAGCAATTGGAGTATCCTTTCTTCTCATTTTGATCAACAAGTGCTTCGATTTCTTTTTCCAATGATGCTTGCACACAATATGCGGAAAATCTAGAAATCTAAATCAAAATGAATCAAATGAATCACTGAATGAATCACTCAATCGGACACGAATAAAATGAATATGTGTTAACCAATTACTCACTTACACTGAATAAGTACCTCACCTCTTCAGGGATATCATGTTTTGTTTTGGGGTTGTTCATTTCATATACAGTTTTTAAAATATGTGAAGCGTCATCAAACTTTCCAATCTGCAAGCAAATAAAATGATGTATACCGTGAATCCTAGAATTAGCCACCTGGGGGCTTATATATTTTTCTAGATTATTATTATTATTATTATTAATTAATTCTTTAATTTAAAGTTGGCTGTTTACAATAGCTGTTAAGAAAAGCTAATTAAGGCCAACTATCTACAAAAATATAAAAGAAATACAAATTAATTATGATTCATAAAAACCCTAACCCATGTATAAAAGTTTTGCAAATCCTACAGTTGCAATGTTGGCATTTTGTGGATTTCAGATGTTTCTTAAAATTTCTTAAAGAGACAGAAGTTTTAATTGATGATGGTAAATTTAATTGAGATTTTGAATGGGGGCTTATTCGAGGTGGGGGGTTATAAAATTATTCAAAAAAGCATAATTTATCATCGACTTAGAGAATGCGTGTGGCTTATTAACAATTTCTCGCTCTAAGGTGGGGCTAATTCGAAGCGAGGGCATATTCGAGGGGGCCTATTCGAGGACGGACGGCTGCTAATCTCAAGTGAGCTCAGAGATGCAAAGGCCATCCCGTTTGAATTTCAAAGTCAACGGAAAATCAATAAAATCTGGCATTTTTAAATGTCATTGCTTTAAAATCGATTTCTAACCAGGGTAGTCGATCTCCAGTGTCAAACTGAATTGCTATGAGTCGTTCTCATAAGCAAATGGTCACCGGGTCGTTTTGATTGTGAATAAGCTGCCGTTGCTGTTGAAGCTGGTTTAGCGGGCTCTCCTTATAAGAGCGGGAGGTTGGGCAAACTTTTTCGGAAAAATTAATTAGCGACTGGGACGGCAATTACGTACTTGAGAGGAAAGAGCCAACATAAACACAAAGCAAATCAAACTTTCGCTAAATCACATTACCTTTTGCAAGTACTTCGGACTCTCTGGCATCAAAAATATAAAAATCGCAGACGAAAGACTTGGCACAGCACATAATGCAACGAATATCCGCCAGCTCCCATACCATATGCTTCCGACGCTGGAGCCAAGCTGTAATTTAGGAATAACAAGCCAAGCTATACCAGCAGTAACTATATTGCCAACCATCCAGAAACTGGCTAAAACGCCAATCATTGGTCCACGTCTGTCACGTGATAAGAATTCAGTAAAATACGAGAAAACCACCGGCATAGCAGCACCAACGCTAAAAATCAATACAATGAATATTAAACTGTTTCTGTGGGTGATCTCAAATATGCCTAATCATTTTTAATTAATCAATCTACGATCAACTCTCTAGTAGAATTTGCAAGAGACCGGTAAATTTATGCGAGATGGGTGAAATGGTGTATTTAGCGCCAGTCGCTAGGATCTCAGTAGAAGATTAATTAATCGAGACCTCCGCCCTGACAGTGACGCTACCGTAGCTTGGGCTTGAACCCCGACCTCGCTAAGCCTCTGACACCACGAGCCAGCTGGATTAGACCATGACACCTCAGCACCTTTTTCGAGATAGAAAATATTCGAGATAGAGGGAAAATTCTCCAAACAAGTACGACTGGACAGAAACGCGAGGAAAGAGACAACAGACTAAAAACTACGTTCTTTTTGGTCATAACCTAAAAATTATTCGTTTTGACCCAGTAATTCTATGACTTGGAGAGTTACTCGGCAACTTCATTGAGCTCTATAGCTTAATAGAAAGGTGAAGGTGAAATGGTGTTTTAGCGCCAGTCGCTAGGATCACAGTAGTAGGTTAACTAATCGAGACCTCGACCCTGGCTGTGACGCTACCGTGGCTGGGCTCAAACCCTGACCACACTGAGCTTCTGACACCACGAGTCAGCTGGATTACACCACGACGCCACAGCACCTTCAAACGTCATTGGCTCTCTGGTCATGCAGTCCAGGTTTGCATCCCATCTATTGACTTCTTCAAATGACTTATTGAATTACTGTATAAAGTGATTTAACACGTATTTTTTTCGTGATTCTAAAACTGGTAGAGTTACGAGGAGCTTGAAATCTTCTGCTCTTGAAGCTGGTAGACTTACGTGGCTTTCATAGAGATGCCCTAGTAAGACCTGGCGTCAGCAACCGTTTGCCTCACTTTCAATTTCAATTAAACCATTTATACATACCCAACTCCACTCATGAATCTCAAGAAAAGAAACAACAGAAATTCATCAGCAAATGAAGAAGCCAGTGCAAAAATTCCATTTATTGTCATTGACCAAAGTAAAACAAAACGGCGTCCCTAGAACAATAAAGAAAAAAATTGTGAAATATGCAAGTATCTAAACTGTATAAACCATGACTATCTAAAGTAAATGCTCTTCTTTCTAACATGGAAAGCAGCTGAACTGAGAGACTAGAGAAATGGGGGTATTACAGAACAAGGGGTTGGCATTCTGAAGTGGGGAACAGACACCTTTTGAAGGATGGGGAATTAGAGAACAAGGGGTGGGAAAGTGGATTATTTGAAAACTGGGGGGCTCCTGAACAAGAGCATAGGGGTCTACAGAAGGGCACGCTGGAGAACATGCGGATTTGAGATGTTGTGAAGTGGACATCTGGGAACTTTAGAGAAGTGGGTAACTGGAGAACAAGGGGTTGAGAAGTATGTAACTAGAGAACACAGAGATTTAGAGAAGGGGGAACTAAAGAACATGAGGACTGGAGATGTTGTCGAGTGGAAAGTTTATGACTATAGGAATGGGGAGTTAGAGGACAAAAGAGAGTTAGTAGTAGAGACTTGAGAAATAGAAGGACTTCAGAACCTGGGAGATTGAGGGTTTGGAATGGAAAAGCCAGGAACCTTAGAATTGGGAAACTGGAAAAGTAGGAGCTAGAGAAATTGTACATGAATTTTGCTATACTATAGAGAAGATACCTTTATATCAGCCATTCCACCAAGACTGTAACCACCAACCATCATTCCAACAAATATGATAGCATTAAGCCATCCTTTCTCTGTTGAAGTGAGCTTCAAATCACAAGCTGAAGGCAGAACGAATGATACTGCCTAAAATGGAATAGAAAAGAAACTGTGATACATTCTGGGGGCATATTTGACTGGAAATTCTAAAACTGTAAAATGTTATAGGGTAGAGACATCCCACAGATGGAAAAATATTCCCAAATCAAATGCAAAGCATAAAAGCAATAGATTTCGCAGTGCAGGCCCGGATAGACTTTGCATTCGGGTCAACCCCATCAGTTTTCATTTTCAAGTCTGGGATCAAGCCAGCGGTGCCAAATAGCTTGTGCCCTAATGCCCTTTCGATTTCGGGCGTTTCCAGCTGATCAAAAGGGTGTGGTCCAAAACTCTTTGGTTAGTTGTTTTGTGCAGTAGTCAGAAAAAACTGCTGGATGTGGATCTACCCCTGCCTGAAACCTACTCTCCAAAAACATTGTTTAGGCCTACGCCTGTCGCCTTTAGACTACCCTTATCTTAACGAGGCCAGAGGAGATCGCCAGATCAGATGAATGCCTAACAAAATCAAATCAAAAAGGTCCACGTCCACAAAGGTCAAGGAACGATTATTGAGATCCATTATCCCGTCTCCTCGTTAAATAACAGAAAATTGAATAAATGAAATACCTGAATCTCAACTGAATCTGATGCTAGTGCCCATCCACAAACAAACAGAAGCAAGTAATGAAAATACCCGAAACCGGTCGATGAAATTGCATCTTCAAAAAGCTGAGCTTCGTCGCTGGAAAATGACCCACTGGTTTCATTTTTCTCGCTTAAAGACTGCTCATTTATGCCTTCGTATCTTTCATCGTTAGAATTATCAGAAAGTAAACGTTCTCTCTCCATCTTCAGGGAGAAAGAGAGGAACGAAAACAAGCAAAATAGCCGGCGTTACAGGTTCAATTAGACGCCATTTTGAAATATTTTTTTGGAAAACACAACAACAACATAATCATGTGATCGCCGTAAGCCACGTGATCATTTAACAGAAATGTGACAAATCGAAACATTTGTGAACACAAAAATGTTTGAATTTTGCAGTTTTGTAATTTTCCTTCAAAATCAAAAAACACGCTGCAGCAACTTTGCAAGCTCTGATAGCAACTTCTAAGGATATGGCCAAACGATGAAAAAGTCTGCATGGGACTATGATCAAACATTGTTAGTCAAACATTCGAGATTCGTTTTACAAGCAATGTTTGATCGGTTTGACTACGTAACAAAATATCTCTTGGCTAGAAGAATTGCTCAGCAAGATTGTTTCCTTTATGTTTTATAAAGCAAAAAGCCTTTCTTGTTATATCTTATGTATATAGTCAAACGGTCAAAAATTGTGTTTGACAAATAAATTGCAATGTTTGATTAACAATGTTGGATCGTTTAAGGTACTTCATTGTTGAAAGTAAAGAAATAGTTACCCATTACGTAGCAAGATCTCAACTTTGTGGACCCTATTTAACACATGACGTGATGCAAGGCAACTTTAAATACACGTTTTTTTATAAGGAACCTTTGGTCTGAGTTGAGGCTGGAGTTCCTTAATTTTTTAACAAAATGAGGCTGAAAGTTCCACTGTTCCTTGTCGTGGGATATGTATAAGTACTAATTTTACAGCTAATACATATAAACTATTCTTCATTTCTAACTTTAAGTATAAATGGAGCCTTTTGGTAAGAACTTTCTAAATGCGATTCTAGTTATTCAAAATGTTTCTGTTGCTAAACATTTCTGTCGCTTTCGCCGTCAATTGATAATAACACACAAAACAGCGCATTTACTGAAGGAATAAATTGTTTGGTAACCTGTGCGGTAAAGCGTTTTTAAAGGAGATCTATCTACCAAAACAGTCGACGTTTGGATAATAAAAGTCGTGTTTCGCAAGAGAAATCGCTTTTATTATTTTAGCATTATTTTAATGATATAATACAATACTTATTTTACGTGTCAGCTGAACAATTCTAAATAGCTTACGTAAACAACGGAAAGACGTTTCTAAAGATTCTGTTTAAAGTACAAGTTGATATCATTTCTATATGTTTTACTTTACTATCATCATGTTGATTTGTCGATTAAATAGAATTTCTGCGACAAATTTCTGCGTTTCTAACATGTACTGAGCACGCGAAATTGCATTTTCACTTCTAAGCTGTCAGATACTAGCGCTGTTTCTGCTGATTTTGAAATCGCACAGCTTTGATTGGCGTTTAGAATCGACCTGAGAAGCTCTAGGGGCTCTATACCTCTTATACTTAGACTGCACTGAAGATTGTGGCATATGCATACTCGGTTTGCGAATACTGGCGTTTTTTAATCGATTTTGGCCGAGATGCGTAAGTTGCTTTGCTTGTGTTTCTAACGTGGCATAAATATTGCATAACTGTATCTAACGTGGCATTAAAACCGCGCGCGAGCAAATGTAGCACAACAGTTGCCTCTGGAAACGTTTTGGATTCAACGCCCATTCCCATCCTAATCGTCAGAGATTTGCAATAACCTTGGGCAAAATCACTAGTATGGTTTTATAGACTGGATTTATGTAATTAAATTATGGCAGTTGAAGGCATATACATATTTCTTGTACAAGACTAAACTGCTTAGTAGCGCGCCGAAAGACATTATGGAACCTTGTGACGTTGTTTGCTCGTATTGCCGTTATGGGGGCTAGATATATTTCTTAGAACTGGACGCAGAGCTCTACTGCCGCTTTAAAACAGTTGACAACACGCCAAAGCTGGATGAGTTTCATGGTATATAGAAGTATATTTAATGGTTTATTTATTGG
Source organism: Chrysaora quinquecirrha (assembly GCA_014526335.1). Classification (NCBI taxonomy): domain Eukaryota; kingdom Metazoa; phylum Cnidaria; class Scyphozoa; order Semaeostomeae; family Pelagiidae; genus Chrysaora; species Chrysaora quinquecirrha. The sequence continues at coordinate 1,714,088 of JACTAT010000026.1, forward strand.
TATATGAAATGCAGTAAACATTTCAATATCTCGTATGGATAAGTTCATCTCTACTGCCGCTTGAGACACATTCAAGACAGCTTACAACACGCCAAATCTTGATGAATTTGGTGACAAATAAAAGTATGTTCTTTATGGTTTATTTATTGGCATACGAAGTGCAGTAAACACTGCGATATCTCGTACGGATAAGTTCATCTCTTCTGCCATTTGAGACACCAAGACGCAATTTCAACAGATTTGTGTACGATTGCTAGAAGTGCAAGCCTATTTGTGTTTGGAGAGTAGAGATATCGAGAAATACAAGAAGTCATTAATTAACTTGATGCATGTAATACTGGAATAACGGTTCGAGATCTCATCCCACAATTTGCTCTGCCTGCTGTTGCCGCTGCAACTCGAGATAGATTCAACCTAGTATTCAACATGCCTAATATCCACCAAATACTTGTCATATCCTTGGATTCGATACCAGCATTGCTTACATTAATTGGCAACAGTATTTTCATGCTGACGATATTCAGAACATCATCCCTACACAACCCTTCAAATGTTCTCCTTGGAACGCTATGTTTAAGCGACTTTCTAGTCGGGCTTATAGTCCAACCGCTTTTCTTCGTCAATGTCCTATGGGACCATGGATGCTATTTAGCCAGCCGACAAATGCAAATTCATTATTATTTTTATGTTTTGCTTAGTGGTTTCTCGCTGCTAATGGCTGGATTTCTGAGTTTAGATCGTTATATTGCTATCTGCTACCCATTTAGGTACACCAGCGAAATCACATGCAAAAAGTACATCATAATCATCATCATAATGAGCATTTGTTGGGTCAGTTGTTCTTTCCTAATTCTAATTGGTTTGTACAAACTTTGGATTATGTTTTTCATTATGGAAGTTATTGTACTCATGACAATTATCATCTGCTACGGAAATATCTACTACGTGATATCGAGGCTGAAAAGAAATGTCGTCACAGTGGCGAAAACGCGGGAAACGGGACAAACGATTTCTCATGCACAAGATTTGACACAGAAAAAGGAGAGAGAGAAATCCCACACAATCGCCATTATTTTAGGGTTTTTCTTAGTCAGCTATAGCATTGAGCTTGGCAGATCATTGAATTATCTAATACTGGGGGAGAATGAATGTCATAATGGCGTGGTATATAGTCTTGATTTGTGGACAGACTTTTTCGTGCTTGTAAACGCATGCGTCAATCCAATAGTGTATTGCGTGCGATCAACGGAAATCAGAAGTGCGGCACGGCGAATGCTCAGACGGAATTCTGTCAGAGTGGAAAACACAAGGGGCAATGCTGAAGAAACAGTTTGATAGAGTTGATTGATTGGAGGATTCATGCGAACGAACCTTCGCGAATACACTGGAACTTCGTTATAACTTGATATAGCTTATGTGCACCTGCAGGACCAATTTTATCGCCCGTTGCAAAGAGTTGAGATCACTAGCCGGCGAGCAAACTTTGGTTGCTGAGGAGAGAAGAATAAAAGCTCCTCCATAGCAAGCGAGTCTGCGCACAGGCTAAAGTAGACTTATTGTTTGAGTCGTTAGTTTCTGCTCCTCCACCACATAGACACCCCGCTACAACTACAGTTTGAGCGATCTCATTTTGGTGTTAGCCTCGGTCCCATGAGCGATAACTGGGACTGAAGTAATAAGTCTAAGGCTAAGGTGTCCGTTTTATGTAGTTTTGTTCGCAAAGAAAGACCTTCCGGGCAACGACTTTACATTGTTCGGATGAGTCACAAAAACACGTGAAATGATCCGTTTAGGCCTGGTTTCCAAAAAATCTCTGGCTGTTCTTGAATGTATTTCTTAGCCGTCCGTTGTTGAAAAAGCCAAGGGCGTGTTCTTGTGAACCTCAAAAACCTTCCATTCCAAAACAGAAAACCTTCAAAAAAGAGAATCCATTTCCAGGAATTCTGAAAATCCGAAAACTTTCGCGCCAAAATTCTTGCTTGCCTCGTCCCAAGACTCACTTGATTCGTGGGATGTCTCCTGGCAACTGGTAAAATTGCAATCTCATTCGAACTTAAAACCGAGAATCTCTCGTAAGTCTCGGAAACTTTCTGCTTTTGATGGCAGAAGGTTTTTGAGAGCTCCGCCCTATGTTTCCGTTGCCACTAGCGGTCGAAGGTCTTAAAGAATGAATATTTCTATGACAACAAGAAAACATGTCGCTGCATCTTTGACATCCATGTTTTTAATGGTCGCGTGAAAATTTTGCACATTCTGCTGTCGCGAGCTTGTCGCTGGCTGTTGCTAAGGAACCAGTAGCTGGCAAGTCGCTGGCATGTTAAAGCAGTTATGAGTGTTCAAAAGTGCCCCCTACAAAACTTTAAAAGCTGGCACAACGACTAAATGTTCAATGAGCTTGAGGCCTTGATAAACAAAGAGACATGTCGTGCGTGACATGCCCTCTCGATGTCTCCCAGTTCAGCCACCTCGGGAAATTTTTAGCTCGGAACAAAATTTGTAGCGGGAGAAACGCAAATGTTTCTGGGACATGATTCCTCTCTCTTCTTTCCCCACAGCACGCGGGTCATGTCGTCCGCTTTTCACTCGCATGTTTTGCCACCCTGGGAGACGCTCCGAATACAATGTCGCGCGCGACATGTTTCCTAGTTAGCCATAACGTTACGCCCAGCTTCAGCAAGCAACGGATGGGAAAACAAGCTTCAAGAAATGTAAATAATAATTATCTAAAGATACAGCTAACTAAATAATCTGAATTCCACTTGAAATTTGTTATAAAACCTTTTTTCAAATGCAGTTTTTGTGCAAACGCGAAAACCGAATGTAATAATCCATCTATTTTAATTTTGTTCCTGAATTAATGAGTTTGTCAATCACGATAAAGCATTGCGACCAGTTGCTGTTGTTGTTGTTTTTACTTTATTTTGAGTAGGCTGTTATTTCTAGCTTTTCCAGCTAATTTAGGCCTACTATGCATGCCGCATCCAGGCATGGGACCCCTAGTTTAACATCCCTTCCAAAGGAGGGCAGAGTGAGTTGTTTAGTCATCCATCTGAAAAGTCACCCATCCAGATGCTGACCTACCACGACCAGGCAATAAAACATAAACGTAAGCTAAACTTCAGGTATCTGACTGAGAGCCTTGGCCAACACTCCCCTTCGGTGTGTCTCAATCTAGTGCAAAACCGGTTTTACGTGACAGAATTGTTTTTACCTACCTAATGGTTCACTTATAGCGGTAACTGCGTTAACAGACACACTACAGTCGGCGGCTGCTGCTAGGCCTAAACCTAATGCCCCACTTAGAGGCCTATTTTATCTATGGTCGGTTACGCTCAACACGAGCTTGCAAATGGCTTTCGAATTTTTTTTGAACGTGTGCTTCAACTTTACTCAAAAAACTGTATTTCCGATTCGTTTTCTTTCGCTAATGTTATTCAAAACCTAGCACTTGATCTAGACTCGATACACAAGTCGTTTGTAATTTGGCTATTGAATTGAATTGCTGGACAAAACAAAACAGTTGTCGACTGAGCAAATGCATCGTAGTCGGAGGGAAAGACTATATGAAGTGAGCAAGAATATATGGAATTTCTTCCATATAATCTTGCCCGCCGACTTGGTGTATGTGGTGTCGTCTGAGCAAATGCGTCGTAGTCGGAGGGAAAGTCCGTTTGTTTTGGCATCCAGCAATGCAATTCAATAGCCAAATTACAAACGACTTGTGTAGCGAGTCTAAACTTGACACAGCCAAAGATGGTTCCGCTCTATCTCGCGATTTTACATAGGTTTTTTGATAATGCATCGAGCATCATAACATTTTTGAAACTGCCCCTTGAGCAGAGCTTATACAATAAATTATTCAAATCCCATCGCAATGAAAAAGTTAAAAACAGCAGTTTTCAACTTATATTCAATTCAATAGCAAACATTTTAGCATTGCGCTAGTATCCGTTAGAAAACAAGAATACTCGCTTTGCACGATTTTAGCGTACGTTTTGTGGTTTTTTTTATTGCAAAGGCAATAAAAACAGGTATTGAACAATTTGCAGACAGGTACTGCAAAAGCACAAAAGCAAGGGCTATAAATTATGGAAATAAACTTAAGCACGTACATAAATATTACAATATTTAACAGTATCTAATAATGCCTGAAATCATATACATACACGCATATACATGCACGCAGCTATATAGCTCAGTGGAAATGTCGTTGGCTCCTTGAAAAACAAATATTTTTGGTATTGAAAACTGCTCAACATAACCGTCAAACGGGGGGAGGGTGGCGAGACCTTGGGGTGTATGACTTGAAGAGTTAAGGGGCGATTTCATTGAGCTTCGTAGCTCAGTGGAGACGTGGTTGGATCTCTAATCATGCAGCCCAGGTTCGAATCAGATCTATTGTTGTATGCCACTTGTGGAAATATTTATCCTAGTGTTCGTAATTCACGACAAAAATATACAGATACATATATATATACAATATTCGAGCGCGTATGGTTTGGAAATGTCATAAAAAGGTCATAATTTGCATTTCATTTGACATCAAGGGGGTTTTTTCTCACCCTAACTCGCCCCACTCACCCAAACATATTCGATCGAAAATTCTCCCAAGACATTCAATTCAGCTCCTTTACATTCCAGTGTTCACAGCAATTTCCCTCGTGCTTTCCACTCTTACGTGGCCGCGTCGGAACATCCGCAGCGCAGCGTTCCTGATGTCCGTTGATCGCACGCAATAAACGATCGGATTGATGCACGAATTGACCAGCACGAAAAAATCTGTCCACATATCCAGAGTGAAAAACAGGCTATGATTTTGGCATGGATACCCCTCGCCTTTGATCAGATAGTGTAATGATCTGCCGAGCTCAATGCTGTAACTGAATAAGAAAAATCCTAAAATAATAGAAATCGTGTGCGATTTTCTCTCTCCTTTTTCTGTAGGGATGTTTGTGACTGAGAACCCTGAGAACTCCTTTGTTCAACTGTTTCCCCCACTGTGACGACATTTCTTTTTAGCTTCGATATCACGTAGTATATCTTTGCATAGATAATGATTATAGTCATGATGACAAGAACTTCCACGACGAAAAATGCAGTCCAGAATTTGTACAGACCCATTAGAATTGAAACAGAACACGTTGCCCAGAAAATGCACATAATGATGATGATTATGATGTACGTTTTGCATGCTATTTTGCTCGTGTACTTAAAAGGGTGGCAGATTGCAATATAACGATCAATACTTAGAAATCCAGCCATTAGAAGTGAGAAACCACTGAACAAAACGTATATATAATAGTAGATGTCAGTTAGCCAATCATCTGGGTAGCATCCATGGTCCCATAGGACATTGACGAAGAAAAGCGGTTGGACTATAAGCCCGACTAGAAAGTCGCTTAAACATAGTGTTCCAAGTAGAACATTTGAAGGGTTGTGTAGGGATGATGTTCTTATTATCGTCAGCATGAAAATACTGTTGCCAATTAATGTAAGCAATGCTGGTATCGAATCCAAGGATATGACAAGTATTTGGTGGATATTAGGCATGTCGAATACTAGGTTGAATCTATCTCCAGTTGCAGCGGCAACAGCTGGCAGTGCAAATTGTGGGATGAGATCTCAGAAACTTTATTCCAGTGTTACATGCATCAAGTGAATGACTTCTTTACTGTATCTCGATTTCTCCAACCTCTAAACACAAATAGGCATGAACTTCGAGCTGTAGTACCAAACCTGTTGCGATTACGTATTGGTGTCTCAAGCGGCAGTAGAGATCAAATAACCCATACGAGATATCACAATGTTTACTGCACTATACGATTAAATAAACCATTAAATATACTTCTATATACCATGAAATTCATTCAGCTTTGGCGTGTTGTCAACTGTTTTTAAAGCAGCAGTAGAGCTCTGCGTCCAGTTCTAATAAATATATCTAGCCCCCATAACGGCAATACGAACAAACAACGTCACGAGGTTGCATAATGTCTTTCAGTGCGCTACCAAGCAGTTTAGTTTAGTCTTGTACCAGAAATATGTATATGCCTTGAATTCGTCGTAATTTAATTACGAAGATCCAGTCCCTTAAACCACAGTAGTGATTTTGCCCAAGGTTTTAAAAATTTCTGACGATTAGGATGGGACGTGGAATCTAACAAATTGAGCGAAGAGATCTCGAAAATTTGTATCAAGTTTTACATACACCGAGCAAACGCTTCCCGTAGCTACTATATTTCAAATCACTATGAACACAAATAGACTTTAGTATTCGTACACAAATCTGTTGAAATTACGTGTATGTAGAGCCTAAAGCACCAGTAGAGACATTACGCAATGACGCGTTTGAAACGCTTTGAGTCAGTATCAGAGATAGATTTTTCCATGAGATCTCAGCACTATGTTGATTAAGTTTTCAATATAATAAGCAATTTAGTCTTGAACCAGAATGACTATTTACTCAAGTTAGGTATAAAGTAGTTGCTATACTGTTAAGATGCAGTTTCAGGTATATACCGTCTCTAAAACGGCAGTAATAAACTAAGTAACAGGGCCTTGCCTTTCTCTTGCTTTAAAACAAGTTGGAATTAGTTTTGTATCATTGTAAGGTATCTTAAATCTGCCTTTAACAGCACTGTGCAACTAGCAAAAGAGATCTCAAAATGTCCATTGAATTTCTAACCTCCAAACTGCAACAAGTATCTATGACACAATGCTATAAGTATAAGACAAATCAAGCTACGCGATTCCACACTTTTTGTGCTTCAAATACAAAGCAGTTTTCCCTTGTTGTTAGCTGTCTTTAATGTACCTCAAGAGGTAGTAGAGATGAACTTCTCCGTACGAGATGTTGCAATGTTTACTGCTCTTCATATACCACTAAATACAGCACAGAATATACCTCTATATACCACCAAATTCATCCAGCTTTGGTGTGGTGCTAGCTGTCTTGAATGTGTCTCAAGAGGTAGTAGAGATGAACTTATCCATGCGAGATGTTGCAATGTTTACTGCACTTCATATACCACTAAATACACCACAGAATATACCTCTAAATACCACCTAATTTATCCAGCTTCGGTGTGGTGTTAGCTGTTTTTAATGTGTCTCAAGCGGCAGTAGAGGTGAACTTATCAATACAAGACATCGCAATGTTTTTGAATTTAAATTTAGTAACTACCATGAACTACACCATGCTTAGCATCGTTATTAGGCTCCAGGAATCTCTTAGACAAAATGAAAGAAAGAGCTTTATCGTCTCTCTATCGTTACAACATGCTGAATGTACATGACGTCATGTTTATACAACTTGTCCAATTTCCATTGAGCAAGGTATATACTAGCACCATCAAAACATTCGACAAACTCACGAGAACTTTAAAAATTCTGCTAGAATAACCTGTCCGTTATTCATACCACTGTCCGTTATTCTTTATATATGAGTAAGCATACGGCATTTAAAATGAATAATTTTCTCACGAGCGTTATATTAAAGAGCCACCGTTCTCTGGCCGTCGCTACTAACTGTTTCTCATTAAGAAATATCACGCTACTGAACAAATTAGTTTATGAATTCATATCTTATAAACGGAAACGCTTCCTCTGACGAATGAATGAATTATAAATGAATATGTAATGCGTGTACTATATGCATGTGCTGCAAAGCACAGAGGGGGTTCTTCCATAGCAAAGATACCTTGGGATATGCAGCACTCAAGGGTATACTTTTTGGGCTTCTAGAAAGCCCAAGGGTGTACTTTTTTGCAATTTTGGTCTAACCATGGATATAATATTTGACAATGGAGCGCTCAAGCTTTCAGCTTTAGTAGCCTTGGGAAGCAGAAATTTCATCCTACTGATTTTTAGAAGAAAAGGTAAAAGGAAAAAGTCGACTTTTGAAATTTCTGACTGAAGACCAAACAATTTCGAGAGTAATAGTCTAGCCAAGGGTATTATTTTGGTGGGAATTGATCTAGCCAATGGTAAAACATTCTACTGAAAATAAGTCAAGCCAACAGTATCATTTAAACATGATGACGTCAGACCCTAGTCAAAATTTAGCCAAGAAGCCCCCGTGCTGCATTGCCTGACCGAAACAACAATGATTTGAATCTCGATCCATGGACCTGTTTGAAGAATTGGGAAGTGTGTTGAACAAGCTCAAATTAAAATAAGATGCTTTCCATAAGTCTTTTGCACCTGCCAAAGTGGAAGTTCTTAACTTCCAGTTAATACAGCTGAACAAGTTTTGCATTTCGCTGGTATCCGCCGGGTTTCAAAGAAAACCATCACACACGCAAACATTACAAGCCTGCTATTATTGTGACATACAATGGCTGCCAATAGTTGTTGAAACGTTAACGTATGTAACTTATATAAGCCCTAGATTAACATTAGAATGTATACAGTATGAGCCCTAGATTTTCCATATAAATCACAGGGATAATTTCAATTAATTTCCGGGGGGGGGTACTTCATTGTTCAAATGACTAGACGTGCCGCCCAGTTTTTCAAAGCCAACCCATGTATAGAAAAAAACAACGAAATTTTTTACCCATTTGTACCAATATCTCAAATGTTTGAACCCAATTTAACGCCTGAGGCAGCTCTAAATGCGGCGAAGAGGCATTTGTGCTGAAAACTAAAACGCACTTTTTATCAGGGTTTTCAAAGCAATGCATGTCTAAAATTTTTTATATTTTTTACTTTACTACCCATGTGTAGAGATTCTTTATGAAAAATCAACTCACATGTAGGGAAATGGGCGCTGAAAAAGTTACCCATTTGGGCGGCACGTCTAGTATAACGAACAATAAAATAGATGTACATTAATAGAAAAGTGGGTTTCAAAAAGGGGTAACTTAAGACAGGGATCCTTTAGACAGGAGTAAACCTGAGCTTTTATTTAAATATCAAAGTGTTTTTTTTAGAAAATTTACTAGCTACACGTGCAAGAACAAGTTTGCTTGAAATGTTGAAACGTGGACAAACGGTACCTTAGAATGTCCTGTCATTTATAATAGTTACCAGTCCTGGGCAGGTCTGGCTACACGCTGCGACAACAAATGCTGCGACAGAAGTTCTGGTACTCACCAATCATGACTTGCACTTGATGATATCACCGTTATTGTTTAAAAGGGCAACCTTGAAAGGAATAAGCAAAAAAGTTACTGAAAATTAGGTAAGTAGTTTTATATCCTTGTTACCAAGCCTATAAGGCCGCAGCTACACGTGCCACATTTTGATTGAAATGGTGACACGACACACCTTAGAATGTCCTGTCATGTCCTGAGGTGGCTACACGCTGCGACAAAAATGCTGCGACAGAAGTTCTGCAACAATCAACTTGCGTGATAAGAAGAATTGATCCTAGAAAATTACCAGTAAAAGGCGCAAAAACAATGCAATGTGTTGCGTCGCCGATGCAAAAAACATGCAAAAACAAAATCATGTTGCGAAAAGTTCAACCAAATCAATGTTCTGCGACCGTATTTCCTAAGGTAGCAGAACATTTTGTTCGGAAATCTATCCCTGGTTACATGTTCGACTGTTAGTTTTTCCGGTGGCGGCGACAATTTCTGGCTACATGTGCGACGTTTTTCTTGAAATGACGACAGAACATGATAAAATATTGTCACCGCAAACGTAAAAGCTAAAAATAGAACGTGTAGCCAAAGATTTTCGAACAAAATGTTCTGTGACCTGGAAGAACATTGGTTTGGTTGATTCTTTTGCGACATGTTTTGGCTTGCCGTCAATAATGTAAAAGCGTGTAACCAGTTTGCATTGGCGACGCCACATATTGCATTGTTTTCGCGCGTTTTCTTAGAAATTGTCTCATTGGACCCATTCTTCTTACATTGATTTCTGTCGCACCAAATTTGTTGCAGCGTGAAGCCGCCTCAGGATTTCTCAGAGCAGGACAATTTCAGGTGTATCACGTCGCCAGACAAGTTAAAAATCCCACATGTAGACAAGGCTTACTGACAAACAGAGATTATTTCAATTCATTACGAGGTTACCGAACCTAAAACGAGACAAATCTAACAACTTACGTCACCCAATTTCGCAGATCTTTCTTCGTTTCCTAGATGACCAGATCCTCTCCATACATAAACAAACGTATTGTGATCCTGTGGAATGCTGACTTCGAATTCCTTGCCGGGTGAGATTCTGACATCCAGGAATAAAATTGGTGTCCGAGTCTCAATATAAGCATTCGTTCCGAGGCATTCTCCAGCAATTACTTTAATGGTTGTACCACCATCTACAAACAAAGAAAATAGTCTTTTAAATACAAACCTGAGTGTATTTCTGCCACAACCTTAACTGGCTGTTGCAGTACGGAGGTTGGTCAAATTGTTGTACTGATTGATATGCTGTTATTATTAGTCTAGATAAAACGTGAGGAAACTTAAACTGCCGTAAAAACTGCTATACTGTAAAAACGTGGGGCTGAACTGCCAAAAAAGCTGAATACTGTAAAAACGCTGCGTTAAATTGCCACAGAAACTGCTATACTGTAAAGAAGCAGCGTTAAACTACCATAGCTGCTATATTGTAAAGACGTGGCGTTTAACTGCCATAGAAGCTGCTTAAGTGCAAACAGTCCTCGATAAAAACCAACGCCACAAATGTTCAAATCTCTAGGAACTGCGGAAGCAGTGCTGTTGAACTGCTATTGCGGAATGATCAATGATCCCCACTACATTTATAACGTATATTTAGAAGCTATACCTGGTGATTTAGTGACTGGAATCTTCTCTGGTGGTGTATCTTGATATCGTGGCTTGATCATTTTATCTTTTGCTGGTAAATTAACCCACAACTGAAATCCTTCAAACAGTCCACCAGATTTTCTAAATCTTTCCGAAGGCATTTCACTATGAACAACACCAGAGCCAGCTGTCATCCATTGAACCCAACCAGGGCTCAAAACCCCTGAATTCCCTGCACTGTCATGATGCGTGTTTTCACCTAGGACAAGACACAAATCGTTCTTTAAAAAATCTCAGCTCAAACACTTTAATTTTATGGTGTACAAGACAAGATCCATAGGGTGATATTGATGTTTCGAGTGAGGATGTTGATGATGCTGACGGCAATGATGATGAAGATGATGATGAAGATGATGTTATGATGATGATGATGTTGATGTTATGATTGAAGGCAATGATGATGATTGGGGTGATGATTAATGATGATGATGTTATGATTGGTGGTGACTATGACGGCGATGATGATATGATTGAAGGTGATGATTATGATGACGATAATGATGACGATGATGATTATGATGACGATGGTGATGACGAGGACGACGATTATGATGACAATTATGATGACAATGATGATGGCGATAACAATGAATGATAATGGTGATAATGATTATTATTATGATGATAACGACAATTCAAATGTTGATTGATGCTGATGATTATAATGATTATGATGCTAACGATTGACGATTAAGATGATGATGATAGTAATACAGTGACGATTATGAGCGCGATGATAAGGATGATGAAGATGATGACGATAATGGAGATGACAACAATCATAACCATAATCATAATCATGATCATGATTATTATCATTGATTGCATATGATGAAGATAATGATGATTATGTCTTGTGTTTGGAGCAAAATAAAACACAAGGTAAACGCCCACTATTTCCTAATCAAATGAAAATGAACACAAACAGAAAACATGAATAATACGTTTCTTACCATCAATGATATAAGTTACAGTTTCGAATCCACGATGAGGGTGATCGGGTGCGCCAACGGCTTCGCCTGGGCCATAGACAACAGGTCCAAGATGGTCCAACATTAGCAAAGGGTCGCAGATGTCGATTTTGTCACCGATGGGCCGTCTTACAAGAAAACCGCCACCTTCTCGCTTCTGCCTCGATGTTTCAAATCGTTTGATGCTGCGATAGTTAGCCATAATCTTCTGGATCAAAGAGACAAACTTGTTCTTCGAAGATAAGTGTAGATTGAAAAAATCCAGCAACTTTTATACGTTGCTAGGCCGAAAACAACCAGGCCACCATGAGTCAGCTGTTTGTTTTCGCGAAAATTGATGAAGTTTCTAGAATCTGGGGGTGTCCATATGGACATGTGAATCGAAATTTGCGCATGTATTTCTCAACCTTTGCGTAAAAAGATAGCTCACAACTTTACAAATACGATAAAATAGTTACTTTAAAATGGTTTTAATGAGTTTTTCGACAAACTAAAGGGTTTGACCCAGAAAAAAGTACGGGAATTTCCGTATGGAACCCCCGTGAGTGAAAATTCTCTTTTGTTTACATGCCGTGGCGAAGCGAGACTGATTAATAATTGCACCATTGATCAGACAAGATGGCCGCGGAAAATGATGAAAATTCAAGTGCAAGTCACGACGATAATGAAGACGAAGATTACGTGAACAAACCAATGCCTAAACAGTTTACAAGTCTGTTTGGAAACATCATAACAAGCGGGGCTAGCAAAGCGGTTGGTGCTGTGGGAGCCGGCGCAAGTTATGTCATATCTCCAATTGTTTCGCCACCAAACATGTGGCCCGATATGGATAATATTGACAACCTTGTTAACGTTTTGACCATCGCTGGCTACACATTTACAGCTTTTAGCGTGATCGGGTCGACGTATTTTCTTACAAGAACCGCCAGAGAAGTCGGACAGTGGAGATATTGGATGAGATACCGCCGAATGGCGAAAGCGCGGGCAACGAAAACAAAGTAGACATTTTTTGCGAATTGGGATGGGAACAGACATAATTTTCAAGGACTCATACGTAACGTACACGAATTTTGCTCTTTAGCCGTTGAAAGCTTAAGATCCGCTTTTTTCATGAATAGATATAAAAGATAGGTATTATGTATTTGCAAAACATACTGTCTTCTTAGACCGTCGAAGCGAAACATCTTAAAATCGTTCAGTTAATTATAACCTATACTACCCACGATTATCTTAATTTTGCTCTCCGATAAATAACTAATTAATAACTCAATTTTTGTATTTTGGATTAATTTTAATTGCAAACGTTATGAATTTGATTTGATGCTGTTTTATTTTGTAATTATTTATTTTGTAAGAGTTTCTAGTGGTTTTTTTGTGATGAAAATTTTCAAAATTTCTTGAAGACAAGCAGAAACAAATGGCACAACAAAACTAACAAAGAAAAGCCTTTATCACGTTTTCCTGAGCAAGTTGCAAATGACCATATAGTGATGGACACCAAGTACAGAAACCATATCTGAATTAAAACTGCCATTAATACAATATATTCACAGCACCATAGCATTTCCAACCAGGATTTAGCTGTCCCGAAACTTGAATTTAGACTTGGAAATTTGGCTTTTAATTTCTTTAACTTTCCATTCATACTTGTTACAGATTTTCTCAACACTCCAAAAATCTTTCAAATCGTTATAAACATTGTCTCTCATGGTAGGATCATGCAGTGTTTGACATATCTCACAAAAACTGTCCACTCCATTGGTTACTTTATACTCAAATCTCCATTTAAAATACTCATTGTAGGCAGTGTCATTGCTGTCCAGATACCTCAAATGCTTTGCTAAATTCTCTATACTGTCAAAACCATTAACATCAATATAAGATCCAGGTATAACTTTAGTTCTCTTATCAATTGCACCCATCGTGACAGGAATTAGCCCATATTTCAAGCCTTTATCCCAATATTTTTCAGTCACATAATCCTCACAGAAGCAATTCTCAAATGCTAAATAAAATTTGTATTGTTTTATTTCATCTTCACATTGTGTCCCCCAATCACTACAGCGACCCATGTTGTTCTTGAATCTGCTTCCACAAGTTCCATAAACATGAACATCAATATATTTTGACAGTTCCAAAGCATATTCATCCCTTAGAAGTCCACAATGGCTCACAACCCAAGCGACTCTTCCAGTTTTACCTTCTGCAAAATTCTTTGCCTTTTTCAATCCATTACTCGACCATTTCAGTTTCTCGTATGTAAAGTATGGCACATAAATTTCAGATTTCTGCATGTAAGTCATCGTCCAATTAAACAGTCCATTATATGGCTCAAGATTTATGGTATAAATTGGGCTTTCATGCATAAATAAAATCCATTTCTGCTGTTTTGGTCTCATATTTGACAACCTTCTCAGGCATTGCGGCTTATTTATATCGACACCATGAAAAACGACTGCATCAGCAACCCCAAATGCGTTCTTATCATAAGTGAAATAACAATTTTTAACTTTGCATTTTTTCTCATAAGTGTATCGGTGGAGATCTTCCTCATGATTTTTCCACCACCAAGGATGAAAAAACAATCCAGTGTATAGTAACACAATTTTTGTATTTGTATTAAGATTTTTGCTCTTTTTGAAGGTCCTTTTAGCTTTTCCACCATTCCGTATGTTCAAAAATGGAAGACTGCAGTGTACTGGGTTTTGCGTATTGTCTCCCAGTCCCGGGCTTGTTGAGTTTTGAGACGTTCCCCAACTTTGCATTAGAAAATATGATAATGAACAAATCATTACAAAAAGCAGAAAATACCTCAAATTTATCCACGAGTATTGTTTTTCATGCTTTTAAGAAGTCTCCATTTTCAGAAAAATGTCACTTTGAATCGTTTCTGGAAGGAATATTGAGTGATAAAGGAATGGGAAGGAAGAAACTTGCAAGGCCTAAATAAAGTACCGGGGGACCATTATTGGGCCTAAACAAACCGTCAGGTCTTCATGTATAATGTAATTAGTAAGGGGGGTCGGCAGCAGCAACAATTAGGTACCATTCAAGAACAAAAATGCAGACAAAATCGATATTTAGCTACCAAAGAAAATTTATGTGTGGTGCTCTGTGCTGTGCCTCAGACTCAAAACGAGGCTTGTCAGTTGTCATCACGTGGTGACGTGACGCAGACCCAATGATGATTAGCCAACGCATGCGCGAAATAGTTTTCCCCACAATTATCTTGATTCGATGGAAGAATTCTATTAGTAGAAACAGAGGCTCTTTCACAATTGATTCGGTGTCATGAGTTGGAAGTGAAAGCATAGGGGTATCCATTGCGTAAGCAGGTCTGGGGACCGGATATTCCCTCCCCCCGGAGGCTGGCGGAAGACTCATGGGAGAATAGCGATTTCCTGTAACGGGAACCACCGTAAGATGCGACGCCTCAGCCACATTGTCTCGGCATTGTGGATGCAAGTGGGGAGCATTCATCTCAGCACCGGATCAGATGTTTTTGTATTTTATATTGTCAACATACAATTGGTCAGGCGACAACTGTTTGTTTCGGCGTCCCGCAAATTAAACCAAAGTTTTAAAAAAGTGCAGAAATTCATCCCCAAATTATAATGTTGATAGATAGATGAGCAAAGGGGTACCAGGAAGATCCCTGTATTTATGAGATAGATGAGCAAATGTTCAACCTGCTGTAACGGAGCCTCGATGGACGGGTTGTCTATAGATAATAGGTTCCCTGATTCGGGTGTCGCGCTAGGATCTATCCATTTATGGTTTGGGGGCCGGATATTTCCACCCCATTTGGCTGGAGGAGGATAAGAGGAATGGCTGTAATGGCTACTACCGTAAGCCGATACAGCGCCTCAGCCACATTGTGGATGCAAGTGGGGAGTATCGTTCTATCCCGGATCAGTTTTTGTCTCAAAATTTCATCAAAATTTCATCTTGCATTAATCATCATCATCAACACATCAACATCATCATCATCATAATCATCATTATCACCATCATCACTACCACTATCAACATCTTTAACATCATCGTCATCGTGATCGTAATCATCATTATCAACATTACCATCATCATCATCACCATCATCATCATCATCATCACCATCATCATTATCATCACGACCACAATCAACATCTTTAACATCATCGTCAGCGTGATCATAATCATAATAATGATCGACATAATTGTCAAATATGTAGTATTTCAGGTTAGAATGGCGAATAAAACACATGGAAAACTTCAATGATATCTTCAATTTCTCTTATAACATGTACATGATTATTTCAAACAAATACTGTCATCTTCAATTACAATCACGTATTAATAATAGCTAACATAATCCAGATTAAATTAACGCTATCTCCTATCAATTATTTCATGTTAACAGTAGCTTACATTTTATTTCCATTTTGTACAAAATCCTTATATCTTCACGCTTTTTCTACAGTATAAAGAACCAATCTATAAGGCACCTACATGCAAAGGTCGAAAAGATGCAAAGAACTTATACTACTAAACATAAAATCGCTAAGGAACTTTTCAATTTTTAATATTTTCATCACTGCAAATAATCAAGAATTGGGAAGTTGGTTCCATTCATTTGAAGTAAAAACCCAGAAGTTTTATGTTACGAATGTATCAAATGTTTTCTTGAGCAGTTTCCAGCTTTGCTCACATACATGTGTCTCTTTATAATACTCATGGCATTTATGCATTTAAAATTAAGGAACTACACTTTTTTTCCATAAGCAACTGGACTTTGGTCCAGCCCTCAAAAGTTGCTTAACATATCTAGTATTTCAGCCCTCACAGAATGACTGGTACCCCCCAAACCTCTTATTTTGGCTCTTTTCTGGCTTTTCAATGTAATTGACAAGTTTGCAAGGATGTACTAGATAAGGAAAGCTATTTCACTAAAAATTTTAACAAAATCTCAGCCCTAGTTGCTTATTGACCAGTTGCTTATCAAAAAAATGCATTAAGGAACTTTTTGAAACTAGCATTTCAGCAAAAGAGCTCCAAAATAAGGGAATTTTGGAACTAGACTTCAAGCTAGGTTCTTTATAAAATAAAAAGCGTGTACTGCTACCCAGAAACCTTTGCCGTCGTGCTATTATAGTTGCAAGGGTTTCTGGCTTGCAATTCGATTTCAAAGCCTAGAAAACTAAAATAATCATCATAATCTATCGAAAAGTTAGAGAAATCGTAAAAATGATATGTTAATAAAAACGATTACCCGATACTGAGATTAATTGGTCAGTTATTAATTGAGAGCCAGTTTTAATTCATTAAGGATGCTCTAATTAAATTCATAATTGATACATATATATTTCTTGGTTAATTTTAAAGTAAGGTGTTACTTTCTATACACAATAATATATTTACTACACAACCCCCTGGATACAACTATAGGTGCAGTGGCGTAAAGCAAAGAAATACGAGCAGTAAGGGTGTATGGTAAGGATTGACCTGTAGAGCAGAATATCAGACTCAGGCCGTGGCCAAACGATAAAACATTG
Organism: Chrysaora quinquecirrha; assembly: GCA_014526335.1. NCBI lineage: Eukaryota > Metazoa > Cnidaria > Scyphozoa > Semaeostomeae > Pelagiidae > Chrysaora > Chrysaora quinquecirrha. Next base: position 1,731,371 of record JACTAT010000026.1, read on the forward strand.
TTTGTAGGACATCTGAAATTTGCTTGTCAAGCAATTTTGGCCATGTTGGCAAAATATTGCTTGCCAAATATTTCTATGATATACTAGAAGTAGACTCAAACTTAGTCTGGACGCCGGCTGGGTCATAAAGGGGTTTGAAGGAACGAAATGGAAGTAAAAGAGGGGTCAAATTGCAGTAGTAATAACAAAGCAATAAGGGGTTTGACTTCTCTTTCCTCCTAATTCAATCGGAGGGAAGGGTATGCATAGAAACTGAATAACAGTTCGTAGGTATTACATAAAGAACTAGACTTATCTCTTTTCAAATTTCTGAAAACTTGCTCTGAGTACTATTTCCCCAGTAGGTACTTCATGTAGTAAAAGTCTCTTGTTCCAAGGTCCAGGTCCTTCTTTCAGAAGGTTTGCTATCGAGAGTTCAGTTCGCCCAAGAAAGTCTGAAACGAAAGATGGTGAATGGTAAACTAGAGGAATGTAGATGATAAAATCCAAGAGTCTATAGAATTGATAGAAGTCAGAAGTCTACAGAATTTAATGGCCTAGGCAGAACGCAGACCAGAAAGCAAAAAAGACGTATCTTGTGTCTTATCAAGGTGCAAAATGATAGGACGTCAGCTTACCATTTGGTGAGAAGAAATCTCTATCGAAAACTGTGAAACATAAAACATCTTGATCTAAATCTTTAACTGTAAATATCATCTAGAACAAAGAAACAATGAAATTAGAAAGACATGGGCAAGACAATCGTTTTGCATAACAGAGAGTTACTGTAAGGCTACCAACAATTGAGGTTTGTTTTACAAGCAATGTTTGATCGTTTTGCCACGTCAGAAAACAGAATTGGCTTGGCAAGGGTTTTGACAAGCGTCAAGAAAATAGAATGCTTGTCTCGAGCAGAAAATGCTTCACGAACAATGTTTTGCGGCGTGGCCTAACGTTCATTGATTGATAAGCAAATGTTTAACAAACAATGTTTGAGAGTTTGGCTAGGGCTTAATGACAATATGATAAAAAACAATGAGTAAAAACCATTACATTAAAACTCTCGTTTATCAAAAGATGGAGCCCCAGTTAAGATAGCGTCACAGCAAGGGTCGAGGTCTTGTCACCTCTTAGATCCTAGCAACTTGCGCTGAATACACCATATCACCGTCACTTTCACTGTGGGAAACAATGGGGTCCTCTGTCCAGTATCCAGCTGAAAGGTTAGGACTTCATGTGCGGTGTTTTCTGAATTGTAATTTCAATGAGGAAGACATTACCTGTGAGTTCCATTTCGGATTGAGTGTCTTAGCGATGACTTTGGTTTTATGTTCCTGAGACCCCATGCTGACTTCACAATAAGGGTCGCTTGTACCAGTAGGATCAGATGCTTTTAGATCACATCCTTCTATCAGCAGCAATGTCAGGCGTCCTACGCCTTGGCCAAGCACAGAACGAGCTAAAAGGAATTTTAGGATGATGAGACGAGGGGCAATTCAGTAGAAATTTCTATTGAAACAAAAGGATTTACAAGGGGTTTCTATGAAAGGGTGTACAAGATTGCAAGGAGTGAATTGCCACTCGCAATGAGAGTTAAAATTACGCAGAAAAGAGCATACAGCTGAAGAGCTAATTACAGCTTTTCAGCCTATTATTTTTCTTTGAGCAGTGGAACATTTCAAAATTGTTAGAAAAAGAGGAAACATTTGGACATAGCTTTTTCTTTCCGACACTCCGCAGATTATAAACGTCAGAAACAGACAGAAACAATTAATCAAGGCAACACTTTTTATACGACGATGCGGATCGAAATTCTCCAATCAGTCAAGGAAGCCGAATTGGCGTTATATTTTAAACACCAATTAGCTTGCAGGATACAGCGGGAAGACCAGTAAAATTAAGTAAAGATTCCAAATGAAAACGAACTCTTTCTGTCTACACAAAACCAAAAGCCTGGTTCGTAAGTAAGCAAGTCTGAATTGAAAAAGGTTTATCTGCATATTCACCTCTATGAGCTCTTTTCCTTTGAAATCGTTCTGTTTCAATAAAGTGCTCCGAAGCTTTTTGTAATTTACTAACCCAAGCATTTCTAAAAACAAATAACGGAAACATTAGGTAGCTGGACCAAAAGCGGTTTTACAGAATAACAATGGAAGCTAAATCTGGATGCCTACAAGATGAAGGTGAAATGGTGTTTTTAGCGGCAGTCACTAGGATCTCAGTAGTAGGATAATGAGACCTCGACCCTGGCTATGAGGCTACCGTAGCTGAGGCTCGAACCCCGATTAAGCTGAGCTACTGACACCATGAGCCAGCTGGCTTAGGCCATGACCCTAGAGCGCCTACAGCGACGAAGACTAAATGAATTCTGTGGTGTTAGAAGGTGCTGTGGCGTCATGGTTTAATTCTGCTTGCACATTGTGTCAGGATGTTGATGCTGGTATGGAATCCTATAGCATTTTTCGTCGCCTCTCACCTAACTCGCTTTTATCGTATGGATTTTAGTTTGAACGGTTAGCTATCTAGTTGAAGGTGCTGTGGCGTCACTGTTTAATCCAGTTTCTTTGTGATGTCAAAAGCTTTAGCGAGGTCAGGGTTCAAGCCCAAGCCACGGTAGCGTCACAGCCAGGGTCGAGGTCTCGTTGGTTCATCTTTTTCTGCGATCCTAGTGAAAGCGCTAAATACACCATACACTTTCACAGATTCTTAGGTCGAAGCACAAAACCTAACAAAGTTACCTTTCATTCTTCGTTTCTGTTCTGAACAAATAAATTCGATCGATGTGTGATAGAGAGAATAGTGTGTCGTTTACTGCAAAGAAAGAAATGGTTTTCTAAGAAAAAGTGAGTCGTATCTGAGGGCAGACTTCTGGCTAGGCAGCTTTGTCATTGTATCGGAATGACAAGAGCGACGTTTTGCTACAAAATATTAAATTGACGTCAATTGAAAGGTGCGATAAAATAAGTTATACCTTCTGGGTCGTTTGGCATTTTTACTACAATTTCGTTGAGAAAGATTGGCTACAAAAAAATAATACGGAGAAAGGAATAAATATCTAGTTTATCGCATTATTTGACTTGTAACATGAAAATCAAGTAAGAACTCTAGGAAAGCGTTCTGAAAGCTTTGATGGAAAGTAGTCTTTGGCGCCTGATAAACGGGGGGTTAGATGTTTCCCAAAATCTATTAAACGGGGGGCTCTAATAAACTCGAAGGGGTGGGAAATTTGACAATCCAGTTGACAAACGAGACATAGTACTGATCAAAGTTTTGGCCAACTAAGACATTGTTTTGCCATCGTGGAAACGTGTAGTAGCTAAGGTAATCTTCTCAAAAGGAAATCTTAAGTCAATTGAAAATCCGGAACAACAATATAAGGGGTTCTAATATGCTCACGGGTGGGAAGATTTAGAGAAATTCAGTTTTGGTATTAAAGAGTAGGCAGTAAAGTAAATAAAAAAATGAAAAATTATAGGTACCTTTTTGTAAATAGTTAAAGACGCTTCGCCTTCAGGATTGTCTTTGAAGATATTCGTAATTGTTCTTGCGATAGGATTTGTGCCTTGCTGACGACAGAGGAGTAAGAAGTCGTTGAATAGGAATGCACGAAGTTCTTTGTTGCTTTTGTGCTAAAAGAAAAGTCAAGGTGTCAGACGGGAACGAAAAGACTTAGAGTTTGAGCCAACTCGGTCTGAAAAAAGCAAATAGCTTGCAGTTTAACCTGATCTTCTCACAAGACAAATTGGCCCAACAATATGGTAGCAAGCACGTTATATTATTAGTTAATGCAGATAGGGATAGACGCATTTTCCATAAGGAATATCGCCTAAGGCTCAGTATTTAAACTTCCTTAGCTGACGGCCAAATTTGAGTACTCGAAAATTCCTTTACATTTCCTTACTGACCAAATTAAACTATGTTAAAAATGAACGATCGCAATCATTTTTATTATCATTATTAGCATATATTGGACCTTTTAGCAGCGTTTTGTTCCGTTAAATCCACAGTGAAATGCAAAAATAAGCTTAATAATAAATGTTAATACCTTATACAGCGTAGAATGATGGAGATATTTCCGTTGTCCAAGACAATTTGTTTGTGAATTAAAGACCAGTTTCTGCAAAATCAAAAGAAGTGCTTAAAAGAATACCTTGGTTATGGATCTAGTCTTACTCGGTACAATTTTCTCTGCGACTTGCCCAAAGTGCTGGCCAACTACCTCGTGCGACATATTATTTCTGCAATATGCGACGCCAATTTTTCGCTCTCACAACAATTACCAGAAATACAACTTATTTCTACTTTCCAAAACAACTGCAAGTATTTCAAGAGTCATTGCGCCGTTAATGCTCAACTAACATTGCAATCCTTAATGCAAGCCTACCTCGAAAATACTTTTCGATATCTCGTGTAACATGTTATCTCTGCAACATGCGATGCTAATTGTTCACTCTCACAACAACTGCATGAAATACAACTTATTTCTACCTTCCGCAACGACTGCAAGTTTTTCAAGACGTATTGCATCGTGCAAAGTGTTGTCTTTAACTAACATTGCAATCCTGAAGAAAACGCAATCACGGCGAAAAAAAAGCTAAAAGATCTCGCCAAAACAAAATGATTAACAGGCCATACCTCTCCTAGACCCTCGAGATTCACATGACTCTGCAACCATTCCAGTCGATTTGCACTTTCCACCATCCTTATACTCTCATTGATCTGCGAGAAAGAGTTGAAAGATAGGGTAAATTCGCCTGCGTGCAGCCTCAAAATAGCTTCAAACTCTTGTCTTTCTGTTAGAAGAGTTTGAGGCTGCATGCAGGCTCGGGCAAATAGTTCAAACAGAGCAGGTTAAAAGGCGAAGCGACAGTCAAAATAATGATTTGCTACTCTCCATTCAAGAAACTAATATCTGTAATTATGCAGACGATACCACCATTTATGCAAGCGATAAGAATTTGGATAACGTAATCATGAGATTAGAGAATGATTCCACGATATTTATTCAATGGTTTGAAGATAACTTTATGAAATTAAATACAGAAAAATGTCACTTTATGGTACTAGGGAAAAGCGCTAATCAAACAATTACAGTCAGTGTAGGTGACAGCATTATTGAAAATAAAGACGAGGAAAAGTTGCTCGGAGTAATAATCGATCACAAACTAACTTATGAGACGCATATTAATAAGCTATGTAAGAAGGCTGGAAACAAGCTTTTTGCACTCTCCCGTCTTTCTGCATACATGGATTCCAACAAGCTGCGAATTTTAATGAGAGCCTTCGTAATGAGCCAGTTTCAATACTGTCCACTGGCTTGGATGTTCCATAGCAAGCATTTAAATTCTAAAATTAATAAAATACATGAAAGGGCCTTAAGAATTGCTTATAAGGATTTTGTTTCTAGTTTTGAATGTTTATTAGAAAGGGATAATTCAGTCACTATACATGCCAAGAATTTACAAACTCTAATGACTGAAATGTTCAAAACACACAAAAATATAAACCCCACATTCATTAAAGAGATCTTTAGGGAGCGAGAAAATATGTATAGCCTTAGAAATAATAATGAATTCGAAATACCTAGGATAAAAACTGTAATTTTGGGTCCGAGACTATTAGATACAGAGGACCTCAACTTTGGCTCTCCTTCCTCGAGATACTAGAAATGCTGAATCAATTCGAGATTTCAGATCCAGAATAAAAATTGGAATGGAGAGGAATGCTTCTGCAAAATATGTCGGCCTTTCATCCAAAATCTTGGGTTCTTATAGAATGATTATGTTTCATGTTTTTATCAATAAGTTTTGATCGATTTTATGACATTTTATCAAATTTTAAGCTATAAATTTTATCACATGTATATAAGTTTTAAAGGATTTTGTCTAGTATTTTAGATCAGTATTTTTTAAATAGTTGGCGTAAATTAGCTATAACTTTTAATTAATGTCTTCAGCTATGTAAAGCCAACTTAAAATAAATTTATTATATTATATTATATTATTATCCCAGATGAGACAAGGCTCCTTGAAAGGGCGATATGAAACAGAGGACAGTTAAAGAATGCTGGTTAAAAAGATGCAAACCTGAGAACAAAGTTCCTCTATCTTTTCCAATGCTTGCTCTAAATTTTGTCTATCATGATGGCTTTCTGGCGTGTGTTTTATAATCTAAAGAAGTAAGAGAACATAATAATATCCTTTTACCTAACTTAAAGGTGCTAGGCCAAAAAAGGGAACATAAACTTTTTTTTTCTTTTTTAAAGAGAAAGCTCCTTGTGGCTTTAAGCAACGAGAAACACATTTACAATTCATCTCTCTGAAAGGCAACATTTTATCATCTGGTCAGAGGAATGCAATAAAACAAAAGACAACATGCACTTGAAGTAGAAGTAACGTGCTTTTATAAAGTCGATATAAATTTCCATCCCCCAGAGACCCTTCCCAGTTGAATTGGAAATGCGGAGAGTATTCACAAATTCCCCGTATGTTAGTTCCAATCTATCGACAGGCAATGATTCACTCGGTTGCTGTTTTTCTCCATCTGTGAGCAATGAGAAATTCCATGGTACATTTGGAAAATCTTTCACAAGACACGCAAAAGCCCTCGCAAATTCACATTGGAAGTAAAAACAGCTGAGAAATGTGATAAGTCTTAAATACCTGTTTAACTATAAGAGGATATTTTGTAATTCTTTGCAATGGTTTTAGAAGATAACTACTCAAGGGAAGATTCTGTCGAAGTCGTCTGTCTCCAGCACATTTCTGCAATTTGATAAGAAAACAGTTAATACAAAAGTTGCTGCGAAACGTTTTAATAATAAAACAAATATAGATTTGAGAAGTGAAACAATTCTTCAGGGTAACTTATACTACAAGAGTATTTTTTGACATGGCAAGGGTAAAAATAAATACGCGTACCAGAATATGGGCATGGCCCAAACCCGGACCATTTACGAGGTAGTTGAAGCACGGTTAAAAGTGGTACGGGTACCAGAAATAATACAACGGTTCGGACTAAAGCTGTAGTGTTAATGTTGCTAAAGGTCCCGGCCTAACAATCAAAACATGTTCAATGAGACATGCTAAACTTGCTTCTGTAACAAAGGCTTTGAATTTTAGGCCATGTCACAAAACATTACTAAAAAATGTTTGTGCTACTACAAGCAACGTGTGCTGAACCAATTTGGCATATTATTACTTGAAAAACGCCGTAGTATATTTGTTGCTTTGGGAGGAGGGAACCATGACGGGGGGTGTTGACGTACCAATGAACAGGGTCTGGTTTCTGACGCTCTTAAGGTAAGGAACGCTTGGTCAACTTGGTGTCTGCTGTAAATAAGATAAATGAATATGGTAGTTCGCAAATTGCAGGAAATTGTTCTTACTTTTTCGAATTGTTTAAAATCAGGATCATTTTCAACTTTATGTTGAAGAAGTTTGCAAGCTTTTAACTGACAACTGCAGAATCGAATGTATGGAGTAAACCTTGGAATCTGGAAATAAAGATACAATTATAATCAAGTTTAAATTAGATGCTACAAAATAATAACGAAAATATGGGTGTAAGCTTAAAAAATAGACTTGTCCCAAGTCCCTAACATTCGCTCACATTGAATTGAATTGATGTTGTTGTTGTTCGCTTCAGTTAGTTTGAGCGTCCAGCCATTCAATTCAATAGCGATAACTACGACTCAGGTAATAAGTCTAGTTAAAAAAGCACAACAATCTTCAACGCGTACAAAACTTAAAAATTCACCTGTTCGACTAGAATATCACCAATTGCTTCAATCTTGTTATTGTCGGACATAGTTTTACGGACCAAGAGTGCTCTAAACGAAAAACCAATTCTTTAATAACTATGCAAAGTTTTACAACATAAAATGCTTAACATAAAGAAAAATAACAGTAATAGTTTAGAGAAATGAAGGCTCTGTTTTGGTATACTTATTTTCGTTCACGAAAACTAGATATAAAAGGCTATTATATTAGACAAAATATTTGGAGCACAGTCATTTTTCAAAGGACTTAGGCCCTGGCCAAACGATCAATCACTGTTGGTCCAACATTTCAAATTTGCTTTACAGCAAATGTTTGACCGTTTGGCCACGTCCAAAAACATTGCTATCCAACATTGATGTTATTGCTAATAATGCACAAGCACGAACGCCTTGTCACCAAGAAAAGGTGGTGCAATGTTGCAAATTGTTGCAATTTATCAAAAACAAAAGAAATGTTTGACAAGCAATGTTGGAAAGGCGGCCAAACGATCAAACATTGCTTGACAAGCAAAAATAAGCAAACAAAATTTGTGGCGTGATGGTTTTTGAAAAATTTCAAAAACATTTTTTGCTTGACGCACGCAAAAAATGTTGGACGAGCAACGTTTTTAGACCTGGCCAAACGGTCAAGCATTTTGCTTGACAAGCAAATTTCAAATGTTGAATCAACAATGTTTGATCGTTTGGCCAGGGCCTTAGGCCTATTCTAGCAATTTCATATTTCAATAGCTCTAAGGCTCTCCCGCCCCGTAACCCGAAAAAAATGTTAGTGGAAAAGCAAGCAACTTGTTCTCGATATACTACTGTAGCAGGGGATAAGGGGGAATCCATGGATTATAGCAAAACTATTTAGCCTGTTCCAATATATTTTGTCCTAGATTGTAGTACTAGGAAGGTTACCTTAAAGGTACTGTGGCGTCGTGGCCTAATCCAGCTGGCTCGTGGTGTCAGAAGCTCAGCGAGGTCGGTGTTCGAGCCCAAGCGACGGCAGCGTCACAGCCAGGGTTGAGGTCTCAATTAGTTAACCTAGTACCGAGATCCTAGCGACTGGCACTAAATACACCAATTCACCTTCACCACCCAACCTAGTAATCTTTCAGTACAGGAACTCTGCGGTTAAGAAACTTTCATGAGCTTTCAAGCAACGAAAAAACCCAACCTTCTGCTAAGACCCCCGGCTAGCTTCAAAACACAAATGCTATCTACTAATGACAGCAGCCAAAAAGAACGGGGTTGATACAAAGTAAAATTACTCACTTTAGCAGTTTAGTGTTGCACATGATAATCTCTCTCCAATTAACAAACACAGTGTTTAATTCTTGTTCGTTCAATATATGTGCTTCAGCCATAGGGTTGTAAAATATCTGTGGGTAAAAATAAGAGTTCTTAGAACTTTTGGATATTACATGATGGGTGGGTTTTACGTGCCTGTAGTACATGTTCTATTTTATGAAGAGCCACTTTATATAAGGGACCTACATGTAGAAAGCCGAAAATGTAAAGAACTTATGCTACCAAAGATAAAATCGCTAAGGAAATTTTCCATTTTGAATACTTCTATCACTGCAAGCAATCAAGAATTAGGAAGCCGGTTTCATTCAGTTAGAGTCAAAGCTCACATCAATTGTACGTTACTCATGTATCCATGTTTCCTAGAGTAGTCTCGAGCTTTGCTCACATACAAGTGTCTCTTTACACGCTTTTTTTTATAAGGAACCTACCTCAAGGCCTAGTTCTTAAAGTTCCTTATTTTTGGACCTCTTTTGAGGCAATTGTAGTTCCAAAATTTCCTTAATAGTTCCTCAAGTTTAACTGCACATACAGTGGTCATAATAATAATAGAGAGACACTTACATGTAAGAAAAGCTCAACATTTCTCAAGGAAATTTTTGATACACGCTTAACGTACAATTTATGTGATTTTCGACCTCAAATGAATGGAACCGGCTTTCTAATTCTTGATTATTTGCAGTGATAAAAGCATTCAACATTGAAAAGTTCCTTAATGATTTACTCTTTAGTAGTATAAGTTCTGTAAATTTTTGGGCCTTCTACATGTAGGTTCCTTATAAAGTGGTTCTTTATAAAAAAAAGAGTGTGTATAATAGTCATGGCATTGAATATGCAGTTAGAACTATTAAGGAACTATTAAGAAACTTCTGGTACAACAATTAATTCAAAAGAGGTCCAAAAATAAGTAACTTTGGGAACTAGACCTTGAAAAAGACTTTGATGACCTTCTTTATGAAATAATTTGAGAGTAAATGAAAAATAGTACGAAATTTATAGAACGTTGATAGCCAAGTTTGTTTTGAATTAAGGTGTATCTCTTTTGAACTGGATCCATGGATCCATAAGACGAATGACATCTATTGGCAACTATAATAGTAAAAATACAGATTCTGGGGAATATCTGCAGAGAAAATGAAAGGCATTAGATTGTATACCTCAAGAGTCAGGCTCAAGTCATCCATAAAGGCTTGTTCTGTATTTATAAGTTCGTGGATGTAATTCTAAAAAAACGAAGAACATTTAAGTTAACTAAAATTAAGACAAAAAATACAGTCCTTGAAAGGCAGAATTTGTCGACTATCTATTTCATGACTAGAATATACTTGAATGAATCTGAAGCCCCAGTTATCAAGATTGATGTGGTGATAAGGTTTAAGCTGCTAACGTGGTTGATAACAGTATTTCCTCTGTTTGCCACTGACGTTAATTCAATTCTCCATATTTCAGGGGGGTTTGTTGGGGAGGGGCGTAAAATAGAGAGGGAATTAATCTAAAAAATCATAGAAAACTTTTTACGTTGTTTCTATGTTTTTTCGCTGAACGGCTCAGGCTATCTAAGCTTAGTCTTTTCCTGGGTCGCATAGGATGGTATACCTGTAATTAATCTGGTAAATCCTATGAGTAAATTTGAATTGAATTGCATTGTTTTCTTTTCCAGTACCCGGCAACATTCCATTTCTACTGCTGGCTGGTGTGGCTAATTTTGAGGTCTCATTCACTCAGCAGTCATTTTGGAATATCAACGCCAGGCCGACCTCTTCACTGGCACTGAGGGTGGTCACTGCCAGAGGGTTTTTACGTCCTCAGTGGTTCTTTAACGTCCCAATTAATTTTGAGACGGGCCCGCCATTTTACGTGATCATCCGAGTCACAGAGAGCAAGGTTTTACACCTTGTAATTTGTGCTCCATAGCCTGGATTTGAACCGCAGACCTTAAGCACAAATGGCGCAAGTGCTAACCACTACACTACGCTGCCCTCTTAAGTCAAAATCTTTTTAACATGGGGTAACTGCCATCTCGCATTAGCTTTTGATCGTCTAAAATACCATGCAACCGTTGATCTTGGTAGCTAGTGTTACCCGAAATTAAAAGAATTTATTTTTTGGCTTTGAAAAAAGTGGCTTTTACTTTTTTGGGGTACTGGAATTTTGCTTCGACTGGGCCCCCTTGTCCATAGTATTTGAAGTTCCACCTTGGGAAACACACTCCCGCCCATAAGTTTGGCGTTTATCGGAGAATAGCATTAATGGAAAGGGGCAATTATGATTGCAAGGGCAATGTGACACTCATTATTTACAATGGAATGACATCATACATACCTGTCTTTCTCTTTCTGACTTGCTCATGGCATTTAGAACCGCTGTGTCGAAAGAACCTTCCCCTAGAAAATAATCAAACAAAAATCAAAAGCAAATTTGTTTCAGAAAGGGGTTAAAATCAAGAGAATGGGAATTGGGTAACTTGAGAAACCTACCGTATAAGACAAGGGTTCACTTCAACTCGATGCGATAAAAACGTTGGTATTAGTGACTTGGCACTGTAGAAGGTAGCACCTAGCACCTAGCACCTACGCATGCGACTGAAACTACTGATAGCTTATAGCGCAAGCCGCTAGGGCACTGGCTACGGTCCCAGTAGTAGGTTTACTTATCGAGACCAGAACTTAAGAAACCTAACTTAAGTTCTGGAAACCTAAACCTAACTTAAGATCTGGCCTTTCTGGCGAATTGTCTGTGACGCTGCCGAAACTGGAGCTCGAACCCGGACCTCGCTGAGCTTTTGACACCAACCGCAAGCTGGATTAGGCTCAACGTCACAGCATAACAGACCCTGAAAGCGCCGTTTAATAGCGTGGACTTGTAAAAGTTTGGAAGCTTTCAAAGCGTTAGGCTCATTAAATTTATCAGTGTGCAGAGCAAAAGGGCAGCGAAAACGTTGGGGGCTTTCTTAAGTTCTGGCCTTTCTGGCGTTCAACGCACCATTGCAACGAATCAGACGCATCGTTTTCGACACAGTATGGTTGAGTAAAAGCCTTTTTGCATGCTTAAATTGTTTCTACAGCTTTGAAAGTGAGGAGTGACGCATTGAGGACAACTTTTTTCTGGAAACATTCATCAAAATTCCAATTATTCAAAAATTCTAGGATACAAAATGGCTATAATATTTTTGAATAAATTGAAAATTCATACTAAAGGGTGCAATATACTGCGATCCTTAACTTTCAAAGCTGTAGAGTGGAAATTGTGCTCGAAGAGACGTGCTTAACACGAGCACGCAGAGTCCAGAAAAGTGTTCAACCTTCCTCCAGACAAAAATACCCCTAGCTGGAAACCTTCCTCACTTAACAATGAAAAATAGGCGTGTTTTGGGTGTGGCACAATAATTTCTATTGTTCTAATGGACCTTCCTCCGGTCAATGACCGCGAGACTGTAACTTTTTCCTGACTCTGCGAGCACGTACACAAATCGTGACGGTATTCGTGCACCGTTAGGGTGTTCCGTGAAATCATGCACCGTTCAGTGGCGAAACGCAGTTTGGGCTCTCTTAGGGCCCCCGGCCAAAATGGGCCCCCCAACATATTTTTCGTACTGTGTGTTTTTGTGCCATTATGGCCATCCCATAAATATTCATTAACCAGGGGACACGTAACGTGTATATTTGAATGTTCTGAGAGAAAGGTTTTGAAAATAATTCCCACAACTCCGAGCCTCCCCCCGTAGAGATCACTTCACTTCGCGGTCCCCGAATCAGGACCCCATTTTACTAGATTTCTGGCATCTCCGATAAGCCACTGGAACCGCTCGAGTGTTCAGTGAAACCATGTCTTGTAGTAGGGTCTCAATCAGGGGGTTTGGTAACTGTAATTATAACCAAGAGCTATATAAAAGCTTCCAATGCGAAGATATCAAATTTGACAGCAACTTGAAGAGAAGGATCTTAGTATATTGCGAAAATTACACACGAAAACCATTTCACCGATCGACTTTGCAAGATAAACTAATAGACCTTTTTAATAAAGAGGTCTAGGTCGGCGCAACATTTTTCTGGAAGATGGCAGACATCTTGAGTATGGGAATCCTCTCCAAATGCAACGACCGGCATTGCGGTTTTTTAGGAGAGGTAAAGCAGCAAATGTTGCTTCAAATTCACGAATAAAGAAAGAATAAGATAAAGAAGGAATTTGCAGCAATAAATGTTGAAAATATCTGCAGAAACTCAAGAAATAAGATGCAAGTAACTCACAAAAAGGAAAGCAATTATTTAAATGCCTTCTTGAGCAGATAAGCTGGGACTTGAAATACTTTCTTTCACTTTTACTCCAATTAAACGTGAATTTGAAGCCAAACTTTGCTGCACACACGGAGAGGATTCCCTTGCTCAAGATGCCCACCATCATCTAGAAAAATGTCGTGTCAAGCCCTGGCCTACCGATTTGTAAAACATTTTAGATTCTCATAGCAAAACGTAGCAAAACATTACTCAGCAAACATATTTGCTAAGAGGAGAATTTGCAGAAAATATTTTTGAAAAATCTGCTACGTGTTTTCTTAGTTATTGCTGGACAGGAATTTTGGAGGAAGCGTTTAACAACAAACATTCATCCCTGGAGCGAAATATGAGGGCAAATCGAGAGAAGTACTGAGGGTGGGGGACAAAACAGTCATTCGTTAAACGAAGAGACATCTCTATTGATAGGTGCTTTCAACGGTAACTATAGACCTTTCCAAAGAGGTCTGGGTCAGCGCGCCATTTTTCTGGAAATTTGGAAGAGATTACCAGTGGTAATTTTAGAAGAGGTAGCGCAGCAAATTTTCTTAATATCTAGGGGGAAATGTCCGGAACTAATCCTCCTGGAAAACGTTTGATTTATGTGTTCATTTCCTTGTAAATTCAGATCAGCACGGAGGTTTTGCAATCAATAAAGAGAAATGAACTTTCCTCCTTGAAAGCGTTTGGTTGTGCATTCATTACATTATAAATGCAGATTAGCACGGGGGTATGTTCTGCAATAAAATAGGAGAAATGCGTATCACTTACATTGTCCAGAATTATCAGGCATATCAGTGAGAAGTTGAACATAATTATACGGGAACATTCCAACTTGTCCATTCAATTCTCCTTTCCACCAATCACCTTCTTTCTGGATGACGTTGATGACACTGCCTTTGTAGAATGTCAATTCATCCTCGTTCTGAGCAGTATAGGAGAACAACGCAAGAACTTGGTCTAGAAAACAAAAGAAGCTATTTTAGTGTTGTTGTTGTTGCTGTTATCGTTGTTGTAGTTGTTTCACGTCAGATTGCGTACAATCAACCGAAAATACATACACGCTTTTTTTTTATAAGGAACCACTTTATAAGGAACCTACATTTAGAAGGCCCGAAAATTTAAAGAACTTATACTACTAAAGAGAAAATCATTAAGGAACTTTTCAATGTTTTTATGCTTTTATCACTCGAATAATCAAGAATTAGAACGCCGGTTCCATTCATTTGCAGTCGAAATCCACATAGATTGTACGTTAAGCATGTATCAAATGTTTCCTTGAGTAGTCCCGAGCTTTGCTCACATGCAAGTGTCTCTCTATTATTACTATGACCACTGCACGTGCAGTTAAAATTAAGGAACTATTAAGGAATTTTTTGAACTACAATTGCCTCAAAAGAGGTCCAAAAATAAGGAACTTTAAGAACTAGGCCTTGAGGTAGGTTCCTTATAAAAAAAAAGCGTGTAAGCTCATTTCATGCACACTGAAAGTTTTCACCGAAAGTTTTAGTCAACAAATCTCTTAGAACTGGCTCGTAGAAACACGAATTTGCAGTTAAGTATACAGTATCTATCAACGGTACAGTATAATTTGCAAGCCCGCTAACTATTTAGTTCATAAAATGGTAGGCCAACATAGGTGAAGAAGATTATTCCACAGGACATTTGGAGCTACATACAAGTACTGTAACCACGCGGCTTACTTCACAAGTCTCTCAAACTTACGAATCCAAGTCTCGCTGTCTAACAAAATTCCTTGAACCTGAAACTTAGTCCACAAGTCTCGTAGGTCAACTAGCTTGTCTGTCCAAGATTTTCGCAGAAAAACGATATTTTGCTCCAGAGTCAAGTCCACAAGTCTTGTGTAGCTACGAATATATCTTTCCACAAGCTTCGCAGAACCAAGACTTTCCCATATGTTAAGTCCCAAGGCCTCGAGCCTAACGAATCTTCTTGTCAACAAGTATCGTAGGCACGAACTTTTTAGTCGGCAAGGGTGGTCCAGATTCCAGCTGACTAAAATTTTTCAGTACAGACGTTGAATCCAAAAGCTTTGTAGAACAACGATCATTTTTACCCACAAATTTCGTAGCCCAACAACTTTTCCAGGCGTTAATCGTTAAGCTCTAGCAGCCAAATGACGTTTCTACTCCTAGTTCTCGTAGCCGCAAATTATTCCAATCAGTCTCGAAGGCCTAAACATGCTTAGAGCCAAGGTTACTAAAATCCACAGGTCTTATAGAGCCTTAGATTTCGCAGTACAGTACATGCAGAGAAACGAGTGCCTTAGTCCACAATTTTCAGAAACCTACGCGAAGAGGCAGAGTTTCTAACTTTTCTAAAATCAACAAATGACAGAGCTAAATGAAAATGGAATTAAGTGATGCGATAATGGCATAAATTGTTGATACATATCAGCTTAGGTCATCCATAATTTATCACTAAAACTCAACATTAAATAGAGCTTTGAAAACCAGCAGTTATCTGCATACGTCTCGACAAAACTATTGGAAATTCATGCAAAAACCAACTGCGAGCGAAGATATGAAATTTCTCGAAATTCGATCGAAGGTTTCCCTTGCAGGCCGTCCTAAACTCTACCTGAAAACCTCCGCTTAGATGCTCCGGAGGGTAACTTGATTCTGAAAACATTTGAGAGAAGTCTTATAAGAGAGGCAACTGACTACAGGGGGAGTGGGGGGGGGGGCTTAATATGACATACATGACATAAGTATGTCAGACATATAACGGACAGGGGGCTTGATGGAAACAAAAAACAAAATTAGCCTTTGCAAGTCAAAATTAGGGAGGTTTACGTTCAGGGGGGTTATAACCCGGGATGGGATTAATATACGGGATAAGCATCTCCATTTTGCCCTCACAGTACGTCTTCTCACCAACAAATTAGCAAGCCAACAGTTAAGCTTATCCACTAATAAGTCTACTAGTTAGTTTGCTCAATAAGAGTCTCGTACGAAGACTAATGGACAAACGAATAAGTGCTACAACAAGTCGGAGAAGGAAGACAGATGCTTATTATTGTCAAGAGGAAAAACTGACTGGTAATATTTTGAGTATGAAGCAGGGGAATTGAGAGCATCGTAATGGAAGAAAGAGTAGGAGACAGAGACAGAACTCGTCTAAGAAGGCAATGGGTAGATACAGTAACAGTAGAAGCTAGTAAGGACGGAGCAGCAAAGATAATGAGGACTTGAAAAAGGAGGACAGACTTTTACCATGCTTTCATCAACAGGCTGAACATCAGCTGTTTACGGTATCCTTGCGTTTATGTCGGAGAATAACAAATTTAGCTGGAAACGCATTTACCTGCGGGAGTCTCTCGTTTCTGCGGGACACTATAGATATCTTCGTCCTCCATGGCGGGCTTTTCTGCAGGCTTAGTTTGTTCAGGCGTCTTGGACTGGGCGAGTAACTTGACACAGTTGGCAGGAAACCATCCAACTTGGCGTTTCTTTCCTCTCGCCTAAATTCAAATGAAAATTGAGAGACTGTCAATGTAGAAACATGTTTCAAAACTATCAAATTAATATTTGAATCCATGAATCATTAATGCGAAACCCGTCCATTATTGACGGAGGTTGAACTAGACGACTTCTTTTAATGTATTTATTGTTAGAAGGACGCGGAACGAACGAGGGCTAATTCTGATAGAATCTTTTTCTTGGCCAATTCTTCCGTTTACCCATGTGCGGCGTTTAACAGAGAGCGTCTAGTGAAGTAAAAATTAACTTTTTTCGAGTAGGTTTCCACTAAGAAAACTTGGGACTCATTACATTTCTCCTACATTGAGTAACAACAAATCCTGCTCGAATAAAGGCCGTTAAGTATTCAAGTGATGCAAAATCCAGCTACCCCCGTGTTATAATAAGAGCTAAATCGTCTATACATAGACGTTTTTCCAGAAAGAAAAGCCTCAGCTGTCTATCTTATTGAGCGATAAAGAGATTATTTTTTGGTGGGAACATAAAATATTCAACGAGTTTATTAACATTGGTTCTTATGTTTAATTTTTATGAGTTCGGGATCTTCAAAGTACAGTACAATGTAGAAAAATAATTAGGTTCATTGCCCAAGGCCCAGTTATCGCTGCTACCACCTTAAGGTGAACTGAACGTTATTGGGAGAGAGGTTGAAAAGAGATACCATACTTCCTCAACTGGGCGCGGGGGCGCTTATACAAAGCTCTGTCTCAAAGAGGAGCAATCATTTGAAATTTAAGAATAAACTAATGTTCTGACGAAAAATGCTTTTTGCAGCAACTACCAAAAGGTTTCCATTGACTCCTCCCATCAGGAGCTTGCACATACTGTACACTAGGAAAGAAGTGTCTGGCACCACCTGATGGGCAGCTCAGGACGATTATTCGAGGAAATACGGTACTATTACCTAGGCCGTTTAACATTATTGCAATTTTGTTTTTATTGGTTTTCGTCATCATTAATATTCTTTACCTTGAGTAAATTCCTTTCGTCCAGGGCAACTTTTAAGGAAATTTCACTAGTGGGCCAAATTAACAGGAGGGCCGAATTCCCTGAGAACAAGGTTACGTCTGTATAAGCATGAACGGTCAATATCAAAGAAGCGAATGATGGTTCATGCTCTATTGCTCTAGTAATTTGGTAACTTTAAGGACCTGCAAACACCTTTTTAGACTAGAGGAGATGTTATTTCCCGGAATGAAGTAAAGTTGACATGAGACAATTGTGTCAAAGGAGCAAAGGCACGCTCACGTAGGGGGTACGGGGGCATTCTCCCCGGGAAAATTTTGGAATTTTCTGTGTCTAGAGTAGCTCTGGTTGGCTTTCCGTGACTAAAATAATCATGCACTAATCTTTCCAAAGTTGAATTTTCCCAAAGTCAAAAGGGCCCATCACTGGCGGGGCAAAGCCAGGATTTCAAGGATCAGAGGTGGGGCAGCCAATAGGGCCTGGTGGGGCAATTGCCCCACCACTCAGTATGTTAAAAGATGCCCTGCTTTCGTCATAAGAAATAAATCTTTTTCAACACCTTCCAACAAGTCCAGCCCGAACACCAATGCCTGGGGTGATTGATAGCACTAGCAGAAATCTCAAAAATAATTTAAGGATAAAATCATTGGCTTTAACAATAGTAAATTTACCTGCACTTCTCCTTGCCACCACCCTCCAGGATCTTTCTTCAGAACTTGAACAAGTTGACCAGGATTCAGAGAAATTTCTCTCCCATCAGAAGCAGCAAAGGCAGAAGTGACAGTTGCAACCTCTGGCTTTTTTGGTGACTAAGGAAGAAAAACTCAAACGATAATCGGGCAAGTACGACTTCTTTTAAAGCCGTAGCTACATGGCCTACATTTTGCTTGAAATGGCGACAGAACATGTTCAAAAATTGTCGCCGCCACCGGAAAAACGTGTAGTACGTGTAGCCAGGGATAGAATTTCGAAAAGAATCTTCTGCGACCTTCCCCGCATTACAAAGAACAGGCAACTCCCTTCGCCATGTTCCTTAAGATCTTAAAATAATCTGTAAGTATAGCAGCATTATAAGCCTACCTCGACAGCCTCTTTGACTTTGACATAATTAGCAGGGAAGAAGCCACATTCCCCTTTGAGAACACCTTCCCACCAGTCGCCCTCCTTTTTGGTTATTTTGATTGTATCTCCTTCATTGAATGATAAGTCTCCATCGATACCAGAATAGTCAAACAAAGCAACGCATTCTGCAAGAAACAAATGTAAGGGTTTAATGCATTACGAAATCTACATAAAATTCAATGCGGACTGAAATGAAATTGACATGCTGATGAATACAGCATGAAATAATAGAGCCATCGAATATGCTATGAAATTTACATACAATTCAATGCGGGATAGAATGAAATTGACATGCTGACGAATACAGTATCAACTGAAAATGCAGATAAACGTGCTATGAAATTAACATGGAATTAAATGAGATAACATTGAAAGACTGACGAATATTGCGTGAAATAAACATGCTGAAGAACACGGTATGCAATACAGACACACGTTAATGGAAAGTATGTAGTGAAGATGCACCAGAAATTCAATCCGTTGTTTTAATAAAGCCGTGGCTAGACATGCGATTTTTGACCTATTCTTGCGAAACAACACACCTGAAAATGGCCTATTCTGAGAAATACTGAGGCGAATACACGCTGCGACAAAAATGCTACGTCAATCAACTTGCAAGATAAAATAATAGGTCCTAATAAATTTCAAGGAAAAACGCGCAAAAACAATGCCACGTGTTGCGTCGCATTGCGAAAAAACCGGCTACACGCTGCGACATTATTGGCGACAAGCCAAAACATGTTGCGAAAAGTTCAACCAAAGCAATGTTCTGCGAGCATGCTTCCTCAGGTCGCAGAGCATTTCGTTCGACAATCTATCTACATGCGCGTGTTTTAGTTTGAAGGAGGCGTGAATTTTTTATCATGTCCTACAGGCATATCAAGCAAAGAGACTCGACGTGTAGCCACGGATTAATACACATTTAAGGCGAGGCGTCTTCTAGGATTGCCTTTAGCTAAATGGTCTACGTCACGCCATTTCCAAACATATGAGGATAGAACATTTCAGTAAGACAGTGAGATAATGCTTTACCTCCAACAAAACTATGGTCTCCGCCAGAATGTTCAGTTGTTACTGATGACGTCGAAGATGCAATACTGCTTGCTTCACTAAAGTCATCTTGAATCGATCTACGGAAAATCACCAAGAAATTATTTAAATAATCATATCAATCTTTCAGTCTATGAGGCAATAATCCTTGCTAAAATTGTCCAAATCTTGACGATTTTCTGGCGACAGAGGGGTCGGAAACTTTTGGGTATTTGAAAGCATATCTAGTATACTTCTGGGTACGCTATATGTTAATCAGTATATTTTCGGAGGTTCTTTCTAATAACATAAATTACAAATGAATGCAAAACTCAGTCGGAAATTGTAACAAAACACCTATCAAACTTAATTGTATGTAACTGATTCTCATTAAATGAATGGACACAGATAAACGGGCAGACAAACAGCAGATAGATTCGCTTGCCACTCAGCCACTCTGACGAATTACAAAAAGTAGGAGTTACATGGCATTCTTGGCTTGATCTTTGATGTTTCAGACCCTCCTTATTCGAGAAGAGGTTTATATATAAAGTTTCAATTGAATGCTTTCAATTTCCCTTCCATACTTTCAACTGAGAACACTTCAACCGAAATGTTTCCGTTTTCGTAGCTCGAGAAAATGAACAAGAACATAACAAACCGGTATTAGGCTGGGGATTATTAAAATTTTCTAGTCTTTGGGTAGGTGGTTATTCAAAAGGGAGCTTATAACAGAGGGGGCTAATTCTAGGATTTATATGCACATTGTAAACTTACACTGCCGTCTTTACAGTTCCAATGACTTTCACATATGATTTCGGAAACCAGCCAGTCTGCAAAAAAAAATAAAAGAGATCTTCAGATGACTCACGGAGTAGAAAAATATTCACGTGCACAGAAACCAATGTTCAGGTCATAGGAAAATAATAGTGTCAAAACTTCCCTGGATTCAAGTACGTCCTCATTTAAGAGTGAAAAATAGGCGTGCTTTGGGTGTGGAATGGGAATCTCTATTGTTTTTACACGCTTTCCTCCGGTAAATAACCGTAACTTTTTCCTGACACAGTAAGAAACTTCTGCTACGAGGTCCAGGCTAGATATCTGAAGTTGGTGTGGGGTCGTGGCCTTATCCAGCTGGCTCATGGTATCAGAAGCTCAGCGAGGTCGGGTTTCGAGCCCCAGCTACGGTAGCGTCACAGCTAGGGTTCAGGTCTCGATTAATAAAACTGCTACTGAAATCCTAGCGACTGGCGCTAAATCAAAAAAACTGTATGATTATACTGTATGTAGAAATTGTACGAGATATATCAGTACATACCTTATTACTGCATTCTCCATACCACCACAAATCTTGCTGTTCCTGTACGATTATTTGGTCGTTTTTATTGAAAGTTAAATCATCTTCCTTTTTCCTCTGTACGGATATAATGCGACTGCTTGCAGGCCTTCGGGTAGTTTCAGGGTGGCGTTTGATGGAGATGGACCCTGAGGATGAAAATGTATTTATTAAATTCCTTGTGTTTATAGCTAAATCAAAACACGAGCAGAGGTGGGGGTTCCACGAAAGCAATCTTTTATTGTCAACGAAGATAGGGGTGGCAACTATAACGCTGGTATGGACCTGCAGCTTGTGCCCCAGACTGGTTTTCTAGGACGAGCACCCTGGATGGTCATTTAACGATCTCGGGAGGATGGGCAGCTGAGCTGATTGTAGGTTTCTGGAAGTGGTGCCGACGGATTCGAACCAACGACGTCACGATCGTGAGCCGCCTTGACCACGTCTTGACCACGGTTTCCTTGCATGCACGAATAGATGTATTGGCAAACTTAATGATTGGGACGACTGATAGCTACTCTCGAGGAAGTTGTAGCCAGAAAGCTCAGTTGCGAAAAGTTTCGTGTTCCATACATGTCTGCTCACGACCTCGTGCTCCATCTGCATGATTATTACTTGCATAAATTAATCTTAACCAATATAGCATGATATAAGAACTCAACATCTCCCGATTGCATTAATCCTTCGCGTTTTTTCCTAGCCCCTTGTTAAGGTATATTCCCAAGATCCTTAAAATAAGAATTGAGTGAACTTTGTCCTTACCTCAGCACTTAGTGGAGGTTGAACATTTTCATAACACTCATGTTTCTCAAACGAACTTGCGATGCTTTTAACAGAACTCCCTCCGCCAGTCAAACTCATTGCGCTATCTGTACCCTCAGAGCTCCCGTACGAAGACGTCCTTTCGTGTTCTGGGACAGTTTCGAGCAGTGAACTCGCCCTTGGTTTGCTAGCAGGGTTCGGTATTGATTCAGGCGCCGTAATGGGGATCGGCTTTGATAATGGCCTTGGTTTTGGAACGAGTGCTTTCTTCGGCTGTGTAGACGGTGCAGTGGCGTTTTTATCTAAGTCAACGTAATCGGAAAATGTGTCATTTGGAAGTTTCTCGACGTAATTTGTTGGAAATAAACCAACGACGCCATCTTTAGAGCCTCGATACCATCCTGGAGGAGGGGTTGTGTCTGTTTCATCGACCTACAAAAGACCATTAAACAAAGTAAGCATTCATTCAGTTCTATCAACTCCATGTAATATGCATCATGCACTGTCCCAAAAATCTGGTTCGAAGGTTGGCACCTTGAATTCTATGAAACGAATGCCAAAAATCAGAGCTCCTAGAAGGTTCGCTTAGTGTTTTTTACATCTTCAACGTCAGACCACCGCGGGAGAAGAACAACGCTTTTCAATGTCAGATGATGGGAGAAGGATCTCTCCCGAACCGTTGCCCCGATAAATATCAAAGGCTTGTCATGATAAGTGGTGGCTATCATGTCTAACACTGTGACTGAAAGCGAAACAGCCTTGATAAGTGCGAATATATTTGCACGATAAAAAAATCAGAAAAAGCGATGTAGGCGAGGAAATACCCGGGCATAACGAGATGGAAACTTTGGGGAGATGGTGCTGGGACACTGGAAGTCTCCCGAATTTTCTCCCCTTTTTCCTATTGTATCAGTTAGCAGTAACGATTGTCTTCCTGTCTTCCACAATTTTCCTGAAAAATTTCCCTGAACAGGGAAAACTTTTCCTCGAATTTTGGCAATTTCAAAATTACTTGAGCCTTTTGACACCTCCGCAACCCTAGTAGCTACATAGGCTCCTGGTAGCTGGATGCAAGTTGTGCTCATCTTAGTTTTACCATGGTTTCAATAGTAATCTTATGTAAAAAGTTCTTTATATGCTGTTAAGCTGGATTACCTGTATAATATCTCCTTCGTGTAAAGTTAACTCATCATTATGTCTCGCTTCGAAAGGGAACAGGGCTTTGAATCTTGATTTCGGCTTTATCGTAGCTGCAAGCAAAGAAAACATCAATAGAGACATGCAAGTGCAATATAGCATAGGGGTTGGTACTCCTCTATTCCACGATGTTGAAAATCTCCAGGTTTTCCATTCCGATATTGTAGAGCTTAACTTCAAATATGACAAAATGGGGAGTCTCTCTTTAATTTAAAAGGCTTTGATGAAAAATAATAAACACAAACATAAAAAATGAATTTTAATTGAAAAATCCTTACGTTCAGTTTGGGATGTTGGTGGTGTTTCTGCATCGCTAGCTTTTGGGCTCTGCTCTGCTGGTTTTTGCTGTTGCTGTGAATGAATTAGAGCAAAAAGAAAAATTAACGAAGAAATACTGAATCTTGATGGTAAAAAGTCAAATTAAAAACATCGCTGATAAAAGTTGTTTTTATTTTTAATTTATTCATTTAAATGGCTTAATACTACACAGTTACATGGTGAACGTGCATATTTGCCATGAATAGCAGTGGCATACCACAACAGATGGGATTTGAACCTGGACTGAATAATCAGAGAGCCAACGACGTTTCCACTGAGCTATAGAGCTCAATGAGCTAAATGAAATCACCGAGTAATTCTCTAGGACAGCCTTGGGTGAGACAGCCTTGGGCTGTATGACTTGGAGAGTTACGCGGCGACTTCATTGAGCTCTATAGATCAGTGGAAACGTCGTTGGCTCCTGATCATGCAGTCCAGCTTCAAATCCATCTGTTGTGGTATGCCAATAGTGTACGTGCAAGACTGAAGTAGTATAATAAATAAGACAAACCTTTTTCAGTTGTCTCATTTTCTGCATTTCTTCAACTTTCTTCCTTACGTCAGCTTCTTTCTGCTTCTTAAGTTCTTCTTCACGTCTCTGCTCTTCCATACGTTTCTTCTCTTCCTCCTTCTGCCGTTCAATCTCCTTCCTCTTATGTTCTTCCTCCCATCTCCTTCGTTCTTCTTCACCTTTTCTCCGTTCTTCTTCCTTCCGCTTCTTCTGCTTCTCTAACTCCATCTCCTCCTTAGCTCGTAACTCTTCTTCCCACCTTCTTCTCTCTGCTTCCCCTTTCCGTCGCTCTTCTTCCTTCTTCCTCTCCACTGCTTCTTCCCGTTTCCTCTTTTCTTCTTCAATCTTCTTCCGCGCTTCTTCCTTCTTCCTCTGCTCTTCTGCCCTCCTCTCCTCCTCCTCTAACCTTAATTTCTCCGCCTTCTCCTTCTCTTCTTCCCTCTTTCTATCTGAATCCAAATCTGCCAATGCGTCCCAGTTACTCTTCTCTACCTTTTCCTGTGCTTTCGGAATGACTATATCCGGCTTTGCCACTACTGGTCTCGTTTTTGGTCTTGGTGGAGCGACCGGTCGTTTTTCCTTCTTCGGAGGTGCGGGGAGAGCAACACCAATAGCTAAAATAAAATAGAATGAGCGAATTTTTTATTTGGTTGACGAATTCTCTCAAGTGTTTGAATAGCTAGTCAATGTGCAGTATTCATGTAAATAAAATCACTCTGCTTGATTTAGCAGATTTCTAAAATTTCAAAAGAAATTTATTTGAGGAGTGGATCTTGCTCATTGGCTTAAGAAAAACATATAACAGACAACATGATTACAACATACATACAAAATATATACAACATGAATACAACATACATACAACATACATACAACATACATACAAAATGAATACAACATACATACAACATTCATACAACACACGTGCAACATGAATACAACATACATACAACAAACATACAACATACAACAACATACATAAAACAGAGTAAACTTACTTTTCGGTGGCTCTGTTATTGTATTGAGTCCAAGGAGATCTTGACTGGCAGATGAGGATTCTTTCGATGCTGCAAACATTGAAGTTATGTCTGGTTTGGATGCTCTAATCTCCTTGTTGTTTTTGTAACGCCTCCTGTGTGATTTGCTTGGCTTTCTCCATCTTCGATTGCTTCTCCGCAGCCTGAGCCTTGATGAATCCTCCGCAGGGACTCTTCTTGGCGCTGTTGTTCAAGCATCATTGCTATTTTAGGAAATTAAATCGTTAATGTAGCATCTTTCAAATAATATACATGCAAAAACAGAATGTGTTCTACTTGAAAAAAATATCAGTAACAAAAATATCACGTCAAGTCAAGTCAAGTCAAGTCAAGTCAGGTCAAGTCAAATAATGTCAGGTAAGGTGAGATGAGGTCAGTTAAGTCAGATGAAGTCAAGTCAAGTCTGCTTAAGTCAAGTAAAGTCTGCTTAAGTCAAGTCAAGTCAGTTTAAGTCAGACCAGGCCACTTAAGGTCAGGTCAGGTCAGATCAGGTCAGGTCAGGTAAGTTCAGGTCAGGTCAGGTCAGGTCAGGTCAGGTAACGTCAGGTAAGTTCAGGTCAAGTCAGGTCATGTCAGTTCAGGTAAGGTAAGGTCAGGCTAGGTCAGGCAAGATCAGGCAGGTCAGATCAGGTCAGATCAGGCTACAATCTTGGCCAAAATTCATAGAGACTTTGCCAGAAGATCCATGCGACATGGATTCTCTCACAGCAGAGCTGCTTTAAAAGCTTCAAAATGTCGCTTTAACTTTGGCCAAAATTGTAGGTCAAGTTGGGTCAAGTAAAATAAAAAAGACTTAAACAAACGCAGTTTTTAGAATCTCACCTTCCCTTTCCTTTTGTTTCTGTTTCCTTCTTTCTTCTTCTCGCTGTTTCATCGCCATTTCTTCTTTCTTCCTTTTGGCTTCAGCTTGTCTCCTTAATCGTTCTTCTTCTTCTTTTTTCTGCCGATTAATCGCATCCAGTCTTCTAGTCTCATCTTCAATTCTTTGCCTCGCTGCCTGGTACTCTCTCTTCTTGTTTTCTTGATGTTGCTTCAATCGTGTGTTTTCATCGACTTTTATTTGTAATGCTGTTTTTAATGGCTAAGAAAAAAGATATTTTTATGCATTTTCATTATCAATAGCGAGCCAAGTAAGCAGTGAAGATGAAGGTGAAATGGTGTTTTAGCGCCAGTCGCTAGGATCTCAGTAGCAGGTTAACTAATCGACACCTCGACCCTGGCTGTGATGCTACCGTGGTTCGGATCTAACCCTGACCACACTGAGCTCCTGACACCGCCAGTCAGCTAGATCAGACCATGAAGCCACAGCATCTTCATTTTAAGAACCAAACAAGGTTTGGCCTTACACAGGACACACGTTTGTCGATGACATGAAATCTTACGAACGTGGGAAATCTGTGGACGCCAGGATTCAAGGAAGTTTCAAAACTTAACTTTCAAAAGAGAGAGCTGGCAAACAGCAACACTGGGGCAAAACTTGATAAATACAATTCGCAAGCGTAAAAGATTCATCAAAATGATACCAAATTTTAGGCGCACAGTTTTGTGTTTGTTTTAAACACAAGTGGGCATTCTTACCATATAAACAAATCCAGGTTTGCCCCAGTTTCGCGCTTAGATTACATTCTCGAAAAGTAACCAGGGTTAGTTTGAAAACTAACCCACCTCGAGAGGATCAGTTGCTTAACCCAAGCGAACCCGAGTTAGTTTATGTAATGTAAATAGGGTTTCAATGATATTTTCAGTAACTTCAGTTTTTGATATTGCTTTTAGTACTTTTTGAACTTTACGCTACGGCACAAGTTAGTTACAACAAACCCACCTCGAGAGGGCAAGCTGCATTTACAATACGAAAAAAACCAAGGTTAGCTTAACCCAGGCGAACTCGGGTTACTTTACGTAGTGCAAATAGGGCTTCAATGAAATTTTCAGTAACTTGTAGTAACTTCACTTTACGGCATAAGTTAGCTGAGCTGTACAATACACATTTCATGTATGGTATCGTCAAAAGAAGAACAATATTTTAATACCAGTAACTGCTTCGCTGTAGAATCATTGTCTTTCAATAAGACATCTGTTTCAGCCTCGAAAGCCAATAACTGGCCTTTTAAGCGAGGTATGTTTGCCTTAGTTTGGTGAATACTTGCTCTTACACCTCCAAGGGCTTCACCTGAAACAAATCGATAATGTAAACAATTCTCACGGGTACAACTTGAAAGCAAGTAAGCAGATTTATTTGGTAACCCAGTTTTCTAAACTACTCCAAAGGACTCACAAGGTGTGAATCCGTAATTTCTATTTTTCAGGGTATTTAAACATTTAAATAAGTATTTTACTTACTCGTTGTTGTCGTGTCTCTTTTATTAATTTCAACATTAAGTCTCTCTCTTTCTCCTTTTAACTGGGAAACTAGTGTTTTCATTTTCTAAAAATAAACAGTACGAATCGATTGAATAGACGAATTTTATAAGAAACTAATATAAAGGACTGTAACATTGTCCACAAATGGCATACCACCATAGATGGGATTCGAGCTTGGTCTGCATGAACAGAGAGCCAACGACGTCTACATTCAGCTATGGAGCTCTGATAAAAACTCAATGTAACTCTCCAGGTCATACAGTCCAAGGCTAAAGAAAGAAATACTCGACAAGTTGACAGTTGCAAGCAAGCAAGCAAGCAACAAGCAAGCAAGCAAGCAAGCAAGAAAGCAAGAAAGCAACACAGCAAGCAAAGAAGTAAACAAACAAGCCAGCTAGAAAGTAAGAAAGCAACCAACCAACCAACCAACCAACCAACCAACCATACAAGCAAGCAAACAAGATAGCAAGCAGGCAAGCAAGAAAGCAAGCAAGCAAGCAAGCAAGCAAGCAAGCAACCAACCAACCATACAAGCAAGCAAACAAGAAAGCAAACAAGCAAGCAAGCAACCAAACAAGAAAGCAAACAAGCAAGCAAGCAAGCAAGCAAGCAAGCAAGCAAGAAAGCAACACAGCAAGCAAAGAAGTAAACAAACAAGCCAGCTAGAAAGTAAGAAAGCAACCAACCAACCAACCAACCAACCAACCAACCATACAAGCAAGCAAACAAGATAGCAAGCAGGCAAGCAAGAAAGCAAGCAAGCAAGCAATCAAGCAAGCAAGCAAGCAACCAACCAACCATACAAGCAAGCAAACAAGAAAGCAAGCAAGCAAGCAAGCAATCAAGCAAGCAACCAACCAACCAACCAACCATACAAGCAAGCAAACAAGAAAGCAAACAAGCAAGCAAGCAAGCAAGCAAGCAAGCAAGCAAGCAAGCAAGAAAGCAACATAGACCGATATTCTAGAACAAATATCCTAAATACTCATTAATTGACCTCAAACGGATGGATAGCTGAGCTGTCGGCTTGTTAGTTCAAGATTCCAACGACAGTGGGACTCTAACCCATTAGCCAGGGCCTAAGGAATTGGAAACCCAGTGCCTTAAAGGAAAGTAACAGAATTCACATTGATGTTAATACCTGAATATCCGATTTAAACAAATTGATTTGCGACACGCCAAATTCTTTGGATTTATTTAACTGAGCAATTGATGCAATAAGTTCACTGAAGTTGATTTTCTTGTTGTTCAAACTTTTTGCTAGTTCATCCCGCTTCATAGTCTGAAAAAAAGAAACATGGGATATAAAAACTCTCTCTTTGTTTATTCGTAAGTTTGGAGCAAAATTTGCTGAACTACCTCTCATTAAACGACAGTAATTCCAGTGGTTGCACACGGAGAGGATTCCGTTACTGGAAATTTCTACCATTTTCCAGAAAAATAACGCGCCCGATCCAGGCCTTTTTGAAAGGTCTATAGTCGAGTTAAAAACTTCAAGATGGCGAAGAACAGCGGAAATATCTTTGGTCATACAAGTAATCTTAAAGTAATCAAGTTCTGGAGGCCATTCTTTTTTAATTCTCCTGCTTACCCTACCGTTTTCAGAAAGTAGGCTATTTATCCATTTTTCTAACGCCTCTGCGTTACTCCAAAATTGATATTCATTATATAAGATGCAAGTGACTGAGCAAACAGGGAACATCAAGTGGCGATTAGTGCTCTCATTCATATTTTTACAATGCATGTTGCTGCTGGAAAGAAGAGAGAAAGCTGAGATCAAGCTCTCACAACTAACCTCCTGATTTAATTCTCCTTTTAGTTTCTCCAGCCTCAGTTTCAAACCAGTGACAATATCTACTTCGAGGCCTTTTTGATTCAATAATTCTTCCTTACGTCTCTTCTCCCATTCTCGCTGCCTCTGTCTCTCGGCTTCCAGCTGGGCTGCCTTCAAGAGAAAAAATTTTTATGTATCTAACTGCATTAACTTTATTTTGAAATAAGAAAATCTAATCGTATAAGTTATATACAAAATCTAATTAGGGATAATGTGAAAAATTGATCAGGAAAGGTTTTGAGCCTATGACCTTTGGTCATGACTGAACTTTGACCTTTGATCTCGAACCTTTGACCTCTCGCAGTGACCTGTGATCTCGAACCTGTGAACACTGACAGTGACCTTCTCGAACATGCGACGTCTGGCAGATCTGTGACCTCTGGCTGCGACCTGTGATCTCGAACCTGTGACCTCTAACCTCTTGCCAAGTTCATGGGTTAGTGACCTGTCCTGGTCGTATTAATTTCTCATATTATCTCTTATCATTGTCTATTGCTCTTAATGCTGCAAAATCTAGTGGTACGTTAGGCCACGCTAGAAGCAATTGAAGGAGCATTTGCAACGACAAGTTGCCAAACGCTTGAACATCATTGGTCAAACAACTGAGACTTGCTTACAAGCAATGGTTGACCGTTTGGTCAAGTATTTGATAAGGAGAATGCGCTTGGCAAGTTTTCTGAAAACAAAGTTTGCCGAGTAATGTTTTGCAACGTGGTCAAACAGCTTAAACAATTTGTTTTTACAAGTTCATTCAAATGTTTGTCAATCAATGCTTGATCAATAAGCCGGAGTGTTTTGGGGAGTTTTAAATCTTTAAGCCCTACCGAAACGATCAAACATTGTTGGTCAAACATGTGAGATTTGCTTTTACAAGCAAAGTTTGACCGTTTTAGTTCGAGCAATGTTTTATGATGTAGCCAAACAGTCATTTTGCTTGAGTAGCAAATTGCAAACAAATTGCAAATGTTGGATCAACAATGTTCGATCGTTTTTCCAGGCCCTAAGCCTTACATGTCTTTGTTCAATTAGCTTCCTTCTTTCATTCTCTTGTTCTCGTTCCATTTCTTCTTTTTGAATTCTTTCATTTTCAAGTTTTTGAAGTCTTCTCCTCTCCGCTTCCTCTCTGAAACAAATTCAATTCAATTCAATTCAAATCGATTTGATAAGATTCGTTTCAACAGAGTCTTCCGTAAAAGATGGCGGCTGCATTGTCCTTTGTTATTATTAAGGAGTTTTGCAGGAAATTCAGGAAATACTTTCTTAAGTTACTGCAGCTGAGCAAAAAGACGTTCGTTAACGGCTGCATCAATCAAATCGCAGTAATAATCAAACATTAAACAACCTCGCAATGAAAAAACCTCGTTCTCACCTTATCTTCCGCTTCTTTTCTTCTTCTTCTCGTTCTTTTCGTTCCCTTTCCTCCTGAAATAACAGGAAATAATTCTGTTGACCACAAGGGCCTAAGCACAGGAATTGCTACTGTAGCGATATTACGCTACATGGAAATAATCTCCGGTCGTCCCATGTCTCGCTCGTACCACTGCTCCATAAGAGCGACTCGTATGGCCAAAAATCCGTAAGTGGTGCATTAATCTTATGATTTTATTACAATTTTCAGTTCAACATCTATGCTTTCGTTTATGCATATCTGAGTAATTCTATAAGGCTGTCATTCTTAGTCCACTAGGTACCGGAAAAACTCAACAGGAAAATATTCCAGATACTTAAATAACATAACGAACATCTAGAATCTGCCTTCTTCCTACCTCTGTTTTAAAACTATCTACTGTGTTTATAAGTGATATACACCCTTGTACACAAATTAGAGCCATGGCCGAACAATCAAACAATGTTTGTCAGACATTAAACATCTCCGTATCCAACAAAATGTTTGGTCGTTTGGTCAAGTCTTCATCCATGCTTGCCAAACATTTTTGCTTGTGGTAAAGCAGAAAATACTGTCGATTCTTCATAAAATACAAAAACACAGCTTTCCAGGCAATGTGTTTGGACGAGGCAAAACACTCAAAGATTGCTCCAAAACAAAATTCGAAAATGTTTGATAAACAATGTTTGGTGGTTTGGCTACAACATTACAGTTGTAGATAGTTAAAGTTTTATATACCCTTTCTTTAGTCATTCTGTCTTCTATTTCTTTCCTTCGTCTTTCTAATTCTAGTCTTCCTTTCTCGAAATTATCCTTTCGTCTGTCTTCAAAAGTTACTAAAAGGCAAGTAAAAGGAATGTATAAATGTAATGTATACATTTGCCTTGATGATACTCAGACCCCGTCTACACGAGATAAACTGGATCGGTTCTCGTCCAATTCAGAGCCAATTTTGGCTCAAACACGCCTTCGTTTACACGGGATCTCTTGGATCCGTACCTTTTCTGGCTCTGTTCAAAAGTATAGCCAGCTCATCTCTGGCTCTGTTCAGATCCCGTGTAAACGCTTTGAATCAGATCCGAACTGTTATGGATACGAACCGTGAAAAAAGTGAATGAAATAAGCCTAAACGAATACATCATTTTTCAAGAGAAACCGAATTTTCTGCTTTAGCATCCCACAAGATACTGCTGTGATAAAGAAGAAACTTCAAGCATTTTTGTAGCAAAAAGTTGTGTCAAATATTTTCGGAACGGATCGGAATTGATCCATTTCTTCTCGTGCAAACGCATTGCAAAAGAACCACAACTGGCTCTGGATCGGACCAGACCCGATCCAGTTTCTCTCGTGCGAACGGGGTCTAAGCCATATTCTCAATAAGACACGTCTCTATTCAGCCGCCAACCTATAACCTTTCTCTATATAAAGCCCTCGCTCAATATTTCTATATCGTATTAGAACTGATCCAGTTCTTTTCGTGTTAAACGCATTCCAAAACAACCAGAACTGGCTCTGGATCGCACCATAGATGATCTAGTTTCTTCGTGTAAACGAGGTCTTAAGGGAGATAACAACAGGTCGTAAGAATATAGCAAATAAGGAAAGAAATCGAACATTCTCAGATTCTAGCATCAATTTCCACATAACCCCTTTAACTTGAAGGTGCTGTGGCGTCGTGGTGTAATCCAGCTGACTCGTGGTGTCAGAAGCTCAGTGTGTTCAGGGTTTGAGCCCAGCCACGGTAGCGTAACAGCCAGGGTCGAGGTCTCGATTAGTTAACCTACTACTGAAATCCTGGCGACTGGCGCTAAAACACCATTTCACCTTCACCTTCACCTTTAGTAGCGTAACAGACTTAAGGTTGAGGCTAGAGCAACTCCTATGTCGAAGTTGGGCCAAATTTTACGGGTTGCCGTGCTTTAGGGACCCCTAAATATTCTCTTTGGGGTAACAGAGAACAAAAAAATATATAAATTCCGAAAACATTTACTTTACCTGCATCCATCTTTCCCATGCTGGTAACACTATCAGATCTCTTCTTACCCCCGTCGACTGGAGCATCAGGTTTAGCTACTTCAGGTTCAATGAATTTCTTCCCAGGGGGTATGAGTCCTTGCGGTACAGCAGCAGGGATGGGCTGTCCTGTTTTTACAACATCTATTAAATGCATTGCAATGATGAATTCATCTAAGTCCAGGTTACCATCTTTGTTAAGATCAGAAAGATCCCTGGAAGTGAAATGGTTGTTAATTATGTATCTTACTCATAACTCACAACACGGCCGTTTTTTTTTACCTGCATTACAGAACTGTCACCTAATCCCTATTCTGTTCCTGTAAACAAGGGCACACCCGTACATCATTAACACTTTAGAACATGCTTGAAAAGCAGCAGCGACTTTAAATGTTCTTTATGAATTTTGACAAGATGCTATTAGTTCTTCCCATTTCCAAGTAACAAGAAAGAAGTCCTGTCGCATTGTCAGAGAGTGCAGACGAAGATGATGGTCATCAGGACCCTAGCTTTTTTCGCTGTTGGCGCAACCATTGATATAGATCCTTTCGGCAACCTCTTCTGTTCTTCTTTCTTCTGCTATACTTCTTTGATCAGTATCGCGGTCTAGCTTTTAATTTTATCGATTTGATTGATCTAGGTATTGATTTCATCATGCCATGTTCCTAACATATTCTTTTCAATAAGTTATTACCAAAAATGCCTTATGTTGGGAGACATCCGTATTTTTCAGGCACTGTCCAACGGAAACACCACTACCGACAACTCTTACAAGCATTGCCGAGCACGAAGCAGAAATGCACTTTGAAAAATTTCCTTACAAAGTAATGATAAATAAAGCGGCATAACAAAGCACATGCAGCTATGAAGAGTGTGGCTGCAAAAGTGTAGAAGGCTCTTGCTGGTGGCTGCAAGTTTTGTACAAAGCAGTCAGTCATAATTGCAATTTGAGTTACTCACCATATTTTTGCTAATTTGTCAGGTGATATACCAGATTGTATTAGTAACTGTCTTGCCTGGTCGCCTGAAGAAAAGATAGTGTCTTTATTATCAATGGACAAATAACGCACTATTGAGGAGCTATCGTATTTATCGAGGCTCGGATGAAAAACTAAGAATAACTTCTTTCAAGAACAAGACGGGTTTTACAACTAAACAACAACCTTTGTTTCATTTAGGGGTTTTGGAATCTGTCTACATCAAAACCAAAAGGCCGGTTCTGTGTAGACAAAAAGAGTTCGTTTTCTCACCTGGACTCTTAATTAATTCTATTGGTCTTCCGGCTGTATCCGACCACCTGATTGGTATTTAAAACACAATGCCAATCCAGCTTTTCGTTCTTTCTGATTGGTGCATTTCGAGCCGCATCTGGGTATAAATTCCGCCTTAGTCTATTGTTTCGGTCGGTTTCTGACGGTGACGTTCATACTCTGAGGAGTGTCGGGCGAAAAAAGCTTTAAAGTATGCCCGAAATTGATTCCGCTGTTCATCGCAATTTTGAAGTTTTGTACAACTCAAAGACTATTCACAACTAAAAACAAAGTAAGAACATATTTCCAATCGTACTTCCTAAAAACTCCTTCCTTGTTTTAAGTTAGAAAACGAAGCAAGTTTGAATGGCTTAGCATTCAAACATATTTCACGACAAGGAACAGTAGAAGGAATTTTCCGACTCATTTCGTTAAGAAATGAAGAAGCTCTAGACTCAGCTCAGACCAAAGGTTCCTAATGAAAAACCGTGTATGGCGTCATAAAAAAACCACTGCACTAAACTTTTAGAAGTAATAAAAAGAGCTTTGAAAAAGATAGCCACGGAAAGTAATCTATGATCTAAATCAACTAAACTAATCTGAAAAAAAAATACAAAAATATCATAAATGAGAGTAATGTAGATTACACTAGATTTCAATATCGATCATCTTACCTCTCAAAAACCCATTTTTCTCATGATCCGCTGCTTTGAACATCTGACTATATTTCATTCTATTTGCTGGTGATATTACCCCAATAGAGGCTGGTTGACCAAAAGCTGATGTCTGTCCAAACGAGGCTGGTGTCTGTCCAAACGAGGCTTGTGTCCGTCCAAACGAGGCTGGTGGTCCAAATGCGGATGACTGTCCTACACTGCTGTTGGATGACAGTGAGGTTCCGAATTGTAAGCCAGAAATCGATGAGAGAGAGCTCTGAGGTGTAGATTGTGCTGCGATTCCTGTTTTGAGGGAGGAAGCTCGGCTGATAGATGTGTGAATAGAGTTATCAGGCTTTGAGTGACCCCAACCTGCTGACAACCCCGCTAGATCATCTAAAGAACTCATTCCAGATTGGGAGTTTGAGAACTGAGGGGTCGATGATGATAAATGCATTGGGGGCATATTACGGGGAAAAGTATTACTGCCAGCGTATCCTGTATGGAACCCTGGAGGTTGAGCTTGATTAGAAAAGGAGCTAGTGATCCCACTTGCGGAGCCTCCATATGGCATGGATTGAGATGGATTAGAAAAGGAGCCAGATCCTGTACTTGCATGACCCCCATATGGCATGGATTGAGATGGATTAGAAAAGGAGCCAGATCCTGTACTTGCATGACCCCCATATGGCATAGATTGAGATGCATTAGAAAAGGAGCCAGATCCAACACTTGCGGAAACTCCATAGGACATAGGTGTTAGAATGCCCCCTGATGCAAGAGGGGCAGCCCCATTGCTCATATGAGTCATCATGGATGATGAGGAAGCAGCACTGAAACCAGAATCAAAAACTGACTTCTTTGAAGCAGATGATGATTTTAAACTGTAAGGAAGAACTTTTGGGATTTCTGTTCCCCTGCATTTTGCCTGGATGAGATGAAGTGCAATGCTGAATTCTTGAAGAGTCATCTTGCCATCATTATCCATATCTGACAAAGTCCTGAGCAAAAGAAATACATGTTTATTGACAAAGAATTGCTAATTCCCACTCCCACTTTTATTGTGATTCGATTTTTCCTCAGATCGAACGATAGAATAACATCTAGCCAATCAGTGAGCAGCAGAAAGAAATGGCGAATGACTTTCGATCAAAACATTCAAATTTCGAATACAAGTTTCAATCTAAAATTGGCCACTTTTGAACATTGCAAGGATATGAGTCTCACTGTAGCAAATCGCTGTGGTCGTTGGTCTGGATTTTAAGAGCAGAACAAGAGACTTGTGTAATAAGTCTATGAGTGGGTCTCTTCTAATAAAGGTCAGAATAGCCTTTTCATTTACAGCGGTAATAAGCATGGGTATGCCAGAAAAGCCACTCCATTTGGATCTGTTCCCAATCTGTTCCCATATAAAGGCAATGAAATTGTATCCATATTGTACTCAAAAGGTAGGGGTCCATATCTTTTCCCCTCATTTCCCCTCTTTTGAACTCTTGTACAATGACCACCCACATTCAGGGCTAAGCTGTAAATGAAAGAAGAAATCTCACTCACCAGATATGCCCTAGAACAGGAGTCGGAAGATTTGACATCATGAAATATTTCTTTGCTTGTTCACCTGAAAAACACATTAGCATAATTTTTTAGTATTTAACCTACCATTGAGATCCTAGTGACTGGTGCTAAATACACCATTTCACCTTCATCTGAGGGAAGAAAAAGCAAATAAGTTCAAACAAGAAATTTTTTAATATTTTTACCAGATATCTTCCCAGCATTTGGTTTTAAGCTATTGAAGATCATTTCACTTTTTGAACTTTCTTCTGGGGTGATGGTCCATGGTGCTGAAAAACAGAAATAAATGGATTAGAAAAGTGTATAGGAAATAGCATAATAACAATACATTCATCAACCAAAAACCAAAATCTTAAGAAGATATAGTCAAGCTTCCTCAAAATGAATCAAATGTTTAATAGAGGGTGTTTAAAGAGCATCTTGAAACCTGTGAAACAATCCATCCTAGTAGTAAACACTCCATGCCCTCCACACCAGAAATCTCTTGCATAGGGTCTGGACCCCCCCCCCCTCCCCAAACCAGGATAGGCATTGAATAAAGGCTTAATTTGATGTTTAGGTATTGCAAGGTATGACATGGTTATTTCTTCTTAAATTAATACCCTAATTTTCCTTGATCACACCCTTTTGCCCCTCCAATCTCACTTACAGTAGTGCAGTTACGTAGTGCAAGTTTGCTTAGGAGTATTGCAGTTTTCAAAGAGATCTGATCTTGGGTGTACAAGAACAAGAGCATCTTCTATTGTTCTATTTATTGTTAGCCTATTGTTCTATTGAAAATCTCAGATGCGGAATTGCCATAATCTGCAATGTGGCCTCCAATTTTTGAAATCTATGCCACCTTATGCAGCTGCACCCTGAAATGTCAAGAATGGTAGGGACATTAAATTTTTTGCACCTTTGAAACTTTGTTTTCCTCTCAGAAGGTGTCTGATGAGGTGCATTCTAGCAGTTATTGCTACAGGTGCTAATCTAACTTAACAAAATTTTTAAAACAATCACAAGGGGGTACCATAGAAACACAATTACTTGTGTAGTATGCAAAGATGAGGAAGAATTAGGGCATGAATGAAGACAGCTTTTCTTGGGGGAGATTTTCATTTAAAAGAAAGGTTATGTTTTAGATTTTATACCTGCACCAAACTGCGCCATTGTTTCTTGTTATCAAAGTCAGGAACTATCCATCAAGCTTTACTCTCGACTCGCACCATGACATGACAGTTGTGTATCAATTTCATTCAGGATTCATTCTTGCAAACCAATTGAACAAGACAGGCCTAAATGAAAACTTAGAATACAAGTTTACTAATCATAGGCCATTTGTAACAAATTAAAATAAATTATTAACAAATTGATCCCGAGTGCGTTCTAATGAATAAATTAGAAGATTAGAATCTCACCATACTTGCAAAGTTTCGAGTTGCCGCCTTAAGTTTAGGCCCGGTCAAGATTTTGATAACTTTTGCATAAAAATTACCTTCAGAGCAAAAATAATACTTTAATTAGCAATAATTGTGCTTGTCTAACTTATCCTCACCAAATAATGTCTTGTTTTGTTCTGTTATACTAAATTGATGACAATTTCAACAATAATTTCGACACCCTTCGCCAGATTATGTCCACTTTTACACCCCACTTCAAAGCATATGCGCAAAGAACTCTGGGAAACAAAATAGACCGCACGGCGTGCAAAGCTCTTCCGCGTCACTTCTGGTTGAAGGCGTACGACGGTGAGTGCGACCAGGGAGCTTAAGTGTTGCTGAATCTCCCTGAATGCAACGTTCTACAGAAATTACGACGTTCGAGGGAAGCTTTTCCGATCCGTCAAAAGATAAAGGTTATAATGTCAATACAGCATCCAAACGAGGAATGAAGCCAATTTTACGCGTTACTACGCCGCTTCACCGTACGGTATCAAATCTGCCAGCGTCGTTCGACCTATGTTTCGACTAATAAACTAATTAATAACTAACTAAACGAACTAACGAACTAACTAGCTAACTAAGTAACTAAATAACCAACTACTAACTACCTAAATAACTAACTTACTAACTAACCAAAGATCTTTGAACTAACTAACTAACTAAACTTACTTAACTAACTTACTTACCAACTAACGTACTAACTACTTAACCAACAAACTTAATTAAATTGGCTAACTAACTAACCAATAAACTAACCAACTAACTAACTAACTAACTAACTAATCAACTAACTAACAAACTAACTAACTAATCAACTAACTAACTAACTAACTAATCAACTAACTAACTAACTAACTATCTAATTAGGTAACAAACTAACTAACTAATTAACAAAGTAACTGACTAACCAACCAATTAACCAACTAACCACCTAACCAACTAACTAACAAACCAACCAACTAACTAACTAACTAGCAAAGTAACTGACTAACTAACTAAATACCTACCTTACTAACTGACTGACTGACTAATTGATTAACTAACTAACTAACAAACAAACCAATTAACTAACTAATTAACTAACAAACGGGCGAACACCAAGAAAAAAAAGAACGAAGTTTCAATTTGAAGTTTTCATTCAAAACACTATGAAAATGAAAATCGTTAAAAACAAATTACATTAAGAGAAACAATAATACGTTTACAGAAATATCAAAATAACAAAGAATAATAATAATTCACTGATGCTTGCGTCAAATTTTGAATCAAGATGGAGGACCTTTACTTAACTAAACTGTTAGGCTTGTCCAGACAATGTTCTACGATTCTCAAAGATGTGCAATGAAAAATTAAAAGCCAATCAGGTCACTGAAATTTGTCACATGCTAATTGTCACTCGTTGATCGATCATTTTTAAATGAAAAAAAAAACAAATGGTGCACGAGTTCCCTTTTATTCTGGCTAAAATTTGCTAGGAGACATGTCTCGTGCGAAATTGTATTTGGCGAGTCTCCCATGGGTGGCTAAACATGCGAGTGACAAGCGAGCAACATGCCCCGGTGTCGCGGAGACAAGAAAGGCTTCTGTTGTCTACCAGAAACATTCGTATCTCCCTCGCTACAAAATTTGTCACGCGCTACAATGTTTCCAAGGTGGCTAAACTGGGAGAGATCGAGGGACATGTCACGCGCGCAACATGTCTCCTAGTTTAACTAGGCCTTTAGTGCCAGCTGAAATTATGCGGATGATCGAATCTAAAATATGACGCGAGGACCTGGCCAAACGATTAAAAAAATGTTTGACAAACGCCTGATGATATTTTTCAAGGAAAACGTTTTACCGTTTGGCCATATTACACAACATTACTCTGCAAACATTAGCTGCCTTCCGCCGTCAAAAAATGTTGTCAGCTTTGGGCAACAAAATTGGCTAAGATTGCGTGGTAGGCAATTTAAAAAACGTGGGTGCTTCGTATAAGCAAATGTCAAATGCCGAAAAAATTGCCGTCTTATTACCCACACGTATTTGTTTATAAGGAAGTGCTTTATAAGGAAAGTAGTACTAGGATAAGCAGAAACTTAAGGATTTCTGTTACTGGATCGGAGAGTACTAAGGAATCTGACTTTTTTCTTTAACTTAATATATATGCTTTGAAGAAACAGGGCAAGCCATACTGATCACCAATTGTCATCATTTAGTATTTGTTTCAACTCATCTTCTGACACCTTAATGACCTATATTTCCATGACGTTTGATTGTTTTGACGAACCACAAAAAAGTGAAGGAATTGATGAGGAATATTGAGTACTCAAGTTTGGCCGTCAGTTAAGGAACTTTCAGTACTGAGCCTGATCCGAAATTCCTTATTAGACTCATTACTTGAGTAGTAGTTATCGCTATTGAATTGAATTGATGGACGCTCAAACTACTGAAGCGAACAACAGCATCAATTCAATTCAATGTGAGCGAAAGTTAAGGACTTTGGACAATTTCTACTTCCTTATGAAAAAATGCGTGTACTGCTGCAATACAACCCGCCTAGTTCCCAAGGGAGTAATCGTCCTTCGATTACCCACCTTAACTATCTACCACACCCTCCCTTCAATACGTAAAAACCATAAAGCTTCTTATCATACACTGCTTAGTTTAAGAAGGCCTCGTTCGCAGTCGTCTTTCAATGCGTCGGTTTCTTTCAATAAACTTCGTTTACAATCTTCGCCTACCGAATCTTTCCCGACAGCATCGATATCATCGTTAGCGATTTTCGTACGAGTCTCTGTCTCGTTAATTTCTCGTAAGTGATTCGTATTCGCCGGAGTATTCGCCTCGTTGTTGACGCCATTAACGGGGGAATGGTAGTTCCTAACCTAGGCAAAAATTGATAGAATCAAAAAACTTTGAAAGTAGGAATATTTCTGAGATAGCAGGATCAAATAAATAGATGGGGTAGATGGATAGGCACGTACATTTGCTATCTTCGCAAGGTACGGGTTTCTGTTCTTAGCAT
The DNA here is from genome assembly GCA_014526335.1 of Chrysaora quinquecirrha. Classification (NCBI taxonomy): domain Eukaryota; kingdom Metazoa; phylum Cnidaria; class Scyphozoa; order Semaeostomeae; family Pelagiidae; genus Chrysaora; species Chrysaora quinquecirrha. The sequence goes on from JACTAT010000026.1 coordinate 1,771,979, forward strand.
AGGGGGGGGGGGGGCACTGAATAGCCCTAACGCAGGACTAATTTGAGCAGTGCGTCCCAATTATTCCTCTTGATTCTGTGCTTACCAGGGGCAATGAATAGCTCTAATGCGAGCTAATCTGAACAGTGCGTCCTAATCCTTTATTTCGATGTGACCAAACCTAGTGATTCCTTTTCCCATTTGCCTGGAGTTACAGCGAGCTGGCGACTATCGTCACACTTCACAACGAGTTTTACCTTTTTGGGAATCGAACCCACAACCAAAGATTTCGAGTGGGACTCGCTCCCCACTTGTCCATCCTCACCATTTTAATTAGGAATTGAAAAGTATACAGTAAGAGAATTAAAGGACCTCAGAAGTGACTTAGGGATCGATTTTGTATGGGCTGTATGATTTGGTGGGATGGATGGATTTTGTATATTGTACTCTAGGCCTGACTCTAGGGTCCCGAATGTTAGAAAGCATAAATTTGCAAAGAAAATGCAAGAAAACAAGACTTTGTTATGTTTTCATTTGTTTTTCCAGGGCCTAAATGAAGAAGTAAAGCAGTAAATAACAATAGATTCAAAGGCTTATCATTTTTACCTCAGATTTCGTAGCACCATAAGTATCAACAGCCTCGCAGTCAGGCACGTTTATTTCTCTCCGCCGTATCAAACTGAAAAAGAGGTTGAGTAATAAGAGCCCGTTCACGGTCGATGAACAAAAACAAGTTATACTGAGATATTTTGCCAGCTGGGGTGAGACAGGGTCATGAAGGGTAAGAAAAGGGCTTATTTATGAAAATGAGAGACTAATTAGAGAGGACCTTAACAAACAGAGGGGCTTATTAGAGAAAGGGGCTAACCAGAGAGAGGGGGCTTATTAGAGAGAGGGGCTAACTAGAGAGACGTAAGGGCTTATTACAGAGAAGGGGACTATTAGAGAGAGGGTTTACTAAAGAGAGGGGCATACTAAAGAGAGGGGCTTATTAAAGAGAGGGGCTCATTAAAGAGATGGGTTTATTAGAGAGAGGGGCTCACTAAAGAGAGGGGCTAAATAGAGAGAGGGTTTGTAAGAGAGAGGATTTATAAGAGAGGGGCTTATTAAAGAGGGAATTACTAAAGAGAGGGGCTTATTAGAGAGACTTACTATAGGAAGGGGCTAATTAGAGAGAGGGTTTGTAAGAGAGAGTGTTTATAAAAGAGGAGGGACTTACTATAGAGAGGGACTTACTAAAGAGAGGGGCTAATTAGAGAGAGGGTCTGTAAGAGAGAGGGTTTATTAGAGAGAGGACTTACTGAAGATAGATGCTTTTTTGAGAGAGGGGCTCATTAGAGGGTGGGGCTTTTAGAGAAAGAGGTTTATTTTGAGAGGGGGCTTTTTAGAGAAAGGACTCATTAGAGAGCATATTAGAGAGAAAGGGTTTGACACAGCTATCACATTAATAATCATATTCATTCTTACCTTGGATGTACCGGACCACAGACAACTTCGGTACAGTTGCCAAAAACAGATCCGGTGCTGTATGGATTAACAGGCGGTTCTCCTCTTTTTGCTGCCCAGGTACCTTTTATCTAAAATAAAATGAGATATTTTGCAATTAGAGAATTAATCAAACTTATATACAGTAACTCAAGGACTAGCAACATGTGGTACTCTTAAACCATATAGCTTAAATCCTCGACTAAGCCCCCATATTCGAACAAGCCCTCCCCCCAATAAGTCCCCACCTACGAATTCGTTTTGCAAATAAACCCTCCCCTCGAATAAGCCCCCATGGGGAATTATTCAAAGGATTTATGAATTTGTTTCTGTCTATAATGCATCTTTCAACTAATCAAAACACTAAAGAAGTTAGTCATGGCAGATTTTACTATCAATTCAACCAATAATCAGCCATTGGCTGTTGGCAAACAGCTGATTTTGATAAAAGAGTACATATTTTTCTCTCTGCCATTCTTTCGACAACACACTGGATCCATTGAACTTTAAAATAAACCCTTCCTTCGAGTAAGCCCTCCTGTCGAATAAGCCCTCCCTTCGAATAAGCCCCGAAGGTAAAATTCATTCTTGCCAGCCCTCGGGGGCTTATTCTGGGATTTACCCATTATTTAATAATAAATAGAATAAGTAACTCAACTTACATCCTCATTTGTCGTTAAATTTGACGTGACTAAATAAGTATGAAAACCGGCAAGCCCAACAACTGACCAGACGGAGAAAAAACAAACCACAGCGATTAGAGCAGTGCGGAAAGTCAAGGAAAAGCGGACAGTTATTTTAAAATGGAGACGAATAAAGAGCATATTTAAATGGAACAACCATTTGCAAGGAAACAGTCTTAAAACCTATGCACGTTTACAAAGTAGGGGTAGGGGTGTACTGTAACGTGAAAGGATATCTCGCTGGCGTTTCTTGTAGTGCATCTAGAAATGAGCTTGATTTTTTGCTTACTGCAAAGAAAACAACATAATATAAAAAAACATTAACATAAATAATCTGAAGCTGTATAAAAATTAATTCAAATACCCTTTGCTTTATATGGTAGTAAAATTACAGCTCCCTCCACTAGATTATGTAGACCCTGGTCAAATGATCAAACATTGTTTTGCAAATGATAAAACATTGTTTGAAAAACCATCAAACATTGTTTAGCAACCAACAACCATTGTTTGGCAAACAATCAAACAAACGGGAGAAGGTTTAGAAAGAAAGGTAGT